>JASPKZ010000435.1:0-1250000 GCA_030220185.1 Diploptera punctata
CCGCCTAGCATCGTCAGGAATTGGTGGCTCCATAAGTAGTGACTCCAGGAAACTAGCTGTATTATTTGGGGGATCCGAGATGCTGACTATGTGTCACCCCTAAACTTCAGTACTTTTGAAATTCATTCTGAACCACTGTTTTGTAGTTATCACATAAACAGTTCAAGTAGTAAAACTTGTAACATAAATGTCAGACGTCCTCAACAAGTAAAATTCCATTAAAATATTGGAGATCTTTCGAAAAGTGTAGTTACATCATCAGCAGCTGGTCAGATTCCGGCAATTTTACTTTGTTGAGGATGATTGACATCTCAGGTACAAATTGTATTGTTTTAACTTTTTGACCCCTATACTTATTGCGTGATCGTCCACCTCTATATTCAATAGGCTAGTAG
Source organism: Diploptera punctata (assembly GCA_030220185.1). NCBI lineage: Eukaryota > Metazoa > Arthropoda > Insecta > Blattodea > Blaberidae > Diploptera > Diploptera punctata. The sequence goes on from JASPKZ010000435.1 coordinate 396, forward strand.
CCAAGAGCCTTCTAGGCCTGTCGCGTCATAGACGATGCCTTGAAGGAGGTGAATTATACACGGGATGATTGGAAAACATTAGCTCAGAATAAGGATGTAAGGCGAGCTTACGTCCGCCATGAACCTTCAGGTTCATTAGTGACAGCGAATAATCTTCTTCTTCTTCACTTCCTGGTTTAGGCATTAGTTGCCTGTTCCGTCTTCACTAATAGATCTAATGCCATCTCCTCCGAGGATGTCGGGACATTTCTTCCTCTCGGAAAATAATATAAGATTTTATTTGGTAATCTACTTTCTTCCATTCTTTCTACATGTTCTTTCCACTGAATCTTGTTATTAAATGTCTTTTCTTTTATGGAGTAGATATGCAGTTCTTCACGGATATCCTCGTTTCTTATCTGGTCCATTCTAGTGCATCCTTTTAGTTTTCTTAAAAATTTCATCTCGGCTGCTTGGATTTTACTTTCTTCTCTGGTAGTGATAATCCAAGATTCAGTCCCATACAAAAGAACAAGGACTGTCATTGTTTTATAAAATTGTAATTTTGCGAATAATTACTGCCACAATTATTAACTAACTTGCTGAATCTTTCAAACCTGGAGTTTCATGACCTGGCGGACGTAAGCTCTGCATACATTTCTATCCTGACCTAATGTTTTCCAATTATCCTCTGTGTAATTTACTTCCATCAAATAACGGTTAAAGTTATTCTCCCACCTCATTCTTGCCTACCTACTGAGCGCTTTCCCTCTGGATTTCCTAAAGAAGTTTCCATGCCCCTCTTTCGCTTCCCATTCATGCCAGTCTTGCCCGTCGCTACGAGATTAACTATTCTTATTACATCTGGTTTTATATGAAGATAAGGTGACTCACTGTTTAATAGTCTTCTCCGTTTACTTGTCTGTTCATTTCGTGTTGATCAAATTGTTTCCTTAAAATTTTATTCTCAAATACTCGTAATATTGTATTCCCCTTTAAAGTAAGATACCATGTTCCGCATTTATATAACTGGAATAATAACAGTTGTAAACCTATATATTTTAATATATTATTATATTAATCCTTTTATTATTATTATTATTATTATTATTATTATTATTATTATTATTATTATTATTATTATCTCGACAACGGATCTATGGTATGAACCTGCAGTCATAATAAAACTACTTTAGAATACTTACCTCATGGTCCTGGCATAAGCAACATTATTATTATTATTATTATTATTAAAATAATATTGATTATTCAATAGTAGATTATATACGATATAAGCAATGAAATTGGTATGGGCATGTACGACGAATGCAAAAAGAAAGATTACCCAGGAAAACATTGGAATGGTGTCCACCTGGAAGAAGGAGAGGTAGGCCTCGAAACTCGTGGATGCAGGAAATAAGAACTGGAATGAGAGCAAGTGGACTGGAGGACATGGATTGGATGGAGAGAGACGAGTGGAGAAGAAAAATAAAACTTTAGGCACAGAAAGATGTGTAAACATTAAAATTCTGTACATAAATAAATAAAATTTATTATTATTATTATTATTATTATTATTATTATTATTATTATTATTATTATTATTATTATTATTATTATTAGCTTGGCAACGGATCTATGGTATGACCTGCAGTCGTAATAAAATTACTTTAGAATACTTACCTCATGGTCCTGGCATAAGCAACATTATTATTATTATTATTATTATTATTTTTATTTTTATTATTATCATTACGAAAATGATGTGGAAAATATAAGGAAACGAGCTTGTAAAATCCAACAATTAGCTGTTTACATCACTTACGAGGGATTTCAAAACGTTTCAAAGGGAACATTATTTTTAATGAGGATATAAAAGTGACATATATTCCACTGGCATTTGTTTGCGTCCTTCAAAGAAAACTTACTAATAAAAACTAAGGCTAGTAAAATTTCTTGGAATATAAACTGGGATGTTTCTATTATTTGAATTTTATTCAAAATATTTATATTATTTTTTACATAAACGCCATGTCGCCTGCACATTCCAGTTCTGGCGCACAGTTCCAGTTTCAGATTGCCTTCAGATTTGGATCTCATCCAGGGGTTAGTTATTTTCAGAAACAAGATTCACAAAACAAATGAAAGTTGGGATAAACTGACATGACCTACTAAGATTTTAAATAAATAAGGACATGCTTTAATTCATGTTTTGAAAACATTTAAACAAAAATCAAATCTGTTTGGATTATTCGTCGTTTATATCGTTGAAATGAAATAGAACAGTATATTGCGATTCGGGAAATACGTCTTAACAGAATTAGAGAAATGCGACACCAAATAGTTTTTATTTTTTTTTCTGTTTCCGAAATTCTGTTATTTCACACGTTTTGCATACCATTTTTTTTGTACGATGGGTATTAATATTAACTAATATGTCCACCGCTGTGGTCTCGGGGTAGCGTGCTGCCTTGTCACGCAGCGGGCCCGGGTTCGATCCCCGGTCGGGACAGTTTTTCTGGGTGAGGTTTTTATCGGGGTTTTTCCTCACCTGCAAGACAAATGTCAGGAAAACCTTAAGGCGCAAACGGTCCCCGAAATCATATGGCCATCGCAATCATCATCATTCATATTCATCTTAGGTTAAGCTTAGGATTAGGGACTCTCCTGGCACCATTATCGTCATCATCATCACCCATCATATCATCGGGGCAACGTAACCCCGCCTTCCAAGTGTCCCAACCTCAGAAGTGGGTTACAAGTACGCCATGCCAGGAGAGAAACCAGGAATGTCGAAAAGACAAACCTGGGGCATTTGAAAAAAAAAATTGATATGTTAACAATGTAAATTTTACATTATAATTTGCTTATCAGTTGATTGCCGGAGAGAAAATAAAATGGAGTGCAAGCAGTCCAGTAAGCCAGGTTGCTCATAAATACAAGAATATTTCTACAAATAAAACTGAAGCAATGGCATTCCAAGGACTACAACCCAAAAAAGCTAAAATTGTAATAAAAATAATTGAGGGAATAAATTAATATAATGATCTAAGATGTAATGTATACTGAAAGATCTGTTATACGTAAAATTAAGATTTTTAAAATTTATTTCAAATGAAGCTACTGCCCGACATTCTGATTAGTTTGGAATTCATAATGTAGTATTAAAATAAAATTAGGGCATAGAATTGTCTGAAATGGCTTCGAATCGTGATTAAAGATTGAAATTAGCTAGTAAAATCTAATCAGTCACAATGCCAAAATTTAGCTATCACAGAATCTAAAAAATTACTTGCAAATAATTATTTTTAGGCTAAATTTTGTACATACAACGATTGATTTGATTATAAAAGCTGTGTTTTATTCAATCCCTCATTGAGATCTGAAGACATCGCCCTCCACTTTTGCGCATATTATTGTATTAGAATAGAGTATAGGGGTCAGATGGAATGTAATGCAGAACTGTATTCGACCCGCGGGCCGTAGTTTGCGTGTCCGTCACATAGACGTGAAGCATTGTAATAACCGTAAAAATGTCTGGAATTTAGAGAGAGAGAGGGAGAAGTTTTGGTTAATATCGCATTTCACGTTGGTAAACATTTTACAATTTAAAATAAATGAACTGTAAAAGAATTTCATGTTGAAATTTGAATTGCTGATTACGTATTTTGAATATAACATAAAACAAATTTACTTTTGTTCTGCTAGGGGGACTTTTTATGAATCCTAACGTTACGGTAATATATTGAGATTTATCCATTTCTCTCCCCTTTTACCGGCTTTGGGGGGGGGGTTATACTGTTCAATATTTCAAAAACACTTTTAGCATAATAGCTTTTATTTTAATTTTAATAGATTGGCCTGGGCTGGACACGTTATTCGCATGGACAACAAAAGGATTACAAAAATAATTTACAATGAACAACCACTGTTGGCCAGAAAAGTTGGAAGACCTAAATTAAGATGGGAGGATAGTATCAAGACATTAAGATTTTAAAAATATAAAACTGGAAGAATGAAGCGCAGAACAGGGAAGTCTGGCATAAGCTTCTGAAGGCGGCCAAGGCCCACTTGGGGCTGTCGAGCCAATTATGATGATCCATCCATAGTAATTCTGCTCGAAGGCAGGTCCTTCACTGCAATCACAGCATTTTCATGCTATGCTTGCAGCTTTACTAGGGAATTGTGTAGGTGTGGTAGCTTCCCGTTGCTTTCCACACCGGTGAAGGAAGATGATGATAATGATAAGGATGATGGCCATATGATTTCGGGGACCGTTTGGGCCTTAAAGTTTTCCTGACATTTGTCTTACAGGTGAGGAAAAACCCCGATAAAAACCTCATCCAGAAAAACTGCCCCGACCGGGGATCGAACCCGGGCCCGCTGCGTGACAAGGCAGCACGCTACCTCGAGACCACAGCGGTGGACTATTATGATGATGATGATTTTAATTTTAATATTATTTCATTTTAGAGATTTTTCCCTCTAGATATCTGTTGTTGTTATTATTATTATTATTATTATTATTATTATTATTATTATTAATTGAATCTCCAAATAATGCGATGCGAACTCTATTTCACCTTCCGGTATGCTAGAGTTTTAGATAGAATACAATTAATTATTTACAATCATTTACATTATGCTTAATTTCTAGCGTTACATATCAATAATGATAATGTAATGTAATATGAACAAATAAATTAATTAATTAACGATCCAAAAACTAGCTCAAAGTCTCTTAAAAATATAGATTAAGTTACACAGCTTCCTATAGCAGCATTTCTTATAGTAAAACCTGTCTATGAAGGAACATGACGGTTCCTTAAATATATTTCCGCCTTGGCAGTTTTCCTTCTTATAAAGGGTTCCCAAATTACAAGCTTGAATTTTCTCACGCAGTGTAAGGGTTTTACATGCAAGCTTTAAAGATATAACGTATTGACTGAAATACAGACAAAATAGTGTATGTAACACAGCTCAGTTTGCATGGCAATACAAAACAACTTTATTACACAAAAGCGAGAAGGGACTCGACGACAGGAAGACTGAAGAGTTTCCCTAGTCCCTCGCAGGTAACGTAAGCAGGCAAGGAAAGCGAGGGATTACCCGTTGACACAAGCAAGGGTATCCCCGCAATACAATGGCAACACAAGAAGGTAAAACGATATAATGCAGAAAGCGTCATATGCAGAATTTTCACGTGTGGTCATTAACACTGAAATTAGAACGTGCTTAAGAATAATTTTCCGTCTTACTGAGGTAAAAATTAACTATTGGTACTTTGAAAACCATTTCGTTTCCGTGTTATGAAAGTTTCCGGCTTATACAGGACGATTTTATATATAAAATCGTACCGTTCTGGAGATTTCCGCCTCTACAGGTTTGCTTCTTATAAAGGTTCCGGCTAAGACAGGTTTTACTGTATAAAGTATTTGACAAAGGCAGTTGAAATCTATTTTGACAATAATCTAATTTTGCAATAAATAATTCATGTTAAGATAAGATTAGTAGAGATGGTTCAGTTATTTTAAAACCCTAACACAGCAACCTTACTTTTGATTTATTGTATTACCCACTAACTTTATGGAACGAATGAGATGTAATCTACTCTATGAGGATACATAATCTGTAATAGTGTTCCTGGTTCCACACACATCAAGCATGCATACATATGACGCCATTTATTTGATCTGGGCCAAAGCCCTCTATATTTAATGGCATCTACAGTGTATGTAGTCATGGTTTTCCTGGTTCGACTTACATCCAGCTTCCACACACGTCATCCCCATTTACTTGGGCTGATCCCAAGGCCTCTAGGAGGGGCTATAACCCTTTCTTTGGCCTTATTCTGCCCTAATTTGACACACAGGCTTGCAGCCTTGACGAAGTAGGCCTACATGAGTATGGTCCAATTAGATCGCCACAACCACATATTTTAAACACCTGTAGTTTGCTAACCAGATTATTTTTTACTGTCGGCCTCGGTGGACTAGTGGTTATGCTCCTTGCCTCTGGTCCCGAGGGTCGCGGGTTAAAACCCGCCCAGGGTCGATGGATTTTTTAGGACGGAAAATCCAAGGAGCAAGTCCTCCGGGAGGGACATTAAGCCATGGGTCCCGATTCTGAAGATTTTCAGGCTCGTAAAAAATCCTTAAGCCTGAATGAAAAGGCCTCTAAGCAAAATTTACCGAATTTTCCCGTCCTAGTACTACCTCGGTATGAGGCGGAACGCTGACCACTGACAACTCAAAATTACATCTATACGAAAACAAGTGTAACTAAATTAGTATGGTTCAAATTCTTCCCTGTAGGGGGAATCTTTACCTTGTCGTGGTGGAGTGGCTTGTGTGCTTAAATGATCCTGAGAGCTATGCCGGCGGTAGCATTGCTGCCGATAGGGTTACCCATGCCGGACTGGTCGAAGGTGATAAGCCAGACGAAATAAGTACCTTGGTCGAAAGAGTGACGATCTTTCACCGTAAAAATACAACCGTCAAGAAATGCGGACATGGGTTCTACTGGGGTAAAATTTTCCGGAGGTCAAATAGTCCCCCATTCGGTTCTCCGGGCGGGGACTACTTCAGGGAACCCATGCCAAAGGCTCAAACACAGGGACATGTTCCTAGGAACATGGAATGTTAGGACTTTATACAATAGCGGGGCACTAGAGATATTAACGCGGGAATTGGATAAATCGCCCTTGGATATAGTCGCTTTACAGGAAGTTAGGTGGCCAGGAGAAGGTAGTCAGGAATCAGGAAGCTTTGCATTATACTATGGGGGTGGAGAAAGACCTGCACTTGGAACGGGTTTTTTAGTCAGAAGGAGGTTCCTATCCGCTATCCGAGATATTAAGTTTGTTAGTGATAGGATATCATACATAATTCTAAAGGGTAAAATACAAGATTTTATAATTGTACATGTACATGCCCCCACAGAAGATAAAGATGACAAGATCAAGGATGAGTTCTATGAAGAATTAGAATGCTTATTTGATAGCCTTTCACGATATCATATGAAAATTGTCTTAGGAGGTTTTAATGCAAAAGTGGGGCGGGAAGATATATTCAAACCAACAATAGGCAAATTCAGACTTCATGAAGATAGTAACGACAATGGGGTTAGACTAGCCACCTTCGCCACATCCAAGAATCTCATTGTTAAGAGCACACCATTTCAGCATAAGGATATTCATAAATACACCTGGACATCTCCAGATGGCGAAACTCGGAACCAGATAGATCATGTACTAGTGGACAAACGCTGGCACAGTCGCATCATCGATGTTAGATCAGTTAGAGGGACAGACTGCAATTCGGATCAACAACTGGTCAGAGTGAAAATCAGACAACGGCTATCGCTTATGAGAGGAACAAATGCTAAAGATGATTCTGTAAAATATGAATTAAAGAACTTGAAAAATGATATGATGAAATGCGGCATGAATTACAAATCAAAATTGCTAATAGATTTGAAGTACTGGAATCTTCAGATGACAATGTGGCAAACGAAGAAGAAACTGATATAAATAAAGAATGGGAGGCTATAAGAGATGCTATTAAATTGTCAGCATCAGAATGCATTGGTTGTTTAAAAAAGAGGCAAAACAAAAAATGGTTTGATGAGGAATGTGCCGACATTGTAAAGAAAAGAAAGCTAGCAAAAATGAAATGGTTACACGAGCCAAATTAGGTAAATTTAGAGCAATTGGGTAGTGTTAGACGGGAAACCACCAAGTTACTAAAGAGTAAGAAGAGGGAATATTTGAGAGAGAAGATTAATGATCTTGAAATGAATGCAAAAAATAGGAACATTAGAGAATTATATCAGGGAATTAGTATAGAGAAGAAAGGGTTTCAGGCTAGAACAAACATAATTCGGAATGAAAATGGGGATATGATTGCAGATTCCAAGAGTGTATTAAATAGATGGAAAAGTTACTTTAATCAGCTATTAAATGTACATACAGAACAGGACATTGAGGAGGATAAGTTACAGACAGCAGAAATGCTAGTCGCAGAGCCAAGTGCATTAGAGGTTGAAATGGCAATTGAAAAATTGAAGATGTATAAAGCATCAGGTTCAGATGAGATCCCAGCAGAACTGATAAAATCAGGGGGAGAAAAATTGATGGACAAGATACGCTGGTTGCTTAGTATGATTTGGGAAAAAGAAGCTCTTCCAGATGAATGGAAGGAATCAATTATCGTACCAATTTATAAGAAAGGAGATAAAACTGATTGCAACAACTATAGGGGCATCTCATTACTTTCAACTTCGTACAAAATTCTAACAAATATATTAGTAAGCAGACTTACTCCCTATATTGATGACATTCTAGGAGATCATCAATGTGCATTTAGAAAAAAAAGGTCTACAACAGATCAGATTTTTAGTATAAGACAGATTTTAGAAAAGAAATGGGAATATAATGGTACTGTACATCAACTATATGTAGACTTCAAAAAAGCATATGATTCAATTAAGAGGGAGAAGTTATATAGTATCCTGCTGGAGTTTGGAATTCCTAAAAAGTTCGTTAGACTTATACGAATGTGTCTAAATGGCACAAAGAGTATGGTGCGTGTAGGCAAACAGTTTTCAGACACTTTTGAAATCCAGAATGGGTTGAAGCAAGGAGATGCACTATCTCCTCTACTATTTAATTTTGTACTAGAGCATGCCATTAAATCTTTAGAGAATGAGGAAGGCTTGCAATTCAATGGTATTAATAAGCTGTTACTTTATACTGATGATGCAGTACTATTGGCCGATAGCGAGGAGATACTTAAGGACAACACGCACACACTATTGAGTAACACTAAGAAATTAGGACTGGAAGTAAATATAAATAAAACTACATATATGGTCACACGTAGAAATACATTGTATACTGGAAATGGACAGCTAATGACAAATGAGGGAAATTTTGAGGTGGCTGAATTCAAATACCTATGAACAATAATCACAAGTAGGAATGAGATGCACAAAGAAATTAAACATAGGCTCAATTCTGGAAATGCGTGCTATTATGCATTGCAGAGACTCTTGATGTCCCAACTCCTTTCAGAAAACGTTAAACTGAAAATATATAAAACTATTATTCTACCAGTTACATTATATGGGTGCGAAACATGGACTCTTACTTTAAGGGAGGAAAGGAAATTACAAGTATTCGAGAATAAAGTACTTAGGAACATTTTTGGACCAAAGAGAGATGAACAGACAGGTGAATGGAGAAGACTACACAACAATGAACTACATGGTCTTTATAGGAAGCCAGATATAATAAGAACAGTTAAGTCTCGTAGACTGCGACGGGCAGGACATGTTGCACGTATGGGGAATGAAAGATGTGCATGGAAGTTTCTTGTAGGAAAGCCAGAGGGAAAACGCTCAATTGGTAGACCAAGAATGAGATGGGAGAATAACATTAACTATGGTTTGAGGGAAGTAGATAATACAGGGAATGATTGGAAAGCATTAGCTTAGGATAGGGATGTATGGATAGCTTATGTCCGTACGGCGATGAACATACGGGTTCGATAGTGCCAGTGAGTAAGTAAGTAAGGGGGAGAGCGCCTAAATCTCTGTAAAGGGAAAACATGGGAAATGAAATGACGGGAAGGGGGGTGGAGAGTGTTGGCGGGATGAAATGAAATAAAGCAAGGTAAAGTAAGTAAGTCTTCCACTGATACCTAAACATGGCATAGTTAAGGCAATTGGATAATAAAGTTCCTTAATGAGACATCATTAATAGCTTTTCAAATGATTACGTAGACTACGAAAATAGTTGGGTCGCGTGTTCTGACCTTGACGTCCTTGAATAATACACAAGTGGAAGTCGTGGGTTTTCTTTTAATTAATAAACGCGTGAAGAATAGCCATTGCTTGTTTTGTTATCAGCAATGCAGCAATTGTGTAAAAATAAATAGTGGGCACCTTTTCATTAAATTTCTCGTTTAGTCCCCACAGTTACAAAATATAGTAGGACCACTTGTCACTCTTATTGAGACATATACGCTGAAACAGAATGTACTGTAAACAAAGCATTTTTATTGGTCGAATAAAGGATTTATATTTGAGCGTGTAAGAAAATGTAGTTCACTCTCTAACACTCGAATTAAAAATAATAATAATCATCATCAAACTTCACGGATTAGATCTTTGCCTGTTCCGATCTTACATCTGTTCAGCCCAGCGTTTTCTTGGTCTTCCTACCGATCTTCGATCTCCAGGATTATACATCAATGCCATCTTTAGTATCCTATCCTCTGGCATTCTTTGCAGATATTCTATCCAATTCTTCTTGTGTTCTTCCATTTATTGATGAGGTGGTTGTACTTTTAGTTCCTCTCTAATATTCTCATTTCTAATATGTTCTTCTCTTGTACAACCTTCCACAGCCCGTGGAATCTCATTTCCGCTGACTGAATTTTACTTTTTTTTAATTTTCCTTCAAGGCCCAGACCTTACTTCCATACATCGCCATTAGTAGTGCCATCGTCGATTAATATATATATTCTAGCACATGTCTATATAAGTTATATGGGTGAATCTTAAAATATATAATTACAATTTTACACTCTTTATATTAGCTTCACCTGTATCTGTCTATCTATGTGAGGGAATCTTTCAACACGTAAAGATGTACGGGAATAATCCTAAAAAGTTGTTAAATATAATGATTGAAAATAGTGAGATGAAAATAAATGTTCTTTCTTTGCTTAAACCCAATTAATGTTTTAAACTCTTTATGAAGAGTGTTTAAAATAGAATTTCATAGGATGAAATTTCAATTTTCACCCACTTATAAACACTGGATCGACTTGAAACTTTGTATACTTGTAAAGGACCAATGACAATACAATAATTTCATAAATGTTTTGTAAGATCCTGGCCAGGATCATCAGGACACGAAAAAAATAAAGGCCGGTATAATAGATTGCGAACATATCGACTTTTTAGTCCATCGTTGTAAGAAATTAATATATCCTCTGGTAGCTCAGTTGGTAGAGCGATGCACTGTAGTGGTATATCATTTCAGTAATCCATAGGTCGCTGGTTCAAATCCGGCCCGGATGAATTTTTTACAATAGTATTACTTTTAGCTCGTACTACAATAGTATCGAATTTAAAGATATTTACATTTTTATCTTATTCTGTAAATTATTAATAATAATTTTGTAAACTTACCACATTGTAATTTATCCAAAAAATATGAGAAGAATACGATTAACTGTAACTATTTATCTATATTAAAATATTCAAAAATATTATAATATTAGATAATAATTTAAAATGTATATATATATATATATATATATATATATATATATATAATTATATTCGTGCGTAGACACTAAAAATATCGCAAGCAATTAAATTTTCATGGGACTCCGGTTTATGACAAACTAAAAAGTAAAAAATAAATAATAGTTTTAAAAAACTAAAACAACACGCTTTATTAGAAAACCGAACTAAAAAATGAAAAATAATTTTAATTTCCAACACGCTTGGGATAAAATTAAAGTGGTCAACAAAAAAATGATCTCCAACACATTTAGAATAAAACTAGAGTTATCTACTAAAAAAAATAATTTTGCCATCAAAAGCGTGGGGTGCTCTATATCAATTAATATATTTGATAATAAACAGATATTGGTAAAAGTAAAGTCTCTAAGAAGAAAACGTAAAAACCATAAAAAGCACCCCACGCTTTTGATGGTTTTTTTTTTGTAGATAACTCTAGTTTAATTCGAGGTGTATTGGAGATGATTTTTTTTGTTGAACACTTTAATTTTATTCCAAGCGTGTTGGAAATGAAAATTATTTTTAATTTTTTAGTTCGGTTTTCTAATAAAGCGTGTTGTTTTAATTTTTTAAAACTATTATTTATTAATATATTACATAGACATTGTTTTATTCTTACGCATCCGTTAGAATTTATTTATTTTTTTTTTCAAAATTACCCCTTCTAAAGAATTTATAATTTATCGGAAAGTAAAGCCTTTGAAAAGCAGGGAGATACAAATTAGTTTGAATGTTTTCAAACCGTCTATTGAAAATATCCCACATTAGCCATTTAGAATGTTGTCAAAATAACAGCAGAATATACAGGTGTGTCAGCATGGAGTTTAAATTCTGCCCTTAATGAAACTGTAAATGAAGGAGATCTATCAACACCAAGCAAAAAGCGTAAACGTCTGATTAGGTAGGCACATAATTTATTGTCATACATTTTGTCTTTGTCTTAAATAAGAAATGGAGGAAGTTTCTAATTATTGGCACCATCTTTATCTTGTATTCAGTATTATTTTCCGTAAAATTCGATGTTGCGTAAGAGCAATGTGTATTTTGTTGACATGTTCGTATATAATTCAGTCATATGGCGGGTAAAAGTAGTGCTGTATGTCACTCAATAGATGGAGTCGGCGGAATACTATTTTATGCACGTTTATTAACAGTACACTTGGAACTCAAAATTAGTATAGTGTGTTGATTTTATTGTATCTAAAAGTTGTTGGAGTTTAGCTCATTTTATGTCAACATCCCGGAGTTTATGTAGGAATAAAAATAAGGTAATTGAATTCATTGATTTGTTACACTAGTTATTGTTGAAGAGACCAAAACATTCACGAATTGAAATTTGTAGCGTCTTTTGTAGAAGGCGCGGTAATAGAAATAGGGATACATTTTAAAATTGTGTTGGAATGACATTAGTCTCTCTTCTTCCTGTGATGTTATGTTTGAATGGAAGATCGTATTTCAAGAGGGTTGGAGCTTATCGTTCTTAACTCACCTCCGGAGCGGTTTCATTCTGGGATATCACATAATGAATACGTCTCATTGTGGATGCCCGTGCTCTCATAATAAAGGGCACGCCCTCTTCCCCTGTGTGGTCCAACCTAACATCTCGCTTCAATTTCTTCTCCTCAAATCATAATTTAAATATCAGATCAAGTTGCATCGCATCTGATGTTAAAGTATTTCTATGAACTAAAACTCCGTCACGCAGGAAATGCGTAAACTAAGCTAATTTCTCAGCAAATTAATTTATGGCACTGTTCTCCTAGTTTGCGGACTATATCTTCATGGGGTAATACGAAGACATTTTGGTAAACAGATGAGGACAGAGACAAAACTAAGATTACATAACATCACATCAAAAGCTGCCCTAAAATATGGAAGTGAAATTTGGATTTTAAATAAAATAAACTCTCATAAACTTCAAGTAAGCCAAATGCGCTTCTTACGATCATTGTTAGGAGTTAATAGACTGGATCACCAAAGGAACACTACTATCAGAGGAAAACTTGGAGTAACAAGTTTAAATGAATATATACAAAGATACCAACAAGAATGGAAAAATCATCTGAGAAGAATGGCAAGAAATAGACTTCCAAAATTGGCATTCCAATATACCCCAACTGGACATAGGGACCAAGGAAGACCAAAACATCGGTGGAAAGATCAAGACCATCTTCGCTAGGTTTACCGTACAGGCCACATGACCTAAAACGAATTTGTTCATGATGATGATGATCTTCATTGTGTTAATTAAATCCTATGTAATAAGTTATGTAGCGAGAAAAAATGGCGGGCCTAGAGCGATTTCAAATTATGACTTTTAGTATCGCCGAAACATAAATTAACCAGTTGAGGTCTCGTAGACTGCGATGGACAGGACATGTGGCACGAATGGGGGAATGAAATAAGTGCTTGGAAGCTTCTTGTAGGAAAACCAGAGGGAGAACGCCCTGGTGATAGACCAAGAATGAGGTGGGAGAATAACATGATGAGAGAATAACTATGATTTGAGGGAAGGAGATTATACAGATGATTGGAAAACATTAGCTCAGGATAGAGATGTATAGAGAGCTTATGTTCGCGCGGCCATGAATCTATGGGTTCTATAATACCAGTTAGTTAATCATCATGTATGGTATAACAACCCGGGTTGAGTTACAGCCTCCCTAAGAACTCTCCTTCAGACATCTCTATTCCTGACGACTGTCCACCAATTTCGAATTTGTCTTTGGATCTTCCAAAACTCCATCTGTCCACCTAGCTTTAGGTCTTCCAACATTTATTCTTCCATCTGGATGGTCCATCAACATTTTTTAATCGTTTCACTATTATTCATTCTCTGGATATGTCCTGCTATCTCAATCTAGCTATTTTAATATCTGCAACACTGTCTGGTGATTTTATATGTCATATAATTCATCATTATATCGTATTCTCCTCTTTCCTGAATGAATTCATTCATTGTTCTCGGAATTTTTCTTTAAAAATTCCGAGCTGAGCAATGGTATTTTCATAAGTAATGCCACGAGTGATTTCCAAATTATCGATAAATTCACGACTCACGAAGTGAATAAAATTAAGCTGTTTACTCACAAATCATTGTTTAACTATAGTTATTTTAAAATATTTAAGTATTTAATGTAAACGGCGATGTTTGAAAACAAATCAGAAATGTGAGGTTATGTTCATTCACTGCATCTTGATCATATTATTTATTGCCAAATAAGATCGCAATATTGTAAGAGTGCACCCAAATGGAGAAATAATGAAACACATCAAACTATATAGGCTACCATAATCAACATTATGGGTTATTCATTTATTTTTTTAGTAAACAACTCAGTAAAATCAAGGAATCTTTTCATTATTTGCTATATTCAATGTATTTGTTGGAGAAAAATAATGCTTTGACCTGTTCAGAACATTAAAAAGGAGGAGCTTTCTTTATCACAAAAGCAGGAGCTGATAAAGATAAATCGATAAAGAGCGAGGTGAAACACGACTGTCATTGGTTGTAAAACAACATTCATTGAAAAATGATTGGTCATTGACTGGCATTTGTGAGACATGAGTTAAATAGTCAGTCAAAGACCCAAGTCCCGCTTCCATACGTTAATTCAGGCTTTAATAATGTCTTATATAATCTTTCAGTTAACCCCCCCCCCACTCCTAATCATCGGATTTCGCAGACTTTTTTTTAGAATACCTTTCTAGTTTTATTTCTATGGCATTTATCGAATTTAGTTGTAAAAAATCAAAAATTGCGCAATTTAAAACTGGGAGTTGTCCAGGAAAAAGAATGCTTCATTGTATGTGCAAATGTAATTTGTATTTTACTCTACATATTAAGAACACGCGTCCTATTTTAAAATGAAAATTAAAGGGCAAACGTCCCTGTGGGAAACAAATCCTACACTAAGCATTCTAGTTTTTAACTAATTTAATTATTTTCAGGCACGAATACCTCCCAATGCACTGTGCATAATTAATAAGTCAGTAATTTCCTTCAGTGTATCGTCAAGGTCATCTCTGTGACACGCCAATGTGTCATATTTTAATGTCGTTCGAATGATTTCGTTTTTACACAAACCTTCTCTGCATTACTCTTCAGTCCAGAAACCGAGAATATTTCCAACTTTTTTTCGGTATCCCAGGCGACCTCCCATTCGCCAATAGATTTTTTTTTTTATATACGAACCATCTCGTCTTGTGCCATTCGAGATAAGTGCAAATTCCATACATATATTTTCTTATTCAGTTATTCGTCCATTGCTTCAATCTCCTGTTGTCTTCTTATTTCCTCATTTCTAATTTTATCTATTCTTATTTTATGTAGGAGTTTCTTTAGGGTGTTTATCTCATATGCTCCTAAGATGTTTCGTTCTAGTAGTATCAGTCATAATGTCTGAGGCAGAGGGCAGTATCGCTGCTTTATAAATTCTTATTTTCTTTTCCCCTCCATGGTGTCGTGGTGGAGTGGCTTCTGGCCCGGAGAGCTAAGCCGGAAGTAACATTGCTGCCGAAAGAGTTACCTATGCAGGACACATCGAAGGCGATAAGCCAGACGAAAAAAAAATGCCTTGGTCGAAAGAGTGACAATCTTTCGCCGTAAAAATACAACAATCAGGGAAACGCCTGCGTGAGTTCCACAGAGGTAAAATTTTCCGGACGTAAAATAATCCCTCCATTCGGTTTTCCTTGCAAGGACTACTTCAGAGAATCCATGCCAAAGTCTTGCTGAAGATCGGAATGTATGGAGAGCTTATGTCCGAGCGGCCATGAACCGACGGGTTCGATAGTGCAAGTGAATTATTAGTTTATACAAATATTTATTTTTCCAGATTATATTGTTCATGCAACCTGCTAATCTGGCTGCTCTATTAGCTTGACATATACCGGTAACTTCATTTTGTAGTGATCCCTAACTGTGTCCACCGCTGTGGTCTCGAGGTAGCGTGTTGCCTTGTCACGCAGCGGGCCCGGGTTCGATCTCCAGTCGGGGCAGTTTTCTGGGTGAGGTTTTTATCGGGGTTTTTCCTCACCTGTAAGACAAATGTCAGGAAACTTTAAGGCCCAAACGGTCCCCGAAATCATATGGCCATCATCATCCTTCACCGGTGTGGAAAGCAACGGGAAGCTACCACACCTACAATTCCCTAGTAAAGCTGCAAGCATAGCATGAAAATGCTATGATTGCAGTGAAAGACCTGCCCTCGGGCAGAATTACTATGGATGGGTGGATATATAGGTAGAGCAATAACAGCAATGATGAATGGAGTCTTGCAGAAAAAAATAAGTTACAGATATATAATTCAATAGCGAGAAGTACTGTTACATATGGAGCTCAAGTTTGGAAATTCAATAAAAACTTATGTCGATGGAAATTTATTTCTTGCGGAGAGCAGCAAGATATTCAAAATTAAAAAAAAAAAAAAAAAGAAATACTGTCATAGAGAAAAAAGAATATTCGTTTTTCAATTGTAGATTATATAAGATGTTCATTCATAGTGTTCTGCTCAAGAGCAGGTCTTTCACTGCAAACTCAGCATTCTCCACTCTTCCCTTAACTCAGCTTTCCTTTTTTGTATCTGCATACAAACCATTTATTTTAATATTGTCTAACATCTTATGTCTTTTTCTGCCTCTAACTTACTTTTCGTTGACCATTCCTTCTAGAGCATCACAGGGAAAGAAAAATAAAACGAAATAAGATATGTAAATATAGAGAAGTAGTAGAATTAAGTTTTGTGCAGGGGAAAACGAGAGAAACCCCGAGAAGAATCTAGTCTGTCTTTTTGGGATCAACACATCTAGAATGTTAGGGAGTGTTAACTGTTTACTAATTAGCTGCTGCAGAATATTTTACTTTGAACAGAAAATGCTGTGGTTTGACCGAGAATCAAACCCGGAGTCTCACGAACTCTAGTCAGGAGCTCTGACTGAAAGGCCAAGAGTTGGGTAGTCAAAGTAATTATAGATTTTATTAAATGTTTGATTCTAATTGCGTGTTTCTGTTTCTTTCAGGTGAGTTGACGTTAAAAAGTTGTTTTTCCAGACAAATGACAGTCATCATGCGGTAAGTTAAGATAACAGGCATGTTTTAATTAAATATTTCTGTCCATTAGCATCTCTTCCTCCGACTCTAATATTCTACAACAGTGATTTCCAAATTGTGTTCAGCGGATCATTAGTGTCAAACGTTCTTTGAATAAATAGACTAAATGCATGAGCTCTTCAGTAAAGCAGTGAGCATATCCACTCTTATAGGATATATACCTTCCTTTTTTTTTTGTTAGTTCGTAAAAATGTAATTGTCAGGAAAGACAAACATAGATTCTAACGAATTTACTGGCACTATCGAACCCGGAGGTTCATAGCCTCGCGGATATGAGTTCTTCATACATTCCTACAGATATAATGTTTTCCTCAAATCATGGTTAATGTTATTCTTCCACCTCATCGTTATCAACTGGGCTCTTTCCATCTGGTTTTAGACAGCAAAAGCCATTTAGGTGTAAAAAATGCGACCTTTTAGTACATGGATGATCTTTTTTTTAGCTCCGGTCATACAGTACATGGGTAAACTGATCCCACTATGGGCCATGGGAGACCCTTGGGGTAGTGGGACGTTAAGGCTCCCAATTTTTGTAGACAATCGGCACCTGATGTCAGCCGGGTTGTCAGCCGTGCGTGACTGCCTCCTTTACTCCCCAGATCAAGCGTCTGGCATTCACTTCCTTTAGAGGCTGAGTCGACCCCAGGGCCATGGTGCCACCAGAAGTTTTGGGGCTGTTTAAAAATCCTGACACCACCGGGACTCGAACCCCCGACCAACCAGTTTGTAGCGCACTGCCTTAAACACTACGAATTGCCAGCACTATAATTAGGATGATAAATCCAAAAGTATCATTAATGGAAAAGTAAGGATGGAAGGGAATTTTATCAATATTTCTATTTAATCCTATGGGATTATTTGATCCTCCATCCATCCATAGTAATTCTGCCCGAAGGCAGGTCCTTCACTGCAATCATAGCATTTTTATGCTATGCTAGCAGCTTTACTAGGGAATTGTAGGTGTGGTAGCTTCCCGTTTTTTTCCACACCGGTGAAGAATGATGATAATGCTAAGGATGATGGCCATATGATTTCGGGGACCGTTTGGGCCTTAAAGTTTTCCTGACATTTGTCTTACAGGTGAGGAGAAACCCCGATAAAAACCTCACCCAGAAAAACTGCCCCGACCGGGGATCGAACCCGGGCCCGCTGCGTGACAAGGCAGCACGCTACCTCGAGACCACAGCGGTGGACACTTTGATTCTGTTTGATGTAAAAATAATAAATGCATTATTTCTATTGCTACGATAATAAAAGGCAATAGAAAATGAAAAAGTAAAGAATCGGTTTAAGATAAAATGTTCCTATAGTATAGATGGTAAGATTATAAATTTTGTTATAGTTCCAGATATTTTCATTATCCTTGAAAAGTTTTATTCTTGCTTATGATATTTACTTAGAGAAAGTACATAGGGTAATTATCTATGTTAATTGACCCAGAAAACGTCTCTAAATGATGGTAAAAAACACCATTCAAATCGGTCAAGTAGTTTTTTGAGTCCATAAAGGACAGACTCACACTGTTTATATATATATATAAAGACAATCCGGCTGATTTCCATGAAGCTTCTCAGTAAGATAAATGTCTCCTGGAAGCGTTACGAGCGCTTCGCAGGAAAGGATGGTGGAAGGGCTGCTTCCTCTGAGCCTCCAAACATGCTCCTCTGGGTATCCACCCCCCAAGAGAGGGTTGCTTCTTCCGCTCTTCAAGCCTTACAAGTTTAGCTGTGCTATTCCTTGTCGCCCTGTTGACCGTTGAAGACTTGACGAAGATGTGGCCGCCCAATATGGATACAGACGCCATTCCTTCGTTGTGAGCTATACTTAGTTCCCCTCGCCTCTTACCTACCAGCAAGATTAACCTATTTCAATCTTCCCCAGTAGAGTCGTCTGGTTCATCGGGTACTAAGCCCCCCCCCACCACGTCAAGGTGATAGCACGAATTACAGACAGAAATGGATTGATCAAATGGATGGAATGAGTAAGGAGAGATATCCATTGTTAGCAAGAAATTATCAAGCAAGAGGAAGGCGTGATGTTGGAAGACCTAGAAGACGTTGGGCTGATGCATTATGAAGTCGGAACGGGCAATTGCCTAATCCCTGTAGTGATGATGATATATATAAAGATTGTCATTCCCATGTTATAATGCACTTCTAAGTATGACTTGAGAAAGAATATGCAAATGCTTGAAACTATTTATTACATAATTGGCTGAATAGATCCTAAATTTGTGACGTGAGTAACCAGTATTTTTATTGAAATTCGTGTGAGGTCTTAAATATTCATGTAGAAAAACAAAGGAATTATACCTCTCTGATGTAACATATACTCGTGAATTTGAAGAGATGGTATACACTTGTGCTATTATTATAACTTGTGAACTATCAAGTGGTAGCGAGCGATGAACTAATTCTTCTAGGGGAACTGCACTAAAAATACCAACCAAATGTTTGCTACTGGCCAGATACAAGCTTCTGTTTTCCCACTTCCCGTGTTTTCCTTTCGTTATGTGTACTTTACTGTCAGCATATGTCAGTACACAGCTACTAACAAGAAAGGATTATGTAAAATGCTATGTAAAACAATGAAAATTACAACACATTATGGTATTTAATAGTTGATTTAATGACGCTCTACAACTGCGTGTATCTGGATAACATTTCCTCAACTACTTCCGGTTTCGCTTGTAAGTTTAATAAGGAATTTAAAGAACTCCTAAATTCACACATCTAGAAGCGATAATTACTAGGGCTAGGATTTTTATGATACAGCATATTATTTTGGTAAGAGTGATATGTTTCTTAAATATATATAAATGCTTTTTATTCAAAAACTAATTCAATTAAAGTACTTCAAATTTGAAGAGAAAAAATATATGCCTAAATCGGGATTTGAACCTAATATCTCTGGTTCTGTACACCAGTGCTTTAACGATTTAAGTCATCAGGCATCTCGATTTAAACATAGATTTTTATATCTTATACAGTACGATTCCCTAGCGCCAGGTAGTGAACTATCGTTCCACTAACGCCATCTAGCGGCCTCTTAAACATGAAGACTTTTTTTTTCTTTCTTTTACACTGTTCTTCCTTTTTATTTTACCTTTGTTAACCTCTTTATCTTATTCACGCATACAAACACAAGATAGGACACGCACACGCCCAGACCCAAGGTGGATATTTAAAATCCCTTGCCCCACCGGGAATCGATCCCGGGTCGACGGAGTGGAAGGTAGGGACTCTACCGACTACGCCACGGCTACGGACTTTATAAATGGAAATCAACACATTACATTTAGCAAGCAAAGCTAATATTCGATGTTTAATACTAAATGTACCACTTCTCACTGACTGATAAAGTAAATTTGAAGAGTAAAAAAATATATGCCTAAATATATAGGCATATATTTTTTCTCTTCAAATTTAAAGACATATATTATCTCTCTTCAAATTAAATTTATCATTCAGTGAGAAGTGATACATTTAGTATTAAACAAAATTAAGAACCCGAAGGTGTCTTTAATGGAAAAGTAAGGATGGAAGGGAATTTTATCAATATTTCTATTTAACCCTATAGGATTATTTGATCCTGTTTGGTGTAAGAATAATAAATTAATTATTCTGAAGTACTTTGTTAAGTCATATTTATGCATATTTGCCCATTTATATGTGACAAGCGTATTATAGCATTTTATTGGTCATATTCGTCATATTTTCACACATTTGAGGAGTAATCGTCATACAATTTCTTTCTTCCATCTTCATTTGAGTTGTTAAATTTCTCAAAATTTTGTTTCTTGTAAACTCTTGACTTCCTCTCCTATTTCGTTTCATTTCACAGCATTGACTTTTCCCTTACGTATGTATATACCTGTGCAAATATTTATGTATTGTCTCCTCACAAGCAGGTAGCTATTGCTAATTTTAATAAAATAAAAAGCAGGCTCCAATATCAAATCCCATACTTTAGTTTGCTTTTCATTTGCATTTTATTCTTAAATAAATAATTGTCAAACTCATTTACTAATTGATTTTATAATTGAAATTATTACATAATGTTATTAGGTCATATTTTTTATGTTATAGTGCATATTTTTTGTAAATTTTAGTTCATGACTGTTTTTTTTTTTTCATACTTCGGTGGTTTTTAGGACATAAAAATCGTAGTCCTAATAATTATGAACAGAAATTAACATGCAGAAATAAATTAATCATAAACTATCTTCGGATACACATGTTATTATGCATTACAGGCGATCTGTCATTAGGCCTACACCTTCTATCAAAACAACCTTAAATTCAAAATATATATAAAAAAAAGTTACTCTTGGAATAATATGAATGTGAAACATAAAAATCATTACCATAACCTTGAATTATAGGAACTAAAATTGATAAACCTAAAACACCTTCGCATACAAAAAATGTTAAAAATACCATTCTAAAATTGAAAGAGAAGGTATTAAATTAATGAAAATGTGTAGACTTTTTCCATGGACGGGACTTAACTTAATTGCAGATTTCGCTTGATTTCCTCAGCTAGAATAATTGAGGAGTTGAATGGAATATGGGCACAATTAAAAAAATATTGCATTGCAAGCCTATGTTTTCCCTTTACAGAGATTTAGGCGCTCTCCCCCTACAGGGAAGAATTTCAACCATACTAATTTAGTTACACTTCTTTTCGTATAGATGTCATTTTGAGTGGTCCGTGGTCAGCGTTCCGCCTCATACTGACATCTAGGAAACCAAGGTAGTACTAGGACGGGAAAATTCGGTAAATTTTGCTTAGAGGCCTCTTCATTTAGGCTTAAGGATTTTTTACGAGCCTGAAAATCTTCAGACTCGGGACCCACGGCTTAAAGTCCCTCCCGGAGGACTTGCTCCTTGGATTTTTCCGTCCTAAAAAGTCCATCGACCACGGCCGGGTTTGAACTCGGGACCAGAGGCAAGGAGCATAACTACTAGTCCACCGCGGCCGATTAAAAAATATACGTTTTGAGATATTAGCAACTGATATGTAACTAAATGCATAACATTGTTTATTTTAATTGATACAATCAGCTGCTGAACCTACTTTAATCGAGATATCGAAACGGAACTTTTCAGGCTGACCAACTACAAAATGGTGAGTCGAAAAATACATTGAACGGAAAAAGGGCAAAACATGAGTTATGCCCATATTCCATTCAACTCCTCAATTATTCAGTTATATTATTGACAGTAATACATCTCTGTTTTGGTTTCAGCTAATTTAGAATTATGATAAATCGTGCCTTACTTTAAAGGAGGAGGAAACATACGAGTATTTAAAGAAAAAAAAATCTTAGGAAAACATTTGAATCAAAGAGAGACTAACATACAGGTGAATTGAGAAGATTACACATCAATGAGCTACATGATCTTTATGGGAAACCAGATATATACCCTTAAAAGAAAAGTTATGTCTTGTATTTTGTGATAGGCAAGGTTTCTGAAACGAATGTGGAATGCAAGAGGGGTGTGGAAACTATTTGCAGGAAAAACAGAGGGAAAGGTAGGCCTAAAATGGGACGTGAGAGTAGCATTAACTGTGATTTGAAGGAGGTAATTTTTACAGGGGATAACTTAATGCAAAACCAGATGTAATAAGAACACTCTTATACACTGAATGAAAGTTGAATAAGGGGTGTGAGAACTTCTTGTTGGAATATCAGAGCGAAAGCATCCAGTAGATAGTCCTAGAATGAGGCGGGAGAAAACTTTAATCATGATTTGAAGGGATGATTGAAAACATTAGCCCAGGACAGGTGGATGGGTATTGATGGATAGCTTATGTCCGCGCAGCCATAAACCTGCGAGTTTGATAGTGCCAGTGAGTTAGTTAGTATATATGTAGAGAAATAACTAACTCACTGGCACTATGGAACCCGTATGTTCATTGTCGCGCGGATGTAAGCTCTCCATGCATCCCTATCCTTAGCCAATGTTTTCCAATCATTCCCCGTATAATCTACTTCCCTCAAATCACAGTTAACGTTATTCTCTCACCTCATTCTTGGTCTTCCAGCTGGGCGTTTTCCTTCTGCTTTTCCTACAAGAAGCTTCCATTCACGTCTTTCATTCCCCATTCATGCCACATGACCTGCCCGTCGCAGTCTACGAGACTTAACTGTTCTTATTATATCTGACTTCCTATAAATACCATGTAGTTCGCTGTTGTATAGTCTTCTCCATTCACATGTCTGTTCATCTCTCTTTGGTCCAAACATTTTCCTAAGAACTTTATTCTCAAAATACTCCTTTCCTCCCGTAAAGTAAGAGTTCATGTTTGGCATCCATACAATATAACTGGTAGAATAATAGTTTTATATACTTTCAGTTTAACATTTTTTTTTAAGGAGTTGGGACATCAAGAGTCTCTGTAATACATAACAGCACGCATTTCCAGAATTCAGCCTATGATCCTGAATAAATTATCATCCTTAAAGTATAAAACCTGATACCCTGTTACGACCTCTAGGCTGAATTTTCAATCCATCTCTTCTTTGTTCGGCCCAAAAAACTATTTCCATGTGGATGATAGTGCCAATGAGTTAGTTATAACAATTCGGAAACTTACAAAAAAAAACCTAGAGAGAATTGGTTGTAGTCACCCCACACATCTCACACGTGATTTCCAAACTTCCTCTTGGAATCACTGACGTAATTGTCTTCTCTTAACATTATACACAGCTGCCAGCCATAACAGCCTGATTAGCTAAAAGCATTTCCTCGAGCAGAGTTTCTGGCTGTGCAACTTAAATATTCCTCAATGTTACATAAGAAAATATTATATCGTATATTTATATCATCATAGAGTATGTTGCATGTGTAGGGATTTTTCACGACTAAAAAATAGCATTGCTCTAATGGTGCAAAGTATTTAGAGTAAACGTATCATTTTGTGGGGGATTGATTTATTAGTTAATTCGTTTGAAATAAATAATTTAGTTAAATAGTTTCAGCTACAACTTTGCCAAGAAGAGGGTGCCCTATTTATGAGGGGGGGAAATCATTATGGACGTATAATTCTATGGTGCGCGGTATAATGTATAAGCAACATAAACTTTAAGGTGTTCTCTAAAAAAAAGCATGTTCGTCTAGATACTCTGTGTTTTGGAATATAAAAAAAAATATTTTAAAACACAGAATATCTAGTCGAACATACTTTTAGAGACCATCTTGAAGTTTAAAAATTAAAATGATGGATCTTGTTGGTGATTAACATTATTCAGTTTAAAAAAAAAAGCACTCTCCAATTACCAAAACAGTAAACAAGAAAACAAGACAAACGCGTTTCCGCTACTACGTAGCCATTATCAAGGCTGAGGCCAGTGGAATACTTTTTTCAATTTATTTTATAACTCAGTTCTTTACACTCGCTGACGGCTTCACTTAACACATATAGTTGGCTTCGCACTGAGGTATCTTCTATTCGTACAAAATTCGAACACGAATGACACTCGTGCCCTACTCTCGCGATTAACTGACTCGTCAGAACCTCGCATCTCCTTATCTCTCCGAGGATAGGAATAATCTGGACGCCTGTTTAGACATCTCTCGAATGGAAGCCTCGAGAAGCTGATCCTTCGTGTGCTGCCTGCCTGTTGTCTTATAAGGACTCATCGCGCGCAAAATTCAAAGGAAATGCCGTATCATAAATGATAAATTCACAACTTCCATCAGATTTACCGCTAATTTATTTTTTGTATTTATTTTTTCTTGATACATGTTGCAAACTGATAGTCTATAAGTCCAAAGCCATTTATGTATATTTTTTTAACTCATGTTAATTGCTAAGATTGGTTGGAGAAAACCCTCAATGATGAGGAAAATTCTCAAAATGAATGAATTAATTAAATCCAGACCATGGGAGGCTACAGGCAGCGCGAGTTGATGACTCATTGCTTGCAGTCACTTTTCCCGCTATCGGCCTGAGGTCCAGTGAAACTCACTGTATATAAATAAATAATAAATAAATAAAGCCTGATGTGTCCCTTTAGGGTAAAGGCCTCCCTGTACAGGGGTTAAGCTCTATTTGAGAGTGTCACCCGGTGAGCTACTCCGTGGTGAGAAGTTGACTTGGATGTAACACTTGGTTTGTATACACTGTCTGTTCTGTGATTAGTTAATACACAGTTGGCTCTCCATCGTTCTCCAGCTTTTCCTGCATCTGGCGACTCTGGACCATTGCGCCCCTGCTCGTTCTTTGAAGATGTCAGCCCATCGTCGTCTTGGTCTTCCGCGCTGTCTCTTGCCTGTGTACGGGTCCCACATGGTTGTTTTTATTGTCCACCTGTCGTCCTGTATTCTTGCGACGTGGCCTCCCCACTTCCATTTTTTCCTGATGGCTTGTTGTGCGGGATCAGTTGTTGAGGATATGGCTTGAAGTGTTGTATTCGAGATTCTGTCCTTCAGAGTTATGCCTAAGATTTTCCTCTCCATTTTCCTTTGGCATACTTGGAGTGTGTACTTCAGTTTGGCAGTAAGATTCCAAGTTTGGCAGCCATATAACAGTGTTGGAAGAACACAGGACTGTATATAGGGTGTTGCAAAAAAACACTGACATCCTCCTTTGATAGTGCCAGTGAGTTAGTTTAGTAAGTTATAAACATGGCTATCGACTTCTCACATACATTTGTTTCCGTTAAATCTTGAACTTTGCCAGCAATAAAAAGTTTCATCTAAATATCAAGAGGGAATTGAATGCACTTCCCCTCCTGGATGTTTCTAATTTTGTAGAATTGGATAGCAGGAAGAAGATCGTTGGATTTGATTTGAATTTGACAAAACACGTGCATGTTGGTTGACATTTTCACGTGTAGATGGCATTGTTTTTGTGAACTCATTATGTAGATTAGCAGAAGGAAGTGTTTACATTGTTCCTGCCCCTTGCACGGTAGGTTACCTGCCGTGAACATAATTAAGCCGTGACCTATATACAGGTTAGATGCTAGATATTAAAAAAGGGCGGAGAAAGTTTGTAATCATTTTCACACCAAGCCAAAATCGTGTCATATTATCTCTGCAATCTGCAAACACTTTTATTAAACATGACATAATTACTTATTATCATTGAGCGTTCAAGGACTTCGGCCAGTGTTAGCCTTTTTCAACCTCAGAATTTGTTCATCAGTCTTATCATTGAAATGCATGCTATTATGCATTACAGTGAATCGTGTCATCCCAACTCCTTTAAAAAAAACGTTATACTGAAAATATATAAAACTGTTATTCTCTCTATTATATTATATGGATGCGAAACATGGACATTTACTTTAAGGGAGGAAAGAAGATTACGAGTATTTGAGAATAAAGTTCTTAGAAAAATGTTTGGTCCAAAAAGAGGTGAACAGAAAGGTTAATGGAGGAAACTACACAATAATACGCCACATGGTATGTATAGGAAGCCAAATATAATAAGACAATAATAATAATAATAATAATAATAATAATAATAATAATAATAGCTTTATTTTACCTGGCAGAGTTAAGGCCTTGTCTACAGTGTACCACTCAACCATGTTTAAAAAAAAGCCTTACACCTAAATTACTATTACATAAACGATTGCATGCAAAATAAATAAATAAATATATAATTATAGAATACAATTATTATTTATAATGTATTTTGATATACTCTAGATTTATCGAATTAAATATAATATGTACAAGATATAAAAACACTAGAAAAAATTATTAATTACATAGAATAAATTTAAATAAATAGAGAAAAATTAATTCTTTGACAACAGATAACTCTATAAGCGTGACTTGTAAGTGCCAAGTGTGCGGCAACCCCTGATATCTTGAGGAAGGAAATTCCAGGAGCGGGCAGAGGCTACTGTGAAGGAAGTAAGTCTCCTAGACTGCGATGGGCGGGACATGTGGCACAAAATGGGGAATGAAAGCGGTGCATGGAAGCTTCTTATAAGAAAACCAGAAGCAAAACGTCAAGTTGGTAGACCAAGAATGAGGTGGGAGAATATCATCCATTTGATTTTAGCGAAGTAGATTATACAGGGGATGATTGGAGGACATTGATTCGGGATAGGATGTTTGGAGAGCTTATGTACGCGTGGCCATGAACCTACGGGTTCTATAGAGCCAGTGAGTGAGTTAGTTAGTCTTATCATTGTATCCCGCGCTGTAGCTGAGTGATTTAATGCGTGATACCTTGAAACAGAGCTACGGGACTTTCGCTGGTTCGAATCCTCATGGGTGAAGAATTTTTCTCATGAAATTTCGGTCAGTCTGCAACCGGTACTCACCCAGAATT
This sequence comes from Diploptera punctata, assembly GCA_030220185.1. Classification (NCBI taxonomy): domain Eukaryota; kingdom Metazoa; phylum Arthropoda; class Insecta; order Blattodea; family Blaberidae; genus Diploptera; species Diploptera punctata. The sequence goes on from JASPKZ010000435.1 coordinate 28,105, forward strand.
ATGAGGAATTTGAGTAGCTACAATAAGTAGCGGGTTCGGTTTCAGAAAATCGGTTATAACGACTGGGGACCCGACAAGCTGACCACGTATCACCCCTCTACTGGCTGGATGATTTCCACCACATATGGATGTCAGGCCAGCTGCCGGACAGTAGGCCAAGGGCACTGTTGAGCTTTTTTTTTATCATTGTGTACGTGCTCTTAAAAAGAAGTCCTTGGCGGATTTTGGGTTGACGCTGTCGTATTCCTTCCTGTATATTTTCGATAATAAAAGTGGAAATGGGTGTTTACTTCACGTTTTAAAGATCCAAACGTAACGAAATTATTTGTGTAAAAACTCAGTTCTACAATACATATTTTAATATATAGGATATATCAGTTGGTTTAATTTATTAAGAACTTTAATGAAACAGAAGAAAATTAACAAAAAAATACTTAAATGTGTGTGTCTAATTATACAATATACCTCATAACAGTTACACAAGATTTCGTTTTCACTGCGGTCCGCCACATGTAAATAAGTGACACGAGAAATTAATTTTTTTTCTAAGATCCTGGCCACGATCATCAGGACATCAAAAAATAAATAAAGACCGGTATAATAGGTTGCGGACGTATCGACTTTTTAGTCCGTCGTTCTGGTAGTTTAGTTGGTAGAGTGGTGGACTATAGTGGTATATAATTTCAGTAATCCATAAGTCGCTGGTTCAAATCCGGCCCGGATGATTTTTTAGAAGAGTATTACTTTTAGCTCATACTACAATAGTATCGAATTTAAAGATATTTACATTTTTAGAAAACCAAACTAAAAAAATAAATAATAGTTTAAAAAAAACTAGAACAACAAGCTTTATAGGCCTCTTTTTCCCTCTTTCATGACAAATAATATGGGAAATTATTCCAAACCCTAGAAAACCGAACTAAAAAAAATGAAAAATAATTTTAATTTCCAACACGCTTGGGAAAAATTAAAGTGGTCAACAAAAAAAAATAATCTCCAACTCATCTATAATAAAACTAGAGTTATCTACAAAAAAAATAATTTTGCCATCAAAAGTGTGTGGTGCTCTATATCAATTAATGTAGTTGATAATAAACAGATATTGGTAAAAGTAAAGTCTCTAAGAAGAAAATATAAAAACCATAAAAAGCACCCCACGCATTTGATGGTAAAATTATTTTTTTTATATAACTCTGGTTTAATATAGATATGTTGGAGATGACTTTTTGTTGACCACTCTAATTTTATCCTAAGCGTGTTGGAAATTATAATTAGTTTTCATTTTTTAGTTCGGTTTTCTAATAAAGCGTGTTGTTTTAGTTTTTTTAAACTATGATTTATTTTTCATATTTTCTTCACCATCTACTGTGCATAACTAAATCACTGGCACTATCGAACGCGGAAGTTATCGATCTTGCGGACATCAGCTTTCCATACACCCCTATCCTGAGCTATTATTTTCCATTCAATCCCTGTGTGATTCACCTCCCTCAAGCCATGGTTAGTGTTATTCTCCCATCTTAACTTTCGATTGAGGGTCTTTCCACTTTTCAGCGGTTGCCCTTTTACCAGCCGGCTGCTGGCCCTTCACATCCACATGTGTCAATCACAGAGGTAGATGATCAACAGCCAGTGTAGGGGTGACATGTGGTTAGCATGTCGAGCCCCCAGCCGTTATAGCTGGTTCCTCAACCTGGAGCCGCTACTTATTGTAGCTACCCAATTGCCTCACGATGCTGGGTGGGCACCGGTCCCATACTGGCCGAAATACCATGAGAAAATTTCTTCCCCCATGGAGACTCGAACCAGCGCAAGTCCCGTAGCTCTGCGCCAAGGCTTCCTACCTTAACCGCTCGGCTACGGCGCGGGACTTCTTAACTACTTTATTAAATAGTAAATATTTGGGAGAAAAAAATGCTCGCTTGGAGACTTTTCTCTAAATACTAGTGTATATACACTAAAATAACAAATATGTATACCTATTCATAACTAAATCACTAGCACTATCGAACCCGTAGGTTCACGGCCGCACGGTCATAAGCTCTCCATGCACCCCTATCTTGAGGTAATGTTTTACAATCATATCCTGTATAATTTACCTTCCTCCAATCATCTACATTTTATTCTCCCACGTACTACGTTTTCCCTACCTACTACCGCTTTTCCTATGAGAGTTTCCATTCCCCTTATTTCATTCCCCATTCGTTCTACATGTCCTGCTCACCCAGTCTACAAGACTTAACTGTTGTTACTGCATCTGGTTTCCCATAAAAATCCTTTAGCTGGCTGTTATGTAGCCTTCTCCTTTCACTTGTCTGTTCGTCTCTCCTTGCTCCAAAAATTTTCCTAAAAACTTTTTTCTCAAAAACTCGTAATATTTTCTCATTCCTTAAAGCAGGAGTCCATGTTACGCTCCAATATAATAGAACTGCGAGAATAACAATTTCATAGCCTATATTTTGACATTATACATCTTCATATTGGCTTAAATTTCGAGGCAGGCATCGAATATTGAAAGGTGAACCTCAGATAATGTTAATTTTGTCTACATCCAAACATTGACAATACTCTTGTTTTCTTCTTCTTCACTTCACGGGATAGGCAAAATACCTGTTCCGCCTCACTGTTGTTCTGTCCATCTTTTCACTGGCCTTCCTACATTCCTTGAACCTCTTGGCTTGTAGTTAAATGCTGCTTTTGGTAATCTTTTACGTTCATTCCTTCTACACGTCTAAACCGTTTTTCTCTATATCCTTTGATTTTATCATTTAATGGATATATATTTAACTCTGTTCTTATATCTTCATTCTTTAACCGATCCATTCTTGTGCAGCATTTTGTTCTTCTAAGGAAGTTAATTTCCACACTTTGTATTCTAGTTTGTAATTTTTTGGTCATTAACCAAGTTTCACTCCCTTAAAGTAATGCAGGAACTGCAAATGTTTTATAAAACTTCAATCTAGTATCTCTTCTTGTTTTGTTCTTTAATGTTTTATGTATAGTTCAACATATCATTTGATATCTTGACAGTTTCACATTTACGTCTCTTTCAGTTTGTGTGTTTACAGTAAAATTACAACCCAAATAATTAAAAAATGTTACTTCTTCCAGAGGTTTGTTGTGTATTATGATTTTTGATCTTATATGTTCACTTCCCCAAAATGCCATTATTTTCGTTTTTTCCTTTGATATTTTAAAATTATATTCTTGGCATAACTGATTTAATTGATGTAAAGAGTACTGCAAATAATTTTCGTTTTCTTGAATAATAACCACATCTCCAGCATACATTAAAACATTTAATATTTTAAACCGGTCCATTCTTATACCTACATTAACATTACTTTTCCAATTTTGCATGATGTCATTAATATATAAATTAAAAAGGGTAGGTGATAAAACTACACCCTTGTTTTACACCTCTATTTATTAAAATTGGTTCGGTCTTTGATGTGCCTATATTTGTTAGAATTTGAGATTTTTCATATAAACTTTGTATCACACAAATAAATTTTGCGGGGTAGTCAGGTATTTCCATAATGTTCCATATCCCAAAATCAATAAAAGCAACATGCATCTGTAGGTTATGTACTCTCCTTTCTTTCAAATATTTGCTGTAATATGAATAAATTATCTGTTGTTGATCGCCCCGTTCTAAAGCCACTTTGTTGTTCTCTAGTATTGCTTCTGCTATTATTTTAAGTATTTTATTTATAATCCTTGCATAGATTTTATAAATTGAAATAAGTAGGCTAATTCCTCTATAATTTTTACATTCTTTTCTATCTCCTTTTTTTTAAACAATGATATGACTTCAGCTATATTCCAACTTTCTGGTATTCTACAGTTTCCCCAACATTCATTACATAAATGCAATATTCTCCATTATTATTATTGTTGTTATTATTGTTATTGTTATTATTATTATTGTTGTTGTTAAGAAACATTTTACGTTTCGCATCACATTGAACTTCCCTATATAATACAAGTGTTATAATTGGCGATGTGTTGACATTTAGTTACATCCCGCCCACCAGATGTTGAATTTATTTCGTCTGGTAACAACATTGTCAACTGTGTGGATAATAAAATGCTATAGCTTAATGTTTTTGCCAGGAAATAAAACCGGATGTACAGTCTCTGGAGTTTTTAAAACACTGTCCGCGTTCATATATTTTCAAATATCTTACTCGGACTCTTCTCGTCGTTTAAAATCGTTGCCTCCGCAAAATATATTTCGCAAAACAATGCACTCTGTTATGAGCTATAGGCCTTCGTTTTAGCTAATTCTAAAGAAATCTAGCTACTGAGGTTGAACCCATGAATGGAATTTTTTTTTCAAATCTTCACCGACCCCATTTACAAGGGGCCTACACATCAAATATGACCATGAGAAAAAAAAAAGTGTATATCAATGTTCTAGTGTTTTTTTTTTCGCAACCAAACATTTTAACCCCAAAATAGGTTTTTTAACATGTTTTAAATGTGTACATCTTCCTATGCCCAATATTAACTTTTGATTCTCTTCCTCCATTCATCTCTCTCCTTCCAGTCATCATCCCGCAGTCCCCCTTCCTTCATCAAATTCATAATTCCCTCTGCCCATGTCTTCTCAGATCTTCCTCTTCGTTTTTCTCCAATTTGGAATCCATTCCATACTCCAAACAGGCAATCTATCTTCATTCATCCATACTCTTCACGTGTCTAAACCATCGTAATTGTTTATTTCCCAGAGATTGTATAATTGTTTAATATAAACAGTATTTAAGACCCTATTTTACAGTTTTAGAGTCTATTTAGTGTCAAATTCTCCATTTTCAGAACCTAAAAGTGAACCCTTTTTTTGGTTTATGTAAGAGGAACAAAGCAACCCGGATTGAATTTAAGTTATTTATATTTTCTACAGTAATTTTTATAATAAAATGAATACATATTTTGTATATGCCATATGTTTATTGAGTATATTAATATATAATTATGCCACCGTAATTACTTAAAAATGCTTCATATTTTTTTCTTTTTTAAAATGATGATATATTAGAAAAAATGTATTCGGTATTCGGTTGTTTGGTGTTTGGTTCCATTCATATAAAAGTCATCCAACTGTGCCCTGTAATTACGAGCGATATTAAGGTAGAATGGTCTCAATACAGGCCTTGTGAGGCCCTTTAGGGTAGTAAGGGGTTCACTTTCTTCCCACCTTTCTAGAGATTATTTAAAACAATAAAACTTGTAACTGTGATGACAGTCGTCCTCAACAAATAAAATATTGTTCAAAATATTCAGGTACGCTTTGCGGAACTGGTTCCATATTCAAAGTCGTTCTATTAAAAAAAATGCCTAGCTGAATATCGACTGCCATCACAGGTACGTTTTTATTTTTTTCAATAATTAACAACTCCAACGGTGGTTTATAATGATTTTTTTTTAATTGACTTTCTAGAGATGTCAGTCGGGTTATCAGCATTGCGTGTTGCAAATTTAACCTGACAAACACAAGTGAAACACATATGCAAAAAGACTTTCTCCATCTTACATTATCTTAGACGTTTAAAGAATTTTCTCCCAGTTTCGTTAAAACAAATCCTTGTGCAGAATCTTGTGTTACCACACTTCGATTATTGTGACATTATATATAATGATCTAAACTATGACTTGTCGCAGAGACTGCAGCGTGTTCATAATGCTTGCGTTCGATTCATTTTCAATATCCGCCGTTATGACCATATTTTCGAACACTTTAATAACCTCTCTTGGCTCCATCTTACTGACAGACGTAAATTGCACTCTCTTTCACTACTTTTCAAGCTTCTGAATTCCTACATCCCTACTTACCTGGCGTCCAGATTTGAGAAGTTATCCTCTTACCACAATATTGACACTAGATCACAAGATAGCAGTCTGCTAACAATTCCTCTTCATAGCACTTCCTCCTATTCTACTTCCTTCACAGTAGCCTCTGCCCGCTCCTGGAATCTCCTTCCTCAAGATATCAGGGGTTGCCGCACACTTGGTACCTTTAAGTCACGCTTATACAGTTACCTGTTGTCTAATAATTAATTTTTCTCTATTTATTTAATTTTATACTATGTCATTAATCTTTTCCTCGTTTTTTATATATATTGTACATATTATATATTTAATTCGTTAAATTTAGAGTGAATCAAAATACATTATAAATATTAATTGTATTGTATTCATAACTTGTAATCGTTTATATATATATATATATATATATATATATATTGTAATTTAGATTTAAGACTATTTTTTGTTTGTTTGTATTTTTTAAACCTGGTTGAGTGGTAGACAAGGCCTTAAGGCCTTAACTCTGCCAGGTAAAATAAAGCTATTATTATTATTATTATTATTATTATTATTATTATTATTATATTATTCCCATTCCCATAACATGCATTTGGTACTCATATCCGTTACAGCTAAAGTTCACCCCAGAATATTCAAACCTGTATAAAAATCCTAACATCGAGATTCGAACCCCGACCTTCCGACTTGTATCGTATTGCCTTAACCATCTAGTAGACCCATAATAAGTGGATATTGAATTATTCTTTGTAATATGGTGTCGTTCCTAGGTACCTGAATTCAGGTACCTAGGAACACAAACAGGAATGAGATGCACAAGGAAATTAAACAGAGACTCAATTCTGGAAGTGCGTGTTATTATGCATTACAGAGACTCTCGACTTCCCAACTTCTTTCAAAAAAACATTTAACTCAAAATATATAAAACTATCATTCTACCAATTATATTATATGGATGCGAAACATGGACTCTTATTTTAAGGGAGGAAAGGAGATTACGAGTATTTGAAAATAAAGTTCTTAGAAAAGTTTTTTGGACCAAAGAGAGATGAACAGAGGTGAATGAAGAAGACTGCTTAATAGTGAATTACATGGTCTTTATAGGAAGCCAGATATAATGAGAACAGTTAAGTCTAGTTGACTACGATGGGCAGGACATGTGGCACGAATGGGGAATGAAAGACGTGCATGGAAGCTTCTTGTAGGAAAACCAGAGGGGAAACGCCCAGTTACTAGACCAAGAATGAGATTGGAGAATAACATTAACTATGATCTGAGGGAAGTAGATTATACAGGGGATGATTGGAAAACATTGACTCAGGATAGGGATATATGGAGAGCTTATGTCCGCGCGGTCATGAACCTACGGGTTCGATAGTGCCAGTGAGTTAGTTATTATGTTGTCTCATAAGTAATGCCGGTTTTTAGTGTTTTTTATTCAATGCCACCACGTTGTCATTTCGACATTCTGGTATTCACTCCTGGCATGACGTTATTGTAACCCACTTCTGAGGTTGGGGCGCCTGGAAGGCGGAATTACGCTATCGCGATGATATATATGATAGGTGATGTAGTGTTGTGTATCTGGTGGAATTTTGAAGGTTTTATTCGCCAGGAGTTTTTTTCGAAACGTGCATGCAGTCGATGTGGACCTTTGTCAACGACTGGAATGAGTTCATGGAATTTTGAGACGGTGATAGCCTACCAGCATTAGTTAACCGAAAGAGAGTTCTCTTGTAAGACAATGCGAGACTTCGTACTGCATGAAAAAGATGATCAAAATTTAGGAATTGCGAGGACTCAAACTGCTACCACACCCAGAATGCAGCCCTTATCATATGTCTTAAGATTAGTATATTTTTTCGGTCCATTTCCCATTTATTGCGTGAAAGGAATTTCGAAAACATTGAAGCTGTGGAAGTGAGTTCCAACGAATTCTTCGCATCAAAAACCAGAAACTGTATCATCGAGGAATAACCAGAAATAATTTAAAGAAAAGAATTTAATCAATCCCTTAAAGAACTAAATCGGATTAATAAATATACTCCTGGAGTAACAAGGGTAGAAGAATTTACTTAATAAACCTCGCTGAAGATGGCTCAATAATCAAAGTAAAGCTATATAATAGTATATTACGATGCGAGGTTGGGAATTGGTTTTTACAGAATCGAGGAAAATGTTTAAAAACCGAGCGATATCCAGGTTTTTAATTTCCGAGATTCTGTAAAACCCACTGTACAAACGTGTGTTGTACATTATTTTTTACGCGATGGTGTTTTTAAAATAATAAATAATACTAAAATAATATCTTTGTTGGAAATATTTGCGTTCATTATAAACAATTGACTAACGTTAACAGTGTGGGCAATGGTTATTATTTGAAACAACAGGAGGCCGTGAGACAAATTAGTGATAACATGGCGGAAAGTACGTATTTATTGATTTATATTGCATCAAATAAAGTTCAGTACATTTAAAATACAGTGATTTGTTTCGTATATAACGTATATTAACGCTACCTTTTGGATACTTTTTGTATATACATTGTATGTACCGTAGTATACATAGAGGGCAGTGGTTTTATTTCCCACACGCGTTCTGCAATATGTAATCTAGGCCCATGCCTCCACCCCTAGGGATACCTCGGGCAAAAGACCATACTCCCAAGTCCCGACTTGTCCTCCATATCTATTTCGCGTCCACATTCAAGAGTTCTCGGCCTAAATCCAACACCTCTAGGGAGAAGGTGTTGGAGTTGCAACTTAGGGAATTGCTGAGCTACATAGTACGTCAGGTCGCTCATTCCTGACGACCCCACAGTTGGTCCACGGGCTCCTTGAGCCTAGCCGGGAGGACTGCTGTCGCAGATCCACCGAGCGTTCCCCTGTTCTACCTCCAGGGACGTATCCTGCAGCCGTTGTGAGACCGGCTAGGGCTTGAGTCCACAAGCCCCACAGTGTGAGACTTTAGTACATCCAGGTGCTCATCTCCTGGAGACCCCACAGTTTGTCCACGAGCCCGTAGGCTTAGCCGGGAACCAGCACAGTTGCTCCCCTCTGCACTGTCCGAGGTGTGCCCCCAGGGACGTGTCCTGTTGCAGTTGTGGTCCAGCACGGAGCTCGCAAGCTTCAACAGGTGATCAATAGTACGGCAAGGCGCTCAACTCCTGCCGACTCCACTAATGGTTTATGAGTGCCTTGGACTTAGCCTGGAGGACTGTCTAGCAGATCCACCGATCTTTCCCCCAGTGCACCACCTGGGGACGTGCATTAGTACGCCAGGTCGCTCAAATCCTGACGACCTCACAGACTGCCCTTGGGTCACTCGGTCCCAGAGTCGGCGCTAATCCCCCACCAAAGACCGCGCTTCCTCCTTTTCCGAGCTTACTGACCTGGTGGTAATTTCCAGCATTACGCCCGGTATTGTCCCAACCAGCCCGTTCGCAAGACTAGGCCTAGTCGTGCCGCTGCTGTGGGACCAGCCCACTGAGCAATGTAGGCATCCAGGGTGCTCATCGCCCATGGTGCCCCCGCAGAGGTCCTCGGGTTCATTGAACCAAGAGAAAGGAGCTTCTGATCTCCAGTCTCCCACCGCTTCGCCACAGCGGCCGCTGATCCCGCTGTGGGCCGGGATCCACGAGCTTTGACAACAGGCCGCTCATCTCCCTGTTGACTCCACTTGTGGTCCGCGAGTCCATCGGACTTGGAAGGGAGGACTGACTAGCATATCAACCGACCTTTTCCCCACTACGCCACCGAGGGGCCGCGTTTTGCTGCTGAAGTGGGCGCAGCATGAGCTATGTAGTACGTCAGGTCGCTCGAGTCCTGACGACCTCACAAATGGCCCGCGGATCCGGACTGGACCTAGCCGGGAGGAATGCAATGCAAACCACCGACCGTTCCCCTATCCACCACCCGGGGACGCGCCCTGTTGCTGTTGTGAACACAGCTGGGGCCCGAAAACCAGTCCCCCCGGGTGCAATATGTAATATTACAGTATAGTTATTTTTATTACAGTGTAGTTATTTAGTTTGGCAACCTCGAAATGTAGGAAGTTGAACTTTCAATCATGTTCGCCATTGCTGTAAGTACGACAAGACGCACTATCCGTAAAAAAAAAACTTATTGAACCAGCGTTGTATTACGGCTATGAGAGCTGGACTCTTAATAATCTCAAGAAAATACGAGTATAATGAACACCTTCGAAAGAAAATATTAAGCGGATCAATTAAGGTAGGTGGCTAGACATAACAGTGAGCTGTACGAGCTTTGTAAGGAATCATTTTTTTACGTGATGGTTAAACTCAAAATACTTGAGTGGGCAGGGCATTTTCATCACATGGGGAATTGTTGTATCCCAAAGAAAATTCTCTACACATCTTTAGGAGTCAAGAGAATAGTGGTAAGACCGAAGAACAAATGAATTGATGCCGTGGATGCGGATGCAAAGAAGATTCTAGGAGTGAGGAACTGCAAATGGAAGACACTGGATTGGCAGATTTGGAGGGGCTTAATGCAGAAGGCCAAGGCCTGACATCAGGGTGTAGCGCCATAGTAGAAGAAGAAAGATGGCTCAAGACCGTACAATCGAATGGTCTCTACTTTAAAGAGGAGTTCAATTTCTTGTCAGAAAACATTCCAAATGTTAAAAAAAAGTTCTTATGACACAGTATGTGTAGTTTTGTCTGTTGAAGAAATGGATGGTTGCTCCAGGAATGTACCGAGTTGTTGTAAATTAACTAATGTTAATTGGTTATTAATTGATGTGTGGTATTGCTCGGGTATTAATAAACGTGTAGAACAGATGCGAGGGAAGTTGGTAAATTACTTGCAAATTATTTACTCTCGCCCTTGTTTATTTTCTATGCTGGGGTAGTTTACATTCTTAAAAGTCAATTTTACGCTACAATGAAAATCCAATTATCCGGTACAAATTATGGAGCTAATCAAAATAGTATATTATAATGCAAGGGTTGAAAGGGAGGTTTTATTTTGTTAGTAGGGAGTTTGTGAAACGAGGACTCAGGTCAAGTGGAGCTATTCAAAGAATAAAATAAAATCACTTTTAACTCTTTTACTACTAGCTAATACCTGGCTTACGCTGCGACGCCCAAATAAATTAAATGTTTTACGTTTAGTTAAATAAGTGAAAAGAAATATAACTATAAATTTGTATCCTAATTATTTTTAAATATCCCATGCTAATTACCTGACGTTGCCCGGAAATGTACTTATTCTGATCTCAATGAGCTGACAGGCAAAATTATAATCAATTAAATAAAAATAAAACGTAGTTTTATTTGATTTTCATATTTATTATATAATTCAGTGACAGCTGTTTCGGTACACTGTACCTTCTTCAGACATGTTAACAAATTATGAATTGTGTTCCAACTGATCTAAGCAACAATACAACAATATTTATTTAAATTTTTTAATTTAACAAAGGGGATAATATAAATTTAAATAAATATTGTTGTATTGTTGCTTAGATCAGTTGGAACAGAATTCATAATTTGTTAACATGTCTGAAGAAGGTACAGTATACCGAAACAGCTGTCACTGAATTATATAATAAATATGAAAATCAAATAAAAGTACGTTTTATTTTTATTTAATTAATAAATATGGATTTTCATCAAGTAAACACCAACTCAATTGAAAATTATTATCGTTAGTTATCCGTAAAAATTTACGTATGCTGTCGCGAATTTTCGTGTAGAGTTTTGAGATATTTAATTCTGCATACATTAATTTTGTGTATTTGTTATGGTTTAGGCAGAGTAAACCATTTAAGCGTCCAAAAAGCTACTTTTTTTAGTGCCTCTTTTTAGCTCCGGTTAAACATACGGAAATATGTGTACGTTAATAATCCCAGAAAAAAATCTCTAAATGGTGATCAAAACCCCATTCAAATCTGTCGATTAGTTTTTGAGTCCATAAAAGAAACAGACAGACACTCATTTTTATACATAAAGATTTGGGTAATCTGAATAATACACTCTCTAGCTGTATTTCGTTCAATCTGAATCTGTCCTAGGGCAGAGCACTATAGAATACAATATTTAGGGATACATAAAATTTAAAAAAATAAATAAATTGCAAGATTTTTTATTGTCCGATTTGATATGGATTATCCCAGATATCTTTCTTTGAAAACGAACATTTCCTTTAATTTGTATTTTAACATTTCCTGGAAGACGTGTTCTAGAATCTTCTTATGAATATTTAATCCTCTTTTTCTTGTATAAATGATGTAGGCAGACAGTGTGTCAAAACATTTCAGCTTAGCAACAGAGAACGAGTTAAGTTTTCGATAAATTAATATTCATTCTTACGAGAAATTGAATTAACTTCTGAGAGTATTTTCCATGTAAAATCTTGTAAGATAAAACACGCCACATTTTATTGAGTAACACTAAGAAATTTGGGAATGGAAATAAATATCAATAGAACTACAGTATATATATATATATATATACTCACACGTAGAAATGCATTATTAAATGGGAAAGCACAATAATTAACAACAAATGTGGGCAATTTTAAAGATCTACCACAATTCAAATATCTAAACTTGATGAACTCCATGTCGCGACAAGCCTAGGTTAACCCTTGACCTACCAACCGGCTGCTGATTCACACCCTTCTTCTTCTTATTCATAATTTGTAGGATTTTCATCATATTTATTTCCAAAATCACTCCTCCGAGGAAGGCGTATTGGATGTGCTCCACTGTCTATCCATGTCTTGGCTGATCTTCCTCTTGTTCTTCTCCCGTCCATTGGTCTATCTTCTTTAGCTCTTTTTTGCAAGTCGATTGTCTTCCATTCTTTCAATATGACCTTATCAATATTTTCGTCTATCTACAATAAATTTTGTTATGTCTTGAATATGACATTTGTCCCTAATTTCTGTGTTGTGTATCTTATCAGGCAATTTCCCCTGAATAGTTCTTAAGATATTTATTTCGCATGTGCTTATTATTTGTTTAGTTTTTGTTGTATAAATACTAGTTTCTGCTCCATATACGATGACTGGTCGAACTATTGTTTTGTATATGCGGGTTTTGCTGTCTATTGACATATGTATGTTGCGCCAAATTAAGTATTTCATGTATTGTGATTATTTATACTGCTTTATCAGCTTGTTTCTTTACTTATTTTATTACATTTTTAGTGTTTCTTATTAATACACCCAAATAATTAAATTCTGTTACTTGTTCTATAATTTTTCTTTCCACTTCTAATTTGCATCTTACTGGTGATTCACACCCAAATGGGTATATAGGAACAATAATTACAAGCAGAAATGAAGTGAAGGTATAAATTAAACATAGGCTCAACTCTGGAAATGCAGGGACTCGTTTCATCCCAACTTCTCAAAATGTATGGTTCAGAGAACAAATCCAATAATTTTGCTTGGCCTATTTCATAAAAAAAGCGTTAAGCATTAAAATAAATCTAACAAAAGTTCAGTATTTCCCTAGTTTAAGATTAAATCTAAGCAAACAGAGTTTTTAAATTCTCCCTAAAATTAATTATGGATTAATACACTTTAACATCTAGTTCCTTCAAACATAACGTACTGCACTTAGTGTACTTGCGGTTACATCCAACCAAACGTTAAACTGAAAATATATAAAAACGTTATTCTTCCAGTTACATTATTGTGAAACGGTCTCAGTCTTTAAAGGAGAACAAAATATTACGAGTATTTGAGAAATAAGTGGTTAAAAAATGTTTGGACCAAGGAGAGACGAAGAGACAAGTGATTGGAGAAAACTACAAAACAGTGAGTTACATGATCTTTATGGGAAACCAGATGTAATAAGAATAGATAACTCTCGTAGACTGCTATGGATGGGACATGTGCCACAAATAGGGAATGAAAAAGCGACTTGGAAACATCTTTTATTAAAACCAGAGGGAAAGTAACCCAGAATATAGGCCAAAAATGAGTTAGAATAATATTAACTATGATTTGAGGGAAGTGAATCATACAAGAGATGATTAGAAGACATGTGTCCGGCGAGCTTATGTCCGCGCGGCCATGAATCCCCGGATCCGATGGTGCTAAATAATTAGAAGACAATCTTTCCTTGAGTGTAAGTTTGACATGAAGTATCGGAAAGAAGTATGTGAACATTGTGAAGTGAAGAATGTAGGAGGTCAGCGTACAGAAGCTGCACGGAAGTCTTGGGAATGTCATCACATCTTGCTAAGAGGCTAATGACTTTTTCTATAAACGAGTTTTCCATTTAACTAGGAGACTTACCGGCTCATGATGTGCAAGAGCATTACCTGCATTGCTCACTCTTATATTATTATGTAATTTAGCAACCCTCACCACTATACAAATATCATTCTTCTCAGGGTCATACTTGTTTTATCCTGATTTCTATCTCGTGATACAACAAATAATTGTATGACAAATGCAATGAACCTGACCTTGTCAATTTTATTAAGTTAAAGAGATTAGAATGGGCTGGCCATGTACAAAGGCTCTCAACAGACCGAGCACCAAAAAAGTTACATAAAGTTTTATGGGGAATAGACGGGTTGGAAGACCGAAAAAAACGGTGGGAGGATGGTATTAAGTAAGATGCTGCAAACCTACTTAAGTGTCGCAACTGGAGGCTTGCTGCGCAAAATAGAAATGATTGGAGACAGAAATTAAGGGACACCAAAGCTCGAATTTGAGCCAATCAGCCATTGGATGGATTCTATCTCGTAGACTGCGATGGGTATGACATGTGAGACGAATTGGGAATGGAAGAGAGACTCTTTTTTTTGTCCCAACTTCTCTCAAAAAAAACGTTAAAATGAAAATATATATCAAACTCTTACTCTCCCAGTTATATGGATGCGAAACATGGACGCTTACTTTAATCCATTCGGCTCAGAAGACGAGGTACACTCGCCGGCTGTTAAATGACCTTCAGCTCAGAAAACGAGTTACACTCGCTTAACTCTGTTAAATATTTCGCAATATTTTGTACCATCCCTTGGCAGGGTAATCTTTTATTAATTTTTATGAATAGTATAGGAATGTGTTTTGGCCTTCACCCTTATTGTGATCTCGAGTACCGTTATATATTGTTTGTTTTGAATGTCTGAATACAGGCAATATAATTTACGTTGATTTAGATTCGGTTTCTGGGGAAATGCATTGATTATTTAAACCAGAAGCGAATGGGTTAAGGGAAGAGAAAAGATTCATCGTCGACTCAGTCCTCCGAAGGGATTCTCATCACAAACTTGGGCTGGGTCATTCGACTTAATAAGAGCTCTGAGAGTGAGGTTGGAGTAGAGGCTAGTGATTTCTCTTCCGAAATCATGTATTATGCATCATACTCCCTTGAAGACGGAGTAATACCTTGTGCGAGTTTGTGTACAATATAACTGGAACTTACGTCGGAATTAGTATAGTAAGAATTTTCAACAGAGGTGTGTAAATCTGTAGGCCTATAAAAGTTATCCATGGATTACTGATAAGAGAGTTGGTGTAAAACTGATAGAGAGAGAGAGAGAGAGAGAGAGAGAGAGAGAGAGAGTTGGAAAATATTTGAGAGAATGAAAAAATAAAGAGAGAAAGAAAATTGTCACATTGAGTCTCTGATATTGAAACATTAGTTCACTTCCCATGTGGGTTGTATGGCGTGTGAGAGCTGAATGCATTTGCTTGCTACAGGTGGTAAAACTGGTAAATTTATTTGAGTGTAAGTGTGATATTGTTTGTCTGGGACAGTGATATACCGTGTGTTGCCATGGCAACACTGACATGAACAGTGAAGCACTTAATTTGTGCCCTGCAATTAGATAAAGTGGTAAAACCAATTATTTTACTCCATACTAACTTGCTTCTTTCCATCATTTTACGACTTTATTAAAAGCCCAGAAAACGGAACATTACAGAAGCACATACTGTAATATTTACAAAAAAGAAAACGGAGCTACTTTCGCCAACATATGAAAATATCATGGAAAACTTAATTAATAATTTTATAAGAAAACAATAGTCAAGTAGAAATAAAACTAATTTCTCAGCGGATTTTGCTTCCATTACGATATAAGGTATACCTTTCTTTTGTTAACCCTTAAATTGGAGAAACTGAATTTCTTAATACCAACTTACTTACATATGTCGGATTGCAGTAACAACAAACCATATAAGTTATAGGTCATTACTTATTGTTCTGAGTTGACATGAGTTTAATTAATTTCTAATTCGTTTTTTCATTACTTCATTAGAAATATTAAATAAATTATACTAATCTAATCAATTGAGTTGGTGTTTACTTGATGAAAATCCATATTTATCCACATTATACTAATGTATCTTATACTATACCTTGCTAATTTAAGGGTTAATTTAATTGTATTATTTACATATCACAAAGACTTAGATCTGCTGAAATGAGGTACCTTCGGAGAACTGCAGGATACACAGTACTAGATCACAAAAAAAATGAAGACATCTTAGAAGAATAACACATGGAACCTTTAGAAAACAAAATTTCTGATTATAAGTCAAGATGGATGCAACATGTTCATCGAATGGAAGTTCACAGGATACCCAAACAAATATTAAGATATCAACCTGCAGGAAGAAAAAGGCCAGAACTTTCACTCAAAAGATTTCTGGATGGTGTTTCTCTTGAGGCCGAAACAGGTCAACAAATGGCCTAAATTCGTGAATGTACTATGATGATGATGACATCACCGGAAAGACTGCAGGGTAATTTGATCCCTCTATGAAGTACCTCAACCTTTATCCCCCCCCCCAATATGTATGATTCAACTGGTTTGTAATTTTAAGACTTTTCATTATTTGATGTAAATTTCTTCTTCTTATTTGGTGTTACTGCCCGAGTGGGCCTTAACCTCTATGGCCTTCTTCCATCCTTTTCTATCCATCGCCAACTCCCTCCATTTCTTTATTCCAAATTCTTTCACGTCTTCTTGTACACAATTCCACCATCTTGTTTTCTGTCTCCCTCCTAATCTGGTTCCGTCTGGATTGTTGTTGAAGACAATCTTCACTTTCCTTGTGGTTTCCATCCTTGTGATATGCCCTAACCATCTAAATCATTGACATCTTATATATGTCTCTAAATCCAATTCCTTAGACCCTATACAATTCATAAATCTCATCGTTGTATCTGGCTCATCACCCATCCTCTGTTTCAATTGCTCCGAAAATCCTTCTCAAGATTTTCCTTTCAAATGCTGCTAGTTGTTTTCATGTATTTGTATGATATAAATTTTCTTCCTATGAAATTCAAAGGCTGCAATAGCAGTATGAATAGAGTTACAGAAGTTCGTACTACCTGTAACGACTGAGGTGTCAAGAAGACCCTTGTATGTATTTTTCACCGAAATACAATATTTTAATATAAATATTCAAATAAGAATTAAAGTGGTTAGGACATGTTATAAGAATGGAAGATGAGCGATATATCAATGGCATCCGTCCAGAAAGAAGAAAAGAAGGAGACCAAAGTTAACATGGAAGCAAAACATGAAGACAGTAATGCAAGCAAGAGGGCTAAGTATTGAAGATGCCCAAGATCGTAGGCTCTGGAGGTTTGGCACGGGAAGATGGCAGCAGCTGTAAAAAAACCAAAGATAGATAGATATTCAAATATTATGTCATGAGTGGCATGAAATGGAGAGTTCTTTACAACAATATCAAGTTTATGGGGCTTTAAGACTGCGGGGTCATTTTGATCCTTCTTTGAAGTCCTCAACCTTTACTCCCCATACGTATGATTCAACTGGTTTGTAATTTAATTACTTTTTATTATTAGATATAAATTTACTTCCTATGAAATTCAGAGGCTGCAATTGCGGTATATTTCTTATAAGGATCAAAATGACCCCTGAGTCTTTATAGGTAGGATGTGATCACCATTCTTTCTAGTCATATGTATTGCGAGAAACCAAACATGGCGGCTGATAGAGCGATTATATAATTTCGGGTGATAGGTAACCCCCAATTCTAATGGTCAGATTTCGCAAAAAAAAATGAAAATTATATATGTAGGCCTATATATATTTTGAGACGCATGGTGGCCAACCTGAGGAAGTGGACTCTGAAAGGAAAGCCATATATGAGCCAACAGTTGACTATTACAAAAATAAATACCAATTAGATAGTATAATTGTCACAGGATTGATGATCGGGGCAAGAGTATACTATACCAGGATTCTTAGCTAAATTTTGGAATTCCTTAGATTTGCACCGAGTGTATCTTTCTAAAATTGCCATCGCTGTCAGAGGGTCACTTTCAATTTAATAAAGAAACTAACTGGCACTATCGAACCCATAGGTTCATGGTCGGGCGGACATAAGCTTTCCAAACATCCCTATCCCTATTACAATCATTCCCTGTATAATCTATTTCCCTCAAATAATGGT
This sequence comes from Diploptera punctata, assembly GCA_030220185.1. Classification (NCBI taxonomy): domain Eukaryota; kingdom Metazoa; phylum Arthropoda; class Insecta; order Blattodea; family Blaberidae; genus Diploptera; species Diploptera punctata. The sequence goes on from JASPKZ010000435.1 coordinate 46,353, forward strand.
TAATGTTATTTCCCCACCTCATTCTTGGTCTACTAACTGGATGTTTTCCCTCTGGTTTTGCTACAAGAAGCGTCCATGCACATCTTCCATTCCCCATTTGTGCCACATGCCCTGCCCATCGCAGTCTACGAGGCATAACTGTTCTCATTATATCTGGCTTTCTATAAAGACGTTGTAGTTCATTGTTATGTAGTCTTCTCCATTCACCTCTCTGTTCACCTCTCTTTGGTCAAAAGAAACCATCTTTACAACATTTATACTTTATAGAATATACTTCAATTATAATTTGAATTTACATGTTTTTCATCAATTTCGAAAATTGTCTGTATCACTTTGTGCTTGTGCCAATCCTCTAATGAGGAAAGTTTTATATATATATATATATATATATATATATATATATATATATATACGGGTCCTATTGATAAAGTTAAATCAATAAGATGTTACTGGCGGAATGAGATGCCTGAATGTAGAGAAGGGTCAGTGATTCCACAAGGGATGATGTCACAGCTTAATGGTGATGACCTAATCGCAAGCCAGCAACTGTCAGTATTCTTGGCAGTAGACGTTAAGTTTAAATATATCTACTGTCATATTTTCGTCGCCACATCAGAACAGTGTGCGTAAGTGTGATTGATGTCAGATATAAGTTAATAGATTAATAGTAACCCATTGCAAAATTTCAACCATGTATGTTGCGAAATATCTTATCAAAATGAAAAAGATGTGAACAAGAAAATCGCCAAATTTACACAAATCTTAGGAATAATTAATCATCATCCGGTATTATGGCAGCTGCCGCCGTCTTCCGGAAACCAAACGCCATCTCTCTCTGTCCATCCATTGATCTTCCTCCAATCCTCTGATATTCATAGCCGCTTGTTCCCCTTCTAACCAAGTTTTCTTCGGTCTTCCTCCTTTCTATTGGAATCCATTCCATAACAACTTTAGGCAATCTTTGCTCTGGCATTCTTTTGACATGACCATGCCATCAATAATACATTAAAAGCTAAATTATTACAAAAATTCACAGAAATAAAAATATATAATACTTATCATTGCTCTCCCTTTTATGCGGAAATGAGATTTGAACATTAAGAAAAATAAACAGGATCAGAATCAAAGCAACGAAAATTAAATTTCTCAGAGCAGGATACACTCTTTTAGATCGAAAAAAATAATGAAGCAATTTTAAAACAATTAGAATCAGTAGAAAAAACTCAACATAATAAATTATATATATATATATATATATATATATATATATATATATGTGATATGAAAAGAAAAATGAATGCTTGAGTCGGGATTCGAACTCGAGTCTCGAGTTCGAATCCCGACTCAAGCATTCATTTTTCTTTTCATATCATATTTGCCTTCATTGCCAAATGTCAAAAATATATTTATAATATCTATATATATATATATATATATATATACATACACTCAAGCGTTTAACTGTTTTCCTTATATCTATCATACAATAACTAAGCACAAAATATTACTAAAAAATAATTTTCTAAATATTTAAAAAATATATATAAAAACAATCTATTAAACGCTAACTAAACACTTAATTCTACTAAATAAATTATGTATTAACTGAATTTTCAAGACAGTTCTAAAATCCACCACACTGCTAGAACTAAGAACAGTGTACTGAGAAAGACTTTTTTTTTTGTTCTGTCAATATAACGTCAGTACTGAACTACACTATTAACAATCCGTAGATGGCTCTCCGCCGGTCTGCCACTCCGCAAATTATCATACTAAAACTGTGTGTTTTGTAATATATTAGTTACAGAAATCGTAAATAAATTGAAAGTACGAGTATATCAAAATAAGTAAAAAATTATGTGTCATATTTTCTACAAAAATCCTCTCAAAAGGGATAAATTATATTTTAATATCTGGTTTTCACAGCTTTGGGGGAGTTGGTTTATAACTGGTAACAGCCACATTCCTAGCTTTGGCCTAGTTATTGTATGAATCCTACAGTAGTTGGGGGGTAGTAAAATGACGTCCCTTCTATCAACTCCGTTGACATAGATAATAGAAATCTGGGAGTCTTAACCCACATCTACATCAAGAACATAATAAAGTCCATAATAATGACATTTTAGAATACACTGCACGTGGCTGCAAGGAAAAAATCAGACTGGTTGAAACTGGGGTTTGAGTACGGGACCTTCAGAATATATAATCTTAAACACTACTGCTTGAAGTAATTTGCCAACTAGGAAACAATTTCGGTAGTTTTTTTGTATAGATGTTGCAAGCTACAGAAAATAATTATTTGCATTTTCGGTTTTTGTATATCTGGCTTAACTTGGCAAAGAGAGATATAGAGATATAAAGGTAGATCCTTGACCGCTTTCGCCCAGTTACAAAAGAAAGAACCCACCCTGTTGTCAGTTTTCGTCTTCCCCCTTTCCTCTATTAACATCTGGTGAAGAAAACCGACAACACTGGTGCGAATGAGAGAGGTGAGCACAGATGTCTGTTTCTATAAATTTCTTGCAAAGTTAAGCCAGACGAATAATAACTGACTCATGCTACAATCTGTATAATAACTGAATAATAATAATAATAATTAATATTATTATTATTGTAAATAAATATTATTTTGGCATGGGTAAGCAAACAGTTTCCAGTTACTTTTGAAATTCACTGTGGCTTAAAGCAAGGAGAAGCACTTTTATTCTACAACTTGCTATCAAATCTTTAGAAGGCATACAACTCAATGATATTAATAAGCTGATGGTATATGCTCGTGATGCATTATTACTAGGAGATAGCAAGGAGATAATTAGGTTCAACACGCCTTTTCTATTGAGTCATACTAAAAAATTGAGGTTGGAACAATAATTACAAACAGGAATGACGTGCAGAAAAAATTAAATATAGTTTAAACTCTGGAAAAGTATGCTGTTACACATTACAGATACTCTTGTCCCAATTTCTCTCAGAAAATGTTTAACTAAAATTATATAAAACTGTTAACCTTTCAATATATACGGATGCGAAGTATGGACTCTTACTTTAAAGAAGGAGAAAATATTACGAGTATTTGAGAAAAAGTACTTACGAAAATCCTTCAACCAAGAGAGACCATCAGACGGATGAATGGAGAAGACTACATTACAGTGAGTTATATGATCTTTGTGGGAAACCAGATATGATAAAAATTGTTAAATCATGTAGACAGCAATGGAAGGATATGTGGCATGAATTGCGAATGAAAGAGGAATATGGAAATTGTAGGAAAACCAGAGGGAAAGCGTACTGTAGGTAGGCCAAGAATGAAATGGGAGAATAACATTTACCATGATTTGAGGGAGGTAAATTATACAGAGGATGATTAGGAAACATCTCAAGGTAGGGTTGTATGGAGAGCTTATGTCCACGCGGTCATGAACCTCGACGTCCAATAGTGCCAGTCAGTTAGTTAAATGGTCACCTGCAGCCTGTGAGCCACCAGTTAGACTGAAAGATGGATAACTACTGTCTCAGTTCATATCTGGGTGTGAATCGGCCAAAAAATGTTTTTGCTTAAATGCATTTTTTTAATTTATCGTTTCGTAAATTTAAAACACGGGCCCATTGTTTCTCCTGCATTTTCGAGTTTAATACTTGCTCAGAATTCTCGTAAAAACCCCATGGCGCGACAGGTATAGAAGGTCCTTGCCCATCAGCCGAAAGCAGGTGTCTACATGTGTTAATCATAGAGGTAGACAATCATCCATCCAGCTGGAATACGAGTAACATATGATCAGCATGTTAAGTCCCCCAGTCGTTATAGCTGGTTTTCTGGACCTGGAGCCGCTAGTTATTGTAGCTACCTAAATTCGTCACGATGCTGAATCATACTAACTAACTCACTGGTACTATCGAACCCGTGGGTTCATGGTCGCGCGGACATAAGCTCTCTACACATCCCTATCCTGAGCTAAAGTTTTCCAATTATCCCCTGTATAATCTACTTACCTAAATTCATGATTAATGTTATTTTCCCGCATCATTCTTGGTCTACCAACTGGGCGTTTTTCTCTGGTTTTCTACAAAAGCTTCCATGGCCCTCTTTCATTCCCTATTCGTGCCACATATCGTGTCCATCGCAGTTATGAGACTTAACTATTCTTATTACAACTGGTTTCCTATATAGATCATGGTCCACCGTTGTAGTCTCGAGGTAGCTTGCTGCCTTGTCACGCAGGGGGCCCTGATTCAAATTCCGGTCGGGACAGGCTCCTGGGTGAGGTTTTTTTCGGGTTTTTTTCATCACCTGTAAGACAAATGTCAGGAAGCTTAGGGCCCAAAGGTCCCCGAAAATCACCCGGCCATCATCCTTACCATTATAATTCATCATCATCCTTCATCGGTGTGGAAAGCAACGGGAAGTTACCACACCTATAATTCCCTAGTAAAGCTGCAAAGCATAGCATGAAAATGCTATGATTACAGTGAAACACCTGCCCTCGAGCAGAATTACTATGGATGGATGGATATAGATCTTGATTATAAAGATCAAAATTCCATTAATATTCTTTAAATCATATTCAAAATTTGCACCAAGACCGGCTATAAATATTGTTAACCCAGAAATAATTAAAAGAAAATTATTTAAGCCCTCTCCAAAAAAGAGCTAAATCGAATTAATAAATATTCAATAACAGAAAATATATCTTACTATCAAATAAATAATTTCTTAATAATATCCGGATATAGATATATTCCAATTTAATTCCCCCCTTAAAAATAAAACTTTACAAGGATAATGAAAATATCTAGAACTTTAACAAATTTTATAACCTTATCATCTATGCTATAGGAACATTAGATTATCCCCCACTATTGATATTGGATCCCTTTGACCTCCAGCAGGAATTTGAGAAAATGTCTGGCATCAACTAAAATATTTAATCTATCGTCCAAATAAATACTATTTTCATTCAATATGATTTGATATGACTTGATTTGTGATTTATTCTTTTTATATGATTCAATATGACCTGATATTATTTATTCTAAATTTATAAATATTTTTAATTTATTAATATTTTAAATATAATTAATTGTTTTCCTTGAAGGGGGCCTCGAACCAGCTCAGCGCACGTTCCGAGCTCTACACAAAAGCACGAGTCCTTAAATCGCTCGGCTAACATGCTCTTTATAATCAATCCGGCCGGTTTTTGAACTCTTTGCCCTCAAAACTGTAACCGAGCATGATTAATGCAGTCCACCAGGATCGACAAATAATTTATATTATTAGTGGATGCCTGCAAGTTATTATACATTACAGGGACTCTTGTCCCAACTTCTCTCAAAAAACGTTAAACTGAAAATTTATAAAAATGTTATTTTCCCAGTTATATAGATGTGAAACATGGACTCTATGTTTAGGGGAGGAGAAAAGATTAAGAGTATTTGATGATAAAGTTCCCAGGCAAATTTTTGGAGCAGAGAAATGAACAGACAGGAAAATGAAGAAGGCCTCTTTATAGTAAGCTACATGATCTTTATAGGAAATCAGATGTAATAAAAAAAGTTAAGTCTCGTAGACTGCGATCGTCAGGACATTGTGGCATGAATGGAGAAAGAAAGAGGAGCATGGAAGCTTCTTGTAGGAAAACCAGAGGGAAAACGCCCAGTTGGTAGATCAAGAATGAGGCGGGAAAAATATCAACCATGATTTGAGGGAAGTAGAGTCGGCCGCGGTAGATTAGTGGTTATGCTCCTTTCCCCTAGTTCCGAAGGTCGCGGGTTCATAACCGGCCTGGGCCGATGTTTTTTTTATGGGACGTGAGGGACCTTAAGCCGTGGGTCCCGAGTCCGAAGATTTTCAGGCTCGTAAAAGATCCTTAAGCCTGAATAAAGAGGCCTCTAAGAAAAATGTATCGTCATCAACGTCCTAGTAATACCTTAGTTGATCCCTATTAGGTTCGTCTTCCGGGCATATAGGCCGTGGTCCAGTCGTTCTTCTACTCGACGTTTCGTCTACTGCTGCGGTAGACATCTTCAGGAGATACTGCGTGCTCTCTGTGAACTCCTCAACAGTCGGCTGCAGACTGGCTGGTCGTTGGAAACTCCCTCCCTATTTATAGGCACGCCCCTGGTGGAGAGGCGGTTTTCTGCGCGGTCCGTGTTGCGTGCTGTTTTGTCCAGAAGAAACCATGAAGATAAACAAAATCTGGATCCCGGCATTGCACAATACGACAACGAAGCCTATGACTTCTGCTAGCGACAGCCTGGACAAAACAGCACGCAACACGGACCGCGCAGAAAACCGCCTCTCCACCAGGGGCGTGCCTATAAATAGGGAGGGAGTTTCCAACGACCAGCCAGTCTGCAGCCGACTGTTGAGGAGTTCACAGAGAGCACGCAGTATCTCCTGAAGATGTCTACCGCAGCAGTAGACGAAACGTCGAGTAGAAGAACGACTGGACCACGGCCTATATGCCCGGAAGACGAACCTAATAGGGATCAAGACGCCGGCCGTGAAAGCCTACAGTTATACAATACCTTAGTTGCCTGTTAGATGTCTCATTGGGTCGGTGTGTACACCCCTGTCATCCATGATATCTATGAGCAAATAAGGTAACTGAAATATTAACTTGGTCTATTAACTCCTGATAAAAAGGAAAGGCTATGGTTCAACAATGGGCTACGCCATTATAGTTAAATAGAAAGATCATTCATGGGGATGATTGGAAAACATTAGTTCAGGATAGGAATGTGCGGAGAGCTAATGTCCGCGCAGCCATGAACCTAAGGGTTCGATAGTGCCAGTAAGTTAGTTAGTGGAAGCAGTTTTCCCATTTTGTCCAGTTCTATATGTTGTTGAGGATACATTAGAATTGGAAATGCTATGGTGGTATGCAGTGAGGCGGAAAGACGTGTTCAAGAGGGAGGATGTGTAAATATACAAGAATAGTATCATTATAACAGGCTCTACTCTGTTCTAAATAAGACAGATACTAGCATATCCAGACAGTCCTATTTTATGTACACTGAAATTCATGCTTGTTACATTTTCTGTGTCTTACTTCACTGGAACCCTCAGTTTCACGCTCGCGCTGTCCATTCAACTCTATTTTGTTCCAACATTTTCCAATAATTTCCTCTATAATTTATTTCTCTCAAATAATTCATGTTTATTGTTATTCTTCCACCTCATTCCTCTAATATTTTCTTTCGTTCTCAATTCGTGCCACATACTCTACTCATCTCAGCTCACGAGATATAACTTTTCTTCTTTTCTCATGATGATCATGAACCTGTTTTCTCCATTCACCTGTCTATTTTTGTATCACCTGTCTGTATTTGATAACAATTCAAAATAATTTTATTTTTAGATATTCGTAATCTTTTCTAATCTTTTAAGATTTTTTTTACAAAATTGTCTTATTGCATTTCTGGGATTCTCCTCCTGGCATCGACGGAATTGGTCATCCACATCTGAGGCTCATTCTTGCCACATGCCTTGACCTCAGTCTACTAGATATAACTGTTTTAATAACATATTATATTTTCTAATTAAGACCATGAACCTAGTACTTTTCTACATTCAGCTGTCTCTCCGTCTCTGTTTGATCAAAATTAATCAAAGCATTTTATTTTCAGATATTCGTAATCATTTCTCCTCTCTTAACCTTCCGTCGGGCGCATCTGAACAAAGATGCACAGGTTGTCAATTTTGTCCCATTCCACTGCCATCAGACGCCATTGACGACTGGGTATCAGAGTAGCTGTTTCTTTTTACCTGATCTAAATAATCACTCCATTCAGTTTGCTCTCGACCATTACCACGGCGGGCTGTAAATATTTTGTTCAGAGAAGCTCATTGCTCCCAAAGTCGTTACATTATTGAAGATGTGTTTTTTTAAAATATTTGCAAATAGAAAATTATTTATTTAACTTATTTAGATTAAACAGTAACAAAATTCAGACAGCTTACAGAACATGACTATTTGGCCAAACACTTACATAAAATAGGAACCTACACGAATCCAAATTGTCCTCTATGCAACAAAGACGAAGAAATGAACGAAGAACATCTAAAAACCTGTGAAGATTACCTGTTGGATCCACCATAGAGAAATATTGGAGAGCAAGAACGCTAATGGCTTCATTGCCAAAGCCCAGCATTTGAAAACAACAACAGATTAAACAATGTTATATTCTTGAATAATTTTGCTAAAAAACATAGGCTAAATGTAAAAATGTGAATTATTTTCAAGCATATTTGAACTGAACCTAACTTGTTTTTACATTTATATCATGTTGTTTGGAGGCTTGTCACAAATTTTCTTAAAATTTGTTTAATCAATATTATGTCCAATAAAAAGTTTTCTAGCAGTAAATTTTGAATATTTTATCCTTTGGACATCCCTGACAATAACATTTCTTCCACTTCCCATTGTTCATATTGGCAAACGGAGTGTTAAATATTTTTTTAAGCGTGTGCTGATCAGGCACATTGCGCCCGAACTCGAAGGTCAGAATATTGCGTCCAACGGAAGATTAAAGATTTTTTCGATGTCACCAGGTTGTGTTAAGACATATCTGGATTATTTCCTGTCATTGGTGAAAAGTCACCAAATTCTGATGTTAGTCCTCGTGGAAGGCGCAGTTACGTTTCCCTGATGATAAATGATAACGAAGCACAGAGTCCTTAAACATTACCTTAACCTAATTTCCAGATCATGGACGGCCACAGGAATAATTTTCTTAAGAGAAAAAATCTGTGGTCTGATAGAGAATCAAATACTGGATCTCATGAACCGTAGTCCAAAGCTCTAACAAGACCATGAGGCTCGTCACGTCTCATGAAAGTATGGCCGGGGTCGATGGCTTTTTTAGGATGGAAAAATCCAAGAAACAAGTCCTCCGGAAGGGATTTTGAGCTGTTGAATCCCGAGTCAGGATATTTTTTGGCTCGTAAAAGAACCATAAGTCTGAAAAAAGAGGCCTCTAAGCAAAATGTATCGACCTTCGTCATCTACATAATACCTTAGTTATCTAGTAGATGTCCCTTCGAGGCGAAAAACTAACAACATGCCCCTTGCTGACGTCTGTAGAGAAATATAGTAACTAAATTCGTCTGGTTTTAGAAACTTCCCACTAGAGGAGCACCAATGTCACCGCAGAGGGATGAACTGGAATCAATCAATGTGTTCATCCATATAGTATAACTGGAAGAATCACAGTTTTATATATTTTAAGAGTTAATCCTTATAGGGAGAAGTTGGGATGACACAAGTCCACGCAATTCACAATAGAATGCTTTTCAAAAGTTGAACGTATGTTTAATTTCTTTCTCCACCTTATTTTTGTTTATTATTACAATAATTTCTCCGTGTGCTTACCAAATATTATTAGGATATTTCAAGATGGTTTCTTTTGTTGGATCTGTTTATTCTCTTGTACAACATATAGGTCGGCCATGATAGTCTATCACTTTTTCTCCATGATCTCTGGTTCGAGTTGAAAAAAGCCGTGGTCGATAGATTTTTGAGAAGGGTAAACAATAAAACACGAACACACGTACCTATGATCTCAGTTGTCTTGAACAAATCATATTTAATTTAAAACAGCTTGTGGTCTTCTATCATGAGCTATTAAAATACAGTAAACCCTGTATTTCAAGGAACAAGACGGTTCCTTAAATATATTTCCGTCTTGGCAGATTTCCTTCTTATAAAGGATTCCCAAATTACAAGCTTGAATTTTCTCACCCAGTGTAAGGGTTTTACACGCACGCTTTAAAGACAACGTATTGACTGCAATACAAACAAAATAGTGCATGTAACACAGCTCAGTTTGCATGGCAATACAAAACAACTTTATTACACAAAAGCGAGAAGGAACTCAGCTACAGGAAGACTGAAAAGTTTCCCAACTCCCTCGCAGGTAACGTAAGCAGGCAAGGAAAAACGAGGGATTCCCTGCTGTCACATATAAGCAAGGGTATCCCCGCAATTCATTGGCAACACAAGAAGGTAAAACGATATAACAGAAAGCGTCATATGAATTTTCATGTGTGGTCAATAATACTGTAATTAGAACCTGCTTCAGAATAATTGTTCGTCTTATTGAGATAAAAATTAACTATTGGTATTTTAAAAACCATTCCGTTTCCGCGTTCTGAAGAACTTTTTTCCGTCTCTACAGGTTTCCTTCTTATAAAGGTTGTGGCTCAGACAGGTTTTAATGTAGTACTAAATTGTGTGAATAAAAATTATGTGAAGTGGGTTCAAATCGTAGTGTGTGTTCTCCATCAGCTATTATTTATTTATTTTAAAATGTCACTCTTGTCATTACAGCTTCTCCCAAAAATAAGTTAAACTGGAAATATATAAACCTGTTAATTTTCCAGTTATATTATATGGATGCGAAACATGATGCGTTACTTTAAGGCAGAAGACATTATTACGAGTTATAAAGAATAGTGTTCTTAGCAAATTTTTGAACTCAAACAGAGAAGAACAGACAGGTGAATGAGGAAGACTACTTAACAGTGAGCTCTATGATATCTATAGGAAACCAGATGCAATAAGAACAGTTAAAGTTAAAAATAAAATTCATATCTGAGATCTCACTCGTCCTCGACTAGTTATGAATTTTATTTTTAAGTTTTACATAATGGCCTCAACGGTATTTCGTAATGAATTATAAAAGTATTGAAGAACAGTTAAGTCTCGCAGACTGCGAGACTGTTCCTGCGCCATATGTCATTACTCATTACTGTATTAAAAATGTGTTTCTTAATCTTATTTTCTGATCGCATAAAGTACCATATAATTTTCAAATTGCAGATTTATCCTTATTTATTCTCTCATTACTTTCAGCATAATGACTTCTATCTGCATTAATTTTTGTCCCTAACTATACATAGTCCTCACATTAAAAAAAAAATTCTTGTTCATCTTCTAAAACAATTCTTTTGATTTATCTCCTAATACCATATACATAATTTTGTCCAATTTTACTCACTTTTCGTATTCTACCTTCAGTTTTCTTGTCATGTAATCTAAATCTTCGTAATTTTCTGTCATCAGTAGCTGTTCATTAGCAAATAACGTTATATATATATATATATATATATATATATATATGATATGAAAAGAAAATGAATGCTTGAGTCGGGATTTGAACTCGAGTCTTTAAAGTCTGTACCTTTAGCGCTCTAACCAACTGAGCTACCCAAGAATTCCAAGACAAACATACAATTTTCTTATACATGTAGTATTCTCAATTCACACAAGAGGTAGCGGAAAGATCTTCCGACTGTCATCTAGCGGCTAACATAACAGTTAAGCGAATTATTAAAGAGAATATTTACTTTATAGCAGTAACGCTTGTATATATAGATATTATAAATATATTTTTTATAATATATATATATATATATATATATACATGCACAGTAGGTCCGGTTATAGGATTTTTTACGAAAACTTATTTTTATATTTTTTAATATTTTTTGCATATCAGAACATATAACCCCAAAATTTGACCCCCCAACCGCCCCCAATATATTTTAAAAAAATTAACCGTTAACTGAGAAATTCATGAATATTCGGGCAGGACAACGTATGTGTGTGTGTCTGTGTGTACGTGTATTATTTTTTTGTTAGGGTCATTTTCGGTACCAAGTAAATAGGCTCGATGAAGATTTGTACAAAAAAAAGTTAAATTAATATTTTCATGAATATAACTTTCAATCGCTACATGTGTCGGAATTCGCTGAAAGGAGACAAAAAAGTTGGTGAAACAGACTATTCTTGTAAAGGTTATTTTCGCATAAAGTGTGCATTCAAGAAATGTTGGAGAGAAGGGAATATTGACTGATTTATAGAAGAGAGTCTCCTGTTTGGAGAAGGGGAGAATGAATTGAGGCCCACCCTAAATGCGACCTACTTCTAGATCTATAAGTAATGGCCGTTTGAATCGCCTCCGTCCAATTATCTGGAAAGCTCTGGAAACAAAATAGCGAAGACAAATCTACAATTGCTATTTTTATACTTGTATCTGCAATCGGAAGAGATTGGTAATGCGGGAACATTGCAGAGATATTGACTCTATTGTACTGATATAAACCTTAATGATGCATCACGATATTAAACAGGGCGATTCAAAATTAATTTTACACGTTTCTTGAAATTGTAGAGGAAGTGTGTAAAACTTGGACGGGAGACATTTCAAACCTCTCGCAGGCCACAGAGGGTGTTCTACCATTTATATTATATGGATGCAAAACATGGACTCTTACTTTAAGAGAGGAAAGAAGATTACGAGTATTTGAAAATAAAGTTCTTAGGACAATTTTTTGTACTAAAGAGAGATGAACAGACAGGTGAATGGAGAAGACTTACATAACAGTGAACTGCTTGGTCTTTATAGGAAGCCAGATATAATAATAACAGTTACGTCTCGTAGACCGCGATGGGCAGGACATATGGCACGAATGGGGAATTAAATACGTGCATGGAAGCTTCTTGTAGGAAAAACCAGAGAGAAAACGCCCAGTTGGTAGACCAAGAATGAGGTGGGAGAATAACATTGACTATGGCTTGAGGGAAGTATATTATATAGGGAATGATTGGGAAACATTAGTTCAGGATAGGGATGCATGGAGAGCTTATGTTCGCGTTGCCATGAACCTACAGGTTCGATGGTACCAATGAGTTAGTTAGTTTTCTGCCTTGGGCAGGTCTTTCACTGCAATCATAGCATTTTCATGCTATGCTTTCCAGCTTTACTAGAGCATTGTAGGTGTGGCAGCTTCCCGTTACTTTCCAACCGGTGAAGGATGATGATGATTTTCGGGGACCGTTGGGCGCTAAGCTTCCTGACATTTGTCTTACAGGTAAGGAAAAATCCCGAAAAAAGGAACCTCGCCGAAGAACCCTGTCGCAACCGGGAATCGAACCCGGGTCCACTGCGTGACAAGGCAGCACGCTACCTCGTGACCACTGCGGTGGACTTGTCGAACTATAGCATTATTCAAAAAGAAAATTTAATAATTTATTAGTAAATTATCAGAAACAGCTCATTGGTAATGTTATTTTAGCAATTAGGCCTATACTTGTTTTATTTTGTTTATTTAGCAGGTTTTACAACATATTCCTGCGCCCAATCAATCTACTCCAATTTCCATCTCCCAACTATTTTCTTTCATGCTATGTAACACCATCAATCCATGTTATTGTGGACGTCCTCTTCTTTTTCTACGAGGTGGCACATATCCTAATATTTTCCTTTAAAATCTGTCTTCCATCATTATTTTTACAAAACCACATTTTTTTAACGAAATCCACAATTGAAAATCGAACATTGGTATATACGAGTATGTATATATATATTTTTTTTTAAATTATACTGTTTCTTATTTTATCTCTTTCTAGAAATAGCTGAACGCCTCCAAAAACCCATTTCTGCAAAATTTAATTTATAAATATTCCGTGGTATAATGTATAAATTTACAAAATTTTAGCGGATCAATAAGCTTGAAATGCTTTCATAAAGTTTTATTTTTAAGGGGGTAGAATTTGAATTGGAATATGTATTTAAATTGCAATCTTAATCGATTGTTGTTCTCGACTTTAATTCCCTTATTTATGCAGCGTATGTCATTGCACTCCTTATTGCTGTATTAAATATTTTTGTTTTAGTTACGTCATATATCCTGATCCCATAAAACGACATTTAATTTTGATATCGCAGCTTTATCCCTATTTATCATCTCCTTAATTTCAGCATCATGACATCTATCTGCATTATTTTTGCTCTCAAAATATACATACCCATACTTTAACTTTCTTCTAAAACCAGATATTTTGAATTGTCTCCTATTACCATATAATTGGTGTTATATAAATTCATAATATTTAATCCCCATTTTTTGTATTCCTCGTTCAGTTTTCTTGTCGTACATTCCAAATCTTCATAGTTCGTTTCTTGTCGTTCAGTTTTCTTGTCGTACATTCCAAATCTTCATAGTTCGTTTCTTGTCGTTCAGTTTTCTTGTCGTACATTCCAAATCTTCATAGTTCGTTTCTTGTCATTCAGTTTTCTTGTCGTACATTCCAAATCTTCATAGTTCGTTTCTTGTCGTTCAGTTTTCTTGTCGTACATTCCAAATCTCCATAGTTCGTTTCTTGTCGTTCAGTTTTCTTGTCGTACATTCCAAATCTTCATAGTTCGTTTCTTGTCGTTCAGTTTTCTTGTCGTACATTCCAAATCTCCATAGTTCGTTTCTTGTCGTTCAGTTTTCTTGTCGTACATTCCAAATCTTCATAGTTCGTTTCTTGTCGTTCAGTTTTCTTGTCGTACATTCCAAATCTTCATAGTTCGTTTCTTGTCGTTCAGTTTTCTTGTCGTACATTCCAAATCTTCATAGTTCGTTTCTTGTCGTTCAGTTTTCTTGTCGTACATTCCAAATCTTCATAGTTCGTTTCTTGTCTTTCAGTTTTCTTGTCGTACATTCCAAATCTCCATAGTTCGTTTCTTGTCTTTCAGTTTTCTTGTCGTACATTCCAAATCTCCATAGTTCGTTTCTTGTCGTTCAGTTTTCTTGCCGTACATTCCAAATCTTCATAGTTCGTTTCTTGTCGTTCAGTTTTCTTGTCGTACATTCCAAATCTTCATAGTTTTCTGCCATTATAGCTAATAATTACCAAATTCCAACTAATACAATGTATATTTTATTTTATTTTACCAGAGAGGTAGACGATTCTCCATCCACTGTACGGTTACATGTGGTCAGCATGTTGGATCCCCTAGCCGTTATAGCTGGTTTTCTCAACCTGGAGATTCAACCTACCCAAACTCCTCGCAATGCTGGGTAGGCACCGGTCCCATTCTGGACGGAATTCCATGAGAACATTTATTCTCCCATAGAGACCGGAGCCAGCGCAAAACCCATAGCTCTGCGCCAAGGCACCATGCCTTAAACCACTCGGCTACGGCGCGGGACTTCTTGTAGGAATACCAGAGGGAAAGAAAGGGCCCAGTAGGTAGGATAAGAATTAAGTGGGAGAATAACATTAATCATTATTTGAGGGATATAAATTACACATGGGATAATCCGAAAACAGTTAAGGATATGGATGTATGGAGAGCTTATGTCTGCTCGGCCATGAACCTAAGGGTTCGAAAGTACCAGTATGTTAGTTATAGCAGTCATTACAAATTACATTCTCACTCGAAATTAAACTAGTCAAACAGTGTATCAAATTCTATGGTCTATGTGTGTGTGTCAACGCTGTAAACGGCCGGAGTTTTTTTTCCGGAACCAAATTAGGCATATATCAATAAAAAAAGATCGATTTCGTTTGTCAGCAAAACCTGCCCCTATAGTAGGAGTTCATGTGAAACGAAAATTTAAAAATACCTCTAGCGGTCGCGATTTTCGTATTTTCGCAACGAAACTCTGTATATACTATTAAAATAATACGAGGAAGGTATTCTCCAAACATCAGCGAAATCCGAACATTAGAAGTAGGTGTTTGCCAGAAAAAAATCGCTCTTTGTTTTCACTGCGGTCCTGCAAATTTAAATAACTGACGCGAGAAATTAGTGTTTTGCCCATTTAAGGTTTAACTAAAGAAGTATTCCGTTAATCATACACATCGGACCGTATACTCGACTAGTTAAGGAATTCACTTAGTTTACGCAGTTCCTCGGGTTTTATTTTATTTATTGACTTTTTTTTTTTTTACCCGGTGGACCATCGATTACCATTTTGGTTTTGTGTTTCGAGGGTTGAGGCCTGGTTGTGATCGATTAATTTTTAAGGGCCTAATAGTATGAGTGTACAGCTTCATTCGGAAGAGCCTATGTTCCGCGTCGTAGATTTACGACAAGCGTGAAATACGTTTCTGAGCTTAATTTGTTGGCCCATTCGCATCGGAATTTGAACTGCCACGCTAAAGATCCAAGTATCCAAGTCTTTAAAGAGCGTCGTTACAAAAAAAAAAAAAAAGAAAGAAAGAAAAAAGAAAAGAAAAGAAAATCCGTTACGCAGGAATTGTGTATACTAAGTGAATTCCTTAGCAAGTCAATTATGGTCCGATTTTGCTGGTTTACGAAATATATATTTTTTGTTATCACTTTAATTGGGGGAAAAAACAAAAAAAAACGTAATTCCATATGCTAACTTATTTAAAGATCTTTGAGCCCAGTGAAAACAAACCACTAGAGATGAAACTTCTCCTTGCAAAAACGCGAGAGTGACTAGAGGTCACTCTGAACAGCGGTCAAGTGTAAACACGAGCAGGAATTAGACTTACAGAGTTTCGGTGGAAGTTAAAAGTTGCGCACTGACTGTTCTGAACATTTGGAATGAAATATAACTAATGTAAAATGGTTATTCTAAACTGTTGCTGTAACCAAACGGTACAGAAAACTATTCTCACCCCTTCCCTCTGACGTCATGTACAATGGTCGGATCAACCATATGCTGATATCGTGTTTACGAAGGAATTGTTCCATCAATAGTTATGATCTATTGCATATTGTTGTATAATTTATCATTTTAATAATTTCTAGTGATTCATTTTCCATTACTTTATTAAAATATTAAATAAATCAAACCAATGTATCTTATAGGATACATAGTCAATTTTAGGATTAATTAGATTATTTTATGTCCCGCTTTAGCCGAGTGATTAAGGCAAGAGGCCTTGGCGCAGAGCTACGGGACTTGCATTGGTTCGGGTCTCCATAGGGGAAGTTTTCTCATGGAATTTCGACAGTATAGGACCGTGCCCACCCAGCATCGTGAGGCATTTGGGATACAATAAATAGCAGCTCCACGTTGAGAAAAAAAGCTTATAACGACTGGGGAACCGACATACTGGACACATATCGCCCATACACTGGCTGGATGATCTTCTACTTCTGCGATTAACACATGTGGTTATGAGGTCAGCAGCCGGATTGTAGGCCAAGGGCCTTCCAGGCCTGTCGCACTATGGAGTTTAGTTTAAATTATTATATATATATATACATTGCGACGAAGCAAACATAGCTGATCCAAGTTTAGGAAAACAGTTATAACGACAACATGTAATTGCCAATATACTCCACGTCTATAAACAGCAGGTGTGGATGTGAGGCCAGCAGTCGATTTTTAGGGAAATTTCCTTCTATGCCCTTTTACGCCACGGAGAAACAGAATTTTCTCTAAGAAGGCTTAGGACCAGAGTGCCCAAATTCGATTTCCGAGCACACTAGCAGTGAGATGAGTTTTTTAATTCATTGAATTTAGAATGACGTAACAAGGTTGTGTAAATGATATCTAATGAACAAATGCATCATGAGTCCTTGTCCTTGATTGCGGATGGAGGCCAAACTACATGTTGCAGGCATATATAAAAACAAAACGACTTGCATATTATTGTAATTTGTTATGGTGCCACATTTCTTACCATTTTAAGCTATAACTTAGTCTGGTAGTGACTTTTTCCTATGTTTGGATATTTTTATAGAATTCTTATCTGATGACGTCCGTTCCACCTCTACATTATCCTTGGAATTCATGTAAGATTATTTGTTCTTGTATAAAATACGGTATATCCAAGTCTTTATGCATTGGTACGACAAGCTTAGTAGATCCTTGGTTTACTGCATACCTCATGTTTGAATAACCCAATACAAAGGTGAAGATTATCCATGTTAGTGTAAGGGTAACGTGTGATTTTCCAGCCATTATAGCTGGTTTCCTCAACCTGGAACCTGTATTTATTTTAGCTTCCCAAATGTTAGGTCCCATAGGCCTACTCTTCGAAATCCGATGATAAAATGTTTTAGGTCTCTTATTTATTATTATTTAACTCCTCAGTTTTAGTGAATTACCAAGGAATGAAGCTACTGAGGTTGTTCTCTTGAAATATTTTTTTTTACAGATATTCACCGATCCTATCTAGTAGACGCCGAAAATTACTATGACTAATAGGTATATGTGTGCATGTATGTATGTATGTATGTATGTATGTATGTATGTATGTATATATATATATATATATATGTGTGTGTGTGTGTGTGTGTGTGTGTGTGTGTGTGTGTGTGTGGTGTGTGTGTGTGTGTGTGTGTGTGTGTGTGTGTGTGTGTGTGACATGAAAATAAAAATTAACATCTGAACCGAGATTTGAACCCCTGATCTCTAACTATATAAGTTAGCGCGATACCGACTTCACTATACAGGCATCCCAGTGCAAATATGAATTTTTCTTTCCTTATATACAATTCTCTTTATTATAAGAAGCAGCGAGACACGCTCGGAGTGCCATATTACGGCTTCTAGTTAACAAGAAAGCATTTTAATGAGAATATTTTGCTTTATAGGAGTAATGTTCTTCATTTCGATGTTATAATTCATTTTTGACATTTAGCAATAAAAGCATTAGCCAGTTAACCAAAAATAACAAAATTGATTCATTCTAACCTTATAGGCCTATTTGTCTTTTTATCTAGCGTAAGTTTTAGATTGGATTTCTGTCAAGTTTTAAGATACCTTGTTTCTACAAAATGATCACCATTATATCATACAGGATGCGGCATAAACCAACCACTGCACATGGTTGCGGCATGGTCGGAAACTCGATATAATGGTGTAGGTATCTTAAAACTTGACAGAAATCCAATCTAATAACTTACGGAAGAACGATATCAATTGATGAATTAGCAAGAACAACCCCTGATAAACCTCCAATTGTAACAAGAAATACAAACCCTAGCGATCATAAACAAGGGGCTCTGTAAGTGAATTGAGATCCATAAACTAAGATTGTAAATCTTTTAAGGAGATAAAACTCTTCTACTAGAAAAGTTCTATATTCAAAAATGATAACAGAATGCAATTCTGTAGGATAAAAAGGACAAATATAAGGTTAGAATGAATCAATTTTATCATTTTCAGTTAACTGGCTAATGCTTTCACTGCTAAATGTCAATATATATATATGGTATGATAAGAAAAATAAATGCCTGGACGGGATTCGAACCTGGATCTCTGAGTCTGTACCTCAGTGTGATATCCATTACACCACCAGGCGAATCCAATTCAAACACTTATTTTTATTATATATGTGTTATATTCCCCATTATTACTAGACGTCGCGAGATATATATATATATATATATATAAGCAATCAGTTTAAAAAAGTAAGGTAGGGTTCGTTAACCAGCAAAATATCATTAAGTAGTCTTATAGGAGTGTTCGCCTGAAACGAAAATTTAAAAATGGCTCTTTCGTTCGCAGTTATTAATGTTTCGAAATGAAAACCAGTAGGCCTGCATGTAGGAAGGTTTTCTCCAAAAGTCAGTGAAATCTGAACATTGGACGTGAGGGTTTACCTGAAACCCGAAATTAAAATTTACTGCAGTAACCGTCACTTTTACGTCATCTTAATATAGGCCTATATCATACAGTTAAATTAACCCTTAAACTGACAATGTATCCTATAAGATACAATGATTTAATTTTTTTTATATTTTATAAAAGTAATGGAAAAATGAGTCGGTAGATATTATTTAATTTGTGTCATTATACAATACGCAATAAATAGTAACTTATGGGCGATATTTTTCACTGCATTCTGACACTTTTAAATAAGCTGGCATAAAAGCTTTCTCCAAGTTAACAAAATAAATATGTTTTCCGTAAACTAGGTAAATCGGACCTTAAATTCGACTTGTAGAAGAATTCACTTAGTTTATGCTGTTCTGCGTGACGGACTTTTCATGTACCTTATTACGTGTCCCGTGCCATACAGCCCTTACAGTGACACGATCTGTCGGGAGAGAATCCATCTTGACTTATCAAAAATTTTGTTTTTGGGATGATCAAATAAAACAACAAAAAATGCAGCTTAGCCTATAAAAATATTTGAGCTTATTCATTCATTCATTCAATCAATCAATCGATGAAGCAAGCAAGCGGGGTCCTGCAGCCTTTGCGTCATCCTGCATTTCCATCGTTATGTAATTCCATTCATTCTTCGAATTTCCCCGTCGAGCGTAACCATTCTAATTCCTTCTCTCCATTGCGTTACAGATGTTTCTCTTCTCCTTCTGTTCCATGAATTATAATTTAAAACTCTTTTCTGTCCATCTATCCTCTTCACTGCTGCCTTAATGAGTAGTTTGTATTACAAAGGCTAGGGGAGGAAATCATGTCCCTCAAATCTGAGGGTTGGTCAATGGACCAGCTCCTCGCTATCAGTAAAAAAGATTAATTGCTCAAAATTTCGATAAAGTATCTCGCTTTATTGACCATTCTCATGGGCTTAGTGATCAGAGCTTCTGACTACTGTTCATAGGGTCCCAGACCACAAGAATTTTTCTTAAAGGGAATTATCCCTCTCGCCCATGGTCTGGATTTAGGTTAAGTGCTTCTCTTGGTTCTTCATTATCACGCATATCATCGGGGTAACGTAACTCGCCATCCAGGCGCCCTAGCTTAAGAAACGGGTTACAGTTCCGCCATGCCAGGGGAGAATATCAGAAATATCATAAAAACAACCTGGTGACATTGGTAAAAAAATGTCGATTTATTTATTTGGGAAATATCCATCGCGCTTAACGTAACTCTGAATTAAGGCACGATTGATAGGGAAAACATGATAATAATAATAATAATAATAATAATAATAATAATAATAATAATGTTTTATTTATTCTGGCGAGTTAAGGCCATACGACCTCCTCTTCCACTCAACCAGCACAAATACAAATAAATATTTGACAAATATAGATATACACTATACTAATTATAAACAGTTAAATATACATTAAATGTAGCAATGTAAATTTCATGTACAAACAACATTTTATAGGATAATAACAATAATAATACTTACGATAATAATAATAATAATATAAATATGATAAATTATACGAGAAACACCAATTAATATATGCATACCTTACACTGGGTAATAATGAAGTCGAGGTTAGAGCAAATATAAATTTAGATTTCTTTTAAAAGATGCCAATGTCCGGCAGCCCCTTATTTCTTGTGGTAAGGAATTCAATTTGCGAGAAGAGAAGATGGTATATGACATGGAGTGATGTGATGTCCTATGTTACGGTATATTAAGCAAGAGACTCATTGTATTTGAACATCGAGGTCCATTCAGGAGGCGAAAGTCCTTATTGGACTGAAGGGTCTAAGAAGTAGATAGTAAATGAAGTAATCATAAAGTAAAGTCTCAATGAACAGAACGTTTGAATATAGATTTACGTGAACAGGATATGTAAGCTGACAGTTTTATTTGGTATGTAGTGACATTCCAATTGTGTGACATACACCGATGAATGCTTAAACAATAACAGAAGGCTATTTTTAAAGAATACACCCTGTCTTTGACATGTCCTCAATTTATTTCATTAATTGTTACATCATATTGAAATATCTACAAAACAAAACGGAATAAGACAATTTTATAAACATTGTTTCTGCGCGATAGTGCGTTCTGTCGTACTTACAGCAATGGCGACCATTATTGAAAGTTCCATACTGTAATATTACAAATTACTGACCTCGTGCGGGAAGTAAAACCACAGCTCTTTATGTATGCTACGTACAATGTATGTACAACAATATATCTAAAAGGTAGCGTTAATATAAATTATACGAAACAAATCACTGCATTTTAAATGTACTGAACTTTATTTGAAGCAGTATAAAACAATAAATAAGTAATGTATTGACTTAGGGTTTCACGGCCGGAGTTGCTACGATGATCTTGAAGAAGATTTCCGGGTTGTATGCCGTGGTTTCGAGGTTTGGAAGTTCCCCGACGTTTCGCCAGAGATTGAGGATTGTCGGGGAACTTCAAGCCTTGAGACCACTGCCTACAACCCGGAAATCTTCTTCAACATCATCATAATAAATAAGAAATTTCCACCATGTTTTCACTAATTTGTCTCACGACCTCCTGTTGTTTCAAATAATAAACATTGGCCATACTGTTAACGTTAGTCAATTGTTTATAATGAACGCAAATATTTCTAATAAATTAGCTATTGTTTTACTAATATTTATTATTTTGAAAACACCATCGCGAAAAAAAAAATGTACAACGCACGTTTGTGAAATGTTTTACAGAATCTCGAAAATTAAAAAGCTCGCTATCGCTCGGTTTTTAAACATTTTCCTCGATTCTGTAAAAACCACTTCCCAACCTCACATCGTATTATACTATTTTGCGCGACAGTGCCTTCTGTCGTGTTTACAAAAATGACAACCATGATTGAAAGTTCAATTTCCTACGTTGAAATATACTATTTAACGTTTAATACAGGAATAAAGCGTAATTGGTTAAGGAGGTAGAGAAGGGTTCAAGTCGCGATAAGTTTTTATACTAGTCTGAACTCCTAGATGGAACCTTCTCTTGAGGCATAACCGGCTTACAATGGAAATGAATACCAGGCGTATTTCCAGGGAGTAAAGGCACCCACTGTGCAAAGCGGATGGACTCCTTGCACAAGCAGAGCTGAGTGCAATGAGGCGGTACGCAGCGGGGAGGAAGATTGTGAAGTTTATCCAATCCGTCAATTCGGGAGTTGTAATAATCCTACTTTAGCGCCTTGCAGTTAAAAGCGGCAGATGCTTATTTGGACATGCCCTTGGTATATCACAACGCTTCTCTCGGAGAAATGTCAAGGTAGGTTTCCACATGCAATTGTTGACAGTTCCCTTGTGAGTAAACACTAGTAGCGGAAATGCGTGTTGTACACACACATGTAAGTAGCGGTGCGTGAACATAATGGTTATTCATGGCGGTGTTGCGGAAAATTGAAACAGGCTTCTACACAAATGTCTCCGGAAGAGATAATACGTGTAATTTGATATCTCCGCGGGGTAATTTCTTACAATTATTGTAATTGTTTTGTTCGAGTGATGCGTCACCTTGTAATCATCCATGGTTGTCCCTTTAAACATATGTTATAAGCTTGTATCATATTAAAATACTATCTCAAGTTGAATTTATCACACCTGCGGTCATTCAGATTCTCTTCTTTAGATTAAATGAATTATTAACTAACAAAAATATTAAAGTGAAACTAAAATGAAAATTTATAAGAGCATAATACAGAATATTTTGTCATATGGAAGTGAAACTTGGTCTTTGACGGAATTACAAAAGAATACAATAATTAGAACAGTTGTATATGTAATCTCTGTGAAAGAATAAAATACTGTCAAAATGCTTACCTTCAGCACGTATTACGAATGAATGAACAGCGCATAACAAGAAGAATGTATAATTATAAACCAAAAGGGAGAAGAATGTTTAGAAGACCATTGAATAGATGGAAGGACCAATTCGACCTATAATGAGATCGGAACAGGCCATTGGGCTTAATCCTTGTTGTTGATGATGATGATGAAATTTGATTATCTTTGAAGAAGCTTCAATAAACAAGACAGGATAAAATAAGAAATTAATTCCTTTGGAGAGAAATTAATGTCACCACATCTGTTGTTAAGAGGATTGAAAATCAAACTCTTAAATGGTATGGCCATGTAAAGAATAGAAAATGAAAGATGGCCAAAATATATATATCAATGGTCAGTCACATAAACGTGGAAGACCAAGATTGAAATGAAAAACCTATGTCAGTACTATAATGGATGATAGGAATTTGGAAGAAGGAGAATGGAATGATAGAAATAAATGGAAACTGAAGACGGAAAAACTATAAGTGGGGGAGAGCCAAAGAAGATTAACTAACTAACTGGCATTATCATATTCGGATATTCATGGCAGCGCGGATATAAGTTCTCCATACATCCATACTTACTTACTCACTGGCACTATCGAACCCGTAGGTTCATGGCCGCGCGGACATAAGCTCTCCATACATCCCTATCCTGAGCTAATGCTTTCCAATCATTTCCTGTATAGTCTACTTCCCTCAAATCATAGTTAAGGTTGTTCTCCCACCTCATTCTTGGTCTACCAACTGGGCGTTTTCCTTCTGGCTTTCCTACAAGAAGTTTCCATGCACGTCTTTCATTCCCCATACGTGCAACATGTCCTGCCCATCGCAGTCTACGGGACTTAACTGTTCTTATTATATTTGGCTTCCTATAAAGACCATGTAGTTCATTGTTATGTAGTCTTCTCCATTCACCTGTCTGTTCATCTCTCTTTGGTCCAAAAATTTCCTTAAGAAATTTATTCTCAAATTACTCGTAATATCCTTTCCTCCCTTAAAGTAAGAGTCCATGGTTTGCCACCCATATAATATAACTGGTAGAATAATAGTTTTATATATTTCAGCTTAACGTTTTTTGAAAGGAGTTGGGACATCAAAGTCTCTGCAATGCACAATAGGCAAACGCATTTCCAGAATTGAGCCGATGTTTCATTTCTTTGTGCATCTCATTCCTATTTGTGATTATTGTTCCTAGGTATTTGAATGTCAGCCAATTCATCAAAAATTCCCTCATTTGTCATTAGCTGTCCATTTCCATTATATAATGTTATTTATACGTGTGACCATATATTTAAGTTTACTGATATTTACTTCCATCCCCTAATTTCTTCTTAGTGTTACTCAATAGTGTGTGCGTGTTGGCCTTTAGTATCTCCTCGCTATCGGCCAGTAGTACCACATCATCAGCATAAACTAACAGCTTATTAATACCATTCAGTTGTAAGCCTTCCTTATTCTCTAAAGATTTAATGGCATGCTCTAGTACAAATTAAATAGTAGAGGAGATAGTGCATCTCCTTGCTTCAACCCATTCTGGATTTCAAAAGTGTCTGAAAACTGTTTGCCTACACGCACCCTACTCGTTGAGCCATTTAGACACATTCGTATAAGTCTAACTAACTTTTTGGGAATTCCGAACTCCAGCAGGATACTATATAACTTCTCCCTCTTAATTGAATCATATGCTTTTTGAAGTCTACATATAGTTGATGTACAGTACCATTATATTCCCATTTCTTTTCTAAATCTGTCTTATACTGAAAATCTGATCTGTTGTAGACCTGTTTCTTCTAAATGCACATTGATGATCTCCTAGAATGTCATCAATATAGGGAGCAAGTCTGCTTACTAATATATTTGTTAGAATTTTGTACGAAGTTGAAAGTAATGAGATGCCCCTATAGTTGTTGCAATCAGTTTTATCTCCTTTCTTATAAATTGGTACGATAATTGATTCCTTCCATTCATCTGGAAGAGCTTCTTTTTCCCAAATCATACTAAGCAACCAGCGTATCTTGTCCATCAATTTTTCTCCCCCTGATTTTATCAGTTCTGCTGGGATCTCATCTGAACCTGATGCTTTATACATCTTCAATTTTTCAATTGCCATTTCAACCTCTAATGCACTTGGCTCTGCGACTAGCATTTCTGCTGTCTGTAACTTATTCTCCTCAATGTCCTGTTCTGTATGTACATTTAATAGCTGATTAAAATAACTTTTCCATCTATTTAATATACTCTTGGAATCTGCAATCATATCCCATTTTCATTCCGAATTATGTTTGTTCTAGCCTGAAACCCTTTCTTCTCTATACTAATTCCCTGATATAATTCTCTAATGTTCCTATTTTTTGCATTCATTTCAAGATCATTAAACTTCTCTCTCAAATATTCCCTCTTTTTACTCTTTAGTAACTTGGTGGTTTCCCGTCTAACACTACCCAATTGCTCTAAATTTACCTCATTTGGCTCGTGTAACCATTTCATTTTTGCTAGCTTTCTTTTCTTTACAATGTCGGCACATTCCTCATCAAACCATTTCTTGTTTTGCCTCTTTTTTAAACAACCAATGCTTTCTGATGCTGACAATTTAATAGTATCTCTTATAGCCTCCCATTCTTTATTTATATCAGTTTCTTCTTCGTTTGCCACATTGTCATCTGAAGATTCCAGTACTTCAAATCTATTAGCAATTTTGATTTGGTATTCTTGCCGCATTTCATCATTTTTCAAGTTTTTTAATTCATATTTTACTGAATCATCTTTAGCGTTTGTTCCTCTCATAAGCGATAGCCGTTGTTTGATTTTCACCCTGACCAGATGATGATCTGAATTGCAGTCTGTCCCTCTAACTGATCTAACATCAATGATGCTACTGTGCCAGCGTTTATCCACTAATACATGATCTATCTGGTTCCGAGTTTCTCCATCTGGGGACGTCCAGGTGTATTTATGAATATCCTTATGCTGAAATGTTGTGCTCTTAACAATGAGATTCTTTGATGTGGCAAATGTGACTAATCTAACCCCGTTGTCGTTACTATCTTCATGAAGACTGAATTTGCCTATTGTTGGTTTGAATATATCTTCCTGCCCCACTTTTGCATTAAAATCTCCTAAGACAATTTTCATATGATATCGTGAAAGGCTATCAAATAAGCATTCTAATTCTTCATAGAACTCATCCTTGATCTTGTCATCTTTATCTTCTGTGGGAGCATGTACATTTACAATTATAAAATCATGTCGTTTACCCTTTAGAATTATGTATGATATCCTATCACTAACAAACTAATCTCGGATAGCGGATAGGATCCTCCTTCTGACTAAAAACCCCGTTCCAAATGCAGGTCTTTCTGCACCCCCATAGTATAATGTAAAGCTTCCTGATTCTTGACTACCTTCTCCTGGCCACCTAACTTCCTGTAAAGCGACTATATCCAAGGGCGATTTATCCAATTCCCGCGTTAATATCTCTAGTGCCCCGCTATTGTATAAAGTCCTAACATTCCATGTTCCTAGGAACATGTCCCTGTGTTTGAGCCTTTGGCATGGGTTCCCTGAAGTAGTCCCCGCCCGGAGAACCGAATGGGGGACTATTTGACCTCCGGAAAATTTTACCCCAGTAGAACCCATGTCCGCATTTCCTGACGGTTGTATTTTTACGGTGAAAGATCGTCACTCTTTCGACCAAGGTACTTATTTCGTCTGGCTTATCACCTTCGACCAGTCCGGCATGGGTAACCCTATCGGCAGCAATGCTACCGCCGGCATAGCTCTCAGGATCATTTAAGCACACAAGCCACTCCACCACGACAAGGTAAAGATACCATGGAGGGTCCATACATCCATAACCCAATGTAATGTTTTCCGATCATGTATGTATACCCCATACGTCCCACATGGGTGCTCCATATCGGAAGTTTCTTAACCAGGCTAATTTAGTTACGCTGTCATCTGGCCATCATCATCATTATCATATTCGCCGATGTGGAAAGCAACGGGAAGCTACCATGCCTATAAGTACCTAGTAAAGTTGCAAACATTGCATGAAAATACTATGATTGCAGTGAAAGAACTGCCCTTGGGCAGAACATTATACAGTAAAACTTCCTCAAAGCGTAATCGCATGGGACCATTTTTTTCCACATTAGACAAAATTCCGCATTATAAAAAACCAAATCATTAATAATCTTAGATGATAGAGTACCGTGTATGTCTTTTTACGTAACTTGGATTAATTGTAGTTCCGCTGCCTTTGAAAAGTAAAGTATAGTAAAGCTCCTTATTCGCGGGTTAAAAAATTGAGACACAGTTTCTTTATTCGCGGATCCAGTCGGTATATTAGAAGGATTCGTGTATTTTAGCAGTTTTCTTTTTTTAACTGCAGGTGCCAAGGTGGCTTTTACAAATAGTGATTTAAACCAAATGGACAAATGAGTACAAAAACAAAACAAACCTTATTGATACTAACCCTAAAGTTCATCGTTGAAAGCTGTTGTATTTGGCGTGCCGATATGTACTTCAATAAATGCTTCCATCGCCACAATCGGTATATTATTATTTCAACTTGTCATTTCAATAATTTTGATCGAATAACACGTGTCTCTTGTGCTTTGTTCCCAGTTTATAACGTGGAGTAAAAGGAAAGAAAAATTAGTACCGAAGAGAAAAAAAAATAGTGTTGCCGCTTAAAGTAAAATAGAAATGCTTCATCGTTTATACGCGTTGGCAAGTTGTTTGCGTCTATATCACGCTATTTCAATGTTAATGAATCAAGAAATCCGAAGACAAAATAAGGAATTCTATCGAGAATACACAACTGAATATGAAACTTAATTGAAATACCTTTTAAAAGCGGCAAAACAGGAAAAAAATTATTAAGTTCTTGAAGTCCTTGGCTAAACTTGACAATTATAATTAATAGAAATTGTTCAAAGTTTCTCATTATTTTATTTTGATAATTATTATTTTATTCTGTAACCTTGGATCGTATCACCTATATACCCATACAAATTACCTTTCTGTATTCGCGGCATAATTGCGGACATTTTTCCCGCGAATAAGGATATTTTACTGTATAGTATGTATGAGCGACTTCGACGATAACGCGCGAAGAAAACAGTCCCATTTCGTCAGTGTTAAAAAATATATCTCTTAGGCGCGTATCCTGGAATTAAAGTATGCAGTTTCGGTTTCCGCTCACTAACCGCACATATGTTCACATCCTTTGATTCCCCCCAAAAATCATTCCACACTACATAGTGTCGTCTTTTAAAACTCTCCAGCCAACCTAAAGGTGCCTTGAAACCGTTATTCCCTAGGGATTTAACAACAGCTAGAGCTTGACTTTGGAGTATCGGTCAGAAAATTTGGAGGTTTATCTTCAGTCACATCATCAGTCACAGTGCTGCAGAACATGCTGATTATTACGTTTCAGTTTGGCTGTTACAATGGAAGATCACGCCATAGTATCATTGACCTGCTTCATTTATCTTCGTTCTACCAGGTAAAATTAACTTTCCTTACTTTTCTATGTAATTTCTGTGTGATATAGCATAACTGTTTTTACCTTAAGGAGTAAAAAAATATTTTGTAAAGAGATATCATATTAATCTGCATTTAATATCCTACAACATGGTGAAGATACCATTTACCTCTCTGTTACGTGCTGGAATGTATTGGTGATTTTGTGAAATACGCCAAGTGAGGCAAAGAGTGCGCAGCAGCTGATCACTGCGTATCTTAGCCTCCATTGGGGGTTACCATTGCTACATTGTTTTTTTTTTATTTATGGCTATTAAGTGGATAACTGTGTTTTACTCTTAATATATAGATGTATATTATATTGATACAAAGTTGTTATAACTTATCATAGTTTTGTATTTAATCGTAAAGAAATACAAATAACATTTTTATTTTTATTTGCAGAGCAAAGAGCTGGAGAAAATGAAACAGTAGGTTTATCAGAACAAGAATGTAAAATTAATGTTAGTATTCATCTAATTCTGCCGCTTCCAGAACATAAAAAACAAGACCCTATGAACCGAAGAAAGCAGAGACCAGCACACAAATCAGAAATCATGACATCATCACCTTTCAAAAACCATTTGGAAGAAAAAAAAGAGAGAAAAGAATTAGAGCAGGCTAAATTAGAAAAAAGTTTTTAAAAAATAGGAAAGACAAGTAATATAAATGGGCCTAGCAAACAGGAAATCAAATGCGAGAAGAGAATTGATGGTTAATAATGACTCTAAACCATCTTCAAGTTCAACTGAGTCGAAAGCCTTCTTTGAAGAAGAAGAAAAACATGACAATTCAACTGTCTGTCCAGGATGTCGGGGTTCGTACCCTGATAGCTGGTTCAGTGTGGAATTTGCAAACAGTGGTGGCAAGAATACTGTAGTGCTTAAGAAGGCAGTGGTCCATTTGTTTGTGACTATTGTTAGGCAGGCCCTAGTGAGTACTCTTAACCACCCTACCCGCGTACTCTTAACCTCCCGGTAGGCCAAGAGTACGGAAATTACATTTTTTGCTAATTTATTATTCATGCCTGTATTTTAAAATGTAGTTGACTGATGATTTTTAAAACTATTTGTATTTGAATAAAGAATATTTTTAAAAATTTTGAACTCTGTAGTTTATTTATTTTATCAAATATAACTGAAAATCCACTAAGTGCGTACTCTTATCCTCCTTTACCCTATCGGTATTTCGCATAAGGAGTGTGCAGTGAGGCCGAAATAACATTTCAGGTGCAGGTAGAATCTCTAATTCACCCGGCGGCAGGAATCATTCCTTGTCTTTTTTTTTTTTGGCCTAACGGGAATATAATGAAGTGGAAAATAATTTATTTCTCGTCTTTCCGCTTTATATTTTTTCATGAATTTTGTAGAAATATATTTCCGTTTCCGCGTTGGGCAGATTCCGTTTTATGCAAAATAAATACACGTAAAATTAATATTATTTTTCCGGGGCCAATACATTTGTTCACATTGGACAAAATTCCGCATTATTCACGTTCTGGATTAAACAAGTTTTATTGTAGATATATATATATATATATATATATATATTTACCTACAGATGTCAACGAGTGGTATGTGTTAGCACACAGCTTCAATGAAACATGTAGTAGACAACTAAGGTATTCATAGTTAAATATGGGAAATAACATTGAGGTTCTTAATTCGTAAATTAATGAGTCATTTTTTTTAACGTCTTACCTCATATTTTATCATAATGTCGGTTGAAAATGAGAGAGATCCTTCTCTCGAAAACTAGTTCCCGTGTTTGAAGAAACATAAAATATGAGGTAAGATGTTAAAAATTGACTCATTAATTTACGAACTAAGATATTACTTGGATGGGTGAAGGTCTGTTAGATTTTACACAGAAGCTTTTATATTCAGGCTCGCTGTTCTTTTCTTCTTATTATTCACCTAATTTGTAGGATTTTCATCCTGTTCTTTTACGAGTCTGAAAATCTTTAGACTCGAGACCGACGGCTTAAAGTCTCTACGTTTTCCGATCATTCCCTGAATAATTATTTACCTAACACAAAGTAGGTGAATATTTTTTTTCAATTCCCCAGGTTGTCATTTCGACATTTCCGGTGTTCTCTCCTGGCATCGGCGTACTTGTAACGCACTTCTGAGGTTGGGAAGGCTGACTGAGGTTGGGAAGGCTGAAAGCGGGGTTACGCTACTTCGATGATATGGTGGATGATGATGATAATGCGCCAGGAGAAAACTTAATCCTAAACTTAATTTAATGTGATTATGATGGCCATATGATGTTCGGGGACAGATTGGACCTTAAAGTTTCCTGACATTTGTCTTACAGTTGAGGAAAACCCACGAAAAAATCTCACCCTGGAAACTTCACTTTAAGGCCTAAACAGCCCCCGATCATCGTCCGGCCATAATAATCATCGTTATCATATTCGCCATGCTTTAATGAATGTATGAGTGTGTTTAGTCTTATCCAAAATGTTCATGTTCTCTTGGAAGATGCTCTGGATTGAGTTGATCACTCCATGTCACATCTATACTCCGAGTCATACACAATACCTATGACTAGAACATGGAACTCACACAATACCTATGACTAGAACATGGAACTCACACAATACCTATGACTAGAACATGGAACTCGCACAATACCTATGACTAGAACATGGAACTCACACAATACCTATGACTAGAACATGGAACTCACACAATACCTATGACTAGAACATGGAACTCACTTCCCAGTCATGTCGGGACTGTCAATCACCATCATTATTTACATCCACATTAACTGATATAAGTTCCACACAGTGAAAATACTACCTGCATAACAACTATATTCAGCTATGTATTACACCTATAAATAATTATCTAGGAAGCTTTTCTTACTTTATTTTATTTCTATTCCATGTTTTGTTAGCGTTAGCTAATATTAGACCACATCCACATTGTGCTTTGTTTAGTATATATTTTAATAATAATTTTTAAAATTGTAATAAGCATCCCTTCTCGACCCCACTACTTCAAGGAATGCTTTAGAAATAGCTTTGTCCACATACCCTAATTCCTTGCAGGTAGCCCATTTCAATGCTCAGAGTATTACTGCACATATAGATGAGATCAGAACTATTTTCTTCTCTTTAAATATTCATGCTCTTCTCATATCCGAAACGTGGCTAAATCCCACCATTACCTCTTCTTTAATTGACATGGATGGTTATACTTTTCTTAGACACGATCGTGTTTACAGTCGCGGGGGCGGTATTGGAGCCTTCGTTAGAACAGACCTTACTCCTAAAATTGTGTATCTATCTAATAACGAACCATCTGCCGAAATTATGTTCATAGAAATATTTGTCAGTTTCAAAAAATGTCTTCTCTGTGTAGTATACCAACCTCCTAAAATAAAAGCCATCGCTGAAATTGAGTCCACTTTACAAAACGCGCGAATACAATATGAACACGTTATCGTTATGGGCGACTTTAATATAAATATACTAGACACTGATAACAGACATACACAACAACTGATGGCTACGTTCCAGGCTTGTGATATGACACTCCTACCCCTACGACCTACACATCACACTCATCACTCTGAGACGTTACTTGACTTAATTGCAACTAATAATCCAGACAGAGTACTTACTCACGGGCAACTGCCAGCCCCGGGAATATCAGCACATGATATTATATTCTTAGCATATTCACTGCAGTGCCCTAAACCGACTCGAAAGACTATTACGTATAGAGACTTAAAACATATAGACAATGCAACCCTAATTGAAGAAGCTATGCAGATGCCGTGGCATTCAATATGGACGCTGCATTCTGTAGATGAAAAAGTTGAGACACTAAATGACTTTATACTACAATTATACAACAGACATGCCCCACCAAAAACTAAACTCGTGAAACGACGCCCTGCACCCTGGATGACTCTTTCAATTCGTAACTTGATGACTGATAGAGACGCAGCACATAAGAATATAGACTCAACAAAACAGACACAAGTCTCACTCAATATAAACAGTTACGTAACAAGACAAATCAAGCTATAAGAAACGCCAAACTTAGACATTTATACAACCTAACAAATACCAATACTTCAGAAATCTGGAAAAACTTGAATAGAATGGGAATTGGGAGAAAAGACACACAGGTAGACAAATTACCTGTTTCCCTGGACACACTCAATAATCACTTCACAGGTATAACTACTACTCCAAAGGATAAAGAACAAACAATGAATGAATTATCACTGACAAATCAACCCGACAGAGAACATTTCCACTTCTCATATGTTACAGACTACGACGTAAAGAAAGCCATCATGCGAATAAAAAACCAAAGCAGAAGGAACTGACCGTATAAATATTACTTTACTGAATAAAATAATCGAAGCTATACTACCTACTATAACTCATATTTTTAACTCCTCACTACAAACGTCTACATATCCCTCATTGTGGAAACAAGCCCTCGTACGTCCACTGCCTAAAGTTAAAACGCCCTCAACCCCGAACGACTTTCGACCCATTAGCATTTTACCTACTCTTTCAAAGCTCTGGAACGATTAGTCCATAAACAACTGACTGAATACCTAAATGATTACAACCTTCTAGATCAATTTCAGTCAGGCTTCAGGACAGGACACAATACAAATACTGCTCTACTAAATATTTGCGAAGACATACGCGAAGCTGCTGATAATCGAAAACTTACCATTCTTACATTACTGGACTTTAGTAAAGCATTCGACACGGTAGACTTGGACTTATTGTTGCATAAACTTAAAAACCTCTTACTCTCTGATAGTGCCACGAAATGGTTCAATTCCTACCTTCATGAGCGCCAGCAATCTGTTATAGGAAATCATACATTATGTTCTTCTTGGTCCTTCCGTAAAAGCTGGGGTTCCACAGGGTTCGGTACTTGGACCTTTGCTTTTTTCAATCTACATAAATGACATATCTAACTCCCTAAAGCATTGCAAACATAATTTATTTGCAGACGACATGCAAATCTACATCCACACAGACAAATATTCACTAAATGACGCTGTTGCCAAAATTAACGAGGATCTTGACTCACTAATGACTTGGACAGTTAAATATGGACTGCAATTAAATCCTACAAAGTCACAATCAATCATTATGGGTCATCAGAGACTATTATCTACAATTAACCTAAACACAGTTTCGCATGTGTCACTAAACGGAGTTCAAATCCCTTATAGTGAGACAGTAAAAATTCTAGGAGTATTTATTGACAAAAACTTAAATTGGAATACACAAATAAACCATACATGCAAAACAGTCTTCTCAATAATACATTCATTAAATCGTGTACGAAATTGTTTGCCATTCGCCCTTAGGAAAATGTTAGTAGAAACACTTGCAATGCCCCATTTTGATTATTGTGACACTCTTTTTACAGACTTAAATATTACTTCCACTCAAAGACTTCAACGTGTTCATAATTCTTGCGCACGTTTTATTTGTGGTATTCGCAAATTTGACCATGTTAACACCGTCCCTGGAACAATTATCGTGGTTTCGTCTAAGAGATCGTAGAACTGTCCATTCCCTATCCCTTCTCTATAAAATACTTCACACATCATCGCCTAATTATTTATCACGCCGCTTCATCAGACTATCCGACACACATAATCTTGACACTCGATCCCATCAGCACATTGTCCTTTATATCCCGCCTCATCACACTGTATATTATTCATTATCTTTTACGGTGTCACTTACCAAAACATGGAATTCCCTTCCACCCTATGTCAGAGACTGTCAAACTATAACATCCTTCAAAAACAAACTAAAGAATTATTTAATAACAAACTGACTTATACACCTCACTGATAGTATTCTTTTAGCAATATTAATATATTTAATTATTTATGTAAATAATATTAAGAATAACAAATATTTTTATTTGTTTTGTTTTTAAATATTGTATAATCGTAAAATTAGTTTTCTATATCTCATTATTTTCCTGTTTTTTATATACACTAGACAGGGACAATTTAATATGTCTTGCTTGTATACATTTTATTATTATGTTTTAGTCTTAATTTTAACTAATATTAACTGGTTGTATTATAGATCGTAATATGTATATTAGATATTATCTTTTGATCAAATTTTTACTTAGTGTTTAATATTAGAGTTAATTAACATTGTTATATTCTTATGTAATATATGTTTGTCCTGGTGAGTGGAAGAGAAGGCCACATGGCCTTAACTCCACCAGGCTAAATAAATCTTAAATCTTAAATCTTAAAATCTTACTTTTTGTATGATTTTATTATTCGCTGGTTGAGTGGAAGAGAAGGCCTTATGGCCTTAAACTCTCTCAGCTTAAATAAAGCATTATTATATTATTATTATTATTATTATTATTATTATTATTATTATTATTATTATTATTATTATTATTATTATTATTATTATTATGAGGTATGAAGGAAGACTACCTAAGATAATCATGGATTGGGAACCATAGGGAAGGAAAACAAAGGGTAGACCAACTATTACGTGGATTCAGGGAATCAATGAAGCTAAGAGGGAATGGGAAATAGAAGAAGATATATGGATGAACAGACAGGAAAGTAAAAATGTGTTGAAACAAATGTGTAGTTAACTGTGAACATGGGTACCGGAAAAATATATATTAATTGTAAAAGCCGGAATAATAAAAAAAATTATCATTATTATCATCATCCTTGGATGATTAAATTATGTGTGTGATCCAAAGTTTAAAATCCCTCTCCGGATAGTTTTCCCGACCAACGAAGGCCATGTAATAGTATATTACGATGCGAGGTTGGGTGGTTTTTACAGAAGCGAGGAAATGTTTAAAAACCTAGCGATAGCGAGGTATTTAATTTTCGAGATTCTGTAAAACACTTCACAAGCATGCGTTGTACATTATTTTTTGGGCGATGGTGTTTTCGTCATCATCAATTGAGTTTGAACCAGCGACCTATGGAATTACTGAAACCTGCCTACCACTACCAGTCTACCGTCTGTCTAAACCAACTGAGCTCTTATAACGATTGCTGAAAAGTTAAGGTCCGGAACCTTTTATAACCGGTTTTTATTATTTTTGATTTTCTGATGATTCCCTGGCCAGGATTTTTAAAAAAAACATTTGAAATTATTGTATTGTTCATTGGTCCTTTACAAGTATACAAAGTTTCAAGTCGATCCAATGAGTTTATAGGGGTGAAAATCGTGTTGAAAGATTCCGTTACGTAATTACACAGACACTTTTTCGATTTTCTGATGATTCTGGCCATGATTTTAGAAAAAAAAATATGAAATTATTGTATTGTCATTGGTCCTTTGCAAGTACGCAAAGTTTCAAGTTGATCCAATTATTTTAAGTGGGTGAAAATCGCGTTGAAAGATTCTGTTACATAGATAGATACAGGTCAAGCTAATATAAAGCGTGTAATAATAACACCTTTGTTGGAAATATTTGCGTTCGTTATAAACAACCGACTAACGTTAACAGTATGTATGATGTTTATTAGTTGAAACTACACGAGGCCGTGAGACCATTCCGGAATAAAATGGCGGCAAGTGCGTATTTATTGTTTTATATTGTTTCAAATAAAGCTCAGTTCATTTAAAACGCAGTGATTTGTTTCGTATGATGTATATTAACACTACCTTTTGGATATATTTTTGTATATACATTTGTATAACATAGAAGGGCAGTGGTTTTACTTCCCGCACAAGGTTTGTAATATATAATATTACAGTATATTTGTCCACCGCTGTGGTCTCGAGGTAGCGTGCTGCCTTGTCACGCAGATGGCCCGGTTCGTTCCCGATCGGGGCAGTTTTTCTGGGTGAGGTTTTTAACGGGGTTTTTCCTCACCTTTAAGACAAATGTCAGGAAAACTTTAAGGCCCAAACGGTCCCCGAAATCATATGGCCATCATCATCATCCTTCACCGGTGTGGAAAGCAACGGGAAGCTACCACACCTACAGTTCCCTAGTAAAGCTGCAAGCATAGCATGAAAATGCTATGATTGCAGTTGAAGACCTGCCCTCGGGCAGAATTACTATGGATGGACAATATAGTTATTTAGGTTGGCAACCCCGAAATGTAGGAAGTTGAATTTTCAATCACGGTCGCCTATGCTGTAAGACAAAACGCACTATCGCGCAAAAAAAGTACATATGCTCTTTAAAGTGAGGGATTTAACTCTTATAGAGGAGAAGAAGAAGAAGTAATTTTTGTAACTTTCTCGGTGAACGTTTTTTATTTTTTAGTTTGAGTAAAGAAGATACAGGAAGTTTGATTAGGAAATCTTAGCATTTATCTTCCGAGTTGAACAAATGTCATACATCCTTTACAAACAGGAAGAGTATTGATCAGATACAACAGCCATTTCTTTTAATTCCATCTTATCTTCCGTTTACAGGGCTTAATATTATATTTATGTATTTCATTCAGAGGCTCTCAACCTATGTTATTTGAATACTACAATATATTGTCGCAGTGTTTTCATCGGGGATGTTTTCTTGTAATAAAACAACACAGTTAATGTCGAAAAAGTTCTACAATAATTTTATTTACTGTTATAAACTCTCCTTGGCATTCTACTCGCAAATTGCTGTAACAATTGAATAGTTGCCCCGAAAAGAGATCTAACCCACAAAATTCGAAAGTTTAGTTTTCTGTGGATTAGTGATCCATCCGAAAAGTATCACGGCATGGTGCATGTAAAATTATCCGTAGCCTACTCTCTTCCAGACCTGTTTTATTTATCTTTAAAAGTTGGCTTTCAAGCAAATAATGATCTATATGTAACAAAATGGTGGAAGCAGTTAGTCAAGTCATTAATAACAGTGCTGAAAAACAACTATTGCACATGTGTAAATTCATTCCATGACTGAATTCTAAACAGAATCCTAGAGAAATTGCGTGAAAATAAGAAAGACACAAAGAATGTAACGAAATAATATTAAATGGAAAATAAATACTGAAAACTGATTAAGTTAGAATTTTCTAACTGAATCAGCGTTCAATATGTATTTTCTATTTCTTATTATAGCATTTTTAGTTAATTATGTGTTAGATCATTTTTCCACTCTATAGAGATAGATCACTTTTACATTCAATTCTGTATTAAATGTTTAATATTTAATTATTAGCATGTTATTCTGCATTCAAATTGGCTGCATATGATTCCAATAGAATGAGAGATTAAAATGACTATTTAACTCATGCCCGAAATGGGAGTCAATGACCAATCACGTTTCAATGATTTCTGTTTTACAACCAATCAGAGTCGTGTTTCACCAAATATTTATCAGTGTTATAATTACCATATTAAAGAAAGCTCCTCCTTACAATATTGCGTTCCTTTGGCAATAAATAGTATGATCTGGTTGCAGTGATAAACAAATGAAGCAGTAGAAGCGTACCTATCGTTTCTCATTTGTTTTCAAACATCGCCGTTTACATTAAATACGGTATATAAATATTTTAAAATAACTATAGGTAAAGTGAGTAAACAGCTTAATTTTATTCGTTAAATAGTCCTAACAAATGCCACTCTTGATTTCCAAATTCTCTAGATAAATTCACTCCTCACTTCGTGAGTCGTGAATTTATCGATAATTTGGAAATCACTCGTGGCATTACTTATGAACATTATACTTTTTTTTTTTTTTTTCGTTTTCCCAACAATTTATAGTTTGTGGGTTAGATCTCTTTTCGGCGCAACTATTCGATTGATCTTGTTTTAAATTTTATCTGTCACACAATTATATTTCAGTCTCTAATTAGTCCACTTGCCAAAGTATCTTCTCTTTCTCAGCTGTATAGCGGTCACTTCACAACTGATCAGCTCCCAACCCTAACAGTAGTTTATCTAGGCGGGAACGAAAATTTCTCGGCTTCTGATCGAGACCCTTCCAGGATGGAAATTTCTGGCATCGAACTTTCCAGACAGAGAGGGTCGAAGCTTGAAGAAACCTCCGGAATGGAAGTCCAGACGCATCGATGAACTGCGCGGGTCTTTCGATTCGCAATCTACCAATGCTAGACCACTATTATAGCCGTCACCCGCGAAATTCAAACGCCCCTATATGATGCGTCACAATGTATAGAAATAGGAGAAGTATAATGTCCTGCTGAACTTCGGAATTCCTAAAAAGATAGTTAAACTTATTTGCGGATAAG
Source organism: Diploptera punctata (assembly GCA_030220185.1). Taxonomy (NCBI): domain Eukaryota; kingdom Metazoa; phylum Arthropoda; class Insecta; order Blattodea; family Blaberidae; genus Diploptera; species Diploptera punctata. The sequence goes on from JASPKZ010000435.1 coordinate 85,320, forward strand.
CAAACAGTTTTCAGACACTTTTGAAATTCGCAGTAATTTAAAGAAAGAAGATATAGCCTACTATCTCATATACATTCAGTTTTGTACTAGAGGATGCCATAAAATCTTTAGAGGATAAAGGAGATATACAATTCAATAGTATTAATAAGTTGTTGGTACATGCTAATTTAAGAGATTACTAATTTAAGAGATGCTGAGGACCACACGTTCTATTGAGCAACACTAAGAAATTGGGGTGGAAGTAAACATCAATAAAATTAATTATATGGATTCTTACATTAAGAGAGGAGAAAAGATTACGAGTATTTGAGAATAAAGTTCTTAGGATTGTTTTTTACCAAAGAGTAGATGAACAGACAGGTGAATGGAGAAGACTATTTAACATTGAGCTACATGATCTTTATAGGAAACAAGATATAATAAGAAGAGTTAAGTATCATAGACTACGATGGGCAGGAAATATAGCACGAATGGGAAATGAAAGGCATAGAAGCTTCTTGTAGGAAAACCAGAGTGAAAACGCCTAGTTGTTAGATTAAGAATGAGGTGGGAGAATAACATTAACCATGATTTGAGGAAAGTAGATTATATAGGAGTTGTTTGGAAAACATAAACTCAGGCTTGGGATGTATGGAGAGGCTATGTCCATGCGACCATGAACCCACGGGTTGAATAGTGCCAATGAGTTGGCCATATTTATGCATTTGGCAAATTAACAAAAATATAACTTTTTATACCATGCTTTATGTTTTATTTGAAATGGGAATTTTTTAAACATTGATAAGAGAATTTTTATTTGCAATTTCAGTTCAATCCCGCTACAACCAAGAAGATCGGGTTTTCGAATCCCAATGGAGTCAGGATTTTTAGACTGCCCTAAACCATAAAGCGACACCATTGCCTTGAGGTCGACTTAGCCCCTAACAAAAATGAGTACCAGACGCTTGTTCTGTGTTGTAAAGGCGCCTTCAGAAATGATTGATAACCCGGCTGACATCTCGTGCCGATTCTAAAAATATGGGAGCTTTAACCTCCTACTACCCCAAGGACTTTCTAAGGCCTCTAGTGGGATCACTTTTATTTCTAAGGCATGTAGTGGGATCACTTACATTTAAATAGTTCCTGTACGATGAACTTTTAACAAATGAAAGGCTTGTGTTTGTTATGTCTATTTGAAATACAGTATATCATAGCTATACCCTGATCCGGTCCTTCCCCTCCAGCGTACAATAAAGGAGCTATTTATGTAATCATATCAATTTTCATTTGTGAAATTGGCACACGTGTTTACTAGCTAGAAAGTGAACACGTGCCATAGTAACGTTCTCGTCGTAAACAAAATGGAAGCCCGCATCAATTCCTTGGTTCAAAGAGGGCACTCGTTTAACAAACAAAAGCATGTCGTGGCGGCGAAACAAAAGTTGCTGTCTTCAAAGATCGTAAATATTGTAACTGGAGATTCCGGAAGAGAGATCAATGAACTCAAAACTGTAAACAGAATGATTTTAGACTAGAAATATGTAAACTATGTTCTTCTTATTATCTTTAAATACCTTTTTTTATTTCAGCTTATTTATAGATACTTCTTCATCAAGGTCATATCCCGTCTTTGAATATTTGGGTGTAACTATTCAACTCTCTATCTGTGCCTGTATTTCCACATTTCGAGCAAGGGTGCTCCCTAGCGAGAATTAACTAAGTAACTCACTTGTACTACCGAACTTAAGGCTGTCCGCTCTTAAAGTGATCCTCATCAAAACAAAACAATGTAACCTGCTCGCTTTTCATTGGTTATGGACACCGACGTACGATGTATAAGCGAAAGAAATAGTTTCCTTCATTAAATTAAAAATATGTCCTCTGAATATACTTGTTATTCTTCATGAATGAAAATAATATTCAAAAACGAATGAAAATAATATTCAAAACATATGAAATATTCTAAAATATACCTACTTGATAAAATTATTGTAATTTTACAACTTAACGTAATTTATTGCATATGGGTGATGCATTTGAGTTATGCTTCAGTCGATTCTCATGAAACAAAATGGCTGAAAATGTCGAGTCTTCTGTTGCTGTGTCGTCATCTCCCAGTCAAAAGTAAGAGTAATTGTGGCGCGAATGGCGGAAGGATACAATTGACGCTTGTTGATGTTAGGATCACTCTTAAGAGCGGATAAGGTATTGGAAGTTCATGGCCGCGCGCACATAAACTCTCAGTAAGTACTTATCCTGAGCTAATGTTTTCCAATCATATTCTGTATACTAGGGGATTCGATAAGTAATGGCAGCACTGCTATAACATCATAAGACATTATTTAGGCTATTTTTAATATTACGAACATAATTTATAGCCTCCTACCAAGTCAACTATGCGTTGTCAAATCCTTGAAAGACGGCGCACTCCATCTGCAGCGCAATTTCTGGATATCTCTTTCATATGATCGATCTAGAGCTTTGTAGATATGAACTCTTGATTGTAATCGAATTCCTCGTAGAGTTTCTTTGATCTTTGAGAATAAATTACAGTCACGAGAGCTCCTGTTTGGTGAATTTGGTAGATGTCCGAATACTTCACAATTCCACCTTCCAATGACAGATTCTACTAAAAAATATCTTTAGGGCGGTATTATTTACTAAATGTGAGAGAGAAAACAGTGAATAAATTCACAAAATATGGACTATTTCGAGGGACTTTCAATATGACAGATTTATATAACAAAGACTTCTCGACTTCTAATATTACAATGAACACCACTAGGATCGCTGATTTACAAGTGTTGCCATACTTATCGAATGCCCTAGTAATTCACCTCTCTCGTGGGTAAATATTAATCTCCCATCTCATTCTTGTCCTAACTTCTGAACGCTTTCATTCCAGTTTTCCTACAGGAAATTCCCATGCTCCCCTTTCATTCTCAATTCATGTCACATGTCCTGCCTATCGCAGACTACTAGACTTCGCTCTTCTTATTAGGTATGAGGGGTTCACAACCATAGTAGACCAACTCCATTTTCTCAAAATAATGCTTTAGTTAATGTAACAGTGAAGCAATCTGTTTTATTCTTTCGATCATTTTAACTTAATGTTTCCATATTTATTAATATATTCTTACTTTACTTAAATTAATTATTTACTAAAAACGTTAAGGCTCTATTATTCAGAAAAGTGAAAAATAATTGGAACTTCTATGGCTGCGAGTGCCTCATATATTTTCCTATAAATAGCATATAGCTTACCAATATGCAGTCTTCTCCTTTCACCTCTCTGTTCGTCTCTCTTTGGTCCAACAAATTTGGTAAGAACTTTATTCTCAAATACCCGTAATTCTTTCTCTTTCCATAGACCTATAATATAACTGGAAGAATTTTATATTTAATTTTTTTAGAGGAATTGGGATGATAAGAGTCCCTGTAATTCATAATAGTATGCGTTTTCAGAGTTGAGCGTATGTATAATTTCTTTCTGCATTTGATTCATGTTTCTAATTTTTGTTGCTAAGTATTTGCATTCATCCGCATCTTGAACATTTCCCCCATTTGTTATTATCTGTCCATGTCCATTGTATAACACATTTATACGTGAGACGTTACATTTGGTTTTATCGATATTACGTATTTCCATTCCAGTTTCTTAATGTTATTTAGTAGAATGTGTTGGTTTTTAGATCAATTCATTATACATCCTCATAATATACAGGGTGTCCACAAAGTCCTGCTACCAAAACAATGTAACTAGCTCGTAAACTGTTTGAGATAGAGACATGCGGTTTTTTGCAACGTATTCAACATCTCTCAAAGTTTTGTTTACATTTGTTGCAGATTGTGATTTAAACGACAATGACGACACCACAGGAAAAGGCCCATGTGTATGGTGGTATGTTCTTCTTCTTCTTCTTCTTCTTCTTCGTCAGGCTCTACGACTTCCAGTGGAATGTCTTGGCCTTCTCAACTAATTACGCCATTTCTTCCTATCTTGTGCAGTAGATTTCAAATCAAAAATCCCCCATCTCTCTTAAATCTTCAATTACGTCATCTTCCCATCGATATTTGGTCTTCCTCTTGGTCTTGTTCCCTGTGGCTTCCAATTCAAAATATCATTCGGCAATCTTCCTTTTGGCATTCTTAGTGTATGTCCAAACCATTGTAATATTTTGGATTTGATGAAACTAATTGTATTTTCTTTATTATTATTGAGGTATAATTCATTATTCCTTCTTAACCTCCAAATTCCATTTTCCTTTACTGGACCTAGCACTCTTCTAAATATTTTCCTCTCAAACGTTAATATTTTTAATTTACCTGCTTCTTTTCGTAATGGTGGTATGTTGAGTCTGGTAAATCACCAGTAACTGTTCATCGAAATATCCGACGGCAATATGGAAGAGATCCTCCATTCAAATCATCCATAATTATGGGCCGAGAAATTTCTAACGACTGGCAGTGTAATGGACTTACCACGGAATGGACGATCAGATGTGAGCCAAGAAACTATCGACAATGGGCAACTTGCATTTCCACTCAGACCTCAAAAATCGGTTTGTTATGCTTCGCGGGAACTGCATTTACCAAAAATCAACCATTCATAAAGTCCTCCGTAAGCGGCTGCAAATTACGCAAGCGTCGCTGCCAACTGACTTCCCTCGGCATGCTGAATTTGATGACTCCATGCTAAACGCAATTGACGAAGACAGTGAGTACTTGCAGAGGGGATGTTCTCTGATGAAGCGAATTTCTTTGTGCCAAGACATGTTAACTGCCATAACATTCGGATATGCGGGTACTGGTGATTTACCACTCAGCATACCACCATACACATTGGGTATTTTCCTGTGGTGTCGTCATTGTCGTTTAAATCACAATCTGCAACAAATATAAACAAAACTTTGAGAGATGTAGAATACGACGCAAAAAACCCCATCTCTATCTCAAATAGTTTACGAGCTAAGTTACGTTGTTTTGGTAGCAAGACTTTGTGTACACACTGTACAATCAGTTCTCGGTAGAACAGCTTTGTAAATGGAACTAGTTCCGAAAGGCCTAGCTGATTATTTTAAACAATGTTTAATTTGTTGATGACGTCTGCCATCACAGGTACAATTTTTATTGCTTTAAATGTGTATCGTTCTTCCTGTCTTGTGTCTTTTGATCTTGATTCACAAATTACCGTTGGGAGGTTCTCGAATTGAGGAAGTAATTTCTAAGGCACATAAAATACTGTCATATCAATTAGTTGATGGCCTTGGTGATTCTTTCAGTATGATAATTCGTGCTCCAATCTCCGCCTCGGGACGCTCAACTAGAACAATTGACAGTAATTTGGCGTGGTTTCATCTCCACTGATTACAGAAGGGGTGGGATGAGACAGTAGCTTTATCTAGCAAAGTGCTGCAGTTAGAAGCACCTTCACACTTAGCTACCAATAATAGCTTAAAAAAGGTTACATTGATTGATAACAACACTACTTATAAATAAACTAACTTACTCACTGGCACTATCGTACCCATAGGTTCATGGCCGCGCATACATAAGCTCTCCATACACCCCTATCCATAGCTAACGTTTTCCAATCATTCCCTGTATAATCTACTTCCTTCAAATCATAGTTAATGTTATTCTCCCACCTCATTCTTGGTCTACCAACTGTGTGTTTTCACTCTGGTTTTCCTACCGAAGCTTCCATGCACGTCTTTCATTCCCCAATCGTCCTGCCCATCGCAGTCTACGAGACTTAACTGTTCTTATTATATATGACTTCGTATAAAGATAATGTAGTTCACTGTTATGAAGTCTTCTCCGTTCATCTGTCTGTTCAACTCTCTTTGGTCCAAATATTTTCCTAAGAACGTTATTGTCAAATACTCGTAATCTCCTTTCCTGCCTTAAAGTAAGAGTCCATGTTTCGCATCCATATAATATAACTGGTAGAATGATAGTTCATAATAATTTAACGTTTTTTGAAAGGAGTTGGGACATCAAGAGTCTCTGCAATGCATAATAGCACGCATTTCCAGAATTGAGCCTATGTTTAATTTCTTTGTGCTTCTCACTCCTATTTGTGATTATTGTTCCTGGGTATTTGAATTCAGCATTGTATAATGTATTCCTATGTGTTATTTAGTTTTACTTTCAGTCGCAATTTCTTAGTGTTAATAGTGTCTATATATCTCTATCTATCTTCGGGTTTTTACAGCTGCTGCCGTCTTCCCGTGCCAAACCTCCAAAGCCTACGGTCTTGGGCATCTTCGATGCTTAGCCCTCTAGCTTGCATTACTGTCTTCATGTTTTCCTTCCATGTTAACCTTGGTCTTCCTCTTTTCTTCTTTCTGTTAGGATGCCATTCATATAGTTGCTTCGGCCATCGCTCATCTTCCATTCTTAAAACATGTCCTAACCACTTTAATTCCTTTTCCTCAATTCTTTCAATTATGCTTTCTTCTGCTTCCATTTTGTTTCTAATTTCCTTATGTGTGACACGTTCTAATTTAGACTTTCTGGCACTTCTTCGTAAATAATCCATTTCTAGAGCTATTAGTCTATTCTTGTAGTACTTATTGATTGTCCATACCTCACTTCCGTACATTGCAACAGATTCCACCAATGTTTTACCAATATATTTTTTTGTGTCTTTCCAAATATGCTTATCCCACCATATGGAATTTAATGATGATATTATTTTGCTACTCAATTCAATATAGTGTCTATATATAAATATTCAAAAAATAAATCTGCCCAGAATTGGAAAATGTTAAAACTAAATATAACATAAAAATATTAAGCTTTACCACTTAAAAGAAAATATAAAATTCTCGTTAAAAATACTTCGAGTAGAAGTCGTCTGATGGCGTTGTTAATACCATAAGCTATCTGCCTTCGAACATAGATAATTGTGCAAGTGGAAAGAAAATTTAGCGGTTGTATCGGGTCTTGAATAGTGTATTATGTAAAAGCGGGTGCTGTGCGGCATTGCCTGACAATGATTAACATGCGGAATTATTATATTTGCGGTAGTTGGCATCTTTATATTTAATTATATATAACAACTGCGGGGAAACAAAGCGAGCCGCTGGACAACCATCGTAAGGAGGCTATAAAAGATTTACACGTTGACATACATAGTCAGAGGTCCAGGATTCGATTCCCGGTTCAATCTTATTTTTTTCTTTTCAAAAAATATGCCCAGTACTGGAATACAATCATCATCATCAACAACAATCGCGGATTAAGCCCATGTGGCTTGTTCCGGCCCCATAGATTCTCATTCAAAAGTTGGATCCATCTCTTCTTCGGTCTACCAACATTCCTGAGTCCTTTTGGTTTGTATTTAAGTATAGTTTTGGGAATGCGGATCATCTTCCATTCTTTGAAGATGTTCTTTCCATTTTTTTTCTAGATTCTGTTATTCTATCTAAGAGTTTAAAGATATTTAGCTCATTTCTAATATCTTCACTTTTTCTCTTATCTAGAAGTTTGCAACCAGCCACACTTCTCAGAAATCTCATTTCAGCTGCTTCTATGACCTTCTCTTCTCTTTTAGTTAAAACCCAAAATTCACTACCATACAATAGTAAGGGGACTGCCACTACTTTATAAAATTTTAGTTTTGTTTCTTTTCTTGTGCTTTTAAATATCCTTTTGATTGTTCCACATATATAATTATTTTTTTTAAGTTTGTTAAATAGATCTTCATTTTTAATATAGGAGATTTCATAACCCAGGTATTTAAAATGGTTCACTGGAATATGTTAAACGAAATATAACATAAAAACTACATACATTGTTTATGGGTCGGCTGCGGTAGATTAGTGGTTAACGTCATTTCCTCTGGTCTCGAAGATCGCGCGTTCAAACCCGGACGGGGTCGATGAATTTGTTTAGGATGGAAACATCCAAGTAGCAAGTCTTCCGAGAGGGTCTTTAAGCCGTGGGTCCCGAGACTGATAATTTTCAGGCTCGTAAAAGATCCTTAAGCCTGAATAAAGAAGCCTCCAAGCAAAATGTACCTACCTCAACATCGTAGTAATACCTTAGTTGTCTCCTAGATGTCTCATTGGGTCGGTATGTTGACCGCATACCATTTATGACATTTGTCATAATAAGTGTAACTAAATTAACTGGGTGTAGTAACTCTTAGCAAAAGAGAGGCTAAGGCTCGACATTGGGCTCTTACGCCATTTTAGATATGATATTGTTTATGGTTCCACGTCTGCATGGTTTTGAAATCACCATAAATTCCATTTTCCGAGGAATTCGCTTTGTTTACCAAGTTGGTGCGTGACGTCTTTTTACCTCTTACGTTATAAATGAAAAGCAATTCAATCCATTTTGAGAACAAATACTTCGGTAACTTTCAAATTTTAGCCAACAGTTTATTGAATATATACTACAAGAGTTGGTAAATATCAAAATAGATCCATTAGATAGGAATGGAAAATATAAACATAACCTCATGAAGTGATCTTGTAAGCGTGAGTAAATAGTCTCCTCATTGCATTAACATGAAATACTCCACCTCACTTATTGCACAACACTAGAAACCAGTGACGTTTCTTGGGTGTTCGGCAAAGAGCCAATGCACCTACAGAATTTCACCACCAACCCCCAGTGTTCAAGATTCATAAAATTCAAGTAACTTTAGTGCAACCGTTATACAATCATGTTTTTTTTTTTTTTGCAATACCATTTATGACTCTCCCCTGGCATTTGCAGAATTATAATTCATGTTTTAGGTTTGGGCACCTGAAAGGCGGAGTTAAGTTACCTGATGATATGCTGGGTGATAATTGTTTATGAAGCGCCAGAAGAGTCCTTAACCTAAATTCCAGACCATGGGCAACCACAGGAATAGAATAGATAGATTTATTTAGCCTGGTGGAGTTAAGGCAATGTGGCCTTCTCTTCCACTCACACAGACAAACATATGTTACATTAAAAATGCAATAACACCACGTACTAAACAATTGACTAGCTGGTCAAACTGAACAATAATGAAAATAATGTCTAATAATATAATATAATTAATTACAATTAAAATTAAACTAATGAAATAATGTATACTCAAAGGAATAACAGCTCGAATCTACTGTACACAAAAATAAAAAATAAACACAAAGAAAGTAATGAACTAATGAATTAATCTATCGCTTATATATATAAGACAAGAGGTAAATATAGTGACAAATCTTAATACAATTTTTATTAAATAATGAAAAAAAAAACAAATTTATTAATAGTTGAATAATATTAGTGAGGTGTTTCTGTTAATAATTATATTTTCAATTTGTTTCTGAAAGATGGTAAAGTTTGTCAGTCTCTAACATAGGGTGGAAGAGAATTGCATGTTCTAGCAAGAGAAACTGTAAAAGATTTCGAGTTATAGGTTGTGTGATGAGGAGGGATATAAATGGCAATGTTTAGATGGGATCGGGTATCTAATTCATGTGTATCAGAGAGTCTAGTGAAACGGTGTGATAAGCCCCTTTAAGGAAAAATTCCTCTGGTCTGACCGGGAATCGACCCGGGACCTCATGAACTATAGTCAGAAAAGCCGACCGCTAGCCATGAGGCTGGTCTGCCTGTTTCTGCCTGTACCGGAAAATAGATGAACATTTGTGTCTTCCTTAGATAGCCTAGGAAGTATAATTGGTTATTGTACCAGCGCGTAAAGCTTGGATTCAGATTCCAATTCAGGCAGAATTTTTCTCTAAGATGTATAAACTATTGAATACGAAAAACTTACCTGAGAACATTAATTTCAAGATTGAAAATATATTAACTGTTATTCTCCCAGTTATATTATACTAGATCACAAAAAAAATGAAGACATCTTAGAAGAATTACACATGGAATCTTTAGAAAACAAAATTTCTGATTATAAGTCAAGATGGATACAACATGTTCATCGAATGGAAGATCACAGAATACCCAAACTAATGTTAAGATATCAACCTGCAGGAAGAAGAAGACCAGGACGTCCACTCAAAAGACTTCTGGATGGTGTTTCTCTTGAGGCCGAAACAGGTCAACAAATGGCCTAAATTCGTGAATGTACTATGATGATGATGATATTATATGGATGCGAAACATGGACTCTTACTTTAAGGGAGGAAAAAAATATTTTGAATATTTGAGAATAAAGTTCTTAGGGAAATTTTTTGCACCAAAGAGAGATGAGCAGGCAGGTGAATGGAGCAAACTACTTAAACGTGAACTACATGATCTTTATAGGAAACCAAATATAATAAGAACAATTAAGTCTCATAGACTGCGATAGGCAGGACATGGACACTAATGAGGAATGAAAGAGGGGCATGGAAGCTTCCTTGTAGGAAAACCAGAGGGAAAACGCTCAGTTGGTAGAACAGGAATGAGGTGGGAGAATAACATTAACCACGATTTGAGGGAAGTAGATTATACAGGGGATGACTGGAAAACATTAGTTCAGGATAGGGATGTATGGTTCGATAATGTCAGTGAGTTAGTTATTGCATTTCATACATCAGCATCCCGCGCCATAACTGAGCGATCTACTTAAGGAGTTTTTCGCCTCCATTAAACTCAGTTTATAAAATAATTGCATAATTATATGGGATACCTCTCTTTGGCTCAGTTTAACCACTCTGTTTATACGCACTTTTACATGTCCCACAGCACGAGGACACGACTTATCGGGAGAGGATTTTTAACCCTGGTGCGCACACATACCTTTCTAACCACAACATGCAGGCCATCTCCGAGACAACACAAACATTTAATACAACACACACCATTCTCTCATTCATACTAGCGTGAGATAACTCTGTTTATAAGGATTTTAACGAATGAAATGTAGTCAGATTTTATATGAAATACATAGATCGATGGATCGATTCTCAAGGGCCGTAAAAACGCCAAAAACTGAATTTGTAAAAAAAGAAAAATTGGAGATCAGTTGTTTTCATGGTGACTTATTTAATTCGTCCTTTCAAATATTGTGTGATCTTAATAGAGACTGGATTATATGCAATATCCATCCATCCATCCATCCATCCATAGTAATTCTGCCCGAAGGCAGCTCTTTCACTGTAATCATAGCATTTTCGTGCTATGCTTGCAGCTTTACTAGGGAAATGTAGGTGTGGTAGCTTCCCGTTGCTTTCGACACCAGTGACGGATGATTATGATGATGATGATGATGAGCATATGATTTCGGGGACCGTTTGGGCCTTAAAGTTTTCCAGACATTTGTCTTTACAGATGAGGAAAAACCCCGATAAAAACCTCATCCAGACAAATTGTCCCGACCGGGGATCGAACCCGGGCCCGTTGCGTGACAAGGCAGCACGCTACCTCGAGACCACAGCGGTGAACATATGCAACATAACGAGTTCGAAATATGCAAGAAAAATGCTTAAAATATGCATGAAAAAGTAAATATATGCAATACTAAATAATAAAAAATATAACTATTACTTTATTAGATATTTTATTTATAAATTAACACAATTATTAGTATTTTATTATCTATTTATTAATATTATCATTTATCATTGATAAATGATAAATTATCAGTCAGTATCAGGCAAAAGTATTGTTTACAAATTAAAATATTCTACATGTTGCTACTACTGTAAACGGAAACGATCAGGCACTGTTCCAAATGTTCGGTAGTAATTTTGTGCCTTCGATAGTCAAAATATGTTTATGAACAGAAAAGGACCGTTCTACGTCAACTCAAGTAATTGGGCAGTATATTAATTTAGGAGCTATTTTGGCACTTATTATATCTGGCAAAGCTCGCCCGGCCTATTTATAAAACTATTAATTTGACACTTTTAATAAAACTAAATATATGGGCACATGTAGCAATACGTTATATAATGGAAATGGAAAGCTAATGACATGAGGGAAATTTTGAGGAAGTGGCTGAATTCAAATACCTAGGAACAATAATCACAAATGGGAATGAGATGCACAAAGGAATTAAACATAGGCTCAATTCTGGAAATGCGTGCTATTATGCATTGCAGAGACTCTTGATGTCCCAACTCCTTTCAAAAAACGTTAAACTGAAAATATGTAAAACCATTATTCTACCAGTTATATTATATGGGTGCGAAACATGGACTCTTACTTTAAGGGAGGAAAGGAGATTACAAGTATTTGAGAATAAAGTACTTAGGAAAATTTTTGGACAAAGAGAGATGAACAAACAGGTGAATGGAGAAGACTGAATAACAATGAACTACATGGTCTTTATAGGAAGCCAGATATAATGAGAACAGTTAAGTCTCTTAGATTACGATGGGCAGGACATGTTGCACGTATGGGGAATGAAAGACTTGCATGGAAGCTTCTTGTAGGAAAGCCAGAGGGAAAACGCCCAGTTGGTAGACCAAGAATGAGGTGGGAGAATAACATTAACTATGATTTGAGGGAAGTAGATTATACAGGGAATGATTGGAAAGCATAAGTTCAGGATAGGGACTTATGGAGAGCTTATGTCCGCGCGGCCATGAACCTACGGGTTCGATAGTGCCAGTGAGTAAGTAAGTAAATAAGTGAGTAATAATTTCACACAAAGCTTCAAAACCCGGGTTAACTGTTCAAAATGTTTTCAAACTTTTCCTTAAGTTTGCTTGGGAATACCTCCGGCGATAAGGAGTTCAGTTGACTGATTTAATCCATTTACTGAATAGAATCAATCAATGACAAAACCTTTAGTTTCAAGATTTTTAATAGTTTTAAGTATGTGCAAAAAGTGAGTGCGAATCACAGCAATTTTTTAATTATTTTTTTAATAGTACCACAGTCTCTGCACTATCGAAATAGTTACTACACTTTTGATGTCCTCGAAATTTTCATTATAAAACAACTGATTTTTAAAATGTAAGTACAGCGCGAAAATATGCGTTATCACCATTTTCAGTTAAAATATGCAATAGCAGGTGAAAAAGTTCTGATTATGCAAATGTATATGCAACATGCAAATGCATATAATCCTGTCTTTAGTTCATATTAAATTAATAGAATGAAGGGAGTGATATGAATGAGTGGGTCATGTCGCAAAGTGCTGGTCTAGATAATGAGGAAGCGGTGTCGGCAAGTATCAAGTACTCGCGTTAAATGGAATGGGTACGTGACATGTGTACATGAGCGAGGTCAAACAAGGCCATCAGGTCTTCACCTCAATCAAACTGCGCGCACATTTAAATACCTCATATTTTGTTAGTCCGCCACTGTAGCCTAGAAGTAATATCCTTTCCTTACACCTCGATGTCGGGATAAGTGATGTTTTTACTGGGTTCTTTCCTCGCCTGTAAGACAAATGTATGGAAAACTTTTAAACTCAAGTAGACATTTTCCCCTTAACACCATTTGATCGCCATAATCATAACTAATTTACTGACACTATTGAACACGCAGATTCATGGCCGCGCGGCATAAGCTCTCCATACATCCTCTCCTGAACTAATGTTTTCCAATCATCCTCTGTATATTATTTTAACTGCATGGCGCGACAGGCCTAGGAGGCCCTTGGCCTAATACCCGGCTGCTGATCTCAAATCAGTGTATCACAGAGTTAGAAGAACATCCTACGAGTGTAGGGTTCACAGTGGTTAGCATGTCGGGGTCCCCAGCCGCCATAGCTGTTTCTTCAACCTGGAGCCATTACTAATTGTAGTTACCCAAATTCCACACGATGCTGGGCGGACACCGGTCCCATACTGAGAAAATTTTCCTCCCCCATGAAGACCAGAATCAGCGCAATCCCCGGCTACGGCGCAGGAGTCCTGTATATTCGCTTCTCTCAAATTATGGTTAATACAATTCTCCCACATCTTTCTTGATCTACCAACTGGGCATTTACCCTCTCCTCTGGTGTTCCTACAAGAAGCTTCCATGTCCCTCTTTCATTTCCATTCGTGGCACATATCCTGCCCATCGCAGTCTACGGGACTTGACTGTACTTATTATACACTGCTCAAAACAATTAGAGGAACACTTGTAATTAATTGAATGAGTAATTGTTTTTTAAAGCTGTGATGCTGAAAGTTGGACAATATGTAAATTGAATTATTAATTTTATCATTGGATACAAATTTTAAAGATCCATGGCCTAAATACAAAGAAATTACCTCAAATAACAAATATAGAGAATTTTTTTTATTTTGGAAGGCACTGGCCACTTCTAATTGGTAAGCTTCCTGATGTTGCTATAGTGACGAATGTTGATTATTGCCTTGTTTATTGAAGTCTCTGACAAAATGAGGCATTTAAATGAGTTTGAAGTGTATCATGCTCTACATCTTTTACGACAAGGTCAATCTCTGCGACAAGTGGCTAGAGAGCTTGGGGTTTCTCCTTCCGTGGTGTCCAGGTTACGCAACAGGCACAGAGAGACAGGTCAGTATTGTAGAAGACGTGGCCAGGGCCGTAAATTTAAAACAAGCCCCCAGGATGACAGATACGTTGTTCTTTCTGCTCTTCGACAGCGTACAAAAACTGCAAAAGACCTGCAGAATGACCTTCATATGGCTTCCGGAATCCGGGTTTCAGACCAAACCATAAGGAACAGATTAAGGAAAGAGAATATTCGTCCAAAAAGGCCCGTTAAAAAACCACGCTTAACAAATGGGCATAAGGCAGCAAGACGTACGTATGCTGAAAACCATGGTGATTGGAACCTGAACCAGTGGGAGTCTGTGCTCTTCTCGGACGAATCCAGGTATCGTCTTACACGTTGTGATGGTCGATTGAGGGTGTGGGGACGGCCAGGAGAAATATTTTCTGCAGAGGCTGTACAGGAAATTGATAGATTCGGAGGAGGTTCCATAATGGTGTGGGCCGGAGTTATGTACAACAATCGTACGGACCTTGTACTTGTTCCCCAGCGACTGAATGCTGTCCGGTATATCGAGCACGTTCTGGAAGAGCATGTAGTATCTGCTGCCATTGGAGTAGGCCCTGGATTTCTGTTTATGCAGGATAATGCCAGGGCACATTCTGCGGCTGTCACCAGGGATTTCCTGAGGAGGAATGAAATTGAGGTAATGGAGTGGCCAGCGGTCAGCCCAGACCTCAACCCTATTGAACACTTGTGGGATCTTCTAGACAGGAAGGTCAGGAACCGATATCAAGCTCCACAAACTCTGCAGCAACTTGGAGATGCTCTGAAGGAGGAAAGGGAGAATATTCCGCAAGAGGAAATCCAGAATCTTATTGGGAGCATGCCACGAAGGTGCCAAAGTGTCATCGAATGTCGTGGATGTCATACACGATACTAACTCTATATAACGAGTGTTTAACTTTGAAAAATAAGCACACGATTCAATTGCTTACATAGCGGAATTATTTGAAAAGTTAATTTTCAGCGTTATTCATTTGTTTTTACTGACATGAGCAATAAAGAAATAAATAAATAACCACAAATAATGTACTTTATTAATTTCATGTTTGTACCTTTATCCAATGAAAAAATATTTGCATATTTCATTGTGTTCCTCTAATTGTTTTGAGCAGTGTATCTGGTTTCCTATAAAGATCATGTAGTTTACTGTTATGTATCTTCTCCATTGGCCTGTCTGTTCATCTCTCTTTGGTCATAAAACCCATAATCATAGGGCAAACAATTTGAAGTATTATAAAAATGCTGTGAAAATTAGTATATATATAATAATAATAATAATAATAATAATAATAATAATAATACTTTATTTATTCTGGCAGAGTTAAGGCCATAAGGCCCTCTCTTCCACTCAACCAGCACAAATACAAATAAATATTCGACAATTATAGATATACACTGTACTAATTATAAACAGTTAAAGATACAATAAATGTAGCAATGTAAATGTCATGTACAAACAACATTTCATAGGGTAATAACAATAATGATACGATAATAATAATAATAATAATAATAATAATATAAATATGATACATTATACGGGAAACACCAATTAATATATACATCTTACACTGGATAATAATGAAGTCGAGTTTAGAGCAAATATAAATTTAGATTTCTTTTAAAAGATGCCAATGTCCGGCAGCCCCTTATTTCTTGTGGTAGGGAATTCCAGTTGCGAGAAGTGGAGATGGTATATGACATGGAGTGATGTGATGTCCTATGTTGCGGTATATTAAGTAAGAGACTATGTTGTGATCTTGTGTTTAAGTTATGGTTTGAGGATAGATATTGGAAACGGGATGATAATTGGGAATCGAGGTATGTAGGATCTTAAATAGGAGAATTAGACAGTGCGATTTTCTTCTCTCTTTTAGATGTAGCCATGACAATTCGTGGAATAATGGAGAAATGTGATCGTATTTTCGAACATTAAATATGAATCTGATACACATATTATGGACACGCTGCAGTTTGTCCGACAATCCGTCACTTATGTCAGTTAGTAGAACGTCACAGTAGTCAAAATGCGGCATCACTAAAGTTTGGATTAAAATTCTTTTAAGAGTTGTAGGAAGAAAATGTTTAAGTCGCTTTAGGGAATGCATTATGGAGAAGATCCTTTTAGATGTTTGTTTTACTTGCTCATGCCATTTTAAATTAGAATCTAAGTAAAATCCCAAGTTTTTAACGACGTCGGTATAAGGAATTTGTTCATTATCTAATATGACAGCCGGCATATTGTCATTGTTTATGAGGTGTAATAGCCTTGGATGTCCGATAATTATTGCTTGCGTTTTGTTTACATTTAGTTTAGATACTATATATCCATCCATCCATAGTAATTCTGCCCGAAGGCAGGTCCTTCACTGTAATCATAGCATTTTCATGCTATGCTTGCAGCTTTACTAGGGATAAATCCGCCGCTGTGATCTCGAGGTAGCGTGCTGCCTTGTCGCGCAGCGGGCCCGGGTTCGATTCCCGGTCGGGACAGGCTCCTGGGTTTTTTTCGGGGTTTCTCCTCACCTGTAAGACAAATGTCACAAAGCTTAGGGCCCAACGGTCCCCAAAAAGCATCCGATCATCATCATCATCCTTATCTTTATCGTCACCATCCTTCACCGTTGTAGAAAGCAACGGGAAGGTATAATACCATACCTATAATTCCGTAGTAAAGCTGCCAAGCATAGCATGAACATGCTATGATTGCAGTGAAAGACCTGCCCTCGGGCAGAATTACTATGAATGGATGGATGTATGTAGTCACGCCCTGTAACTATCAAGAAAAATACTGTACGTCACAAACTAGTACAGTTTACTGATAGCAAACCACACACATTTTGCTGTAAACCTATTTCAGAACATTTTATATGATTTATTTTCAATTAAAAACACATCACCAGATTCTGAAATGCTGCTCATAATCTATATATATATATATATATATAAATTCATCCTACGTAGCCTATGTTTATGCTTGCAAAAATCAGAAATCGTAAATCATCAGACAACAAATGAAAGTCCAAAATTCAATATTAGATTTTGTAAGATATAGACAACTAGAATGGTATGGTCATGCACGTAGGATGCCAGAGAAAATATTACCCAGACAACTTTGGACTGGATTCCACCTGGGAAAAGAAATATAGGCCCACCTAGATTTAAATGGATGGATGATGTAAGAAGAGGTATAAGGGAGCTAGGTCTGAAAAAATTGGAATGTGAAGATAGAGAAAAATGCAGAAAGAAGATAAAAATAAAAAAACTTTGGGCAGAGGAAGATCTTTCATTATATTGTAAACCTGTTTATAAATAATATTAATATTAATAATAAAGTAATCCCACGACAGGCCTCGGAAGGCCCTTGTGGTAGTGGGAGATTAAGGCTCCCACTTTTCTGGACAATCGGCACTTCATGTCAGCCCTGTGTGACGGCCGCCTTTACCCCCAGAACAAGCGTCTGGTACTCATTTCCGTTAGAGGCTGAGTCTACCCCAGGGACATAGTGCCGGCAGAAGGTTTGGGTCAGTTTAAAAATCCTGACCCCACCGGGACTCGAACCCTCAACCTTCCAGCTTGTAGCGCAGTTCCTTAACCAGTACGCTAAAAATAGTAATATTTCAAATAGTTAGTACGTTTTTCTTTAATAATGGACAGAGATAATAAAATATAAATAATTTTGACAATTAAAAAAATTTAAGCTCATCGGGAATCGAACCTGTGATCTCTTGCATACGAATTAAGCCACTAAGCACTGAGCTAAGCGTTCGCTGGATAAGTGTGCGTGAAGGAATACTCTTCAATGTAGCTCTACTCGTGTGAATCGCGCTTTAGAGCTTATAATATTCGAGTTCAAGACTCGGCCCATTCTTTTTGTTGCCAAGTGTACATAATTCTTGCATACGCCTTATTTATGGTATTCGCATATTTGATCACGTTACACCATTCCTGGAACTATTATCATGGCTTCGTCTACTTGATCGTAGAACAGTCCATTCCCCATCTCTTCACTATAAAATCATTATCTTATTATTTATCACACCGCTTCTTTAGACTCTCTGATGCACTTAAATTAGGTATCCAATCTCATCAGCTCATTGTCCTTTATATCCTTCCTCATCGCACTACCTATTACTCGAAATCTTTTTACAGTTTGTCTTCCTAGAACATGGAATTCTCTTCCACCCTATGTCAGAGACTGCCAAACTTTACAATATTTCAGAAACAAACTGAAAATAAAATCATTAACAGAAACATCTCATTAATATTTTTTAACAATTGATTGTTTTTTTATTTTTCCTTTATTTAATAAAAGTGGTATTAAGATTCATCAATATTTTCATCTAATGTCATATATATATATAGGCCCTATAGAGGGTGATAATTATTTAAACCGACAAACTCAATTACTTAAATTAGTAGAGGTTCAAAAATACCTCCATTGACATGTAAACAAGGGTTACACCGGCGGATCATTTTCTGTCTAACACGATCAAAAACTCCAGGAGTATCGTTAATTGTTCCTGCTGCTGCTACTATCCGGGCAACCAGATCATTTTCTGATGTAACAGAAGTTGTGTAAAGAAGGTTGCGCATCTCTCCCCACACAAAAAGAAATCCAGAGGGGTCATATCTGGGGATCGAGCAGGCCATGGTACAGGACCACCTCTACCAATCCACTTTTCTGGAAACCGTTGGTTCAAGAATCGACACACACGACGACAGAAATATGCCGGCGCCCCGTCATGTTGGAACCACATGCGTTGTCTTGTAGGGAGCGGGACGTCTTCCAGCAATTCTGGCAATTTTCTGGCGAGAAAATTGTAATAGTGCCTGCCATTTAATGGCCTAGGTAGGAGATATGGCCCAATTAAACAGTCCCCAACAACACCGGCCCACACATTAACGAAGAACCGCACTTGATGTGCATGAGTAACTGTAGCATGTGGGTTATCCTCACTCCAAACATGCGCATTGTACATGTTGAAGACTCCATCACGCCCGAACGTTGATTCATCTGCAAACAACACAGAAGATGGAAATGTAGAATGCATTTGACACTGCTCCAGGTACCATTGCGAAAACTGTGCTCTGGGTGCATAATCAACTGGTTCCAGGTTGTGGACACGCTGTAAGTGAAATGGATGTAAGAATTGCTCATGAAGGACGTTTCTTACATTCGTCTGATTCGTCCCCATGTTACGCGCAATTGCACGAATGCTGATTGAAGGATCTCGCTCCACATGCTGCAGGACAGCTTCCTCAAATCGCAGCGTTCTTATTGTGCGACGGCGACCCTGTCCATGTAATCTGCTAAATGACCCGGTCTCACGCACACGTTGGTACACAGCAGTAAACGTCGTACTATGCGGGATACGGCGATTAGGATATTGTTGTTGATAAACCCGCTGTGCAGCTCGTCCGTTGTGGTGCACTACGTAGTACGCACCAACCATATCAGGTGTACTCACTCCAGGTATATCCGCTCTATTAGTAAACAGATACAATTCACTATTACACTGGTGGACAAAACAATTCCTACCATCAACAGCAGTTACAATCATGACTAATGGAAGAGCGTAAACGGCCTCTACCGGTTTAAATAATCCTCATAGGAAAAAAATGGCATTAGGGAATATTGTTTGTTTTGGTGTCCCCTACAACCTCCCAGAGTTTTCGGTTTAAATAATTTTCACTCTGTATAACCGATATATTAGTTCATTACAGTTTATTCCTCTTTTTTTTCGTGTATAGGGCATTCAGGCTGTTATTCCTTTGCGTATATATTATTTTATTAGTTTTAATTTTAATTGTTGTTAATTGTATTGTATTGTATTTCTAGGCATTTTTATTATTATTATTATTATTATTATTATTATTATTATTATTATTATTATTCTATTTGGCCAGATAATTAATTGTTCAGTATGTAATATTATTTTCTTTTCTTTAAATGTAACATATGTTTATCCCTGGTGAATGGGACAGAAGGTCACAATGGCCTTAACTCCACCAGGCTAAATAAATAAGTAAATAAATAAATTTAAATTTGCTGGGCCACAGTGAAAACAAAGAACGGCTTTTTAGTTTCAGGTTTCAGATAAACCCCCATATCTAATTGTCGAATTTTGCTGATTTTTTTTAGAAATCTTCCTCGTATATTTCAGTTGTATATATTAAGTTTCGTTGCGAAAACTCGTAAATTGCGGCCGATACCGAGACAAAGTTTCGCGTCCATGTAACATCAAAAACAGGCTAGAGATACAATCAAAGGTGACAGATTTCATAACTAGACGAAATAAAATGAGAAATTAAAAATATACACATTTACAAATAAAAGATCCTCCATGGTATGTTTACCTTGTCGTGGTGGAGCGGCTTGCTTGCTTAAATGATCCTGAGAGCTATGCTGGCGATAGCATTGCTGCCGATAGGGTTACGTGTTAAGCCAGACGAAAAAAGTACCTTGGTTGAAAGAGT
Source organism: Diploptera punctata (assembly GCA_030220185.1). Classification (NCBI taxonomy): domain Eukaryota; kingdom Metazoa; phylum Arthropoda; class Insecta; order Blattodea; family Blaberidae; genus Diploptera; species Diploptera punctata. Next base: position 106,192 of record JASPKZ010000435.1, read on the forward strand.
GACGATCTTTCACCGTAAAAATACAACCGTCAAGAAATGCGGGCGTGGGTTCCACTGGTTTTTCGGAGATAAATTAGTCCCCCATTCGGTTCTCCGGGCGAGGACTACTTAAGGAAACCCATGCCAAAGGCTCAAACACAAGGACACGTTCCTAAGAACATGGAATGTTAGGACTTTACACCCAGTTGGTAGACCAAGAATGAGGTGGGAGAATAACATTAACTATGATACGAGGGAAGTAGATTATACAGGGAATGATTGGAAAACATTAGTTCAGGATAGGGATGTATGGAGAGTTTATTTCTGCGCGGCCGTGAACCTATGGGTTCAATATTGCCAGTGAGTTAGCGTATAGAAGAGACGATTGAAGAAAATGTGCGTAGGTCTATGAATGTTTGTTATACTTACATGTCAGTTTGGTTTTGCTACTCGCTGGACTTCTTCCCACTCTGAAGTTCATGTAGTAGGCAAAAGGACACGAGTAGGAGTCACGTGTTTTAAACCAGAAAGTAAACCAACAATATAACTACTCTTCCCCCGTTTGAAAATAAGCATTCCTTGTGATCTCCAGTTCGTCCTGCAACGCACCAACTATGGTTCTGCTCCCAGTATGATAATTATCGCCACTATACTCGTTATTAACACTAAGAAATTGGGACTGGAAGTAAATATTAATAAAACTAAATATATGGTCACACATAGAAATACATTATATAATGGAAATGGTCAGCTAATGACAAATGAGGGAAATTTTGAGGAAGTGACTGAATTCAAATACCTAGGAACAATAATCACAAATAAGAATGAGATGCACAAAGAAATTAAACATGGGCTCAATTCTGCAAATGCGTGTTATTATGCATTACAGGGACTCATACGTCCCAACTCCTTTCAAAAAACGTTAAACTGAAAATATATAAAACTGTTATTCTACCAGTTATACGAGTATTATACGGATGCGAAATATGGACACTTACTTTAAGGGAGGAAAGGAGATTCGAGTATTTGAGAATAAAGTTCTTAGGAAAATTTGGAAACAAAGAGAGATAAACAGACAGGCGAATGGAGAAGATTACAGACAGTGAACTAAATGGTCTTTATAGGAAGTCAGGTATAATAAGAACGTTACTGCCGTGGGCATGACATGTGGCACGAATGAGGAATGAAAGAAGAGCATGGAAAATTCTTTTAGGAAAACCAGAGGGAAAACGCCCAATTGGTAGACCAAGAATGAGGTGGGAAAATAATACTATGATTTGAAGGAAGTAGATTTTACAGGGAATGATTGGAAAACATAAGCTTAGGATAGGGATGTATGGAGAGCTTATGTCCATGCTGCCATGAACCTACGGGTTCGATAGTGCCAGTGAGTTAGACTCGTTATACTGTAAGTGGTCATGCTGAATACAGAATGTCGAACCAGATGTTCAACGCCATGCGAACATAAGATATCCATACATCCCTATTCTGAACTAATATTCTCCAAACATTGCCTATATAAAATGTATTTATTTGTATTTGTGCTGGTTGAGTGGAACAGAAGGCCTTATGGCTTTAACTCTGCCAGAATAAATAAATTATTATTATTATTATTATTATATAATTCACCTCCCTGGAAATACGGCCTAATGTAAAGTGTCATTATCCCACTACTGGCCTTCGGAAGTTCTTGGGGTAGTAGGAGGTTAAGGGTTCCACCTTCCTAGAGAATCGGCCTGGTTGTCAGTCCTGCGTGACGGCCATCTTTACCTCCAGAACAAGCGTCCGATAACCATTTTCTTTAAAGGCTGATTCGACCTCAGGAACATGGTGCTATCAGAATTTTAGGGCAATTTTAAAAACTCGACACCACCGATACTCAAATCCCGGACGTTCCGACTTAAGCGAATTGCCTTAATCAACTATGCTACTGCGTACCACCAGTGGCTAAAAGTAATTCTTGGCCTACCTACTGGGCGTTTCCCCCACCTTACAAGAACATTCCATATCCCTTTTTAATTCGTGCTATTCTGAGACTCAGCTGTTCATATTATTTCTGATATCTCATAAAAATAATGTACTTCGCTGTACATATTTTTCTTAATTGACGTGTCTGTTCGTCTCTCTTTGCTGGAAGAAGTTTCCTAAGCACTTTGTTTTCAAATATACATCCTTAAAGTAAGAGACCATGCTTCGCATGTAACGGAACCGGATGAATAACAGTTTTATACATTTTTAGTTTAACGTGTATTTTAGAGAAGTTGGGATAAATTGAGTCCCTATAATAAATAGTAGCATGCGTTTCCAGTGTTGAGCTTTTGCTCACTTTGTTTCTGCTCCTCATTCCTGTTTGAAATTATTTTAATTCAGTCATTCCTTCAAAATGTCCCTCATTTGTCATTAATTACCCATTTACATTATATAACGAATTTCTACTACTACTACTACTATTAATAATGATAATAATAATAATAATAATAATAATAATAATAGTATTATTAATAATAATAATAATAATAAGTCGCGCGCCGTAACCGAGTGGTTAAGACAAGAAATTCGGCCAGAATGGGAACGGTACTCATCCAGCATCGTGAGGCATTTGCATAGCTACAATAAATAGGGGACCCAGGTTGAGATAAGCATCTATAACGGCTGGGGAACCTGATATGTTAACTACATACCACCCTTATACTGGCTGGATGATCGTCTATCTCTGTGATTAACACATGTGGATGTGAGGCCAGCAGCCAGATGGTAGGCCAAGGCTATACTCTGTCCGCTCTTAAAATGATCCTCGTCAAAACAAAACCATGTGACCTGCTCACTTTTCATTGATTATGGACACCGACGTACGTTGTAGAAGCAATGTCCTTCCGCCATTCCCGCTACAATTACTGTCACTTTTGACAGTGAGATGACACAGCGACAGAAGACTCGATACTTTCAGCCATTTTGTTTCATGAGAATCGACTGAAGCATGACTCATATGCATCACCCATATGTAATAAACTATTTTAAGTTGTAATTATTGATTAGAAATATTTTAGAATTTTTACTATATTTTGAATATTATTATTTTTATTCACGAAGAATAACGAGTATATTCAGAGGACATAATATTTTAATTTAATGAAGGGAACTACTTTTTCGCATGTTGAATGCAGCTTTCACGGCCGGTAATCATAATGTTGAGTGATTCCATATCCCTATTTAATAATAAGATAGATCTTCCGACCAGGAAACACGCCTAGAAGCACTCGCCACTGAAGATGCCCTCCGCAGTTGAGGGCGAAACGTCTGGTATCAACACCAACTATGGACCACGGCCACATAACTCGGAATCACTCAACATTATACTTTTTCGCATACTTATTGTTTCTACAGCATACGTCGGTGTCCATAACCAATGAAAAGCGAGCAGCTCACATGGTTTTTATTTTGACAAGGATCACTTTAAGAGCGGACAGGGTATAGACCTGTCGCGCCATGGAGTTTTAATAACAACTACTAATGTTTTATTTAAAGTGGCAGAGGTGAGATCATACGGCCTAGTATTCCACTCGACCAGTGAAGTAAGATGTACGGAATGCACTTATATGCATACACTGCAATTAAGAGCATAACTAATATTAAATGCTACTAACATAAAAATGCATTAAAATAAATACAATGTTTTAAATACTGAAATGCTTACAGCATATGTAATTATAACACATTTGTCATTTATCAAGTAACTTACGATATTACGCCACGACACTTCAGTAGAGCTATCAGAAATGATAATTTTTAATTAAATAAAAATGTAGTTTTATTTGATTTTCATATTTATTATATGTTAACATGTCTGAAGATGGTACAGTGTACCGAAACAGCTGTCACTGAATTATATAATAAATATGAAAATCAAATAAAACTACGTTTTATTTTTATTTTTATTATTCCGGCTTTTACAATGAATATACATTTTTCCGGTACCCATGTTCACAGTTAACTACACATTTGTTTCAACACATTTTTCCATTCTTGTCTGTTCATCCACATATCTTCTTCTATTTCCCATTCCCTCTTAGTTTCATTGATTCCCTGAATCCACGTAATATTTGGTCTACCCTTATTTTTTTCTTCCCTGTGGTTCCCAATCCATGATTATCTTAGGTAGTCTTCCTTCTTCCATCCTTCTAATGTGTCCGTTTTAATTTTATTTAATTAATAAATATGGATTTTCATCAAGTACACACCAACTCATTTGATTAATGATAATTTTATTAAACGTGGCAATTGAAATAATTTGCTTGCAGAGACAGAATTCGTTCGTCCCCGGCTGTCTGGAATATTGTGTGATTTATTTTTATTTAATACAAATTTTGAATTGAGATCCGTTCCATAAATATCAGGATATGTGCTATTTGAATTCTAAGACATTCTGTATATCAAGTTTATAAATAGAAGCTGTGTGACGAATCTTGTGATTCGAATCATTCAAGCTTACAGTATGTCACATCCAAGCGTATCTATGTCCTTTTGAACACAGTCCAGATTCTGACAAGGATAATTTAATATTATTACATTTGATATCTCTATTTAAACCAAGACTTAGATAAATTTAAGAAAAAAAAAATCTGCAAGTTGAGAGAACTCAAGATCTAAAACTGAAATCATAAAATATAATAATAATAATAATAATAATAATAATAATAATAATAATAATAATAATAATAATAATAATAAAATAAGTTACAAATATATAATTCAATAGTGAGAAGTACTGTCACATATGGAGTTGAAGTTTGGAAATTCAACAAAAACTTATGTCGATGGAAATGGATTTCTTGAGGAGAGCAGCAAGATGTTCAAAATTAGACACAATAAGAAATACTGTCATAAGAGAAAAAATGAATATTGGTTCTTCAATAGTAGATTATATACAGTATAAGCAATTAAATTGGTATGGGCACGTACGGCAATTGCAAGAAGAAAGATTACCCAGGAAAACATTGAAATGGTGTCCACCTGGAAGAAGGAGGAGAGGAAGACCTCGAAACTTGTGGATACAGGAAATAAGAACTGGACTGAGAGCAAGGGGACTGGAGGACATGGATTGGATGGAGAGAGACGAGTGGAGAAGAAAAATAAAACTTTAGGCACAGAAATATGTGTAAACATTAAACTTCTGTATATAAATAAATAATAATAATAATAATAATAATTTGTATTAAGGATTTGTATTAGAATTTTCTCTACAGTGCAATAGTTATCCTTCAGCCCAAATGTATTTTGCTCCGCCACAGATTTCTATCCTCATCATTTTCTTCTTTGAGATCTTTAGCCTCTTTTTATTTCATCATCCACTGTTTTCTGGGTTTCCCCCTCCTCCTCCTGCCTTCAGTATTCTAATCCAGCATCATTCTTGGGATTCTATTACTCTACATCCTATTCGTTCTATATTCCCTCTATAATATTATGTTCAACGTGCATTATTTCCCTGGTTCCGAATTTTCTCCTTCCTTGATTTGCTGCCCTTCACCAAAAATCCATCTCCGTTGATTTTTGCTTGCTGTCTACCTAGAGCCCAGGTCTCTGCACCATACAACATAACACTTTGTACTAATGATTTAAATATTAATATATTGGTTTTATTTACAATATTTTTACTCCATATCACTGAATTTTACTTTCCAAGTACTTTTTTTCCTTCACTAATCCTTTTTCTCAATTTCACAGTTTTTCCCACCTGATTCTAAAATGTATCCTATATATTTGAATTTATCAACTGTCTTAATTTTCAATTTTTAACTTGCCTTCATTTTCCAGTTCTGTCGTGACATATTAGGGTTTCTTAATGTTTATATTTAATCCCCATTTCTTGTATTCCTCAATTAACTTCCTTGTCATGCATGATGCATCTTCCGTGTCCTGAGTAATCGCCACTTGATCGTCTGCAAATAGCAGATGGTGTAACATATTTTTGATTAATTGGAATTCCCATTGGTTTACATTTTCTAGTCCAGTTTCTTGGACAAACTTCTATATATATAACTACTATAAATAATAATAATAATAATAATAATAATAATAATAATAATAATAACACTGCACACTTCAATGTGATATTGAATACATTGACATATGGTCCAGGAAATTGGGAACTAAAATCATGTAGGCTACAGTAAGTAAACTGTTAATAAATGGATTTCTGGAAATGTTTAGCTGAGATTTAATAGCAGTAATTATTGTTTATATATTCGGTCAGAAATAAGGCTATAAGGCCTTCTCTTCCATTCAACCAGCAAGAATATGCAAGTACAGATTTACGATAAAATTATGCGTATATTTGCTACAATATGTAGATACTATGTCATAAGTTAATGTCTATTTTTTAAAACAATTTTAGGGGAATGTTTTCTGATAATATAGAGACCATCAAACTCTATGGTCTTGAGCCATCTTCAGAGAGAATTTATTATCCTGTGACGTTACCAGTCTCTGATTTCTGATGCGAAGAATTCGTTGATATCACTTCCACAGCTTCAACATTATCAAGTTTTCGAAATTTCACGCAAGAAATGGGTCATGGATCGAAACAGGTGGTTATTTGAAGGCGCACAATCAGAGCCATGTGCTGGGTGTAGTAGCAGTTCGATTCTTCCTATTTTTTATTTTGTCATGGTTCGTGCAGTATGGGATCCGGTCGAGTTTGAAACCGCGACTCTCAAAATTTCATGAACTCATTCTAGTTATTGGGAATGAATACACTGCTCAAAACAATTAGAGGAACACTATGAAGTATGCAAATATTTTTTCATTGGACAAAGGTACAAACATGAAATTAATAAAGTACATTATTTGTGGTTATATATTTATTTATTTATTGCTCATGTCAGTAAAAACAATTGAATAACGCTGACAATTAACTTTTCAAATAATTCCGCTATGTAAGCAATTGAATCTTGTGCTTATTTTTCAAAGTTAAACACTCGTTATATAGAGTTAGTATCGTGTATGGCCTCCACGACATTCGATGACACTTTGGCACCTTCGTGGCATGCTCCCAATAAGATTCTGGATTTCCTCTTGCGGGCTATTCTCCCATTCCTCCTTCAGAGCATCTCCAAGTTACTGCAGAGTTTGTGGAGCTTGATGTCGGTTCCTGACCTTCCTGTCTAGAAGATCCCACAAGTGTTCAATAGGTTTGAGGTCTGGGCTGACTGCTGGCCACTCCATTACCTCAATTTCATTCCTCCTCAGGAAATCCCTGGTGACAGCCGCAGAATGTGCTCTGGCATTATCCTGCATAAACAGAAATCCAGGGCCTACTCCAATGGCAGCAGGTACTACATGCTCTTCCAGAACGTGCTCGAGATACCGGACAGCATTCAGTCGCTGGGGAACAAGTACAAGGTCCGTACGATTGTTGTACATAACTCCGGCCCACACCATTATGGAACATCCTCCGAATCTATCAATTTCCTGTACAGCCTTTGTAGAAAATCTTTCTCCTGGCCGTCCCCACACCCTCAATCGACCATCACAACGTGTAAGACGATACCTGGATTCGTCCGAGAAGAGCACAGACTCCCACTGGTTCAGGTTCCAATCACCATGGTTTTCAGCATACGTACGTCTTGCTGCCTTATGCCCATTTGTTAAGCTAAGCGTGGTTTTTAACGGGCCTTTTTGGACGAATATTCTCTTTCCTTAATCTGTTCCTTATGGTTTGGTCTGAAACCCGGATTCCGGAAGCCATATGAAGTCCATTCTTCAGGTCTTTTGCAGTTTTTGTACGCTGTCGAAGAGCAGAAAGAACAACGTATCTGTCATCCTGGGTGCTTGTTTTAAATTTACGGCCCTGGCCACGTCTTCTACAATACTGACCTGTCTCTCTGTGCCTGTTGCGTAACCTGGACACCACGGAAGGAAAAACCCCAAGCTCTCTAGCCACTTGTCGCAGAGATTGACCTGGTCGTAAAAGATGTAGAGCATGATACACTTCAAAAACTATTTAAATGCCTCATTTTGTCAGAGACTTCAATAAACAAGGCAATAATCAACAATCGTCACTATAGCAACATCAGGAAGCTTACCAATTAGAAGTACCAGTGCCTTCCAAAATAAAAAATGTCTCTATATTTGTTATTTCAGGTAATTTCTCTGTATTTAGGCAATGGATCTTTAAAATTTGTATCCAATGATAAAATTAATAATTCAATTTACATATTGTCCAACTTTCAGCATCACAGCTTTAAAAAACAATTACTTATTCAATTTATTACGTTCCTCTAATTGTTTTGAGCAGTGTATATGCATCGACTGCAAGCTCGTTTGAACAAACTCCCAGTGAATCACGCCTTCAAAATTCCACCAGACACAACATTACATTATAAACAAACATTACTTATGAGTCAATCTATTACTAATTATAATAAATACAATAAAGACATAAATTGCAGTGTAGAATTCTTGTGCACACGTCATTTTCATACGCCAAACATCATAATAATAACAATGACTAATAATAGGTCTGTAATAAATTTAACGGGAAACACCAACTCGTACATGTACATTACACGCGAAGGTACCTGTTCAAACCAGAGTTTTAAAAAAAATCTCCATGGTCCGATAGGCCTAGAAGGCCCTTGGTCTACCAGCCTGCTGCTAGCCTCACATCCACATGTGTTAATCACGGAGGTAGACGATCATCCAGTCAGTATAGGAGTAATGTGGTCAGCATGTCGGGTCCCCCAGCCGTTATAGCTGCTTTTTTTCAACCTAGAGCCGCTACTTATTATAGATATCCATATGCTTCACGATGTTGGGTGGGCACCGGTCCCATACCGGCCGAAATTCCATGAGAGGATTCCTTTTCCAATCGAGACTCGAACCAGCGCAAGTCCTGTAGCTCTGTGCCAAGGCATCTTGCTATGGCTATGGCGCGGGACAAACCCGAGTTAAACCAAATATAACTGTATATTTCTTTTAAATTATTTAAACGTCACGTCCCTGATTTTCTGAGGTAGGGAATTCCAGTTGCGAGAAGTGGAGATAGTGTATGGTGTGGAACGATGAGATTTACGTTGGGGTATATTAAGAAAGAGATTACAGTATGGTGTAATCGTAAGTTTAAATTATGTTTGGAAGATAGAAGTATGTAGAATGTTAAATAAGAGAACTAGACTCTTAAATTTTCTCCTCTCTTGGAGACGAAGTCATGACAATTCTTAGAAAAATGGATAAATGTGATCATGTTTTCGTACATTAAATATGAATCTGATACACATTGCAGTTTGTCCGACAGTCGCGTCGCTAATGTCGGTTTGAAGGACGTCGCAGTCATTAAAATGCAACATCACTAAAGTTAGGGCTAACATTCTTTAAAGAGAGTTGTAGGAGATTTCTGGAAGAGATAAAATAAACAATGTAATTAAATGAAAAATGATTGTTCAAGGTCCCGCGCCGTAGCCGAGTGGTTAAGGCAGGAAGCCTTGGCGCAGAGCTACGGGACTTGCGCTGGTTCGAGTCTCCATGGGGGAAGAAATTTTCTCATGGTATTTCGGTGCCCACCCAGCATCATGAGGCATTTGGGTAGCTACAATAAGAAGCGGCTCCAGGTTGAGGAAACCAGCTATAATGGCTGGGGGACTCGACATGCTGACCACATGTCACCCCTACACTGGCTGATGATCATCTACCTCTGTGATTGACACATGTGGATGTGAAGGGCCAGCAGCCGGCTGGTAGGCTAAGGGCCTTTTAGGCCTGTCGCGCCAGGAGTTATGATTGTTCAAACTACAATTGTGAATTTCACAACAAAATTGAGTATAAAAAAACTCCGTGACAGGACATGGTTTGAAGGCCATTGGTCTATTAGCCAGTGTAGGGGTGACATGTGGTCAGCATGTCGAATTCCCCAGGCGTTATAGTTAGTTTTCTCAACCTGGAGCCGCTACTTATTGTAGCTACCCAATTTCCTCACGATCCTGGGTGGGTATCGATCCCATACTGGCCGAAATAAAAAAAAAATACTCATGAGAACTGGAACGAGCGCAAGTCCTATAGATCTTCACTAAGGCACCATCCCTTAAACTGCTCGGCTACGGCGCGGATCATGTAAAATGAATTACAGAAGACAGATTCGCAAGAAAAATACTATTATGGTTGTCATCATTTAGAAGAAGAGGATGACCAAAAATAACGCGAATGTTGTTTTTTCAGGTAGCATGAGGGAAAAGGTTCGGATAATGGAGATTTTTTATTATCCAAAACGTATAAACCCTATTTCACCTAAGGTACATTAGGGTTACATTTTGTCAAATTTGTGTCGTTATATAATTTTCTTTTATTTAAAATTGAAGTTCTTTATGAATTTTATTTATAAAAACATTAAAAAGTCTGTACGGTAGTTCTTTTCTATCATCACTTCTGCAATGGGTGATTTACTTAATCTTAAACAGGCAATGTTATTTAGAAGACATATAATTTCAAATCTTTCATTCCAGAACAATGGACAATGAAATATAATATGTTCCACGCTTTGATTACTAATTCCACAATTACAGCTTGCATTTTCTATGATGTTGAATCTCTGTAGATATTGGCCAAGATAATGGAGATTAACCAGCAAAATTTGACAATAGGAGCTAACATTGAAAAATCGTTCTAGCAATCTCTATTTTCAATTTTTTGCAACGAAACTAGGTAAATATATATATATATATATTTTAATACCGAGAAAGGCATTGTACAAAAATCAGCTAAATGCGATCATTAGGAATGGAGATTTATCTGAAACCCGAAATTTAAAAATCTCTCTAATAGGGCCTAGCCATCATGTTTTCTGGCAACGTAACTGTACAAATAAGATTTAATTAATGGAAGAATAGCTACGTTTATTCTTCTAATCAACAAAATGTGCCCACAAATTCGACTTGCTAAGGAATTAGCATAGTTTTCGAAGTTCCTGCGTGACGCACTATTTTAAATCGATGTAGAATGACGAATGAGGGAAATTTTGAGGAATTAGCTGAATTCAAATACCTAGGAACAATAATCACAAATAGGAATGAGATGCACAAAGAAATTAAACATAGGCTTAATTCTGGAAATGCATGCTATTATGCATTGCAGAGATTTTTGATGTCCCAACTCCTTTCAAAAAACGTTAAGCTGAAAATATATAAAACCATTGTTCTACCAGTTATATTATATGGGTGCGAAACATGGACTCTTACTTTAAGGGAGGAAAGGAGATTACGAGTATTTGAGAATAAAGTTCTTAGGAAAATTTTTGGACCAAAGAGAGATGAACAGACAGGTGAATGGAGAAGACTACATAACAATGAACTACATGGTCTTTATAGGAAGCCAGATATAATAAGAACAGTTAAGTCCCGTAGACTGCGATGGGCAGGACATGTTGCACGTATGGGGAATGAAAGACGTGCATGGAAACTTCTTGTAGGAAAGCCAGAAGGAAAACGCCCAGTTGGTAGACCAAGAATGAGGTGGGAGAACAACATTAACTATGATTTGAGGGAAGTAGATTATACAGGGAATGATTGGAAAACATTGGCTCGGGATAGGGATGTATGGAGGGCTTATGTCCGTGCGGCCATGAACCTACGGGTTCGATAGTGCCAGTGAGTAAGTAAGTAAGTAGATAATGACCAATTTCCGGTGTCCTGGTGATATCTTCGGACCCTGTATTTGTAAATGGTGAGATAATGCACTGTAAACTTAGGCTTGACAACATGTAGGCAGGCCGATATCTTGAAACCGGTCTGTTGTGCTGACGTCACAACATCGCACACTGAGTGGGCGTACATCATTTCCATGAAACGTTATCTTGTGCTAATAATACTACATAACATGCATACTTGAGGCTTCACACATTTCTGCCCTTATTGGGATTTCATTGTCTTGTATTTATAACATTTTTAATGTCAACTCAGTCTAAGAAAACAGCCTGCTTCCGTAAGACATCCCAGCCCCGGCGGACTTGTGATTATTAGACCCCGGATTTTAGGCAAAACCCTGTTTTGTTCCTGAAGAGGTAACTTACCAATGAAGTTGTATTTACACATTTCATATATTTATATGATCAAAAATGGTGGTCCTATTGTGCAATATTTTTTGCCTGCATTCATAAAATTACTATATTTTTATCACTAAATCAAATAAAAATTTATTTTTTGCGCGATAATGCGTTCTGTCGTACTTACCAGCAATGGTGATCATGATTGAAAGTTCAATATCCTACATTTCGGGGTTGCCAACCTAAATAACTATACTGTAATATTACATATTACCGACCTCGTGCGGTAAGTATGTATACTACGTACAATGTATATACAAAAATATATTGAAAATATTGTGCTAATATAGATTACAAGAAACAAATCTCTGTATCTTAAATGAACTGAACTTTATTTCAAACAATATAAAGTAATAAATTCGTACTTGCCGTCATTTTATGCTTGATTGGTGTCAACCAATAAAGATTGGCCACACTGTTAACGTTAGTCAGTTGTTTATAATGAACGAAAATATTTCCAACAAAGATATTATTTTACTATTATTTATTATTTTGAAAACACCATCGCGCAAAAAATAATGTTCAACGCACGTTTGTGAAGTGTTTTACAGAATCTCGGAAATTAAAAACCTCGCCATCGCTCGGTTTTTAAACATCTCGCTTGTGTAAAAGCCACTTCTCAAGCTCCATGGTAATATACTATTATTTTACCTGTAAGACAAATGTCAGGAAACTTACGGCCCAACGGTCCCCGAAAATCATCCGTCATCATTATCATCACCATCCTTCACCGGTGTGGAAAGCAACAGGAAACTACCACACCTACAATTCCCTAGTAAAGCTGCAAAGCGTAGCATGAAAATGCTATGATTGCAGTGAAAGACATGCCCTCGGGCAGAATTACTATGGATGGATGTCTACTTAATCCAAATATGTTAATGTATATCCATGGTAGGTACATGCGTTTACTCTTTCCTGTATTTTTGAATCTGTACAAATTTTGAGCAAAGATTGCCAAAAATTGTTATGGAATGGATCCCAATGGAAAGGAGGAAGACCGAAGAAAACTTGGATAGAAGGGGTACAAGCAGCTATGAATATCAGAGGAATGGAGGAAGATCAATGGATGGATCGAGAGGAATGGCGTTTGGTTTCCGGAAGACGGCGGCAGCTGCCATGATACCGGATGATGATGATGATGATGATGATACAAATTTTGTTACGTACAGGGTATTTTCCTTGACTATTTAACTCATGCCCCAAATGGGAGTCAATGACCAATCACGTTTCAATGATTTCTGTTTTACAACCAATCAGAGTCGTGTTTCACCAAATATTTATCAGTGTTATAATTACCATATTAAAGAAAGCTCCTCCTTACAATATTGGGTTCCTTTGGCAATAAATAGTATGATCTGGTTGCAGTGATAAACAAATGAAGCAGTAGAAGCGTACCTATCGTTTCTCATTTGTTTTCAAACATCGCCGTTTACATTAAATATATAAATATTTTAAAATAACTATAGTTAAATAATGATTTGTGAGTAAACAGCTTAATTTTATTCGTTAAATAGTCCTAACAAATGCCACTCTTGATTTCCAAATTCTCTAGATAAATTCACTCCTCACTTCGTGAGTCGTGAATTTATCGATAATTTGGAAATCACTCGTGGCATTACTTATGAAAATCCATTAATTTCAAATGATTTTTTTGTATTCGATAAAACACACATTTGTTGGTAGATTAAATTCTCTACGTTTTTCAATCATTTGATTAACAAATTATTATTATTATTATTATTATTATTATTATTATTATTATTATTATTATTATTATTATTATTATTATCATTATCAGTGTCCCGCGCCGTAGCCGAGTGGTTAAGGCAGGAAGCCTTGGCGCAGAGCTACGGGACTTGCGCTGGTTCGAGTCTACATGGGGGAAGAAATTTTCTCATGGTATTTCGACCAGTATGGGACCGGAGCTCACCCAGCATCGTAAAACATTTGGGTAGCTACAATAAGTACATTAATTTCAAATGATTTTTTTGTATTCGATAAAACACACATTTGTTGGTAGATTAAATTCTCTACGTTTTTCAATCATTTGATTAACAAATTATTATTATTATTATTATTATTATTATTATTATTATTATTATTATTATTATTATCATTATCAGTGTCCCGCGCCGTAGCCGAGTGGTTAAGGCAGGAAGCCTTGGCGCAGAGCTACGGGACTTGCGCTGGTTCGAGTCTACATGGGGGAAGAAATTTTCTCATGGTATTTCGACCAGTATGGGACCGGAGCTCACCCAGCATCGTAAAACATTTGGGTAGCTACAATAAGTAGAGGCTCCAGGTTGAGCTATAACGGCTGGGAGCCTCGATGTGCTGAGCACATGTCACCCCTACATTGGATGATGATCATTACCTCTGTGATTGACACATGTGGATGTGAGGCCAGTAGCCGGTTGGTAGGCTAAGGGCCTTCTAGGTCCGTCTTGCCAGGAGCTTTTTTTATGATTATTACTATTATTATTATTATCATTATTAAAAATAGGGAGCCTATAACTATATAACATCTATTTATTTATCTAAAATCCTTTCCCCAATGATTTAAGTTTATAGAAATGCTACTCATCTTTATGAGTTGTTGAACATTCCTAGAAATAACGTTACTTGAGATCACATTCCACGTGAAGAAGAAAATAACGTTAATCCAGGCATTAGTAACATATTTTAAAGTATAAGAAACTGACTTCCGTAGTGGCCATGTGTTCTGGACGTACCTTTGTTGCATATCAATGGCTGTTACGTAACTTCTCTTGAATATCTAACATCGCATCAAAACTCCAAAGCGGCCAACATCAAAGAAAACACAACATGCATCCTGTTTCAGTAAATTGATAACTGGGCATTAAAGCGGTATTCAAATTTAAGCTTCTAAACATCGTCGTAGTTTAGGAATATTTTTCTTTCTTTCCCTTCATTTAAGCTCTTCGTCTTAACGAATTCCGAAGAAATGAAAGTGAAAAGATTTTTGATAATTTTTTACAGATTTTCACCGATCCTATTATATACCGGTAGTAGACTCCGAAAATTACCAATATATATTTGTGGGGGCACGCCGTAGCGTAAGTGGTTAAGGCACTGAGCTACAAGCCGGAGGGTCGAGGGTTCAAGTCCCGTTGGGGTCAGGATTTTTAAACTGACCCAAACCCACTGGCGGCACTATGGCCCTGGGGTCGACTCAGCCTCTAACGGAAATGAATACCAGACGCTTGTTCTGGGGGTAAAGGCGGCCATCACGCAGGGCTGACAACCCAGCTGACATAAAGTGCCGATTGTCTAGTAAAAGTGGGAGCCTTAACCTCCTACTACCCCAAGGGCCTCCAGGTCTGTTGTGGGATCACTTTACTTAATATATATTTGTTTGTGTGTGTGTCTGTTAATGATTTAGCGGCCGCAATTTTTGTTTACGGATGCCAAATTTGGCATATAGGCCTATTAACTTTATTATTAGTAGTAAGTCCACCGCTGTGGTCTCGAGGTAGCGTGCTGCCTTGTCACGCAGCGGGCCCGGGTTCGATCCCCGGTCGGGGCAGTTTTTCTGGGTGAGGTTTTATCGGGGTTTTTCCTCACCTGTAAGACAAATGTCAGGAAAACTTTAAGGCCCAAACGGTCCCCGAAATCATATGGCCATCATCATCAACAACAACATCCTTATCATTATCATCATCGCCATCATCCTTCACCGGTCTGGAAAGCAACGGGAAGCTACCACACCTACACAATTCCCTAGTAAAGCTGCAAGCATAGCATGGAAATGCTATGATTGCAGTGAAGGACCTGCCTTCGGGCAGAATTACTATGGATGGATTAGTAGTAAAAATGGAGGGACCAGCCTCATGGACTAGTGGTTAACAGTTCTGACTAGTGTTCATGAGGTCCCGGGTTCGATTCCTGGTCAAACCATAGGAATTTTAAAGACAATTATTCCTGTGGTTGCCCATGGTCTGGAATTTAGGTTATGTTTAGGATTAAGAACTCCCCTGGCGCACCACCACCATCATCATCACTCATATCGGGACAAAGTAACTCCGCCTTCTAGGCGCCCCAACTTCAGAAGTGGGTTACAATTACGCCAATGCCAGGAGAGAACACCAGAAATATCGAAATGACAACCTGGGGCATTGAATAAAAAAATAAAAATGGAGGGCATGGGGTGGATGGGTAAAGACGAGTTGTGAAGGAAAATAAAAGTTTATGCACATAAAGATGTGTAAACATTGGAAATATGTATATAAGTAAATTATTATTTATTTATTTATTTATTTAGCCTGGCGGAGTTAAAGCCATGTGGCCTTCTCTTCCATTCACCAGGACAAAAATGTTACATTAAAATAATAGCAATCATAATTACATCTAACATTAAATACTAAAATAAAATGTTGATCAATAATACATTATCCATAAGATTGGTAAGATAATAATGATAATGGTAATTAAAATTAAGACTAAAATTACGAGTAATAATAATATATAGGCCTACACAAGTAAGTTAAATTAAATTGTTTCGTAGACTGTCCCTATCTAATGTACATAAAAAAAAGAAAAATGTGATATACTAATAAACTAATTTGTCGGTTGTAAAAATATTTATAACAAACAACTGAAAATATTTGTTAATTTTAACACTATTTTCATAAAATAAATTATTATTAATTATTAAAAGAATGTTATCAGTGAGGTGTATAAGTTAGTTTTTAATTAAATAATTCTTCAGAGTAATCCATAAAAAAAAGTAATGTTGATTTCATTAACCAGCAAAATTGTACCATTGGGAGTTCACATGAAACGATAATTTGAAAATATTTCTATTGGTAGCAATTTTCGATTTTTCGTCACGAAACTTGGTACATACGCTATTGAAATAAAACCAGGTAGGTAATCTCAATAAATCAGCGAAATCCGACCGTTAGAAGTGTGGTTTACCTGAAACCCAAAATTAAAACATAGTTCTAACAACCGCATTGTTTGCTTTGTTGGAATGTAACTGTAGGCCTATACCATAACATTTAATTTACAAAAGAAAGGTATTCTGTAAATCAACAAAATTGGACCATAAATTCGAATTGCTGAGGAATTCGCTTCTTCTTCTTCGTCAGGCTCTACGACTTCCAGTGGAATGTCTTGGCCTTCCCAGCCAGTTTACGCCACTTCTTCCTATCTTGTGCAGTAGATTTCAAATCAAAAATCCCCATCTCTCTCAAATCTTCAATTACGTCATCTTCCCATCGATCCTTGGGTCTTTCCCTTGGTCTTGTTCCCTGTGGCTTCCAATTCAAAATATCATTCAGCAATCTTCCCTTTGGCATTCTTAGTGTATGTCCAAACCATTGTAATCTTTTGGATTTGATGAAACTAACTATATTTTCTTTATTATTCTTGAGGTATAATTCGTCATTGAGGAATTCGCTTAGTTTATGCAATTCCTGCATGACGGACTTTTACTTTATTTCAAATATTGATCGGCTGTGAAGGGTTTGTACTTCATGAAATAGAAAAAGAAAGAATCTATATGTTAATACGTGAGGAAAAAACTTTGTACCCCTTTTTAAGCAGATTGCGCGCACGGAGGAGTGTGATATTTGGCATAATTAAAGTTCATATAGAGAAGGAGTGCAGAAAAATAAAATTTATGTATAATGTGTGTTTCACATAAATTAAATTAAACAAAATAAAATAAATTGTCTCTAAGGAATTTATGTATATTACTCATTTGTTTGCATTCATACTGAAAGTACATTGTTGCAAAAAGAAACTTGTGCAGCAGCAATGTGAATTGACTTACTCTCGCGTATTTATTATTAGTGGTTTAAAAAAGTGAATACATCTTATTATTTAAATTTAAATTAAACCCTGTCTAATCTTGGTTTCAGTAATTTCATCACACATATTTTTTTTATATTTCCATACCTATTCGCACCTCCTTCCATAATGCCTCGACATAGTGAGAGACAAAGAAGAAGGGATATATATTCCCGTACACATAATAATAGGCCAAATGCAAATTGAAATAGTATAAATAGTATACAAATGTCAAGTGACGCGTTGTTTTTTTTTAAATATGGCTTAGCCAAGCTATACCACATATTTCCTATCGTTCGTATTTTTAAAATAAATAGAAAATCAATGCATAATGACGTATTTGTGACAAACTTCTTAAATTCGTAATGTATCCTTTTGGATACATCAGTTAGTTCAATTAATTTAATATTTTTAATAAATCAGAAGAAACCGAACAAAAAGAAACAACTTAAATGTGTATCTATTTACACAATATACCTAATAATAACAGTTACACAAGATTCCGTTTTCACTGCGGTCTACCACATTCAAATAACTAACAGAATAAATTTGTGTTTTGCCAATTTAAGGGTTAAAAAATTAATGAATTGTGGTCGAATTTTGACCGCTGGGCGATCGGTAGTATTTAATTATGATGTATTTTGCTTGAGCACAGTGGGAGGTCGAATTTGCGTTCATCGACGTTACCATCACAGTCTCGCACGGACGCCTAAGCCGCGCCTCTGGCTACCGGAATCTGCCAAACAAACAATACAAGCACGGCTGCCAAATTTACTTCTCAAATTAGATACAGACATATTGGACCTAGTCAACAACAATGTTTACAAGTGACTGGTCTGTTTTTACCTAAACATGCAGAAACAAAAATCTTCCTTCATTACTCAAATTCTTAAGGAATGCAACTGTTGAGATGTAGTCGGCACGGTCGGATGCGTGGTTAATTCGCGCGATTATATCGACTCCTGGTGGTTCCGGAGGGATATTGGTTGTAGGTCATACTAGGATTTTCGGATTTTTCCGGGGTTCTCCCTTTTCCCGAATTTCATCCACCAACGCTCTTAATTCCTCTTATCTTCTCCGTTTTGGCATATCATTTTCATTCACCTTTCACCTGATCTCATGTTTAGTTAAATAAAATCATCTGGTTTAGCAAACCACAGGGGTTTAAAATATATATGGTTGTGATTATGATGAAGCAATAGAAATTTGTCTCATATTTCCCCATGACTCCGAGCCAGTTTAGGTCAGAATAAGGCCAAAGGGAAGGTAGTAGCCTCTACACGAGGCTTTTTGGGCCCAGCACAAGTAAATGGCGGTATGAGTCGTGTGTGAATGGTTAGTATGTGTCGAATTATATGGTTACGTCATTAAAAGTTTCAAGATTGCGTTGGACAAGGCACGTAGAAAGTATCACTGAACTTGGGATACCCAAGAAAATTATGGAATGTAAATTTGTAGGAAAAAATTATTGTGGGACAACCGAGAGACTGCGCTGGATGGAATTTTGGAGGATCTGAGGATCGAGAGATGATGGCTTGTTACCATACACAGAGATATTTGGAAGAGAGTTTTGAGGGAAGCCGAGGCTCGAATCGGTTGTAGTGCTGTTGATTATATATATATATGTTTATGCATGTACCGCTCTAGCGGAACCAAACCCTGCATATACCAATGGGATAAAAAAGAAAGTAAACAGGAGTTCGTAACCAACAAAATCTGACCTTTAGGATTGAGGGTTGACCTGAAGCGAAAAATTTAAAAATTGCTGAACCGACCACAATTTTCGATTTTTCGTAATGAACTTTGGCCTATTTACCATAAAATAAAACCAGGAAGGTATTCTGCAAAAAAATTAGCATCTATTAACGCTCTAGTGGCCGATCTTTTCCTTCGCAATAAAACTTGGCGTATACCAATAAAAAGTAAGCTTGAGTTCGTAAATCAAGAAAACCGGACCATTAAGAATTGGAGTTAACGCTTAAATTGGCAAAATACTTATTTCTCGTGCCAGTTATTTAAATGTGGCGAACCGCAGTGAAAACGAAATGGTGCGTAACTGTTATTATTACGTATGTTTGTGAAATTCTAAAAAAAAAAACTCGTTAGTTTTCATGTTTTTTTTTTTCCCCCAAATGCCCCAGGTTGTCATTTCGACATTTCTGGTGTTCTCTCCTGGCATGATGGGGCGCCTGGAAGGCGGGGTTACGCTGCCCCTGAAGATATGTGAGCTGATGATGATGGTAATGATGCGCCAGGAGAGGCCTTAAACTAAACTTAAGCTAATTAGGCGAATATGATATTGATGGTAATGATGGCCAGATGGTGTTCGGGTACCGTTTGGGCCTTAAAGTTTCCTGACATTTATCTTACAGGTGAGAAAAACCCCCGTAAAAACCTCACCCAGGAAACTTCTCCCGACCGGGCATCGAACCCGGGCCCACTGCGTGACAAGGCAGCACGTTACCTCGAGACTACAGCGGTGAACGAGTAATCAAAATACAGAATTCCTGCTTTATTCTCACAATCCCATGGAAATGGAACAATGGACATTGAATGAAACCAATCGATGTATCCTATAGGATACATTTTTAATTTAAGAGTTAATCTGTAGCGAAAGTGTAAAAATCGCTGTAGAGACCGAAATATAAAATCTTTCTTACGAAACACAGTATTTGCCATTGAAATAAAACGAAGAATTTATTCTAAAATATCAGGGAACTCCGATCATTAGAGTGAAGGGTTTACTTGAAAGCCGAAGTTTTTTCACTGGAACCATATACATACAAACTAATTAACAAAAGAAAGATACTTAATCAGCAAAATCGGACCATAAATTCGACTTGATGAGGAATTCACTTAGTTTACGCAATTCTTGCTTGAAGGAATGTTTAACCTGGCTCCCTTTTTGGATAATATATGTGCCCCACGCCTCTCGAACCTTATAATGTTACGACCTGTTTGGAGAAAATTTTTAATCTCTGGAACATATACATGCTTTATGGCTACGTAAGGACATGGAGGGCCTCCCTAAATTAGTTATTAAGTTGACTTCCGGAGCCATCTCCGAGACTACACCAACATTTAAGACAAGATCCACTATTAATTCATTCATAATAAGGCAAATGTGATAGGATGAAAAGAATGGCCAAATATAGTTCTGGGACTATTTGGGCCTTAAAGTTTCTCTGTATTTGTCTTGCTAGTGTGAAAAAAAAATTGCGAAATAAGTTTGTCACCCAGGAAACCTGTCTTGATCGGCGATCTAATCCGGACCCATCTTAATCTAAGACCCTAACATTCTTATGTCCCAAAAATTCGTCAGTTTCTTTACTAAATCTCCTTCTCCATTATCTTTCAATGTATACTGTACCAAGAAGTTCTAGCCATGAATTATATTGTGTATCTATATCCATTAACATCTCCACGTGAGACATGAGGCAAGGAGCTCCTTGCGGGAGTTGTCGGTACTTAACCAAGAATAATTTAGTTGCACATATTTCCCTACAGTTGTCAGCAAATGACAAATGGTTAGCTAACCGCCTGAAATAGACACCTAGTATTTAACTAAACTATTACTTGGACGGGAAAGGCTGATTGTATTGATTAAATTTCTCTCAGAGTCTCTAGTTTAGGCTTGAGATTCTTTTATGAGCCTGAAAATCTTCAGATTCAGTTTCTCCCATAGGACTTATCCCTTAAGATTTTTTCATCCTAAAATATCCATCGATCTTGGTCGGTTTTAAACCCGCGACCCTCATGGCTGGCCCTGCAATTGGAGAAACAATAAGTTAACCGAGTCATTTAAATGGATGTACAAGAGGGGTTGGACATTATAGAAAAGAAAAGATTACAGTGGTATGGCCATGTCAAAAGAAATGCCAGTGCAGAGATTGCCTAAACTAATTATGGAATGGATCCCAATGGAAAGGAGGAAGAAAGGAAGACCAACGAAGACCTGGCTAGGTGTGCAAGCGGCTATGATTATCAGAAGATTGGAGGAAGATCAATGAATGGACAGAGAGGAATGGCGTTTGGTTTCGGGAAGACGGCGCAGCTGTCATGATACCGGATGATTTTGATTTAAATGTTTCGGACCGCAAAGAAAACAAAATTGTGTATAACTCTAAGTTATTATTGTGTTTTTTATTCGTTTCACCCTCTTTGGGTACGTTGGATCAATCGTTTCTCTGTGTGTTGTTCTTTTCTTAGTGCCCAGCATTTCTTCATTCTTCCTGATCTTCTTTTCCTCTTTCTTTCGATATAATAAGTTTGGATTTTTGTGTAGATTTATCTTGGAACTTTATGTTCTCATCTTGTTCTTCTTCTTCTTCCTTTCAAGTATTAGGCCAAGGCCTGTTACGATCCTATAGAAAATTTTCCCTTATGGGAAATTCTGATATAAGACTTTAAAGCATAATAATAGTCCCTTCGATTGGTTGCTGGCCAAAGGAAGGCAAGACCAGTGATGGGGCTGCCATCTTATAGCCTCTGGTCAGGCTTTCTGGAGAAGAAAAGAAAATAAAGGAAAGAAGAAATGGAAGAAAGGAAGGACTCCCTAGCCCTCGGATGCCCTAATAGCGTCGGGGTCGAAAAAACAAGAGTTAACCAAGAGAGGTTAGATAGTAAAGTTAAAAGAGTGCAAAACACAAGTAAGTGGAAGAAATGTTTTGCACAGCTTGGGCACCTTGTGGTCGCCATCCACATATCCCCTAGATGAGGACCCCTGAGGGCTCTCATCTTGTTATTGTGCATTATTGTGCATTATTATGTAATTTGACACAAATTTAAGTGATTCCTACTCTGTTTTTCTACATTTTTAAAAACACTATGAAGTGTATTAAATGAATGTATCTTATAGGATACATTGCCAATTTAAGGGAGAGACAGCGAATATAATCCCTAGACCGTCGGTGTGATATGAATCATAATTATTGGAGACAAATTGATATGTCTGTAGGTAATTCACTGCACGATAAGATATAGGTCGGGGTGTAGGTTCTTGAGAAATTACCCTCCGCTAATTTATTGGGGTGGACTGACTCATCCATAGTTGTATTTATTTAGGGGTGACAGCCCAAAGTAGGAGACAATTTAATCCAGTTTTCTGTATTGTCTGCTCTTTATTACAACGAGGGTGTGAAGCAGCCATTATATTATGTTTATTGACAGAAATAGACGCCAGCATCAAAGTTATCTTTATGTCAATACTTATTAAAGTCATTATGAACCAACGTTGAAGTTAGTATATAAAATGTTAAAATAACAAAATATGTGGTATGAATGGGGAATGAAAGACTTATAGTCGGCTCAGTTATTTAGTTTACAGGCAGCATCAAAGGTAACTGTTTCCCTCTGGTTTAAAAAATAGATTATTACTGCCAGGTAGACCCAGGGAATTGTTAGAGGCTTCTAAGATGCCGTTTGAGTCACCAAAAACCGAAAACAGTTCTCTGTCAATAATATCTTCGCATTTTAAAATGACGTTTCCATGTCTACTCCACGTGATACTATCATCTTAACAGCGTTCCAACTTTTGTCTTTTGCAGTATCTTTAGTTGGTATTATTGTACCTGTTAATCTGTTAATTTACATATATATATATATATATTACAAATGCCGCAGGTTGTCTTTCGACATTCCTGGTGTTCTCTCCTGGCATGGCGTTCTTGTAACTCACTTCTGAGGTTGGGGCGCCTGGAAGGCGGGGTTACGTTGCCCCAATGATATGGTGAGTGATGGTAATGATAGTAGTGCGTCAGGAGAGTCCCTAATCCTAAGCTTAATCTAAGATGAATATGAATAATGATGATTTCGGGGACCGTTTGGGCCGTAAAGTTTTCCTGGTATTTGTCTTGCAGGTGAGAAAAACCCCGATAAAAACCTCACCTAGAAAAACTGTCCCGACCGGGATCGAACCCGCTACCTCGAGACCACAGCGGTGGATATATATATATATATATATATATATATAATTCAATTTCCAGATATTAAGAAAATTCACACATTTTTATAATTTTAATATAATGTTTGTGTCAGTGAATAAAACCTGGCAACTCCGCTTGATATGTTAAATGCTTATGCGTGCAAAATAGACAAATCAAAGCTCTGTAAACTACATGACTGAGCCGACTATATATGGACGTTTCTTGCAGGAAAACCAGAGGGAAAACGCCCAGTTAATAGACAAAAAATGAGGTGGGAGAATAACATTATCCATGATTTGAGGGAAATAGATTACACAGGGATGATTGGAAAACATTAGCTCAGGATAGGGACATTTGGAGAGCTTATGTCCGTGCGGCAATGAACCTATGGGTTCGATAGTGTAATCAAATAAGTTAGTTAATTAGTTATATCAGGGATCTCAGTCATCCGCAATTGAGTTAATTTCCAGTTTTAAAAAATGTCCTTCGAAACATGTTCCATCATCAGCAATTAATCAGTACAAAACGCAGGAATTGCGTAAACTAAACGAAAACATCATGATGTCGAATTTATGGTACGATTTGGCTAGTTTAAGAAATATATAGTTTGCTAAGCTTTAAATTTACGAAACATTAATTTCTCGTGCCAGTCATTTAATGTGTTGAACCGCAGTGAAAGGAGATTATTTATTTTATGTATTTATTTTAATTTCGGGTTTCAGGTAAATCCCCATTCCTAATAGTCGGACTTCGCTCATTTTTTAATAATACCTTCCTTATTTCTTTGCAACGTATTCACTGAATTTCGTTGCGAAAATTCAAAATTTTCGGCCACTAGAACAATTTTTAAATTTTAGTTTCAGGTGAACTACTCCTATTGATCCGAGTTTGGTTAACGAATTCGACCTACTTCTTAATTTATTGTTATATGCCGAGATTGTTAGTTTTTAGGAATATTTTTGGGCCCAACGAAGGAAGAGCAGGTGAATGGAGACGACTTCATAACATTGATCTGCATTATGGGAAACCAATATAATAAGAACAATTAAGTCTCATAGATTGCGATGAGCAGGACACGTTGCACGAAGGGGAAATGAAAGAGGGGCATGGGAACTTACTGTAGGAAAATCAGAGGGAATGTCCATAGGCTAGGAGTGAGGTGGGAGCTTGTAGGAAAATCAGAAGGAAAGCCCCAAGATAGGTCAGGATGAGGTGGGAGAATAACATTAACCATAATTTGAGAGAGGTGAATTATACAGGGGATGATTTCAAAACATTAGATCAGGCTAGGGACGTGTGGAGAGCTTATATATGTCTGGTTGTGAACTTCCAGATCCGATAATGCCAATGAGCGAGTTAGATAAACCCCACTCCTAAAGATTGGATGTTACTGATTTTTGGGGTTATAACCGTTAATTGTCATATATGGAGATCTACTACTACCGTCTGAGGGAACTCAACCCGAATCTCGAAACTTTATCTTATGTATAAAAATTGTTTGTTTGTATGTTTGTTTGTTCGTACTTTATGCGCGGCCATACCGTTGATCCGATTGTGATGGGGTTTTTTTTGCGAAATGTCCCGGGATGAACATAGGCTATAAGAGAGTTGTGATACTCAACTCCTACACCCTTAAAAATCGCCATTTGTAGTGGAAAACGTGAAAAAAGTAGCTCTTTGGATGCTTAAATGGCTTACGCTGCCTAAACCATAAGAAATACACAAAATTAATGCACACAGAATTGAATATCTCAAAAAGCTCTACAAAAAAGTCCGCGACAGCAAATGTTTATCTCTTACGGATAACTCACAAAAACCATTTTTGTCTTTCATTGATACCAAGAATTCCTTATCTCTTACGGATGACTCACAATAACCATTTTCGTCTTTCATTGATACTAAGAGTCTCGCGCCGTAGCCGAGTGGTTAAGGCAAGAAGTCTTGGCGCAGAACTACGGGACTTACGCTGGTTCGAGTCTCTACGGGGGTATAAATCTTTCTCATGGAAAGTCGGCCAGTATGGGACCGGTGCACAGTGGGTCAGAAATGAAATGTAGCTGGAAAAAAGTTATCTTTATTTTTTCGCTCTAATATAATTGTTGTATGACGGTTCTTTACTTATCTGCAAGGGAGGGTACAATTCTAATGTTCATGACTATGTGACGTCATCATTCACACTTCTTGAGCCACAACAGAAGGCTGTAAGAGGTTTTCTTGCGAACTTATTTAATAATATCTAATTATGTCCTAATTTCTGAATTTTATGGTAAAAGAGTAACATTTTTATAGTCCGCCCATGACATGAGAATTGAATGTTCGGGCAGGACAACGCCTGCTGGGTACGCTAGTTATTTAATAATATTTCATAAAAAGCTAATACTCCTGCAAATGTTTTTGTTTGGTAAAAATAGACACCAAAAACAGCTGACGATCTCACATCGTAAATCAACAAGGGGTCTGCAATAACATTGCTATGCTTTTACGACAATAAAAAGCAGGAATGTCGTCAAAATCAACATGACTATTGTCGTGTTGTCTTTGACAACTGATGTAATTTCACAACCCTTCTCTGTATTCATCTGGGATTCCCCCTCGCTTCATAGAGTTTTGATGAAGAGGAAATAGAGAAATGACAGTTGATGGGAAAGAATAGGAATATTTCCAACTGATGTTGGCAAATCGCTTGTGACGCAGTAAAAAGGAAATGAAGACAAAGTACTTCTTCTTTGTGATGATATTGTGGGTGGAATACGAAATTCTTCAACTGCAGAAACCACGCCTGAGTAATTTTTATCCCACCATTTCGTAGAAAAACAGCAGGAATGTAACTGTATATATATTATCGATAAAACTAAATATATGGTTACACGTAGAATTTTATCATATAGGCTAATGGAAATGATCAGTTAATTAAAAATGAGGGAAATTTTGAAGAAGTGGCTGAATTCAATTACCTAAGAACGATAATTACAACAGGACTGAGGTGCAGAAAGAAATTAAACATAGACTCAATTCTGGATATTCATGTCATTACGCATTATAGAGAATCTCGTCATCCCAACTTCTCTAAAAAACGTTAAACTGAAAATATATAAAACTGTTATTCTTCCAGTTATATGGATGTGAAACATGGGGAGGGGAAAAGATTATGAATATTAGAGAATAAACTTCTTAGGAAAATTATCTTACCAAAGAATGATGGACATTTAGGTGAATGGAGAAGACTACATAACAGTGAACTACATGATATTTA
This sequence comes from Diploptera punctata, assembly GCA_030220185.1. Classification (NCBI taxonomy): domain Eukaryota; kingdom Metazoa; phylum Arthropoda; class Insecta; order Blattodea; family Blaberidae; genus Diploptera; species Diploptera punctata. Next base: position 133,250 of record JASPKZ010000435.1, read on the forward strand.
TGGGAAACCAGATGTAGACTCGTAAACTGCGTTGGGCAGGACATGTGGTACGAATGGGGAATGAAAGAGGGTGATGGAAACTTCTTCTAGGAAAACCAGAGGGAAAGTGACAGTAGGTAGGCCAAGAATGAAGTGGGAGAATAACTTTAACCATGATTTGAGGGAAGTAAATAATACAGGGGATGGTTGGAAAACATTAGCTCAGGATATAGCGTTGGGCAGGACATGTGGTACGAATAGGGAATGAAGAGGGTCATGGAAACTTCTTCTAGGAAAACCAGAGGGAAGTGACAGTAGGTAGGCCAAGAATGAGGTGGGAGAATAACTTTAACCATGATTTGAGGGAGGTAAATATACAGGAGATGATTGGAAAACATTAGCTCACGAGAGTGATGTATGAAAAGCGTAAGTCCGCGCGGCCATGAACCTACAGGTTCGATAGTGGCAGTAAGTGAGTTAGACGGTTATGTATGCATAATATAATTATGTACCGTACGTATTTTAAATACGTACATTTATTTCCGACTTGTTCAATCACTTTATAATGATATATAGAAACCTCAATTTTTACGTAATTATACTCTAAACAGCGTCTATTAGCGATATAAATAACAGCTTAATATGGCATTTACAGTTTTACATTATAATTTAGGTAATATGTCCCTACTGATTATAATATATTGGCTATTCTAAAATACGTTTTTCGACAATCGGCTGCGGTGGACTAGTGGTTATGGCTCCTTGCCTCTGGCCCCGAGGGTCGCGGGTTCAAACCCGGTCGGGGTCGATGGATTTTTAGGACGGAAAAATCCAAGGAGCAAGTCCTCCGGGAGGGACTTTAAGCCGTAGGTCCCGAGTCTGAAGATTATCAGGCTCGTAAAAAATCCTTAAGCCTGAATGAAAAGGCCTCTAAGCAAAATTTACCGTATTTTCCCGTCCTAGTACTACCTTGATTTCCTAGATGTCAGTATGAGGCGGAACGCTGACCACGGACCACTCAAAATGACATCTATACGAAAACAAGTGTAACTAAATTAGTATGGTTCAAACTCTTCCATGTAGGGGGAGAGCTCCTAAGTCTCTGTAAAGGGAAAACTTGGGCTATTAAGAAGAAGAACTACTGCTCGGGACCCAGCTCCGTGTGTCTGAAAGGAATTTGCTGTCTCAGCTGTTAGTACTATGAGAAGCAGAGAAGTGTACCTCCTCCCACTCTCCACACTTCCCCCCGCAAACACACAGAGCTTGGACTCGAGCTGTACATGTATTGTACTTACCAATATGTTGTCATGGATCGAAAGATGACATTCCCTGGTTGCTATGCAAACACAAGAAAACGCAATACTCGCAATGATATGGAAATTTAACTAACATAAGTGTCAAGTGAAACTGTTACAAACAAACAGTATTAAATATTCAGTGCGAAATCTTTGTTTAGATTTTTCAGTGATTATTGCAAATCGTCCTTTTTCCACGCTTTAATTTCTACGTCCTGTACTACAGCTTTTTCCATCTTAAAATGACTAAACGTAATTTCCAATTACCAGATAGAAAATGTCTTCTTAGCCAACAATATTCTTCTTTATACAAACAAAAAAAAAACATGTCCACCGCTGTGGTCTTGAGGTAGCGTACTGTCTTGTCACGCAGCTGGCCCGGGTTCGATCCCCGGTCGGGGCAGTTTTTCTGGGTGAGGTTTTTATCGGGGTTCTTCCTCACCTGTAAGACAAATGTCAGGAAAACTTTAAGGCCCAAACGGTCCCCGATATCATATGGCCACCATCATCCTTCACCGGTGTGGAAAGCAACGTGAAGCTACCATACCTACAATTCCCTAGTAAAGCTGCAAAGCATAGCATGAAAATGCTATGATTGCAGTGAAAGACCTGCCCTCGGCCAGAATCACTATGGATGGAAAAACAATAGAAGGTATATAACAAGGACCAGGCAAGGACTTTCAAATCCTCCTTTCTCATAGCAGATGACTTTCAACTGTTATTTCTCGTTATAATTTATATCAAACTGACTAATATCCGGCGTGCGCTGCTACGACTAAATTGTGATGAACCAAACTTGGCGGCTGCTAGGGTTATTTTTTTTATTTCGGATTTCAGGTTAACCCCCACTTCTAATTTAGCTGAATTTTGGATAATACCCATCTCAGTTTATTTTAATAAGATACCTATACTGAGTTTAGTTGTGAAACAAACAATTGCGACAGCTAGAGCGATTTTTAAATTTTCGTTTCAGGTGAATTCCTACACCAATTGGTTTTTGGGCATAATAGATAGCGGCTTAACACTCGCCGCACTTGAAATTCTGTATGTACAAATTTTCATCAAGGTCGGTTGATCCATAAATCCATAAATCACAGATACATACATACACACACACACACACACACACACACACACTAACTAACTCACTGGCACTATCGAACCCGTAGGTTCATGGCCGCGCGGACATAAGCTCTCCATATATCCCTATCCTGAGCCAATGTTTTCCAATCATCCCCTGTATATTCTACTCCCCTCAAATCATAGTTAATGTTATACTCCCATCCCATTCTTGATCTACCAACTGGGCGTTTTCCCTCTGGTTTTCCTACAAGAATCTTCCATGCACATCTACCCACCGCAGTCTACGAGACTTAACTGTTCTCATTATATCTGGCCTCCTATAAAGACCATGTAATTCACTGTTATGCAGTCTTCTCCATTCACCTGTCTGTTCATCTCTCTTTGGTCCAAAAATTCTCCTAAGAACTTTATTCTCAAATACTCGTAATCTCCTTTCCTGCCTTAAGGGTAAGAGTCCATGTTTCGCATCCATATAATATAACTGGTACAATAATAATTTTATATATTTTCAGTTTAACGCTTTTTGAAAGGAGTCCACATATATATTCGCTTTTATACAGGGTGCGTCGTAAGTCCGTTAACCACTGCACATGGTTGCAAAGAAAAAAATTAGATTAGTTGAAGCTGAGTCCACCGCTGTGGTCTCGAGGTAGCGTGCTACCTTGTCACGCAGCGGGCCCGGGTTCGATCCCCGGTTGAGGCAGTTTTTCTGGGTGAGGTTTTTTATCGGGGTTTTTCCTCACCTGTAAGACAAATGTCAGGAAAACTTTAAGGCCCAGACGGTCCCCGAAATTATATGGCCATCATCATCCTTATCATCATCATCATCATCATCCTTCACCGGTGTGGAAAGCAACGGGAAGCTACCACATCTACAATTCCCTAGTAAAGCTGCAAGAATAGCATGAAAATGCTATGATTGCAGTGAAGGACCTGCCTTCGGGCAGAATTACTATGGATGTAGTTGAAACTGGTATTTGAATACGGGACCATCAGAATATAATCTCAAACACTACTGCTTGAGATAATTTGCTAACAAGGGAACATTTCGATAGTTCTTTTTTGTATAGATGTTGTAAGCTCAGAAAATAATATATTTGCATTTTCGGTTAACTGACTTATGCTGCACCCTGTTTAATAAATATTTTAAATTATATATAAATTAACTAATTAACTCACTGGCACTATCGAACATGTAGATTCATGGCCGCACGGACATAAGCTCTCTGTACATCCCTACCCTGAGCTAGTTTTTTCTTTTAAAATATTGATATTTTAATTAATATTAATCTTCTTCTTCTTCCTTCCAAGTATTAGGCCAAGGCCTGTTACGATCCTATAGAAAATTTTCCCTCCAGCTTCTTCCGGAAAATTCTCGTATAAGACTTGAAAGCATAATAATAGTCCCTTCGATTGGTTGCTGGCCAAAGGAATGCAAGACCAGTGATGGGCCTGCCATCTTATAGCCTCTGGTCAGGCTTTTCTGGAGAAGAAAAGAAAATAAAGGAAAGAAGAAATGGAAGAAAGGAAAGAAGAAATGGAAGAAAGGAAAGACTCCCTAGCCCTCGGATGCCCTAATAGCGACGGGGTCGAAAAAACAAGAGTTAACCAAGAGACGTTAGATAGTAAACTTAAAAGAGTGCAAAACACAAGTAAGTGGAAGGAATGTTTTGCTCGGCTTCGGCACCTTGTGGTCGCCATCCACATATCCCCTAGATGAGGACCCCTGAGGGGAATTAATGTTAATACCAACTACAAAAAATAGTATGTCTTAACAGAATATAGATTTTTTTTTTCAAACTTCTAGATTCTGTTAAGACACACTCCCCACACTTATATCACATATTATTTTCGCTGTTAAAGATGGAACATGTTCCGAAAGATCTACACATTTTTAAAGTGAAATTTTACTAAGTTTAGGACGGCTAGAATCTCAAAAACATGTTTTATTATTTTAAACTTTTATGCTGTAAAAGTGGTAAAGCAGATACTGAATTACTTGTATTGAAAGGGGCCTCTTTTGGGTCCAGGAATGAGGTCACTATGTCAGTTGTTTTCTGCAATTTGTTTCTGCGTATTCTCATGTGACAGAAGACATGTTTCATTGCATTATCTGTGCTATCAAGTCATCCCGGGGGTTCGTCGCCATTTCCCGTCGTCTCCCCCCTCACCGCTCTCTCATCTCTTGCGGGAATTCCGCTTCTTGTTGACATTTCCAGAACACGGTGCTCTTGAACAACACACCTTTAGCAAGAAATATGAATTCGTAACTTTGATATAATATAGGGAAACAAACATTTCAAACATTTTAATTCATACAAGGGAACTGTCAACCATTGCATGCCGAAACCTACCTTAAAATTTCTCCCTGAGAAGCGTTGTGATCTACCAAGACCGTGACAAAAAATATATATATTTGCTGCTTTTAACTGCAAGGCACTAAAATCCAGCCGCCAAATCTCTCATTTAAACTACAGGGAGAGAAGAAAAAGAACAAAGAAATGAAAAAATTCCTGACTTGGTGGATATGGGATAAACCTCACAATCTGTCGGCCCCTACCCTCACATCACTCCATCTATTCAAGAAGGGACGTCGATATAGCTTCGATTCCTGTGGCCTCTTACAGTAAAAAAGCGGCAGATTTTTTTTGGACAGACCTTCCTTGGTACATCACACCAGTTCTCTGGGAGAATTTTTTATAAATAAATATCCATACCCATAGTAATTCTGCAAGAAGGCAGGTCCTTCACTACAATCATAGCCATTTTCAGGCTATGCGTGAAGCTTACTAGGAAGGAAATTTGTAGGTGTGGTAGCTTCCCGTTGCTTTTCCACACAGGCCGAAGGATATGTGATGGCCATATGATTCCCGGGGGAACGTTTGGGCCTTAAAGCATTCCTGGCATTGTTTACAGGCGAGGCGAGAAAAAAACCCCGATTAAAAACCTCACCCAGAAAAACTGCCCCGACAGGGGGAGTCGAACCCGGGCCCGCTGCGTGACACGGCTGCACGCTACCTTGAGACCACAGCGGTGGACAAATAAATATATATATTTAATTTTATAAATATAAACAATCTTGTGTATATGTAAATGATTTAGCTTTAATACCAAGAGATATAACATTTCTTCAAGATATGTTTGTGAGCATCCAAGAAAGAGAGAAATCCATTGGATTGGTTACAAAAGAAGTAAAGAAAATGACAACTAATGAATACATCTCTTTTATCAATTTATTCAAAAAGCAAAGAGTATATTAGGCGTATTAACACCGCAGCAAAAGCTATTAAAATTAACTGAGAGAAATCAGATCATATTATTTACAATACATCATAATTATGTACAATATTTGTTAGCTCATATTTTCAAGGTATTTTTATGGTTAGTGTGTAATACAAATAAAAAAAATAGTTTAAAAAAACTAAAACAACACGCTGTAATTATTAGAAAACCGAACTAAAAAATGAAAAAATAATTTTAATTTCCAACACGCTTAGGTTAAAATTAAAGTGGTAAAAAAAATCATTTCCAACACATCTAGAATAAAACTAGAGTTATCTACAAAAAAATAATTTTATTATCAAATATATTAATTGATATAGAGCACCCCACGCTTTTGATGGTAAAATTATTTTTTTTTGTAGATAACTCTAGTTTTATTCTAGATGTGTTGGAGATGATTTTTTGTTGACCACTTTAATTTTATCCCAAGCGTGTTGGGAATTAAAATTATTTTTCATTTTTTAGTTCGGTTTCCTAATAAAGCGTGTTGTTTTCTTTTTTTAAACTATTATTTATTTATATTTTCGGTTTAACGGTTTTTGAGAGAAGTTGGGATGACAGGAGTCCTTGTAATGGCATGAATTTCCATAATTGAGCTCATGTTTAACTTGTTTCAACAGCTCGGTCTTGTTTGTGTTATTGTTCCTAGGTACTTGAATTTAACTACTATAGAACGTATTAAAAAAACACTTTCTGTTTAAGTATCTTTTTAATGGTTTGACTTTCCATGAAATGAATTATCTGACATTACAAGTGCATTATATTGTGAAGGGCGAGTTGAATTTTCCAGTTTGCTGCCTCCATTGAGTCGGGTGCGGTTCTATAACAAAAGGTGCCCCAATAAAAAAAGACAAGTGGATAGAGTAGTTTTATTCAGACAGCACGTGATCACAAGGCTCAAGGTGGGATTTTTATACCTCTCTCTCCAATCGTACATTCATCATCTACAGACCCTTTAACCTAATTGTGCAGCTTTACTGGCGAGAAATTGTATTTTTTTTTTGTGATAGAGCGTTTTGTCGTATTTACAGCAATGACGACCATGATTGAAAGTTCAACTTCTACATTTCGGGATTGCCAACCTAAGTAACTATACTGTAATATTACATATTAAAAACCGCGTATGGGAAGTAAAACCACTGCTCTCTATGTATACCGTACTCCATACAATGTATATACAAAAAATATCCAAAAGATAGTGTTAATATACATTACACGAAACAAATAACTGCATTTTAAATGAGCTGAACTTTATTTGAAGCAATATAAAATAATAAATACGTACTTGCCATTTTATAACTAATTGGTTTCACGGCCTCCTGTAGTTTCAACTAACAAACATTGCCCACACTGTTAATCTTAGTCACTTGTTTATAATAAACGCAAATATTTCCAAAAAATATATATTATTTTACTATTCAAACCCGGCCGGGGTCGATGGATTTTTTAGGACGGAAAAATCCAAGGAGCAAGTCCTCCGGGAGGGATTTTAGCCGTGGGTCCCGAGTCTGAAGATTTTCAGGCTCGTAAAAAATCCTTAAGCCTGAATGAAAAGGCCTCTAAGCAAAATTTACCGAATTTTCCCGTCCTAATACTACCTTGGTTTCCTAGATGTCAGTATGAGGCGGAACGCTGACCACGTACCATTCAAAATGACATCTATACGAAAACAAGTGTAACTAAATTAGTATGGTTTAAATTCTTCCCTGTAGAGGGAGAGCGCCTAAATCTCTGTAAAGGGAAAACATAGGCTTACAATACAATACAATTTATTATTTTGAAAACACCATCGCGCAAAAAATAATGTACAACGCACATTTATGAAGTGTTTTACAGAATCGCGGAAATTAAAAACCGAGCGATATTTTCCTCACTTCTGTAAAAACCACTTCCCAACCTCGCATCATAATATACTTTCTTATTAGGAATTTTTTATACCTTACAATAGTTTTTCAATAATCATTTCATTCTGCTATCTAAGGGCCCTCTAGGCCTGCCGTGCCATGGAATTTATTTATTTTATTATATGCCACCCTGCCCCCAGGGTTCAAGTAACCCTGATTTACGGTATATAACATATTACCGTACGTACTACAGGATCGGAGCTTAAAAAAAAGCATCGGTGCACTAAAAAAAGTAGCTTTTTGGACACTGAAATGTTACTAAACCGTAACAAATACACCATTAATGTACACAAAATTGAATATCTCAAAAACTTCTACAAAAAAGTCCGCGACAACGTATGTCGTATCTTTACGGATAACTCAGAGTAACCATTTTCGTCTTTCAGTTCGTTAATGCCAGGACGATCGGGATAAATATATTCTCGAGCAACGCTGGTATAATCAGCACGGGGGATTTAAAAATTACTATATAAATTTATAATCTTCTTTATTTTACTTATTCGACTAAACATAAAGTAGTAGTAGTAGTAGTAGTAGTAGTAGTAGTAGTAGTAGTAGTAGTAGTAGTAGTAGTAGTAGTTGTAGTCCTAGTCACTCCTCTGGGAAGCATAGTGCCCTAATAAAAGCTTGCCAACGAACTCTGATGTTTGTCAATGCCTTAATTCCATGCCTACTCATCCCTGCCTGTTCAGCTTCATCCCTGATGGTATTACTCAATTTTGCCTTCTCAATCCTTAGCGGTTCCAATCAAATGTCATTTTTGTTATGTTATCGTTCTCTCTCCTTAATACATGATTAAACCATTTCCATTTTCTGAATTCAATTTCATTACAAATTTCGTTTTGATTCGTTCTTCTCCAAAGTTCTTTATTTGTTATAATCTCTGGCCACCATATACCCAAGATATTTCTCAGGCAACGATTTACAAAAAATTGCAATTTATTTCCAATTTGTTTTGTAGCCTTCCAAGTTTCACAGCCAAATAATGTAAATCTATTTCACATTTGAGTTAAATAATCTTAGTTTTTTTTTTTTTTTTTTGCAAATGCCCCAGGTTGTCTTTCGACATTCCTGGTGTTCTCTCCTGGCATAGCGCACTTGTAACCCACTTCTGAGGTTGGGGCGCCTGGAAGGCGGGGTTACGTTGCTTCAATGATATAACGGGTGATGATGATGATAGTGGTGCGCCAGGAGAGTCCTTAATCTAAGATGAATATGAATGATGATGGCCATATGATTTCGGGGACCGTTTGGGCCTTAAAGTTTTCCTGACATTTGTCTTATAGGTGAGGAAAAACCCCGATAAAAACCTCACCCAGAAAAACTGTCCCGACCGGGGATCGAACACGGGCCCGCTGCGTCACAAGGCAGCACGCTACCTCGAGACCACAGCGGTGGACTAGTTTATGTCTTAAGAAGATCAACTAAACATAAAAACACATTTAATTTATTTGGACGTTGCAGCGCAGGCCAGGTATTAGCTAGTATATATATATATATATATATATTGGTCGTGGTCATTTTCAGTATCTGGATGATGGTTTGTAAAAAAATCAGGAGAACGATCTCAATCTCAATAGAATTTGTAGGTAAAATAAAAATTGAAGAAATCATTTTGCGAATTCTAAGAATTCAGTTTTCCTAGTTGTGTTGTATTTGTCAAGGACGATAGTACAGCTCCTATATTTTTGATATGCCTGTGGTGATTGTGTTTTTTATTTTGCGTTTCAGATATTGCTATGGATTGGTCCGATCACGCACTCTGGTGGCCAGCTCGTAACATGTGGTTGACCAGGACGAGATCTACGTTAGATCAGTATGGAGTACAAGCAGATGCACTCCTACACTTCACGCCCATGCACAAGACCCTCAGGGTGCAACTGCCTGATCTTCGCTACCTCGATTCTAGAGTCAATTTCTCCATCAAAACGTTTAACGCTGTTGTTAATCTCTGCAAGGAACTCGGTGAGTATCCTACTCCCCATCCTCATGTCACCAGGAACTTCCAAAAAAGTGCCTCTATTGGTACTTGATAATTATAACTTGATCAAATCATTTACGTATTAACAACTACAATGTATAAATTATATGTCCCCATCCTCATGTCACCAGGAACTTTCAAAAAAGTGCCTCTATTGGTACTTGATAATTATAACTTGATCAAATCATTTACGTATTAACAACTACAATGTATAAATTATATGTCCCCATCCTCATGTCACCAGGAACTTCCAAAAAAGTGCCTCTATTGGTACTTGATAATTATAACTTGATCAAATCATTTACGTATTAACAACTACAATGTATAAATATGTCCCCATCCTCATGTCACCAAGAACTTCCAAAAAAGTGCCTCTATTGGTACTTGATAATTATAACTTGATCAAATCATTTACGTATTAACAACTACAATGTATAAATTATATGTCCCCATCCTCATGTCACCAGGAACTTCCAAAAAAGTGCCTCTATTGGTACTTGATAATTATAACTTGATCAAATAATTTACGTATTAACAACTACAATGTATAAATTATATGTCAGGGACTGCCAAACTTATCTTTCAGAAACAAATTGAAAATAAAATTATTTACAGAAACGTCTAATATTATCTTTTTAACAATTAATAATTCGTTCTTTTTTTCATTATTTGATAATAATAGTAAGTTATATCAATATTTTTACCTAATATCTTATATTCATTCAATAGTAATTCTGCCCGAGGGCAGGTCTTTCACTGCAATCATAGCATTTTCATGCTATGCTATACAGCTTTACTAAGGAATTATAGGTGTGGTAGCTTCCCGTTGCTTTCGACACCGGTGAAGGATGATGATGATGGCCGGATGATTTTCGGGGACCTTGGGCCATAAGTTTCCTGACATTTGTCTTACAGGTGAGGAAAAACCCCGAAAAAATCTCACCCAGGAGCCTGTCGCGACCGGGAATCGAACCCGAGCCCTCTGCGTGACAAGGCAGCATGCTGCCACCTCGAGACCACAGCGGTGGACAATGTATTTTATATATATATATATATATATATATATATATATATATATAACCGATAGATTGAGTTATTACAGTTTATTACTTTCTTTGTACCTTTTTTTTATAATATTATCTTATTACTTTTAATTTCAATTGTCTTTAATTTTATTGTATTATTAGACATTTTTATCATCGTTCAGTTTGGCCAGATAATTAATTGTTTAGTAGGGCACGCCGTAGCGTAGTGGTTAAGGCACTGCGCTACAAACCGGAAGGTCGAGGGTTCGAATCCCGGTGGGTCAGGATTTTTATACTGACCCAAACCTTCTGGCGACACTATGACCCTGGGGTCGACTCAGCCTCTAACGAAAATGAGTGTCAGACGTTTGCTCTGGGGTTAAAGGCGGCCGTTATGCAGGCTGACAACCCAGCTGATATCAAGTGCCGATTGTCCAGAAAACGTGGTAGCCTTAACTTCCCACTACCCCAAGGCCTGTAGTGGGATCACTTTACTTTACTTTTAGTATGTAATATTATTGTATTTCATCATCGACTTCAAGGATTAGTTCTTTGCCTGTTCCGATCTCACATCTGTTCAGCCCAGCGGGTCTTCCTATCGATCTTCGTCTTCCAGGATTAAACATCAGTGTCATCTTTGGTATCCTATCCTCTGTCATTCTTTGCAGATGTTCTATCCAATTGTTCCTGTGTTCTTCTATTTGTTGAAGAAGTGGTTGTACTTTTAATTCCTCTCTAATATTCTCATTTCTAATATATTCTTATATTTTACAATCTTTCACAGCCCATAGGAATCTCTTTTCCGCTGCCTGAATTTTACTTTTTTTTCTTCTTTTTCCTTTAGTACCCAGGTCTCACTTCCATACATCGCCACTGGTAGTGCCATTGTTGAGTAAAATCTTAGCTGCGTATCCTTTTTTATTTTGTTCCTCAGTGTTCGTCTGATTGTTCCACAAATATGTTGTATTTCTTTTTGTATTTAATATAACATATGTTTATCCTGGTAAGTGGAAGAGAAGATTACATGGCCTTAACTCTACCAGACTAAATAAATAAATAAGTACCGGTACCTTTTTTATATCCGTCTTCCTCATTTAGAATTAATTTTTGTTCAAAAAACCATTTAATTATTAAAATCACCAAATAGCATGCCGAAGATGAAACATGTTTTGAAAGGCCTTCATGATTTCAATAATTAACGAAGTTTTTTGAACAAAATCAATTCTAATTGAGGAAGACGGATATAAAATAAGGTACTTACTTTCATTATTTAAAAAAAAGTAATACATGACCTCATTTATAACAATGAATGTTAAAAATATTGAAAATAATGTCGACCTTGGTGGACTAATGGTTACGCTCCTTGACTCTGGTCCCGAGAGTCGCGGGTTAATATCCGGCCGGGTCGATGAATTTTTTGTAGGAAGAAGATTCCAATGAGCAAGTCCTCCGGGAGGATTAAGCCATGGGTCCCGAGTCTGAAGATTTTCAGGCTCGTATAAGATTCTTAAGCCTAAAAAAAAAGGCATCTAAGCAAAATTTATCGACCTTATCAACCTAGTAATATCTTAATTGGCTGCCAGATGTCTCATTGGGTCGGTGTGTTGACCACAAATAAGTGTAACTAAATTAATTTGGTCTAGTAACTCCTAACAAAGGAGAGGCTATGGCTCAACATTGGGCTATGCCATTGTAGATAGAGATATAAAAATTATAATACAGTAGAGCCTGTCTGAGCCGGTACCTTATAAGAAGAAAACATAAGAGACGGGAAAAAAATCTCCAGAACGGTACGGTATGAAATCGTGTAAAATCGTCCTGTATAAGCCAGAAACCTTCATAACGCGGAAACGGAATGGTTTTTAAAGTACCAATAGTTACATCAGTAAGATGGAATATTATTCTTAAGCACGTTCTAATTACAGTATTAATGATCACACGTGAAAATTCTGCATATGACGCTTTCTGCATTATATCGTTTTACCTTCTTGTGTTGCCATTGTATTGCGGGGATACCCTTGCTTATGTGTGACAGCGGGGAATCCCTCGCTTTTCCTTGCCTGCTTACGTTACCTGCGAGGGAGTTGGGAAACTCTTCAGTCTTCCAGTAGTTGAGTTCCTTCTCGCTTTTGTGTAATAAAGTTGTTTTGTATCGCCGTGCAAACTGAGCTGTGTTACATACACTATTTTGTTTGTATTTCAGTTTAATACGTTATGTCTTTAAAGCGTGCATGTAAAACCCTTACACTGCGTGAGAAAATTCAAGCTTATAATTTGGGAACCCTTTATAAGAAGGAAAAGTGCCAAGACGGATATATATTTAAAGAACCGTCATGTTCCTTCATAGACAGGTTTTACTGTATAAAAATCAAACATAAGTAGCCTACCTTGTAAGTTCAGGCTCATCAATTGATATGATCTTAGCCAAAGTCTGTGCCTATTCATCTGTCCGGCTTTATCTCTCTTTTCAGGAAACGTAACAATTATTTTTTATGGAACGGGTTGTCAGCCCTTCGCCAACCCCCGTATTGGAGGACCTAACCAGAGCGTCATTTGCCGGTTTTCGGGATTCCTATTGGACCTTCTCGGCTACCGTAGCGGTCACGGGAAAACTACTCCCCACCGTACATCACCCAAATAGGCTATTCGGTACTTCCCATTGCTCAACCCTCGAGACGTGAACCACTGAGGTCGGATTTTGAGGGGCATGATTTGTATTGTATTGTATTGTAAGCCTATATTTTCCCTTTACCGAGATTTAGGCGCTCTCCCCCTACAGGGAAGAATTTGAACCATACTAATTTAGTTACACTTGTTTTCGTATAGATGTCATTTTGAGTGGTCCGTGGTCAGCGTTCCGCCTCATACTGACATCTACGAAACCAAGGTAGTACTAGGACGGGAAAATTCGGTAAATTTTGCTTAGAGGCCTTTTCATTCAGGCTTAAGCCTTTTACGAGCCTGAAAATCTTCAGACTCGGGACCCATGGCTGAAAGTCCCTCCCGGAGGACTCGCTCTTTGGATTTTTCCATCCTAAAAAATCCATCGACCCGGCCGGGTTTGAACCCGCGACCCTCGGGACCAGAGGCAAGGAGCATAACCACTAGTCCACCGCGGCCGATAAGAATTTTAAAAACATTGTAGGTCTTTCGGGACTAGTCCTATTCTCAGTAGAAGGTTGTTTCAATCAAACAATCTTATGTATCTCCTTAAGGGGAACATCTGATTATCTGTGGGACGTGGGTGCTTCCCTAGTGATAAGTTCCTTAATTAGACTAATTTAGTTACGCTTGTTTCCCCGCAGATGTTAGCGAGGGTCATGTGGTTAGTACATCACCTCGGTGAGACATCTAGTAGACAACTAAGGTATTACTCGGATGGATGAAATTCGGTTAAATTTTGCTCAGGGTATTTTTATTCAGACTGAGGTTCTTTTACGAGTCCGAAAATCTTCAGACTCGGGTCCAGCGGCTTAGAATATCTCATGCAAGACTTGTCCGTTGGATTTTTCCATCCTAAAAAACATCCACCTCGGCCATGTTTTGACCTGCAACTCTCGGGACTAGAAGCAAGGATCATAACCACTTGGATCACTGCAGCCTTAGGCCATTCACAAAGTATTACCATCGATACTTTTTTTTTTCAACTTCTTTACTTAACACCATGTTTGCCTCTCCGTAGCATTTTTTTTTTTTTGCAATAACTGTTCTCTACCACGTGTTTCTCGGTTTTTCTCTTCCTTTACTATCGTGGTGATTCCAATCCAAAGCCATTCTATCTTCTGTTTTATCATCTCTTCTTAGTGTGTGTCCTATCCAATTTCCACTTTCCTTTTCTTTATTTGTATTGTAATTTCTTTTTGATTTGATATTCTCCATCATTCTAAATTTGATATTGAATCTTGCCATCTTATTCTTATAATTCTTCTCGATCATCTATAAACAAATTTTTTACAATTTGCTTTGAATGATGCTACTTGATTTCCACGTTTCACAACCATATAGTAAAACTGATTTCACATGCTGTTGAAATTACATTATTATTATTATTATTATTATTATTATTATTATTATTATTATCATTAATATTATTGTTATTTTTATTGTTATTATTTTTGTTATTATTATTGTTATTATTATTATTATTATTTTTGTTATTATTATTATTATTATTATCATTAATATTATTGTTATTTTTATTGTTATTATTTTTGTTGTTATTATTATTATTTTTGTTATTATTATTATTATCATTAATATTATTGTTATTTTTATTGTTATTATTTTTGTTATTATTATTATTGTTATTATTATTATTATTATCATTAATATTATTGTTATTATTTTTGTTATTATTATTGTTATTATTATTATTATTATTATTATTATTATTCTACCTCATGAAATTAGGCTTTTTGACCTGTTTTCACATGAAGTGGGATTTAATGAATCTTTCCATCTAGTAAATTGGCGTCCAACACTTCTATGTCCTGTTGGTTTGTAGACCTACTTTAATAACCGCTGAGGGATTCTATCTGTAGGCATTCTTTTAACATGTTCATAACCAGTTGTTTCTCATGTTGTCAATTCTATTTGTTAAATTTAAAATATTTAAGTCTTTTCTAATATCTTCATTTCTTTTTAAGCCCAAAATTGTCATTATTATTATTATTATTATTATTATTATTAATATTATTGTTATTTTTATTGTTATTATTATTGTTATTATTTTTGTTATTATTATTATTATTATTTTTATTATTATTATTATTATTATTATTATTATTATTATTATTATTATTATTATTATTATTATTATTATTCTACCTCATGAAATTAGGCCTTTTGACCTGTTTTCACATGAAGTGGGATTTAATGAATCTTTCCATCTAGTAAATTGGCGTCCAACACTTCTATGTCCTGTTGGTTTGTAGGCCTACTTTAATAACCGCTGAGGGATTCTATCTGTAGGCATTCTTTTAACATGTTCATAACCAGTTGTTTCTCATGTTGTCAATTCTATTTGTTAAATTTAAAATATTTAAGTCTTTTCTAATATCTTCATTTCTTTTTAAGCCCAAAATTGTCATTATTATTATTATTATTATTATTATTATTATTATTATTATTATTATTTTCCGGTGCCATAGCCGAATAGTTAAAGGCATTAGGCCTTCCTTGGTGCAGAATTATAGGACTTGCACTGGTTCAAGTCGTAATGGGAGAAGAGATTTTCTCATGGAATTTCAGCCAATATGGTCCCACTGCCCATCTAGCATCATGAGGAATTTGGGCAGTGACAATGAGCAGCGACTCAAAGTTGAGGAAACCAGCTTTAAAGACTGGGGACTCGATATGCTAACAGCTGTCACTTGTATACTGGCTATATGATCATCCACCTCTGTAAATGACAAAAGTGGATGTTAGGCCATTAGCCACCTGATACGCAAAGGTCTTCTAGTCCTGTCATGCCATGGATTTATTATTATTAATATTATTATTATTATTATTATTATTATTATTATTATTATTATTCAGTCTGGCATGTGGAAGTACATTACTAGATCACAAAAGAAATACTGATATCAGAAAGGAATTGAACATATAACCAATTGCAACATTAATAGAAAAATATAGAATAAATTGGAGAGACATGTCCTATGAATGCCAAGCACCAGGATGGCAAGAACTGTTTTATATTATAATCCAAGGGGGACAAGAAATATAGGTCAATCTTTAAAGAGATTACGTGTACAATTTTGAGTTGGAACAGGATAACAGGTCTAATCCTTGAAGAAAACTAACTAACTCACTGGCACTATCGAACCCGTAGGTTCATGGCCCCGCGGACATTAGCTCTCCATACATCCCTATCCTGAGCTAATGTTTTCCAATCATTCCCTGTATAATCTACTTCCTCAAATCATAGTTTGTTATTCTCCCTGCTCATTCTTGGTCTACCAACTGAGCGTTTTCCCTCTGGTTTTCCTACAAGAAGCTTCCATGCATGTCTTTGATTCCCCCATTCGTGCCACATGTCCTGCCCATCACAGTCTATGAGACTTAACTGTTCTTATTATATCTGGCTTCCTATAATAACCATGTAGTTCACTGTTATTTAGTTTTCTCCATTTACCTGTCTGTTCATCTCTCTTTGGTCCAAAAAATTTTCCTAAGAACTTTATTCTCAAATACTCATCTCCTTTTCTCTCTTAAAGTAAGAGTTCATGTTTCACATCCATATAATAAATTAATAATAATCAACATCATCATCCGATATCATGGCAGCTGCCGCCGTCTTCCGGAAACCAAACGCCATTCCTCTATATCCATCCATTGATCTTCCTCCATTCCTCTGATATTCATACCCCTTCTATCCAAGTTTTCTTCGGTCTTCCTCTCTTCCTCCTTTCCATTGGGATCCATTCCATAACAATTTTTGGCAATCTTTGCTCTGGCATTCGTTTGACATGACCATACCACTGCAATCTTTTAATATTATTATTATTATTAATATTATTATGTCGATGTCTTAATAACTCATGTGTAACTTTTGATATTATATGTTTTTAATTCAGGAATTCGTCACCCAGAAGAATTGTCATTCTGCAAGCCACTTGAATCAAATCACTTGAAATACAACTTGAAGGATCTGCCTGGTGCTAAGAAGAGACCTGCTGATACGAGACCAGGACAGAACGGCTTGCAACCTCCAGCAGACACAAACACATTCATTGCTAACAGCAGTCCATGTGGATCAACTGGAAGTCTCGACAAGACATCGCCCCCATTCATGTGTGCACCTGTAACACCAAATAAACACCAAACATCGACACCCATCAGTTCCCCGGTCAGCACGGTTAGTCCGGCCTCTTCACAAAATGTGATTCCTCTTTTCGTTAACTTTTAAGTTTTATTCCTTCAGTTCATAGTTATATACATTACAAGAGTTAAAAGTGAGAACTTACAGATAACTTAGGAAGATACAATATATATATACTTTTAATAATCGTGTCTGAACACCACTGAAGTTAAAATTACTTCAATTATAAAAAATTTTGTACCTTATATAACACAGTCATCCTCAACTATAGTAACTTCTGTTATATTTAAAATTCAAAGTTTTTCAAAGACATGCTTCATCTTCAGGAACTTTCTTGATGTTGAAATTATTTATACATTTTATACGGAGGACTTTGGTTGTTAGGTGTATTTTCATTTAACACATTTTTATTTTCTGCTTCCTTGATAATTTCAATTTCTTACAAAATATTGATTTTTTGTCCATTGTTTTCTTTGTGGATTATTGATAATGTTTAACCTATTTTAGTTGAATGCAGGCTTTCACGGCCGGTAATCATAATGTTGAGTGATTCCAGGCTTTGTGGCCGTGGTCCATTATGTTTCTCCCTCAGCTGCGGAGGGCATCTTCAGTGGTGAGTACTTCTAGGTGTTGTTTCCTGGTCGGAGGCTCGACTGTGAGTTCCAACCAGGAAACAACGCCTAGAAGTACTCTCCACTGAAGATGCCCTCTGCAGCTGACGGAGAAACGTCTGGTAGGAACACCAGTAATGGACCATGGCTACAAAGCCCGGAATCACTCAACATTTATCTATTTTGTTAAATTGATGGCCAGTTTCTGAAATGTGTTCAGCAAAACTTGATTAAAAAGAAGGAATCTTCAATGTTAAAGAGAAGAGGAACCACTTAAATGAAAATGTAGAGGCTGATTTAGTTTTTAGTGCTTCTAGTTTGTGTTTATGTGCATGCAATATACATCTTCTATACCCAAAATTATTTTCATTTTATTTTCTTCCTCCGTTCTTCTCTATCCATCCTTCAAATCTAGCTCTTGTACTCCTTTCTCCTCCATCAGCAACTTCTTCTTAAAAGGCACAACAGATTCAACTTGAGAATTCTTTGGCCTTCTCAACAAATCCTACACTTCCTGTTGTGGACGTATTTTTAATTTCTCATCCTATTGAATTTGAATTATTTATTATTGTCCCATTAACAACTTCCCTTATATATGTTTTCTTGATCTTTGTGTTTTTTTCTATTGAAACAGCAGCATAGGAATTATTTCCTGACATTCTTTTCATGTGTCCAAACTACAGTGGACACCGGTTAATTTGACATTCGACAATTTGAATAATTGGGTAATTTGAATATAAGTACAATCCTATTGAAAGTCCTAATAAAATAATGTTAAAAATCCATGTTTAATTTGACGTTTTGATGCCAACATTTGGATAATTTGAAGCCACAATTCAATTTATTGATAATGAAAAAAGTAATCTGAATTCTATAAAAGTTGAAATATGGTTGAAAAATTACAAGAATTCATCTAGTACCCACATTCCTAGTTACTTATTGTAAAAATCCCATTAGATGGCAAGGGAACTGGACCGTATTGTCCAGCTCTTTGTGTCGTCGAGTAGAGTACATACAACACTCACCCGTCACTCAAAGCCCAAAAAATTGAGAATAATGGATGTACCCTCCCTTACATTTACAGTATGGTACATGTACACATACAGTTAATAACTTCAGTCAGAACAAATCTATTAAGTGGTTCGATTCACAATGTCAAAACAGGGAGTGCACACCAGTTTAACATTACCAAAAAAAAAAGTTGAAGTGCTCAGGAAGTAGAAAAAGGAACAATGAAGAAGTGTGATATTGCCGAGGAATATGCTATACTGCCGAACACTTTATCAACCTACATAAACAATAAAAAATATGGAGATGTTTCTTACCTCTCCTCATATAAATTTTCTAAGTAGATCACGATTTCAAGACCACAACGGTCTCATCTTCAGCACTTTCCTGGCAACTGATGTTATGTCGATCAGAAGAAACTCTTCTTCTTCCCTCTGTTGGTGGACCGATGAACCTCTAGATCAGGTCAAAATTTGCGGGAATTTCAAAGTTCATAAGTCTTTTTTTGAATTTGCAGAAAAGTTGGGCGCTAAAATTTTTAAAACAAGTGGAGGTTGGTTCAATGGTTTTCAGGAAAGAAATAGCATTTCGTTTATAAAGGTGTGCGGTGAGAATGCTTAAGTTACTAGGGAAAAAACTAACAAGTGGATTACCTGAATTCACAAAGAATTATTAATCAGAAGACATATTTAATGTGGATGAAATTGGACTTTTCTTCAAGTGTATGCCTAACAAACATTCACATTTAAGGGGGAGTAGTCTTGTACTGAAGTGTTTTAAACTTATGTCAACCTACTAGGCCCTACACATTTTATGACAAAATATGGAAATAAAATGGTGAGTTACAGAGCATGTTTGTTAATTGCTGTATTTATCCGAAATGAATTTATTTTAGGGTACAGTACTATGGAAAATAATGTTTCTTATGTTAATTCGAAGTTTCAATAATTCAAATTTATAAAACTTCCCCCTTGAGTTCGAATTAAAAAGTGCCCACTGTATTATAATTATTTTAAAAACAACAACATATAATATAAAATTCTCAACACTCTATTCTATAGATTGTTACAACTGTGTTGTTTCTCTGTTTTTAATTTCCAATTCTATCTGTCTAAGCAGTCCTTCTCTTCCAATTCCCTTCCTTTCTTGGCCTCCTGGATATCATTCTTCCAAATGTTTAGTTCAGTTTCTACAAGAATATAAATGGGAAAACATGTCATGAAGGATATCAAATGAAAATCAAGAATTGGCCAACTTACGTCCAAGATCATCCACTGTGGAGATATCTTGTTAAAAAGGCCAAAACCTTCAAGTAGAGGATTTTAGTGCCTACAGAAGAAGAAGTAGTAGATGAACAATATTTAGGTTGATATTAGAAGATTCTGGTCTATAGGGCCATGGTCCATAACTGGTATTTCTCGCAAATGTTTCTCCCTATACTATGAGGGCATCTTTAGTAGCGAGTTCTTCAAGGTGGTGTTCTCTAGTCAGAAGCTCAGCTGTGTATGAGTGATAAACTGCTAGAACCCACTGTTTATACTTGTGTGGTCCCCGAATGGCTAGATGAGGTCGAAACTGGTTGGATAGTAGTAATATAGCAACTGATTGGTTTGGTTCTGTCTCTTCATTATTAAGTAGGCTTATACATCTGGTATCAGATGTTATTTAATAAACATATAAGCTTACCTAATAATGAAGAGACACATCCAAACACATCAGTTGCTAGATTGACAATTATCCAATCAACTTCGACTACATCCAGCCATTCGGAAACCAGCACAAATATAAATAGCAGGTTCCAGCAGTCATACACACCCAAGCTTCTGATCATGGAACACCACCACCTAGAAGAACTCGCCACTGAAGATGCTCTCCATAGTCAAAGGAGAAATGTCTGGGATAAATGGCAGTTATGGACCATGGCCCTATAGCCTGGAATCTTCTAATACCATGACTACTGGCCATTAAAGCCTGATTCTATGATATTTGGGTTGTCCCAATCTCTTTCTCCCTATGGTACCCATTCTAAGATCTTCTTTGGCATCTTGGGTTGTCCATACTAATTGTGTGTCCATATCTCTTTAACTGTCTCTTCTGTATTTCATTAATAAATGTCTGTAACTTTTCCCAAAGCTTCTCTTATTTGTAGGTTTGGTATTTTATCTAATCTTGTTTTTCTACATCATCTTAAAAATTCCATCTCAGCTGTCAGAAGTTACTTTCATAATCTCTTTTACACCCCATTCTACAACTTCATATATTATAACACTTAGGACATTATTTCTGGTTATATGAATCTTTGTATTTTTCTGTATTTTTTCCTTCATAAGATAGAGTGAACATCTATTTTTTACTTAATTATTTAATTTTAATCTTTGTCTGATTTGGAATGTTCAGAAATTTCTGTGTACTTTTGTAGTTTTATTTGCAATATATAGAGTGTGGCATAAGTTAGTTAACCACTGCGGATTGTTGCATGGTCAGAAACTTAACTTATTGTATCAGTGCTTACAAAACAACATTCTACATAAAGATGGTTGTGACAGTATTAACCTTTTGAACGCCATGCCCGGCGTGCGCCGGGGAAAGTGTGCATACAGCGGTACGCCACGCCCGGCAAGCTCCGGTTTTCAATCTTATTATTTTAAATATTTTTTTCCTGAAGTTTTTACATCAATAAACTAAAATTATTTTTCGTGCTGTGTTTGTACACCATTTCTTAGCAGTACTTTGCACATCCCTTACAGAATAGCGGTACAGGCTAGTTGTAAATGCGTTTTCTAAAGGAGGGTGTATATTCATGTTTCAAGGCCCTTTTTTTTTTGGGTATGGAATATTGCAATTTCAGGATTTTCTCTTTATTTATTTTATTTTTAGTTGAAAAGATACCTGGCCAAGGGGTAGGTCGTGCTGTGAAACACAGTGATTCATGTCTCGAAGTTGAAAATACAATACGCGAGTTTATTGTGTCAGTTTTATCAGATGACGAGAGTGACAGTAACAGTCCATCAAATGGTTATTCGTTTCACTAATGTGATAGTAGTCCTATTTCTAAGAGAATATTATTACAATCTAAGCCTGTAAATAGTAAAGCAAGTGATGTAGACGTAAATGAACATGGTGTGAGTGACAGTGGTGGGCGTGTCGCGCCAGACGAAACATGTGGCATAAAACAGTTGTTTGACTGGAATGGATTCGAACCCAGGACCATAAAACTTTTCAACAATTTTAATATTATAAGTGTTTAGTGATAATGTCATCAAAAGTATTCAATAGGATACATGTTTAGTGATAGTGATAACAAATTTCAATGAAGACACCGTGATGAATTCGAACCTGGGATCTTTACAAGTGGAAGCAACACAACCTAACCTTAAAATAAATGGATAATAGTGAGTTTAAATTCAATTTAGCATGGCATGTAGACAGTTAATTGTACTTTATATAGGTTTATATTATATAGTTTGGCGTAGTACTTTAAATTTAAAAAACCTGGCACCCACAGACGAGCTCGCAAAATGGAAACTCGGCGGTCAAAAGGTTAAACCAATGGAATAAGTTGTTTTTTGTGAAGATTTTGTACGCTACAGAAAATAATGTTTGCATTTTCAGTTAACTGACTTATGCTGCACACTGCATAATAAAGCTTACTAACATCTCAAAATGACATTATGAAAATAAAAAATCTCTAGCAGTAATAAATGTAAATACCTTCTCACTCATTTAAATTACAAATATGATTTTTATCTTTTCTTCTCTTCAAGTTAATATGGACTGTGTCAGGTAGAATCACTGCTAATTATAAATAATATTGCTTACAGATGGATTGTCTGTGTATATTAATTTGTATATGTTCATAATTAACTTATATTACAGTGTAACTCCCATTATAATGTACTCTTTATTTAGAGGCAATCCTATTGCATTATTATTATTATGGGACAAGGGGATTAAAAAGTAAGAAATTAGTGCTTACTTA
Source organism: Diploptera punctata (assembly GCA_030220185.1). Taxonomy (NCBI): domain Eukaryota; kingdom Metazoa; phylum Arthropoda; class Insecta; order Blattodea; family Blaberidae; genus Diploptera; species Diploptera punctata. The sequence goes on from JASPKZ010000435.1 coordinate 156,220, forward strand.
TTTTAGGAATTCACACCATGAGGTATATTCATTTAGGTAAAATTTAATCACTCGCCTCATTTTTCTTCTTATTTTAATTTAAACTAGTTTCAGAACTTTACATTTCTTATCCATGATCAGTATCCCTGCAACCGTTGTTTTGTCATCTTGAAGAGAAAGATAGCTCTTCATGATGACAGAACAATGGTCACAGGGATACTGATGATGGAACAGAAATGTAAAGTTCTGAAACTAGTTTAAATTAAAATAAGAAGAAAAATATGAGGTGAGTGATTATATTTTACCTAAATTAGTGCTTGTTGCTGCAGTTGCCCAAGTAGCTCAGTGGTAGAGTGCTAGCATGTAAAACTGTTGGTCTTGGGTTCAAATCCTAGTTCAGGCAGAAATGTTTCTCTTTTGTTAATTGTTATTAATGTTTGCAAGATTGTTACTGTTTGTTTTTTTATTGTTTGCAAGATTGTTAACTGTTTGTTTTGTTACAGCAGTCAGGCACTTGGAAGAGGAACAACCATACGCCTGTGTTTGGGGAGATGAATGGAACTTACTCTCCTACTGTGAACAACAGTCTGACTATGGATATGCTGAATGGAAGCCTCGACTCTTCTCTTGCCCACAGCCCGGCCACACCAAGTCCAGATGCAAGAAACCGTCTGCTCAGACCAAAGTCACTCATAGAGAGAGCGCGCATGAATGTGGCGTAAGGATTAACTTGTTCTAGGCCTGTTGTTTGTTCATATTTTTTTAGACTTGTCCCTTTAAGACTGCTAATAAGTAGCTATTAAAAGTAGTGTGTGGGGCATACTGAATGTCGTTTAGCAACCTATTGTTAAAATTGAAATTCCAGCATTGTAACAAAAAATGACTGTGGGATTGTAATCTACATACTTTAAACCTCATGTTTTCAAATTGTGACATCATTAGCTTCTATCACATGACCACACTCGGCAATTCCAAAATGGCGAATATCAGTGTTTCATTGCAACAGCGTACTGTTGTGGAATTCCTAGTTAAAGAGGAACAATCAACTGTCGACATTCACCCCAGACTTCAATGAGAATATGGAGATGCCTGCATGGGCATCGGCAGTGTTATGAGATGGATAAAACATTTCAAAGATTGGAATACAAGTGTCCAAGATGAACCTCATAGTGGTCGCCCATGTTCTGCCTCCACAGATTGCAACAAGGAAAGAGTTGATGCGTTCATTAGAGACAACAGGCATATCACTGTACATGAAATCACTATGAAACTTGCCGCAGGACATAGTGCAGTGCAAAGCAATGATTCACAGCTTGGGTTACTGAAATGTTTGTGCCTGTTGGGTCCAACGTTTATTGACTGAAGACCACAAACTTAAGAGAAGAACCATCACCTATGACCTTCTTCAGATATTTCAAAATGAAGGTGATGATTTTTTATGAGTATTGTGACAGTTAATGAAAGCTGGTTTTATCGTTATGAGTCTGAAACAAAACACCGCAGTATGGAATGGCACCATTTGAATTTGCCATAGAAGAAAAGAGCGAAGACAGTGCAATCTATTGGGAAAGTTATGTAGAGTGTCTTTTGGGATGCACAGGATTGCATTCTGACTGAATTTCTTAAACCTGGACAAACTACAAAAGCTGCTCACTATATCCAGACACTTGTGAAGCTCTGTCGTGCATTGCCTGATGACCTAGAAAGATCATCATTCTCCAACATGATAACGCGCATACTCACACTGCTCTTGCCACTGTGGAGAAGATAAGGAAATTTGGATGGGAAACTGTTTTGCATCTTCCTTACAGTTTCGACTTGGCACCCTCCGACAACCGTCTTTTTGGTTTTGCGAGGGATCAACTGTAAGGCCAATGTTACGAGACACTGGAGGATATTCAGAAAGCAGTGCGTCAGCATTTTCAAGGAGTTGGAACAGACTTCTACAATAAAGGTAGAACGATGGGGAAAAATGTGTGCAAAGAAATGGAGACTATTGACGATTTTATTATTAATTTAACACTTCTCACTGAAGGATAAATTATATTTGAAGAGAAAAATCTTCGCCTAGACCGAGACCCAAAAGCCAAGGGTCCCGGGTTCGTGTCTCGGTTTAGGCGAAGATTTTTCTCTTCAAATATAAATGGAGGCTATGTTGAAAATCTACACAAAAGTCTGTAGATTACGATGATGTACTTGGTTTATCTAAAAAAAAAATTGTGATTTTTTTTTCAATGTTGCTCACGACTTTCAGTATGCTCCTCGTACTTTTATGAAACAGGCTCCTGGTATTAATTGATTGTTGAGCATATATGTCCATTTTGCTAAGTTCTTAATAAATGTTAAAACTTAAATTACAGGTGGCTGGATTCATCACTTTCAATAATGGAACAAGGCGTAAGAGAATTTGACACATTGTGCCTTCGTTTCAAATTCTTTTCATTCTACGATTTGAACCCTAAGTATGATCCTGTGAGAATCAACCAAATCTACGAGCAAGCCAAATGGCAACTTCTTAACGAGGAAATTGACTGCACTGAAGAGGAAATGCTTATGTTTGCAGCATTGCAGGTAAACTTGTAGTAGTAGTTTCAAATGATAAGCTCATCATACAATGCCTTTTGCTGTCGAGTCACTCCATTGTATGGTGGCCGAAAATAGCAGTTGTTGATAACCGAGCTTCTGGCACTGTGGCTGACTTGGATTCCCTTCGTAGGAACATGGGAGTGCTACAAGTGTTATTGTGCTTGGTATTAAATGTGGTTTATGTATTAGTGTTGTGCTGTAGTTTGAACAATGCCTCGACATACTTACACATTATAACAAACAATTTTTATGTGTGATTCACATGTGTTAATACATTCTTGCATGAAAGTTGTAAGGTGATTTTTAACTGAATATACAGCTATACCTGGATACAGGTATTTGTCACTAAATTTAGAGAAACAGGGTCTATTCTTGACTGTTTAACTCGTGCCCCAAATGGGAGTCAATGACCAATCATATTTGAATACTTTTTGATTTAAAACCAATCACAGTCGTGTTTCACCTCGAATTTATCAATGAAAGTTTATCACATTAAAGAAAACACCTCCTTTTTAACATTCTGAATAGGTCATAGCATTATTTTGCAGTGGCTGACCCTCTAAGAAATACAGCTACCAGATGTATATAGTGCATGAATGCCAGCAGATAGGGAGATAATACGAAAACATTTGTAGCAATTGATTATACCACCAAAAAAAAGAAACCACAGTTTACACTTTCTTAAACGAATTATTTTCCAGGAAATGATGTTGCAGAAAAATATAATTGGCATATTTACATCATAGGACATCAGAAATTAATTAATACCTATAATGTTGGTTATAAATTTCTCCACTAGGGTACATTCTTACGATATTGCAATCCTTGGCAGTAAATAATATGATCTGGTTGCAGTAATGAACAAAAGAAGCAAATGAAGCTTACCAATCATTTCTCATTTGTTTTCAAACATTGCTATTTACATTAACGGTCTTACTAATAAAAATCTCTAATACAGGCTTTCATCAGTTGTTTAATTATACAATATATAAGCCTTATGTAGATCACGTATAATTTCCATACTAATAAACGTTGTGCCGGAGCTATATAACAAAACAGCAATTATACACAATACGTCACATATTTGTCATCATAATGACGTCAGAACAATATTACTCGCAGTTTGTAACAGAAATAAAACATCAACTAGTGATTAATTGTGTAAGAAATGAATATGGATAAGAATTAATAGAGATTCCCTAATTGAGGAGGTACAAAAAAAATAAGTGTGTTTTAATTTATATACATTTCCCTTTACGCTTTGTCAAATAAAACGTAGTATTGGTTTCACAGATAATGTGCTGCCATCTAACGTCAAGAATTTTGACCAATTCTTGGAAACTAATAAAAGCTTTCCCCATTACTTATGAATTATATGCAGTGTTTTAAGATGTGTTAGAAACCGTCAAAATAGTAAGAAATGTTACCAACAACAAAATATCATTTCAAGCGAAAAAAAAAATTACTATAGTCTGACCGGGAGTCAAACCTATGACCTCACGCATCGCAGTCAGAAGCTCTAACCACAAGACTACCAAGTTAACATGTAGCTTCTTGCAATAACAGTACCTGTATACTTAAATGCATTTTTATATCGGTGTGTGTGTTATGTATTATAGATGCAAGAAAGTTTTCTTAAAATAATATTATGAAGCATTTAAACTACATTCAGGTTAAATCTTGTCTACAGCAATTATTGTAGAACATATCCTTTTGTGATTCAATGTTCAATTTTAAAATATTTTTAGGCCTAATCGAGAATGAGTGTAACGAAAGGCATTTTATGATGCCTTTATTTTCCTACCCAGAGCTTTATTAATATTATTTATGCCCTGTGCATCCATCAAACAGTCGTTAACATGTTGCATTTTGGGTTAAATTTAAGAAAACTTTCATCAATATCATAAGAAAACAATCAGTTGATCTTGATGTCTGACATTTTGTCTAGTTATAGAATCCTTAAACAAGGCTGGAGGCAGGTATAACGATTCCCATGTAAAGTTGTACACCTCTTCTACACTGAACAGCTAATACAGTGTTTATTAGTAAGAATTTTCAACTGAGATGTGTATAAACCTTGTATAAAAGTTATATATGGATTATTAGTAAGAGGGTAAATATATAAATATTTTAAAATAACTATATTTAAATAATGATTAGTGAGTAAACAGTTTAATTTTATTTGTTAAATAGTCCTAACAAATGTCACTCTTGATTTCCAAATTCTCTAGATAAATTGTAAATCACTCGTGGCATTACTTATGATAAGAAGCTATTGGTAAATAAACATGTGCTTACTGAGGATAAACTAGACAAAGCGAGAGAAAGATTAAAACATACTCCACAGAAATCCCTCCTATGGCTTGCACAGGAAACTGAAATTTTTATGATCTCAGCATAGCAAGTTACCAAACTCTTAAAATTGAAACCATACGAGTCCACTGTTATTCAGGAAACTAAATGAAAAGCTTATGTGATCCAAATAACTAACAAATTAATTAATTCACTAGCACTATCTTACTCCAAGCTCTCCTTACATACATGTCCTCAAGGTTCTCTATCTAAGGACGGAATTCATGAAACCATCTTTACGCAAAGAGCTACTCTTTCCCCCCTCTCTATGACGTAAAGAGCTTCATAAAACCGGTAGCGTACTCAGGGGACACTTCAAAATACTTACAAGCTCCAAAGACAAACAGCAGCAATTTGGAGCTGGAACAGGCTAATAAATAAGCCTAAAGCGTGATGAAGAAGAAGAAAATGGCAAGCCTATAAGTGGGGGAAAGCCAAAGAAGAAGAAGAAGAGATGGACTGCGAGTCACTTTTTACAGAAAGCTTGGTTCTTGAATACCTGCCTAAGATGATGGCTCTGGATCTCAAAGTAAGGACTAAGATTGGATATTGGAAGCTAAAAAGATAGGGAAGACTTGAAATGAGATCAAGGAGCTCTCCAGGAATAGAGGCAGATGGAGAAGTTTTCTGAGAGCTCATGTTCCATGCTGGAATGATGAAAATTTTGATTGATTGATTGATGCAGTTCCTGCTTGACAGACTTTTCTATACTGTGTCTAATTTTGATTATGAATGAAGTTTAACGCAGATCTCTGTTTCAGGTACAAGTAACATTGCAAGCTGGAGTTCCTCAGCCTGTTATTAACAACACTAACAACAGCACAGTTGCAGAGGATGACATCGATGCTGCTCTCGAAGATCTGCAGGTGACGTTAGAAGGCTCACACATCAACTCCGGTCATAACGACATCACACAGATTCCCGAACTCTCAGATTATCTTCGGTTTCTTAAGTAAGTTTGTCTTATTTGTATTGCCCTATCTGTTTTAGTGATCTGACACACAAGTTCAGAGCTTCGAAACCTCTTTTATTTGGACTTAAAAACAAATTAATGAATCCTGAAATAAATCCAGTTATAATATGTAATCAAATAAAAATTTAAAGTTTTATGTGATTTTGATATTTATTAAAATATAATATAGTTACAGCTGTTTCGGTACTTTGTACCTTCTTCAGACATGATAACAAATTATATGTTATTATAGTACAAAATTCATTAATTTATTATCACGTCTGAAGAAGGTACAAAGTACTGAAACAGCTGTAACTAAATTATATTTTAATAAATATGAAATCACATAAAACTTTATGTTTTATTTTTATTTAATTAAATAAGTTATGGATTTTCATCAATTAAGCACCAATTCAATTGATTTCCAGTTATAATAAGTCGTTATCTTTACATTATGACAGTATTATGTATTTAACGTCCATAAAGATTTACAAAACAGAATTATCCCTCCGGTCTATCCGATACTTGTGAGAATTGAAAGTAACTCTAAAATACTGCCCAATGGGTTGTTAGCCTGAAGGGGTAAAGTGATGAGGTTTCCATCCATGCAGCATTTCCTCTGCCAATGATATTATGGTTATACTGCCAATATCCGGTCCCCAAAGCCTCATCTGTTTTAAACAGGTTGCACTATGGGCAGGTTGAGGTACACCAAGTGGGATTACAATTGCAGTGATGATGTCTTGAAGGAACTATGCTTAGAATCAGTAATTAAGTACATACAAGAATACCAGAACAACTGGATGAATTATTTGCGACAAATGAGTTCAGATAGAGTTTCCAAAGCCATGCTTCGTTATTGTCCAACAGGGAAGAGAACTCTGGGCCGTCCAAGGAAGCGCTGAATACAAAATTCATCAGTGAGATCCTAACAGGCCTCTAGATCCGAGACTTGTATGGATGAAGAAGAAGAAAGAATTAAAAACCTATTAAATTATATCTTATATTATTTTTAGTCTGGGCATCTTACCTCAATATTAATGTTGATTTGTTCTTGAACATGTTTCAAAACAATTCTGTTTTATCGTCAGCTTTCCCAGACTGGTTTTATTTATGTTGCATTATGTTGCACAACCTGGATGTCGATGTCAGCTCCATCCTGTGGTTGGCCAAAGAACCTCCAAACAAGGTCACGCTCCATCGGAATATCAAAATTCATAACTCTGTTTCTGTTCTTGTGAATATAAATTTTTTCCCAAATAGTCAGCTCTTTTGTATTTTAACCTCAAAATATAACTTCCTAAAATTAAATATTAAATTATATCTTGCCTCATATTTTATCTTCTTTTTAAACTAATTTCATAGACTGATAGGGACACACCATGGCGTAGTGGTTAAGGCACTGCACTACAAGCTGGAAGGTCAAGGGTTCGAGCAACGATGGGGTCAGAATTTTTAAACTGACCCAAACATTCTGGCAGCAATATGACCCTGGGGTCGACTCAGCCTCTAATTGAAATGAGTACCAGACACTTGTTCTGGGGGTAAATGCGACTGTCATGCAGGGCTGACATCAAATGCTGATTGTCCAGAAAAAGTGGGAGCCTTTAACCTCCTACTACTCCAAGGGCCTCCTGAGGCCTGTAGTGGGATCACTTTACTTTCATAGACTAATAATCCTCCATCTTCAGTTCGTATTCGACTGTTGTTTTGTCATTGGTAATTCAGTGTTTCCTTTTCTGTCTGCCGATAGACCCATGAAGCTCAAAATCAAATCACATTCCCTGTGAGAATTTCAAAATCCATTAATTGCTCCTTCTTAATTTTTTGAATGTAGATCTTTTCCCTAACTATGAGCTCTTTAAATTCTTCTATTTTCATATAACAAAGTTGGGAATTTTTACTTTATGTGGTTTTATTAATTAAAATCAAATGAATTGTGAATTATTCTTACCTCGTATATCTATGTTTTTAACACAGAACTGATATATCGGGAAACATTAATCCCATTGTCAACTGTTTTCACGACTGTCGATTCTTTATTATGCCGGTTATTATCTAAACTGCCATTAAAGACTTAATCTTACTACCAACACTTAACTTAGAAATTTCAAACCCAATTCAGCCCCCAATGACTCTAACAAAAATTACTAACAATTTTAAGTATAGAGGTAAACAAATAAATGTTGTATTAAATTTGAAGAGAAAATTTTTTTTTTTTTTTCGCCTAGACCGGGACTCGAACCCGGGACCCTTGGCTTTCCGGGCCAAGTGCTCTACCAACTGAGCTACCGAGGCGAGTTACGATCTAGACGCAAATTTTTCTCTTTATATACGTTGTAATTCCCTATCGCCAAATGCTTTTGAAACCATTGTTTCTATCTTTGCAAATGGCGGCTTCTTAGTTAAGAAGACATTTATTGGAAATTTAACATTACTTTAAAAGCCAGTAAGGCCTCTAATGATGTTTTTATTATTAATTTAACATTTCTCAATGAAAGATAAATTAAATTTGAAGAGAAAAATTTTCGCCTAGACCGGGACTCGAACCCGGGACCCTTGGCTTTCCGGGCCAAGTGCTCTACCAACTGAGCTACCGAGGCGAGTTACGATCTAGACGCAAATTTTTCTCTTTATATACGTTGTAATTCCCTATTGCCAAATGCTTTTGAAACCATTGTTTCTATCTTTGCAAATGGCGGCTTCTTAGTTAAGAAGACATTTATTGGAAATTTAACATTACTTTAAAAGCCAGTAAGGCCTCTAATGATGTTTTATTATTAATTTAACATTTCTCAATGAAAGATAAATTAAATTTGAAGAGAAAAATTTTTGCCTAGACCGGGACTCGAACCCGGGACCCTTGGCTTTCCGGGCCAAGTGCTCTACCAACTGAGCTACTGAAAAAAAAAAAAAAAAATTTTCTCTTCAAATTTAATTTATCTTTCATTGAGAAATGTTAAATTAATAATAAAAACATCAAATGTTGTATTGTTTATTTTTTATTATTTCACTCACCTCATACTTCATAATTCATAGCAGACCCTGGGTTTCTTCACATATTTTGTGACATTCTCAATGCTGCGTCATGTTCACAACTCTAGTCACTCAGAATGTCACAAAATATGTGAAGAAACCCAGGGTCTGCTATGAATTATGAAGTATGAGGTGAGTGAAATAATAAAAAATAAACAATATTAAAAAACCTCATAGTGTTATTTCCTATCTACATAACTTAAATAAATGTTGATTTGAAGAATTTTGTAATCAAATTTATTTCGTCCAGAAACTCAAAATTTGACAGTGGGAATGATATTTCCTGATACTGCATTTCTGTGTTAAAAACATACTTGTATGAGATAAGAAGAATTCATGATTCATTTGATTTTAATTCTTCTATTTGTTTAATTAAACTTGCTTATCTTTCAATTTGATGTTTTTCTGACTAAGCACGAGCAGCTACTGCAGATTTTTCTTCTTCTCCATTTTTAACATTCCTAATGTTTTTATTATTAATTTAACACTTCTTACTGAAGGATAAATTATATTTGAAGAGAGAAATTTTCACCCAGACTGAGACTCGAATCCAGGACCTTTGGCTTTCTGGGCCAATGTTCTACCAACTGAGCTTCCGGGGCGAGTTTCAATCTAAACACAAATTTTCTAACATATATAAGAGTCTCGGTCTGGGCGAAAGTTTTTTTCTTCAAATATAATTCCTAATATGTTAACCCCTAAACCACTGAAGCCAATAGAGGATTTACTTACTTTTACTTATATTCCATTCCATAGTGTTCTGCCCGAGGCAGGTCTTTCACTGCAATCATAGCATTTTCATGCTATGCTTTGCAGCTTTACTAAGGAATTATAGATGTGGTAGCTTCCTGATGCTTTCCACACCGGTGAAGGGTGTCAATGATAATGATGGCCGGATGATTTTTGGGGACCGTTGGGCCCTAAGCTTCCTGACATTTGTCTTACAGGTGAGGAAAAACCCCAAAAAAACCTCACCCAGGAGCTTGTCCTGACCAAGAATCAAACCTGGGCCCGCTGCGTGACAACGCAGCATGATACCTCGAGATCACAGCGGTGGACTTTTACTTGAGCTATTGAAGTATAGATGAGAAGACAGTAATATAGGGTTGTAGATTATGTAATTTGTGTTGTTGTTAGGCCAAAGAGATTCACATTGAAGCAATGGAAGCAGTTTTGGTTTACGTGTCGTGATTTACATCTAACGCTCTACAAATCGAGGGAAGAGGCTGCACAGGGAGCAGATCCATCACATCACATTAATCTACGTGGCTGTGAAGTCACCAGAGGTTAACATCACTCAAGGCAGATATGGAATCAAACTGGAAGTGCCAAGCGCAGAGGGCATGTCTGAAATGTTCATACGATGCAACTCGGTGAGTTATTTATTCCAATCAATCAAATTTTTAGTGTTATATATGCTTTTAGATATGTGTATATTCCAATGCCATCTTGAGAAGAAGTTATTTAAGATAAAATAAAATGTTCATACCTCTCCTCATATTAATCTTGTAAGTAGTTAGCGATTTCGGGTTCATGGCGAACCCATCGTCAGTATCATCTTGCCAACTGATGTAATGTTGATCGGAAGAATCACTTCTTCTTCTTCCCTCTGCTGGTGGACCGATAAACCTCTGGATCTGGTCAGAATTTGCAGGAATTTCGAAGTTCATAAGTTTTTCTTTGTTTTTCTGAATTTGGTTTTTTTCCCAAACTGTGAGTTCCTTTTTCTTTATATATTTGTTTAATTAAACTAGCTTTCGATTCAATTAGAAATTATTTAATATAAACTTTAAAAATGTGATTTATTAAAACTGTTACAAGATTTATAAAATTATATGGACACAGACTGTCAGCCATCTCATTATTTCATCTAATTTTCCATGTTTCACAGATCCAAAAATTCTTCTCAATTTATGTATAATTATATCTTTAACTGATCTGGTATTTCTTCCTTTTGTAGTACCAGATCCCTCTTTTTTTTACTTTCCTATCCAGTCTCCCTTGCCTGACCTCTTGTTTTCTTCGACCCTGATGGTATTAGGGTATTTGAGGCCAAAAGGGTTCATTTCTGTCTTTCCTATATCTCTTTCTTTTAACCTTATGGGCTCTCCTTTGAATGCCCACATAAGCTGCATGTTCAAATGCAGCCCCATTGCAACTTATAGCATAAGTATGCAATGGATTCGTGTCATCAGCTACAGCTGGATACATGTTCTGAAGAAGAAAGTATGTATAATTTTATCACTTATCTCATATTTTTTTTTATTAGACTAGTTTTGGCACTTTGTTCAGTGCCATCATCAGTACTTCCATGACCGTTGTTTTGTCGTCCTGAAGAGCCATCTTTTGCTCCCTCGGTTGGTAGACTGAAAAATAGTCAAGTCAATAAAACAACAGCTGTAGAAGTACTGATGATGGCACTGAACAAAGTGTCGAAACTAGTCTAATAAAAAAATTTAAAAAGGTAATAAAAAATATGGAGCGAGTGATAAAATTGTACATAAATAAACAATAATTAAGATCAAGTTTTTTTTTTTTGAGAATGGCAAACATCTTCCCTCAAATTAATGTTGGTTCAGTTTGAACATGTTTTGATATAATCTTTATACCAGTTACAATGGAGGGCTACCATTATTGTCCCAAAAGTTTGTATTCTTCTTTAGATTGTAAAAATATAAAAATATTTTCTACTAAACAAGTCATTGCCGATAGTGGCATTTTAAGTTATTTATTTGAGGGTGTGTGAAGATTGTATGAATAACTGTTAGAGGTTTGGAGGAATATGAATAACTGTTAAGTTTATTGCCTGGTCTTTTGCTATGCATTTTGAAGTCGGTAGGGAGGATATCAGGTAGCAAAGACAGATGTTACGGTCTAGGCGATTATGCAAATCTCCAAGGTTAAAATTTAGTGAAAAATACGGTTAGGAGGGATGCAAAAAATAGTTTATTGCTTTTAAGAAATTTCAAAAGAAAAAAAATATGTAGCCTCCAAAATCATAGCGAACAGCTAGAAAGATTATTGATCTCGGAATAACTAGGAAAGGAAGACAGTCCTGTAAAAGGCCACGCCCTAAATTTAGTAGGCCTATATCGACTTGCACATGTAGCCTATAGAGGTGTGTCAAAAGATTTATTTTACCCAATGAAAATTTTGTATAAAAATTGTAATGGCGACGGAAAAATAAGTCATCCACGACTTTCTTAAATATTAATATAAAATGTTATGAAGCCAAAATCAAAAGTAAGTGGGACGAGTGCCCTATCCGAAGTACAAAGCAAGTGGGGCGAGTGCTCCCATATAGTCAATAGTCAAGCAAGAGGGGCGAGAGCTCCTCGATAGTCAAAGTGAGTGGAGCGAGTGTTCCCATTAGGGGAACGTACAAAAGAAAGATCCGCAATAAGCATAATAAAACTTAGTCGTGGTTTTGGCCATTTCTTAGCCAAGTTATAAGAGCCAAGTGTATATTTTACTATTGAGGGAAAAGAAAATTAATAAAATCCTTCTATCATGTTGTCTAAAATTATTTTTATCACTAATTACCTTAAATAGTTCCTTTTATCACTGGCTAAATTAAATTTTTTGTTACATCTTCTACATTATCATCAGCTTGGCCAGACTGTTGGAAAAAAACTTGATTAAAAGAACCTCAAAATGTTACTTCCTAAAATAAACCAATAATTAAGATATTTGGTCTGTGTATTCTTACCTCTTATAGTTGTTTTTTGTTGAACATATGTTTCAAGGCTTGTGAGCCCCATTTTCAGTGATTACAGTGATTAAAATAAGTAAACAATACCTCATAGTGTTAATTCCTTAAAAAAAAATAATTCTTCTCAATATCTGTATTTCCCATATATTTATTTGTAGTTCTTGATTCTCATTAAGGGTCTAAGTTAAACTGCCACATGTGACTATTGGTCTAATTAATGTTTTATAGATATTACATTTTGTGTATGATGAAATATTTTTAGCATTCTGAAAGAATGAAGCTATTGAGGATGTTCTCATGAAAACATTTTTGAAACATTTATTTGCATCTTCATCGATTCTATCTAGTGGACATCAAAACTGATCATGACAAAAATTTATACATTTTATATATATATATATATATATATATAGTATTCTGGCCATGACCTTCGGGACTAAAGGCAAAGAACATAACCACTAGACTACTGTGGCCACCATATATATATATATAGTAAAACCTGTCTTAGCCAGAACCTTTATAAAAAGGAAACCTGTAGAGACAGAAAAAAATCTCCAAATGATACGATTTTATATGTAAAATCGTCCTGTATAAGACGGAAACCTTCATAATGCAGAAACGGAATGGTTTTTAAAATACCAATAGTTAATTTTTACCTCAGTAAGACGGAAAATTATTCTTAAGCACATTCTAATTACAATATTAATGACCACACATGAAAATTCTGCATATGACGCTTTCTGCATTATATCGTTTTACCTTCTTGTGTTGCCATTGTATTGCGGGGATACCCTTGCTTATGTGTGACAGCGAGGAATCCCTCGCTTTTCCTTGCCTGGTTACGTTACCTGCGAGGAAGTTGGGAAACTCTTCAGTCTTCCTGTAGGTGAGTTCCTTATCGCTTTTATGTAATAAAGTTGTTTTGTATTGCCGTGCAAACTGAGCTGTGTTACATACACTATTTTGTCTGTATTTCAATCAATATGTTATGTCTTTAAAGCGTGCATGTAAAATCCTTACACAGCGTGAGAAAATTCAAGTTTGTAATTTGGGAACCCTTTATAAGAAGGAAAACTGCCAAGGTGTAAATATATTTAAGGAACCGTCATGTTCCTTCATAGACGGTTTTACTGTGTATATATATATAATATACTTAAAATATGTGTTGTAGGAAGAACAGTATGCCAGGTGGATGGCTGCATGCAGATTAGCTGCTAAAGGAAGATCACTAGCAGATAGTTCATACGACATGGAAGTAAAGTCAATAATTGCCTTCCTGCAAATGCAGCACCCAGCGCCTGCCCCTGCCATCAACCCTTCATCTCTAGACATCATCCCTGAAGACTATGTGTCACCTCGCTTCCTTAGAAAATTTAAAGGAAAGGTAGGTCAAAGTTATTTGATTAGATTAGTAGAGTAAATGGACAGTTAATGACAAATGAAGGAAATTTTGAAGAAGTGACTGAATTCAAATAGTAGTAGTAGTAGTAGTAGTAGTAGTAGTAGTCGAAAGCCCATTAGCTTGGATGTGTTCCATTTGCATTCTTGCTTCCCAATAGAGTCCTGCCCGAGTTCTTGTAGGTGACATCTTCAGAGCCTAACAGCTAGCAAGATGATCTTTGTTCATGGTAGTGTTATTGTCTTGGCACAGGATACAATTTGGAGAGTTGAAGATTCCAATTTTATGGAGGTGAATTCAAATACTTAGGAACAATAATTACAACTAGGAATGATATGAACAAAGAAATTAAATAAATAAAAATAAAACGTAGTTTTATTTTTATTTAATTAATAAATATGGATTTTCATCAAGTAAACACCAACTCAATTGATTAAAGAAATTAAACATAGATGCAATTCTGGAAATGCATGCTATTATGCAGGGACTCTTGTCGTCCCAACTTCTCTCAAAAAACTTTAAACTGAAAATATACAAGTTGATTAACAGTAAGTATTACAGACTTTAGGGGTTGTGCAGGGGACTTGTTAGATAAAGTTTTGATAAGGAACTCATGTCCGGAATCATACCATTTCAATGTAAAATAAGTTTAAAGATTGAAACACAATGGGCACATGTTTCAGAATAAGTATTACAGACTTCTAGGGGTTGTACTACAAGTGTGGTTCCACGTGGCGACCCTGTTATTCATTGCACAAAGTGTACCTGTGACACATGTTTTAATACACACGCCCCACAAGACCTAATGTGCTCAATAATTTCTACTGTTGCCCGAATTCGTGTAAGAAGATCTTCCTCTGACTCGACAGATGTAGTACAATCCCTAGAAGTCTGTAATACTTATTGTGAATCACCCTGTATAAAAATGTTATTTTCCCAGTTATATGGATACAAAACATGGACTCTTACTTTAAGAGGAGAGAAATGATTATGGGTATTTCGGAATAAAATCCTCAGGAAAATTTTTGGATCACAGAGAGATGAACATACAGGCGAATGGACAAGACTACATAACAGTGAGCTGCATGATCTTTATAGAAAACCAGATATAATAAGAACAGTTAAGTCTTGTAGACTGCGATGGACAGGACATGTGGCACAAATAGGGAATGAAAGGGGGCATAGAAGTTTCTTGTGAAAAACCAGAGGAAAAACACCCAGTTGGTAGACCAAGAATGAGGCAGAGGAATCATTAACCATGATTTGAGGGAAGTAGATTATGCACGGGATGATTGGAAAACATTAGCTCAGGATAGGGATATGTGGATAGCTTATGGGTTCGATAGTGCCAGTGAGTTAATTAGTTATAGAGAGATAGGTTCGGTTTTTTTTTTTTTTTGCCTAACAACATGGCAACCTAATTTTTAGTTCATTGTAAAACCCATCTTTACTTTATGGAATGAATGAAATTAAATCTACTTTATAATTAAATTATTTTCAGTCTGATCATCTTAACTCAATATTAATGTTCATTTGTTCTTGGGCATGTTTCAAAACAATTCTACGAAATAATCAACAATCTAAATATTGAAATATATTTGTTACATATCAAACTGTCTAAAATATTAGGAAATATCATGTGGGAGAACCAAGAAAATATTTTTTTCACTTATTTGAACCTAACCATGAAAAAGAAAATTGAGGAACAAAAGAAGAAGATAAATAATTTGTTAAATAGACCAAAGGAAAAAAAGGACGATAAAACATTATTATTTTGGAACATGTCCATGAACAACAAATCAACATTAATATTGAGGTAAGATGATCAGAATGAAAATAATTTAATTAAAATGACCTCAAAATATCACTTCCTAAAATTAAATATTAACTACTCTATAATGATATGTAGTCTATTATGGTTTTCCTGATTAAATATTTCTTTTCAAAACACAAATTTGTCCAAGACTGGAAGATGTTAACTAAATATAACATCAAAATATTAAATTTTACAGCTTAAAAGTAATGAATATTCTCGTTAAAAATACTTGGAATAGAAGTTGTCTGATAACATTGTTAATAGCTCTAGATATCTGATTTTGGATGTAAGAATATTGTATACTCAGACCAACAGATCTGTGTCCCTATAGCGCTGGCATCATTTTTAGGAAAGTACACGTCAGTACTCACACCATTTCACCCACTCCCTTCACACTACGTCAAACAGCAGCCACTGTAATTTATCGGGTAGGGATGTTGCCAAACTTCCTCCAGTATCATGGCTTTTGAATATTGAATAATGCAATATCGGAGTCGAGTTGACAACACTGGAGTACAAGTGCAAGAGGGAGATAGAAAAGAGAGAGATAGGAATGCAGGGAGGGAAATGATTTGCTGAGGCAGAAAAGGAAATAGGCTTTAGTTCGCATATCTTACGGGGGTACAGATCCATTGTACAGACAATGTAAGTGGAAAGAAATTGGACTGCACACCGACATACAAAGTTGGTTGGTATCTAATGTCGAGCACTTGATAATGAAATCATTCGCTCTCTTGCACTCCAATATTTAGCAGAAAGGCTGGTCTCTTCTACAAAAGCTGGACAACGGAAGAGATGGTTTCTTCCCATATCTTCATTTAAATTGCAAAAAGGGCATTTAGGTGAATCTGTTATGCCAATTCTGTGTATCTTTCTCCAAGGCTTCATGTTTGTATTGGAGTACAATAAACTAGTTGTAACCGTTTAGTAGTAGGCACCACATGTGGTGGTTACGTCACCCATAGAGAGAAAGTAGGTATAAGAAGGAAGGAGAAATGAACCCCTAGGCCTCGAGTACTCTAATACCATCAGGGTCGAAAGAAACAAGAGGTCAGTCAAGGGAGACTGGATAGAAGAGTTGAAAGAGGGAATTGGTATGGGGAGGAGAAGTAATACCAATTCGGTCAAAAAAGAAAAACTCACCAACTGACCAGTGCTTGTTGGTGAGTAGCCCTTCCCTTTCGTTCATCATGCATAAGCATGATTACTAACAGCTGCACCACGAGAAGGTGAGGGATTGGACACTAGGTTACTGTCCAGGTCGGTTCCTTTAAGCCTTCGATGGAAGGAATTAAAGGGTCTCCTCTCTGTTAAAAACAGTAGCCTTTCCGCAGCCCCGACATACAAAGTAGATAATATTCTTTTCTTCTTCTTCTCTTCTTCTTCTTCCGAATGCAGTATTGGGTGATGATGCCCGTTCTGCGACTACAAAAACTGATCCTTCCATCGGTTGAAGGGTCTTCCGAGGTCTCTTTTGCCATTAGGGTTGAGGTGGTAAATCATCTTTGGTAAACGGGAATTTGACATTCTCTGGACGTGTTGGAACCATTTAATCTGATAATTTTGTATATGTTCAACCATTTCCATACTATTCCACTGCATCCTTATCTCATCACTTTTCATTCTATCCCTTAATGTTACTCCAGTTAGTGATCGGAGGAATCTCATTTGTGAACTATTAATGCGGGATTTATCTTTTGCTCGAAGTGTCCAGCATTCACTTCCGTATAGTAGAGCAGGTTTGGCTATGGCATTATGAAATCTCAATTGGATTTCTTTCCTCATTTGTTTTCCAAAATTTCTCCTAATTATACCATTTAATCTGTTATATTTTTCTAAATTTGTTTCCACATCTTTTTGATTATGAAACTGTGATATATTATTACCTAAATAATTAAAGTGTGTTACTTGTTCTATTGGTTTATTATTTATTATTATTTTTACTCTCGAAAGTTCCTTTCCAGTGATTGCCATGGATTTGGTTTTATTTTCAGATTATTTCATGTTGTATTTTTCTAGGGTATTCTGCAATTTAAACACTGATCTCTGCAAATCATCTTCATTCTCCGCTAGAAGTACTTGATCATCTGCGAAGATTATTGTTTGTATTTGATTTCCTCTACATATTTTTACTCCTGGGGGTTTATTTTTTTCCACTCCTGGACAATTTTATTTAGATATAGAATAAACAGTAATGGAGATAGTCCACATCCCTGTCTTAAACCTTGGTTAATTTCAAATTTATCTGTTATTTTCCCATGATCTAACTTTACTTTTATAAATGTGGTTTCATATAAAACTTTTTATAGCACTTATTAGATTATTGGGGACTTGGTAGCTTTCCAATATTTTCCACATTATGTCCCGTTTGACTCTATCATAGGCCTTTTCAAAATCTAAAAATAATATATATAGGGGGATATTAAATTCTTTCCACTTCTCAATTAGTTGTTTTATAACAAATATAGCGTCGATACACGATCGGCCTTTTCGGAATCCACATTGTTCCTCTCCAATTTTATCTTCTGTAATTTTCTGGAGTTTTCGTTTTAAAATGGATGTATATATTTTAGATGCTGTTGTCAACAATGATATACCTCTATAATTTGAACAGTTACTTTTTTTCTCCTTTCTTATGGATGGGTATTACTAATGATGTTTTCCAGTCCTGAGGTATTATTCCATGTGCCCATATATCATTAAAAATTTGTACCAATCTAATATAGAGTGGTTTCCCACCATATTTCCAAAGCTCCATTGGTATACCATCTACTCCACTAGCTTTTCTATTTTTAATTTTCTTGACAGTTTCTATCACTTCATCCAATGTTATAGCATTATATTCTTGTGTGGGACAGGGAGGTGTATTTGTTTCTTCTTCCTCTGCATATAATAACTGTCTGAAATGCTGTGTCCATTGTTCTGCTGTCATTCCATTTATAGCCAATTTATCCGTACAATCTTCTTTTAATCGCTGGAATACTTTGAAACCATATCTTTTTGCTCCTGTGACATCTCTTTCTATATTTTTTATAAAACTTTCCCATCCTTCATTTTTTTAATTTTCTAGATAATTTTCTGACTATTGCTCTTTTGTGTTTGTAATCTATTCTATCATTAATAGTCCCAGAATTAAGCCATTTTAAATAAGCTATCTTCTTATTACTGATTGCTTCTTTTATTTCTTCATTCCAAACTTTCAACCGATTTTTTGGTCTATTTTTGGAGGTTCCCAAACATTCATTTGCTGCTTTTTTTTATTGATTCTTTTAATTTTATCCAATCTATTTCTACATCTCCAACTCTTGGTTTCAAGTTTTGTTTTATTCGATTTTCATATAACTGTCTTATACTATCTTGTTCTAACAGCTGTACTTTGTATTTTCCGTTTTCTGATTTCTTTTCTACTTTCCTTCTAAAATAAGGTTTGTTCGTTCTAATTTTTCCAACCACTAAAAAGTGATCAGAATCTATTTCTGTCCCCCCTATAGACTCTCGTATCCATTATTTGTGTCCAAAATTTTCTGTTTGCTATTATGTAATCTATTATAGATCTGGATCCCCGACTCATCCAAGTAAACTTATGTATTTCTTTATGTTTGAAAAATGTATTTGTAATTCGTAGCTGGTTATACATACAAAAATCTCTTAAAATTATCCCTTATATTATTTTACTTCATTTTCTCCATGTGGGCCAATTAAATCTTTAATGGTTTTATTTCCAATTCTGGCATTGAAGTCTCCTAATATTACTATCTGGTCATTTTTATTTATTCTATCCTTTATATCTTGTAATTCATTATAGAATTTCTCTGCTTCCTTTTTATTTCCAGTAGATGGGGCATATATTCCTATTATTGTTAAATTATCTCTTCCTAACTTTAATCTTAATGTTACTATTCTGTCACTTATCCAGGAATAAGTTTTTATTTTTTTTCTCCAATTTTGTTTTATTAAAATAGCAATTCCAGATTTGGCTCTTTCTGTCTTTTCTACTCCTGAATAGATCATATGATAATCTCCCATTTCTGTTGATCCTCTTCCTTTCTTTTTTGTCTCACTAATAACAGCTATGTCTATTTGTCTTTTCTTCAATTCCTCTACCAATTCTTCTTCATCTTTTTTATTAAGTCCTCTTACGTTCCAGGTTGCCAAATTCCAGTAATCATAAATCCTTTGTTCTTTGCCTGTCGTCATAGTTTTTATTATCCGCCTGCTTATTTCTTGTAGTCTTTCGAGTATTCAAAGTTTTCCCCATTATAGGTTACCAGCCTATAGTTGGGTAAGTCCAGTGGTGGGGTTGCCACCTCAATGCCTCTTGGACAGGCATGCTTTTCTGTAGGGGATGCTCCCTTAGCCTTTGAAGTTTCTCCTTCTCCGCAAGGCAGCGGTTCCTCTCTCTTTTCCTGAGTGAGGGTAGGGTGCCTCTTCCGCCAAATCTGCCGTATTAAGGGTATCCCTCTCCGCCTTCATTGCCGTTGAGGTCTTCACCGTTCCCTGGCAAGGGGCCCTCACATGGTACTATCAGCCGGGCCAGCTGAACCAAGGTTTTTTTACGAGGTGTTACTCCTCCCCCTCCTCCTTTCTCATCCGGGCTTGGGACCGGCAATGGCGGAGTTCTTTTATTCGGGTAAATGCAGTATTTGTAGGCAGAATTTCAAGCCTGAACCGTCAGAGGATGTACTAACCAATAACTTCCCTAACTTGTTTTGAGACTGAAAATGTTCTGCTTAGAATTAGATACCAACCAACAATAGATAAATTATTAATTTTGTTTAATTTTGTTCTGTTTAGTTGGTGCAAAGGATTCTGGAAGCACATGCTAATGTGAAAGATCTGCCGTTAATTGAAGCTAAATTGAATTATATAAAAGCATGGCAATCTCTACCTGAATATGGAATTTCACTATTCATTGTGAAGTTTATGGGACACAAGAAAGAGGAATTGCTGGGAGTTGCTTTCAACAGACTGATGAGGATGGATGTCAACACAGGAGACCACATAAAAACATGGAGATACAACACCATGAAGGTAGGACAATTTATATTTTTCATTGCATTCATTTATTTACACTGTGTCTGGCTGAATCATAATTATATACAGGAATTAGTTCTTCTTCTTCTTCTTCTTCTTCTTTAGTAGGCGGCTACAACCTCATTGAAGTTTTGGCCTCCTCAACAATTTTTCTTCACTTAGATCTATCCTGGATACAGACTGGTCAATTTCCAATTTTCATTTCTAATATATCTTTTATAACATCATCCTGCTAACGGGACATGACTGCCTGAATAAACACCTACACAGACTTGGCATAACAGATTCACCTAAATGCCCTTTTTGCAATTTAAATGAAGATATGGAAAGAAACCATCTCCTCCTTTGTCCAGCCTTTGTAGAAGAGACCAGCCTTCCTGCTAAATATTGGAGTGCAAGAGAGCGAATGATTTTATTATCAAGTCATATTTAAAGAGAAAAATTATACACTCAGACCGGGACTTGAACCCGGGACCCTTGGTTTTCTAGTCCAAGTGCTCTACCATTTGAGCTACCTGAGCAAGTACCGATCTAAACGCAAATCTTTCTCTATATACGTTGAAATATCAAGTGCTCGACATTAGATACCAACCAACCATCATCATCCTGCCATCTGTTTTTTGGACATCCAGCTGTTCTGGTGCATATTGGTATCCATTTGTATATTCTTCTTAGAAGCTTGTCTTCCTGCATTCTGTTTATATGTCCAAACCAACGCAGTCTTTGAGCTTTAATGTGGTTTATTACATTTTTATTTCGTATTAGATTATTTAATTCAGAGTTCATTTGTATACGCCATGTGCCATCGCTTTTCATATTCCATTGTCCTTGCTTGGGTCTATGTCCAGTAATCCGTCCGGTTACATTATGTTGAGGTTCTTTAGCCAGTAATTGTTTTTCTGGAGTGAGGGATTCTGGCCTAACGTCCAACCTCCAACCTGGAGGGCCGGGTCATTTGAATTTGGGGTTTCTGTCCCCTAGATCAGTTGCTTTTACTACAGCTCTTTGAGTCTGATCTACCCATGAGGAACTTCATCTGCCATCTGCGCCGTTCGGAAGGACTCCTTCCCCGCCGAAGCTGCCGTTGAATGCCTCTTCTGGAGTACTTCTTTGTCTGGTCCCTCACCTTTGACTTGCCGACAAGGGAAACCCTACCAGTAGCTATGCTACTGTCGGCATAGCTCTCACGATCATTGGGACACACAAGCTCCACCACCAACTTCAAGGTCCTGTACTCCCTAGGTGGAGAGGAATGAGTTGCAGAAAGAAATTAAACATAGGCTCAACTCTGGAAACACATGCTATTATGCATTGCAGGGACTCTTATCATTCCAACACATTCTTCCAAGAAAAATGTTGAACTAAAATTACATGAAAAGTTATTCTTTCAGTTATACTATAAGGGCATTCGATAAGTAATGGCAACACTGCTATAACATCATAAAAAAATTATTTTGGTTATTTTTGACATTACAAACTTATTTTATAGCTCTTGCCAAACAGCATTCGGAGCACTTCATCTGCAGCACCATTTCTGGATATCTCTTTCATCTGATTGATCTAGAGCTTTCTCGATATCAACTCTTTGATTGTAATTGGATGTCTCATAGAGGTTCTTTGATCTTTGAGATTAAGTTATAGTCACAAGGGCTCCTGTCTAATGAATTTGGTGGATGTTCGAGTACTTCCCAATTCCACCTTCTAAACAAATTCCATTAACATCTTTTTAGGGCAGTATTACTTTACTAACTGTGAGAAACATTGAATGTATTCACAAAATATTGCTTTTTCGAGACTTTCAATATTACAGATTTATATAACAAAGTCTGCTCAACAACATACATCAAGATTACAATGAACACCACTAGGATCACTGATTTACAACAGTGTTGCCATTCGTAAATTATGGGAAATAACATTGTCTAATAAGAATCAAATGAATTGTGAGTTCTTCTTACCTCATACTTCTATTTTTTTTTAAACACAGCACCGCAGTATCGGAGAACAATCTTCCCCATCGTCAGCTGTTTTCACGACTGTCAATTTTTTCTTTTGCCAGTAATTATCCAAACTGCCAAAGTACACCAGATGACAGTTTGGATAATTACTGGCAAAAGAAAAAATTGATAGTCGTGAAAACAGCTGATGATGTGAAAGATTATTCTCCGATACTGCGGTATTGTGTTTAAAAAAACATAGAATTGTGAGGTAAGAAGAACTCACGATTCATTTGATTCTTATTAATATAACCTCATAATGTTAAAATTCCCAAATTTATTATATTAAATTATGTCTAATTATTGTAAATTTTGTCTAAGCTGGTTGAGTGGTAGACAAGGCCTTAACTCTGCCAAATAAAATAAAGCTGTTACTACTATTATTATTTTATCCTGATGGTATAATTTTATTTTACAGGCATGGAATGTGAACTGGGAGGTAAAACACATGATGGTGCAGTTTGAAGAAGGCAACATAATTTTCAGTTGTTTATCTGCTGATTGTAAAGTAATTCACGAATTCATCGGTGGCTACATTTTCTTGTCGATGCGATCTAAAGAAGCAAATCAGACTTTGAACGAGGAGATGTTCCACAAGCTGACAGGGGGTTGGGTTTAATGAATATAGTGTCGACTGTCTTCTTAACTGATTCCACTTACCAGTACAAGTGAAATAGGTGCCTTTATTGCTATTAATTATGGAGGATTGTAATTGCATAAATTTCTAAAATTATTATCTAATACCAGGAAAAAGAGAGACCAATGATATTTCTGTTACCACTCTATCTAGATTTTTATGCATTAAAAAAACTTAAGTTCTTCAAAGTTAAAATTGGGAAACACATTATGAGGTTCTTAATTAATAAATTAATGAGTCATTTCAACATCTTACCTCATATTTCATGTTCTATCAAACACGGTAACTATAGTTTTCAAATGATCTTGTCATTCATTTTCACATCCCGGATGAACGTGACCTCATCTCGAAGTTCATCAAATCAATACCAGATGGCAACGATATCTCGAAGTTCGTCAAATCAACACCAGATGGCAACGTTATAGAGGGAGATTCCAACGAATATCCGGTAGTCATAATGGCGGTTGAAAATGAATGACAAGATCATTTGAAAACTATAGTTACCGTGTTTGATAGAACATGAAATATGAGGTAAGATGTTGAAATGACTCATTAATTTATTAACTTAAGTTCTGCTCCATAGCCAAGTGGTTAAGGCTTCAGTGCAGAAGCTATGGAACTTGCACTGGTTCAAGCTCTCATGTGGGAAGAGATTTTCTTATGGAATTTTGACCAGAATGAAACCTTTGCCTTCCCAGTATTGATAGGAACTTGGGTAGCTGAGATAAGTAATGACTCCAGGCTGAGAAAAGTAGCTACAATGGTTGGGAGACATGACACCTCTCTGCTGGCTGGTTGATTGTCCAGCTCTGTGATTAATATATTTGATGTGAGGCTAGGAGCCAGCTGGTAGGCCAAAAGGTCATGGCTAGCCGTACAGCTAAAGTTCCTGGTCAAATTATATTTCTAATTCTTTCAATATACGCTATAAATGGTATTAAAACTGGAAGCAATTACTATACTACTAACAGACCAAAACTTAAACATATAATTTTTTTGATCCTTCAGGAGGGGAAGACCCAATTTTATACCAACGCTTATTTTGAATTTTTGGACACCCAAAAGTTTACATTTTAACACTACTGCAGTTTTATTACTTAAAAAAAATAAAACTTTAAAAAAATGTTTATTTTGTATCAATATTAATAAAATTCCGCTGAGGTGAGTCGTCATAAAGTAAAATATTAAAATAAATAAGTAACTTGGCAGGTGCTGTTGTTCTCAACAAGGTTAAAATTTTTAAAACATAAGGTCTTTCAGAAACCGCCTTCCATCTTCAGAAGGGTGTGTGCTACTGAAAATAAAAATAGTAGCGCATTTTATTATTGCATACAACTTTCCTCATTAGAGGATCGCCTCAAGGACAAAGTGATACAGACAATTAATTTTTGAAATTGATGAAATATATTTTGTAAATACTTTAAAAGATTTCAAATTGTAATTGAAGTATACATACTATAAAGTAGAAATTTTGTAAAGATGGTTTCTTAAATTAAAAGTTAAAATTGGGAAACACATTATGAGGTTCTTAATTAATAAATTAATGAGTCATTTTAACATCTTACCTCATATTTCATGTTTTTCAAACACGGTAACTATAGTTTTCAAATGATCTTGTCATTCATTTTCAACCAATTGCGGTTGAAAATGAATGACAAGATCATTTGAAAACTATAGTTACCGTGTTTGAAAAACATAAAATATGAGGTAAGATGTTAAAATGACTCATTAATTTATTATGGTTTCTTATAATTGAAATTGATCCTCTAATGGCAGCGATGGCAATTTTAGAAAGATACACTCTGTCCAAATCTAAGAAATTATTCTGCTGAAGATGAAAGCTGGTTTCTGAAAGGCCTACGGTTTTAAAAAATTTAACCTAGTTGAGGATGATAGCACCTGCCAAGTCATTTATTTTAATATTTTACTGTATTTTGTATGCACTAAAAATCAGAAAATGTGTGCTAAAACAATATATATATGAATATGAAAGTTTTCTTGGGTTTTCCGCATCTTGGATTCAAGAAAACTTTCATATTTATACTTATATCTGTGAAAATCTGCAATATAACATATTTTAACAGGTCTCACAATGTTTCAGAACATCTTCCTGAACTCATTTAATCTATCGTCATTCTCCTTCACATTTCTCTGCCATTCCAATCTCCATCATCCAATCCTTTTTCTTTCATGCTACCTAAAACATTATCATTCAACTTTTTTTTTATTCTCTTCTTATTCAATCAGGTGACATCCTTCGAGTATTTTTCTTGGTACTTTGTCTTCTATCATTCTTTTTTCAAGACCATGTACCATTTTTTGGTTGAAAATGGAGAATTTTTTATAAATACAATAGGATGTAACAATAAGAGGTTATTAATGAATGAGTTGGAGAAAATGCTTTAACATCTCACCTCATAAAGTTCCGTGTCATCATGATACTGGTTTCAAAAGTAGAGTATTATTTCCATCTTCAGTCAAACTCCAACTGTCGAAATTTCACTGTTAACATCATCTTCTGAAATTTCGACAGTTGGAGTTTGACTGAAGATGGAAGTAATACTATACTTTTGAAACCGGTATCGTGAAGACACACAACTTTATGAGGTGAGATGTTAAAACATTTTCTCCAACTCATTCATTAATGTAAATACCTCATAGTATTTCCTCCCACTGAATTTTCATTTTAAAAAATAAGAGATTATACTTAATAATTAAGCTTGGTCTGTATATACTTGGCTCTTATGGTTGTTTCTGTTGGACATATGTTTCAAAACCTGTTGGCTCCATCTGTAATAGCTGAAGATAGGGCCAACAGGCTTTGAAACATATGTCCAACAGAAACAACCATACAAGATAAGAATATACAGACCAAGCATAATTATTTATGGAGAAAATGCTTAGGTGAGAAAGCAAATATGAAATGTAATTAAGGTAGAATATGTTTATCACTCACCTCATATTGTTCATATATGAACATATGAAATGTAATAACCAATTAAATTTTCTTGATAAAATATCTCATATCAATTTTGAGAATTTAGAATCTCTAACCTAACACACTATAATTAAGAAATAAGATTCACCCCTGTTGAGTTTTTTTACCCACTCCAGTGGTTTCACTGCCTGGTCTCTCTTTTTTCCTAGGGTTTTGTTTCAAAATAGGAATTTCATTATTTGTTTTGTTTTCTTAAATCTGTGATACATTCACTCATCAGTAACATAAAAGTTTTAAAAATAGCAACAAGAGTTATTTTCATTGAAGTTGAGATATTTGCTATAAAAAGGGCATATGTCATATTCAATACATAAAATTAGGCATTGCTCCTAGTGGGTTAGTTGTTAACATGCTTACTAATTGTTCCACAATTTGTCAGGTCAAACCTGACTGGATTGATGAAATTTTGTAGGTGTAAAAATGCTGAGCGAAGGTCGTCAACAGGTTAATCTCTCTGATTCATCCTAGGCTTGGTTTGAAACTTGAAAGCAAATGTAAATTTTTTGCCCAATGGAGCAAGTTTAACGCATATGGATGTGAGACCAATATGCCAATTTGTAGGCCAAGGGCCATCTAGACCTGTTACGTCATTGAGTTAAAATTACCTCAAACCTGAAAAAAAAGAGGCCTCTAAGCAAAATTTGTTAGCCTTTTCACACAGATTTGAATTGCAATGCTAATGGCCTTACTTGTTAAAGAGTTTCATTTAAATAAAAAAAAACTAACAAAATTAGGTCATTGTTGATCCATTTTAATTGCAGCTAGACGAAGTTCAGATGATGTATCTGTAGATGTCCAGGTAATCATCATGCCTAAGTGTGATACTTGAACATTTCTTAAGGTGACCTAATTTCTAGCATTTGAGTTACAATAACATTTTTTTTCAATCATTAGGAAGTAACATTATGAGGTTTAATTTAATAATTG
Source organism: Diploptera punctata (assembly GCA_030220185.1). Lineage (NCBI taxonomy): Eukaryota > Metazoa > Arthropoda > Insecta > Blattodea > Blaberidae > Diploptera > Diploptera punctata. The sequence goes on from JASPKZ010000435.1 coordinate 183,645, forward strand.
AGTTTGTATTTTTTAACATTCTTACCTCATATGTTTGTTTTGTTGGATGATCGTTTCAAAGTTATTGCTCCATCTTCAGCTTGTCACAAACTGTTTTTTTTTCTTTTCTTCAAGTTGTTGGCCCTGGATCTGTGTTCCAAAGAACTTGGTAATGAGGCTCCTTTCTCCGGGAATTTCAAAGTTCATAATTTCTCCTTGTTCTTCTGTATATAGATTTTTTTCCCATATTGTGATATCATTGGTATTCCAAAAAAAAATTTGGGAAATTCAACATCAATTTTGCGCCAAAGAAAGATTATAGCTTAAAAAAAACTTATGAAAACCAACAAAAATGAAAAAATTGAAGATAATAAAAAATCAAGAATATATCAAATAAAATGTTCAGATTGTGATAAAGTATATATAAGGAAAACAAAGAGAAATTTAAACATTAGAACACATTAGACATGTAAAAAACGGAGAAGTACAAAAATCTGCAGTAGCAGCTCATGTTTGGACAGAAAAACACAAAATAGATCTAAATACAAAATTATTAAAACAGTTGGAAAATACCAATGAACTCACGATATGGGGAAAAAATCTATATACAGAAGAACAAGGAGAAAATTATGAACTTTGAAATTCCCGGAGAAAGGAGCCTCATTACCAAGTTTTTTGGAACACAGATCCAGGGCCGACAACTTGAAAAAAAAAAGTTTGTGACAAGCTGAAGATGGAGCAATAAGCTTTGAAACGATTTTAATATTATTCGTTTCTAAACACCTTAATGATGGACAAATTATATTTGAAAAGAAAAATATACGCCTAGACTGGGGTTTGAACCCAGGACCTTTGACTTTCTATGTCAATGCTCTTCCATCTGAGCCACCTAGGCCTCCAATCTAAACGCGTATTTTTCTCTTACACATAGTTAATTCCCTAACTCCAAATGCTACGAGCCGTTGCTACGATTTTTGCAAATGGCGGCTTCTTTATTAAGAAGACTTTGAAAGAAGCACTACTGGCTTTATAAGTAATGTTTAAATTCCCAATAAAAAGTCTTCTTAATAAAGAAGCCGCCATTTGCAAAAATCGTAGCAATGGCTCGTAGCATTTGGGGTTAGGGAATTAACTATGTGTAAGAGAAAAATACGCGTTTAGATTGGAGGCCTAGGTGGCTCAGATGGAAGAGCATTGACATAGAAAGTCAAAGGTCCTGGGTTCAAACCCCAGTCTAGGCATATATTTTTCTTTTCAAATATAATTTGAAACGATTGTCCAACAAAACAAACATATGAGGTATGAATGTTAAAAAATACAAACTCAATTACAATAATACCTGTTTTTGTGGACCAGTGGTGGGCACAGTTAGACTGAATGAGCAACTCCTCCACTCAGTCAGGAGGAGGAGCAGATTATGCACTCGGGCAGAGAGAACTGCAGATAGCTGTTCACAAAGTGCATGGTGAAGATACACATACTGAAACAGATTTAAACATTTAATAGTGAGAATATCTAGTTCTATTCAATGTATTAGATTATGATTATCGTCCTCTGTGGTCAAGGGTTTAAGTTCCTTACCACTGTCCCAAGTATCATGGGTTCAAACCTGGCTGGAGTCGATGGATTTTTTTAAGATGGAAAAATCTTTGGAACTTGGTCTTTGACAGAATTACAAAAGAATAAAATTAGAACAGTTGAATTTGATTATCTTAGAAGAAGCCTTCAAAAAACAAGACAGGATAAAATAAGAAATGAATTCCTTTGGAAAGAAATCAATGTCACCACATCTGTTGTTAAGAGGATTGAAATTCAAATTCTTAAATGGTATGGCCATGTACACCCTTAGACAAAAAAAAGAGTCATCTGCAGATTCTATCAACCGATTTGGGGAACTTCGTGAGCGCTCGCAGAAGCCATATTCATATCAACACATTTTCAGTAATTGTACTGTGTTGTTAGCTAGTTAACAAACCCTGAATGTGGTAAATACGAGGGCGGATCGGAAAGTAACGCACAATAATTTTTTTCTGCCTTGGTATTGCAGCTAGAATGTTGAAATTTCACAGAGATATAGTTTGAAGTTTTCACTACACATGGTATTTTTTTCTCAGGTGCACCTCTTGCGAGAGAAGCTTGAACTATGCAACAAAGATGGCGCGCATGCTACAGTCGTCCACCTGTGAGGAACAGAGAAGTGTTGTTCGATTTTTGTGGGCCAAACATTTCCTATGGTGCGGTGTACGATATTTGTTCATGAAAATTTGAAATTCCGTAAAGTTAGTGCTCGCTGGGTGCCTAAGAACCTGACAGACGACCACAAGGGCCAGCGAATGATGGCAAGCTTGGACCACTTAACGCGGTACACCGCACAAGGACATGACTTTCTGGAAGGAATCGTCACAGGTGATGAGTCGTGGGCATACCACTACACGCCCGAAACAAAGCAGGCATCAGCAGTGCGCAGATGGCTACACTCCAACCAAACGGACTTCTACGAACAGGGCATATTGAAACTGGTAACACGATGGGAAAAATGTGTTGAGAAAGTTGGTGACTATGTCGAAAAGTAGGTAAAAGATGTAAGTTCATTTGTGATTTTTTCCCTTTTTTTTACTATTAAACTTTTTAAAAAAAAGATTATTGTGCGTTACTTTCCGATCCGATCCGTCCCTCACAGGTGGACGACTGTAGCATGCGCGCCATCTTTGTTGCATAGTTCAAACTTCTCTCGCAAGAGGTGCACCTGAGAAAAAAAATACCATCTGTAGTGAAAACTTCAAACTATATCTCTGTAAACTTTCAACATTCTAGCTGCAATACCAAGGCAGAATAAAATTATTGTGCGTTACTTTCCGATCCGCCCTCGTATAATTGTTACAATAACGACATTAACATTGATTTTATTCAGATGTCAAAAAAAAAATTGTATTTAATTCATAAAACATTTTAATACAAATATCACGAGAAAAAAACCTGCATAATTGAGGATGCAAATCTGCGACCTTCATTAACAGAAACAGTGACTGCATGCTTTATCACTGACCTAACAGGACACGTAAGAGTGTCTTCAGTTCATGCCACATATCATAGTAGCTCAGGGACTGCACAATTATGACTAGTTTCCTAGTTTGAAACCAGCGCTGTGCCGAGTAGGACTTAGAAGAAATGTGCATTCAAGAGATGACTCCTTTTTTTTTTGTCTAAGGGTGTACAAAGAATGGAAAATGAAAGATAGCCAAAAAATATATGCCAATGTCACCCCTGGAAGAAATAAACTTGACAGACCAAGATGGAAATGGAAAACTTATGTCAGAACTATAATGGATGATAGGAATTTGGAAGAAGGAGATTGGAATGATAGAAATAAAAGGAAACTGAAGACAGCAAACCTATAAGTGGGAGAAAGCCAAAGAAGAAGAAGAAAAATCCAAGGGACAAGTCCTCTGGGAGTAATTTTAAGCCATGAATCCTGAATCTGAAGATTGGGTTTGTAAAAGAATCTCAAGCCTAAATTGGAGCAGCAAAATGTAATCAGCCTTTCCCATTCAAGTAATACCTTATTTAATAAATTAATGAGTCATTTTAACATCTTACCTCATATTTCATGTTTTTCAAACACGGTAACTATAGTTTTCAAATGATCTTGTCATTCATTTTCAACCGCCGTTATGACTACTGGATATTCCATAACGGCGGTTGAAAATGAATGACAAGATCATTTGAAAACTATAGTTACCGTGTTTGAAAAACATGAAATATGAGGTAAGATGTTAAAATGACTCATTAATTTATTAATTAAGAACCTCATAATGTGTTTCCCAATTTTAACTTTGAATACCTTATTTGACTACTAGATGTCTCTTTGAGGTGATGTGGTACTATATTTCACTCACTGACATCTGTAGAGAAATAAATATTGCTAAATTATTTAAAATATGGTCAGAGTAATATATAAAATCTCACCTCACAAAACTTGTGCTTTTCCACAATACTGGTTTTAAACATAATCCCATCCATCGTCAGTTAAATCCTGACGTTGGAGATTTGACTGATGATGGATGGGATTCCATGAGCATTTGGGTCAACTCAGTCTGTAATTAAAATGAGTATGGATGCATGTTCTGCAGGTAAAGGCACCCACCAAGCAGGGCTAACAACCTGGTTGACATCTCATGCCAATTGTCTAAGAAAGTGAGGTTAAACCTCCTGCTATCGCTAGAGCCTTCAAAGGGCTGTTGTGAAGTCACTGTACTTTTTTCCATTCTGATTTGTTATCTTATAATTTAAAATTAGTATTAATTATATAATAATTCTAATGTTCTTATAAAAATTAAGCTTGTCTCGAAATGGACATTACTGATTTTCTCTGGGCCATCCAAGGAAGTGTTGAATACAAAATTCATCAGTGAGATTGTAACAGACCCTAGGTCTAAGACTTGTATGGATGAAAAAGACTGATTTTCTTTGGACAATCTTCCTATCAGGACATTTTTTTTTTTTCAGATATTTACATTAAGTTCAGAATAGTAAATAGCATAATTTCTGTTAATTAAATAAAAATAAAACTTAGTTTTATTTGATTTTCATATTTATTAAGATATAATTAAGTGGCAGCTGTTTTGGTACACTGTACCTTCTTCAGACATGTTAACAAATTATGAATTGTGTTATTATATTTTAATTTGTTAACATGTCTGAAGAAGGTACATTGTACCGAAACAGCTGTCACTGAATTATATCTTAATAAATATGAAAATCAAATAAAACTAAGTTTTATTTTTATTTAATGAATAAATATGGATTTTCATCAAGTAAACACCAACTCAATTGATTAGCATAATTTTTGTCTACAATTTGAAATTTTCTCTTTTAAAAGTCTTCTTTTTAGTAAATCTCTATTTCAATGAAAAATTACATTAGTAACTTTTGTTTCTGATGAAAAGATGTATCAAAAATTTGTGGAATGCAAACTTATTGTTAAAAATGCCCCCAAAATGCCATACATTTAGAAACATTAAATGTTTAGTATATTTTAGTATTTTTTTTGTAAAGAATATAGTTGTTTGGTAATTTTTGTTATATACCAACTGATAGAATTGTAAAGAAAGGAGTGTAGCATTTTGATTCAGTGAATATGTGTCAGAGATTTTCATCACTTGTATATATTAACTAGCTATAACATTATTAATTTTTTTTTTAATATTGCTTAACTTTTGTACACTGGATTGCTACAGAATTATTATGAAAATAGAATAACCTTTAATTTTGAAACATATATTTACAGCTTTTGCTTCTAAAAATGACAGTTTTCATTGAATCACTTCAAAACTTTTTCTTTTCAGTGAAAAATTTTCTTTAAAAGTATCAAATATATGTTGTATTATTTTGTACTATGTTCGAAAGTATCAGGTGACCATTGGACCCTCATCTTTTATTAAAGGAATATCAAACAATAAGAATTAATAAAATAAGAAAAATGTTAAAGATTCAAATTTTTCATCATGTTGATGAAATGTCAGTACAACAAAACATTCTTACACGGCTTAATTGCATGGAACAATATTTTATTTTATTGACACTAGCTGTGAAGGATGATATTTTTTTTTTTTTCGGTTTTAACAATGTTATACATTGTTTATTTTTTATTATTTCACTTACCTCATACTTCATAAATCATAGCAGACCCTGGGTTTCTTCACGTAATTTGTGACATTGTCAATGCTGCGTCACGTTCACAACTGACGTCCAATGGCCTTCTATCCTGCAGACTGACCTCCGTGCCATCTGGTGGCCGACCGAAGAATTTCCAAATCAGTCCTCTTTCTTTATAACCGGGTATTTCAAAATTCATAGTTGTATTTTCATTCTTGCATATGTAAATTTTTTCCCAAATTGTGAGTTCCTTCGGTTTTTCCAATTGTTTAAGTAATTTTGTTTTGGTTTCTATTCTATGTTTTTCTGACCAGGCATGTGCAGCTATTGCAGATTTTTCGGTTTCTCCATTTTTAACATTTCTGAGGTGTTCTTTTAATCTTGTATTTAGATTCCTTTTTGTTTTTCCTATGTATATCTTTTCACAATCTTTACAATTAATTTGATAAATTCCCGATTTTTTGCAGTCTTCAATTTTTTCATTTTTGTTGGTTTTTATTAAATTACCTAAGCTGTAATCATTTTTCGGTGCTAATTTAATGTTGAATTTGTTGAAAATTTTTTGAAACTTGTCAAATACGAAAGGATGGTATGTGAACTTCTTGAATAAGAATATAGGCAAAAAATTCAAGAAGTTCACATACCATCCTTTCGTATTTGACAAGTTTCAAAAAATTTTCAACAAATTCAACATTAAATTAGCACCGAAAAATGATTACAGCTTAGGTAATTTAATAAAAACCAACAAAAATGAAAAAATTGAAGACTGCAAAAAATCGGGAATTTATCAAATTAATTGTAAAGATTGTGAAAAGATATACATAGGAAAAACAAAAAGGAATCTAAATACAAGATTAAAAGAACACCTCAGAAATGTTAAAAATGGAGAAACCGAAAAATCTGCAATAGCTGCACATGCCTGGTCAGAAAAACATAGAATAGAAACCAAAACAAAATTACTTAAACAATTGGAAAAACCGAAGGAACTCACAATTTGGGAAAAAATTTACATATGCAAGAATGAAAATACAACTATGAATTTTGAAATACCCGGTTATAAAGAAAGAGGACTGATTTGGAAATTCTTCGGTCGGCCACCAGATGGCGCGGAGGTCAGTCTGCAGGATAGAAGGCCGTTGGACGTCAGTTGTGAACGTGACGCAGCATTGACAATGTCACAAATTACGTGAAGAAACCCAGGGTCTGCTATGATTTATGAAGTATGAGGTGAGTGAAATAATAAAAAATAAACAATATTAAAGAACCTCATAGTGTTATTTCCTATCTACATAACTTAATGTTATACATTTTCCGGCACCAATGATTTGTCTTCAATTTTGCTTTAAAATTTTCCACTATTTTTAAATCTGTCTGGCTGTAAATCAGGACCAGGAAATTTTCTGTTTGGGTTTTCTGCCCATAGCCTTTGATGGTCCTTCTTCACTGGAAGGCAGATAGGGTTGCTTCTTTCGCCAGATCTGCCGTCTTGAAGGATTCCTTCTGCGCCGACTTTGCCATTGAGGTCTTCACCGTAACCCTGGCTAGGGGCCCTTACAGGGTACTATCAGTCAGAGCCAACTGATCCCTGTTTTTTTAATGAGGTTATTACTCCTCCCCCTCCTCCTTTCTCATCTGAGCTTGGGACCAGTCATGACAGAGTTATGATATTTTAATAAAAATTCAAATAAAATATCATTTAAAACAAAATTCTTCTCTGGAGCATTATTTATTTAAAATAAGAGACATGTAAGTCGTAACAGACAATTTGTATGACTTTTGAGGATACTCTGTAGCTTAACCCGTCAGTGACGCACCCTTTTACTTGCTTTCCTACTGCATGGACGGAGGCCATTTTAACATTTTAGTATTCCTAGAACACTGATTTGTATAAACGATCATAACTTTTTTAAATATCGATGGATTTGAACGAAAGTTTTACTTGTTAGCTCAGAAATAAATGAGAAATTTAATACATACCGTATGGAGTTCAGTAGCCTTTAAAAACTATTAAAAAAAAATTTGAAATCTGAATTTCTCTCTCATGATACACATTTTTACTAAATAATTTCATTTGCTCACATTGGACATCCCTGTTTCTTTCTGTGAGATACTAAATATATTGTGTGGCATAGTGCTGATTCATCTGTAACTTGTATATACAAAAGCAGCTGACATAACCAAAATCAGAATGAATATTTAGAAGAGTGAACTCAAGCTCAATCTTGTGTCAAAGCACTAGCAATGTTTATACTTGGAATCTGAATTATTGCTTGGATTCGTATAAAAATTCTACAGCAGTTATTTACAACTACACAGACCATAAAAATAATTTTCTCTTATTTTAGTACTATTATTTTGAGAAATAAAAAATCACATAACCTTAGTAGTTGAGCTTGGTGTGATACAGCTCGAAACACTCTTCAATACATAGACCTACATCACATTCCTGGCAGCAATAAACAGATGTCTTTCTTCTCCCATGTTTAGTACAAACAACACACTTCCTTTGAGGTTTCAATTTATCACTTTTAGGGGTAATTTTTCTGATGAAGTGTCTTTTAGGTTACGACTGGCCATAATTAGATATATAACGCACGACACCGCGCCTCAGACTGATTCCTTGTAAGTAACATCTATTTGAAAGAGGCAAAATAAATCAGGTATTCCCCTAAACAGGTCGATTTATATATCAATCGATAGCTTGTATATCATTTTATCGACCTGAAAAATTAGATTGTGTATAAGTTTATTAGAAGCCCTGCAGAAAGCAGCACAAAGCTAGGTCTGTGTGCCATCGAGTGTTGAAATAAGAAACTACTTCAACCTCAATACCACATGCACAAAATGTGATCACAGCTGATTCATACACTTAGAAAGAAAGCTAAGATTGTAGGCTTCAAAATTATATTGTTCATACGCAAATATAAGAATATACAGCAGTAAAAAAGAACAAATGAAAAGGTCGCGCACATTTAGAGAAAATTACGATTACTTCAATCTCATCTGATTTTTAAAAAAATAATATGAAATTAAATTTTAAACAAATATTATTTTTATTCATATGTCCTGAAAGCTCATAATTTCTACGTTAAACACAAATAAATTACATATTTGTAGCTTCAAAAATGTACTATCCAGAACAAAAAGAAAACACCCCTGCATAGGTCTATACCACGTATAGATGTCGGCAATAAGTGAAGAAGAGAGGGTCTATACCACGTATGGATGTCGGCGCTGATGGGTTAATAAGTTGACATGATAGACAAAAACTATGGTAATTTTTGGAAACAGAGGCCAAACTTTAGTTGAAAACAAGTCACAGATGTAAGTCAACGAAATTGCTGTTCCACAATGTTATTATGGTGATATCTGATTAAATTATTCACAGTTATAATGGATTTTTCGACTTGTAATGGTTACAACTGGAGTCTAGATGAGGGGTACAATATTTCTAATTATACATGAAGTGAAGTTGGTATTGACAATGAGGATACACTAGCACAATGGAATTTGTAACATAGACTTGATAAAATCTTCCTATAAATAGTAAACATAGTCATCATTTTACCAATATAATGAATATTAAACACAATAAACAAATAATACATTTGTTTAATTCTTACCTCATATTGTTGTTTCTGTTAGACATATGTTTCAAATTCAAAGTTAAAATTGGGAAACACATTATGAGGTTCTTAATTAATAAATTAATGAGTCATTTTAACATCTTACCTCATATTTCATGTTTTTTCAAACACGGTAACTATAGTTTTCAAATGATCTTGTCATTCATTTTCAACCGCCATTATGACTATATGTTTCAAAGCATATTAGCCTCATCTTCAGTAGTTACAGACTTGGGAAAAACCAGTCTCCAAGGATCTTATATAACCAATGAATGTCAAGTTTGAGAGAGGCCAAATAGTATATCACCACTCGCTACTCAAATAATCTCAAAAGCTATATTTGAAAACATATCTGTAGAGATCACTGCAAATTGTACACATGACTCATAATTTGTAAATTCAAATCACTTATGCCTTATAGGTAAGAGTTGGGTCTTCCTGTCATCTGCAAAATTCAAAAGCTGGTCATTTGAGCAACAGATCAACGATGTGTCGCAGTACTATGGCAATACAGATCCAGAATTCTCAAATACTGAACTGTCAGAAGTCCAGAGATCAATTAATTCAACTGCAATTTGAATAATAAAAGTTAATATGTATTTTAAATGGGTTAAAATAATTTGCATGTAATACTGAACATTATGATGCATAAATATTTATGAAGTTGAACATGACAAATGTGGAAATTCTCTCCTGTTATCATTCTGCAAATGAAATGCCACATACCACCAAGATTTTGTTGACATCTTAAGTTAATAGATATATCTTCAAAAGAAATATATGTTTCAAATTGTATACTATATGAATTTTTTTCTAATTAGAGAAAAAGAAAAATCATTGCTATAATGTTTGAAGTGACTCTATAAAAAATAAATTTAAATTAAAACTATGCCTTTTTTTGTCATACTTAGAAATTACAACATATATATAATAGTATCTCATGGCATTGTTCTATTTTCTTTTCTGTTTTATCAAGATTACCAAAATAAATTTTGTACATTGTTTGTTCTGGAGAAATCCTTCAATTAAAAATGTGCTGGTTATGTTAGGTTATTTTTTTCATTACAACAAAACATTGAGGTTAGGTTTGTTTCAACATATGGTGTGTAGGGATTTTACAACAAATATGTTAAATAGCAGATGGATTTAAAATTCCTTAACTTGAAATAGGAATAGATTTGTTGGATAAAAGGCCATTTCAATATTATATGGATTTTTTTTGGTTAGTTTAAATGTGTAATCAAATCTGTTCTTGATTAAAAACAACTTTTAACTAATTAATTGTTCAAATATAAACATATAAGTTAATATTTGTTTATGAATTAGTAATTACATATAAAATATGTTGGAATGAACTTATAATGAACATTTTTGTTTTAGAATTTAGTACCAAATTGTGATTGTTTTCTTTTTTTAAAAAATAGCTTGTCCAAAATAATTATGAATGGCATACATTGTTGAAAAATGATAGAAAACATGAACATAATGTAAAGAATAAAAATGTTAATTTTGTAAATAGCAAATTACTAATAGAAGAATGTAGGGTTGTAATTTATATAATTTGTTAGAATTTTCTCTGAAAATATTGACAAGTGTGACTGTTTAAAAACATTGTTAATATTTAAATGTAATTAGTCATTACCCCTTTGATGGTTTGCCATCACATTCATTCATTGTTAATGGTATTTCTAACAATGTTTATGGAATTAAAAATAACTGAAATTGTTATTAATAGTTATTTATGTGAATCAATTTTCCGTTAATCTTCATGGTGTCATGAATGTGGAAAGTTGCTTTTCACAGGAGATCTGTCATTTAAAAACTGAATAACTGATCTGGTTGCTGTATCATTGTGAAATAAGATATTAAATGAATTTTTTATCTGTGGAAGAAGTGTCTGGATTTCTATTGTAATTTTTTTTACATATGATTATTTATAGCTTCTTTAACTTTTTTTGAATTCATTGATGATCTATGGTTATATTTATAAGAAATACTTCCACATGAGATGCTCTGATGGTATCCATTGTAGCCTAAGATTTGTTTCCATAATTTTTTTTAATCTCTGTGATCTGCAGGGCTGAACTGAGACATGAAATATGTCCAGATGAGAAAATATATGAGGTGAGGCATACAGGACTTTTCATAATTAATGCACAGTACCAAGAAAAAAATTGTCAATATTTAAAGAAAATATTTTACAAAAAGTAACAAAAATTTCAGCCATTTTCTACAAAGTGTGACATTTTTGGCAACTTTTTTTTTTTCTGGAAGGTAGTTATTTCCTTTAGTTGTATGTATTATGTCGTCTGTTAAATTTCTATTTTTTGCAAATACTTTCTAACATGTGACCTGAAAAATGTTTCTAAGTCCCAATATACACCATGTGCATGCGCCAACAGATGTGAAGCGGTTTACAGTATGGACTCTTGGGATACAGCCAACATATACACGATGTTTGAACTTGTGTTGCCAACCAATCTAAAAGCTAATCTAACGCAATTTAAGTACTCTAACCTGTAAAAGAATGCAACATAAAAAAAGGTAGTATAAATAATCATCATCAATAACAATCGGAATTAAGCTATTGGCCTGTTCTTCTTCAGGATAGAAATTGGTCTCTTCATCACTTCTTAGATCGTTCAGGATCTCTTCGCCCAGTGGGTCTGTAGTTGCATAGCATCAGAGGTAATTTATTGTTTGACATTCTAAGGAGGTGTTCATGCCAATTATTTTGGTTTGTTTCAATGGTTTCAGTGATTGCTGTTGTTTTGACAGCTGTGTAGATATCTTCATTTTGTTTGTGGTCATAAAGTGTATAACCCACTGAAGGTCTTAATAACTTCATTTCTGCAGTTACTATCCTATTTAATTTGCCTATAGTAAGAGTCCAGGTTTCAGAGCCATAAAGTAGAGTTGGGAGAGACTTGTTTTATAAAATTTCAGAATTGTATCTGGGTGTACCTTTTGGAGAAGTGTATTTTTATTGTTCCTGTAAGTTTTTGGAATTTGATGAATTTTATGTGTATGTCTTTACATGTGTCATAGGAAAGGTTGCAGCCAAGATAAGTAAAGTATAAATAATAATAATAATTAAATGAATCGTGATTTCTTTTTACCTCATACTTCTATGTTTTTTAAACACAGCACTGCAGTATCGGCGACACGTTGTCGTCATCATCAGCTGTTTTCACGACTGTCAATTTTTTCCCTTTTGCCTGTAATTCTCTAGACTGCCATCTGGTGTTCTTTTGAAGGAATTACTCTTCAAACTGCCATCTGGTGTTATTTTGAATGAATCATTTTCTAAACTGCTATCTGTTGTATTTTTGAAGAACTTTGTAATCAAGCTCGGTTCGTCCGGAATCTCAAAGTTCATAGTTCTAGTATGGTTTTTTTGAATATATATTTTTTCCCAAACTGTTAAATCCAAAGGTTTAGATAGATGTTTTAAAAGTTTTGCTTCTTTTTCAATCCTATGATGCTCTAATAAACTATGTGCTGCTATAGCTGATTTTTCAATTTCTCCATTCTTTATGTTTCTGAAGTGCTCTTTTTTACGAGTTTCCAAGTTCCTTTTTGTTTTTCCTATATATATCCTGTTGCAATCTTTGCAATCAATTTGATAAATTCCAGATTTTTTGTTGTCTGGGGTATTACATTTATTATTAGTTAACAGAAGATTACCCAGGCTGAATTTGTTAATTGGAGCTAATGTTATATTAAATTTTCTGAAAATTTTTTGAAACTTATTATGAACTTCAGGATCGTAAGTGAATTTCTTGAATATTAATTCCTTCAAAAGAACACCAAATGGCAGTCTAGAGAATTACCGGCAAAAGGGAAAAAATTGACAGTCGTGAAAACAGCTGATGATGACAACGTGTCGCCGATACTGCAGTGCTGTTTAAAAAAAAACATAGAAGTATGAGGTAAGAAGAAATCACGATTCATTTAATTATTATTAATTCAACCTCATAATGTTAAAAATTCCCAAATTTATTATATAAATGTAAATAATAAGTTCTGAAGTATATGTTGGCTGCATTCGAACAGAGTCCTGGGTTCAAACCCCAGTCTAGGCGTATATTTTTCTTTTCAAATATAATTTGTCCATCATTAAGATGTTTAAAAATGAATAATATTAACATTGAAAGAAGCACTACTGGCTTTATAAGTAATGTTTAAATTCTTAATAAAGAAGCCACCATTTGCAAAAATCGTAGCAATGGCTCGTAGCATTTGGGGTTAGGGATTAACTGTGTGTAAGAGAAAAATATGCGTTTAGATTGGAGGCCTAGGTGGCTCAGATGGAAGAGCATTGACATAGAAAGTCAAAGGTCCTGGGTTCAAACCCCAGTCTAGGCATATATTTTTCTTTTCAAATATAAGATAAAATTCTATTTAGTGTTTAGTTAATTATTACGTACTCTACGTTGGCTGCACTGGAACACCGTACATAGTCTTTGTTGGCTGCATAGAATAATCATTAAAATTAATATGACCTCCACATCTTCACGGTATATATGTTTCAATATCTCTTCTTCTTCTTCCGAATGCAGTATTGGGTGATGATGCCCGTTCTGCGACTACAAAAACTGATCTTTCCATCGGTTGAAGGGTCTTCCGAGGTCTCTTTTGCCTTTAGGGTTGAGATGGTAAATCATCTTTGGTAAACGGGAATTTGACATTCTCTGGACGTGTTGGAACCATTTAATCTGATAATTTTATATATGTTCAACCATTTCCCTACTATTCCACTGCATCCTTATCTCATCACTTTTCATTCTATCCCTTAATGTTACTCCAGTTAGTGATCGGAGGAATCTCATTTGTGAACTATTAATGCGGGATTTATCTTTTGCTCGAAGTGTCCAGCATTCACTTCCGTATAGTAGAGCAGGTTTGGCTATGGCATTATGAAATCTCAATTGGATTTCTTTCCTCATTTGTTTTCCAAAATTTCTCCTAATTATACCATTTAATCTGTTATATTTTTCTAAATTTGTTTCCACATCTTTTTGATTATGAAACTGTGATATATTATTACCTAAATAATTAAAGTGTGTTACTTGTTCTATCGGTTTATTATTTATTATTATTTTTACTCTCGGAAGTCCCTTTCCAGTGATTGCCATGGATTTGGTTTTATTTTCAGATATTTTCATGTTGTATTTTTCCAGGGTATTCTGCAATTTAAACACTGATCTCTGCAAATCGTCTTCATTCTCCGCTAGAAGTACTTGATCATCTGCGAAGATTATTGTTTGTATTTGATTTCCTCTACATATTTTTACTCAATATCATAAAGAAATATATTCAATTAATCATTAGAAAACATGTAAAAATCATTATAAGTGGTAGTAAATGAAACCCTAAGAATAAAATTTAACAAGAGTTTATTAGAGTACCAGTCTTGTCACATGTTGCAAAGTTGAGCCTTTTTTTTTTTTAATGGGAACAATTTAATTGTTGAGCTATTATATGAAATGTTGCATTATGTTTGCCAGCATTATAATGCATGTTTCTGCTATAGTCAATTGAGTTACGTAATTATATTAGTTACATTAGTTAGATTAAATGTTTTTAAGGTGATAGCAACTGAGTCAATGTACTCGGCAAGCTTCATTTTGGGTTTTGTTGACGTGTTTCTTGTAAGTTGGCTGTTCTGTTTGAGCAATGATTAGTGCATGTTTTTCATTGTAAATATGGTGATTTCAGGTTATTTCTACCTCAACTTCACATTCAATTTAAAGGCATTTCTCTCTCTCTCTCTCTCTTTAACTGATGTATATATTCCTCAAGTAATTATTCATCTATTGTTATAATAATTTGTGCGATTTTCAGTTTTTTTAATTTTAATTTATGTAGGCTAACTCCTGGCATACAGTCCCCAATTGTTGTCTTGTTTTATTAGCTTTCTCCAAAATTAACACAACTACTTCAACAAAATAATGCATTTCCAATTATTTAATAAGGTGTTTAAAATGCTATCCTTTCACAATCTGGCAGTGATTATGTTAAAGTTTGAATTCCTATTGAACACTCAATTATCGCTGATGGTATATCACTCCAGTCTTTCTAAATTATCCTTTTCAACAGGAACAAAATAGAAAAAGAAATGAAACAGATGACTTTTTATCAAACTAAAGAAGATAACTATCTTTCAGAAAAATAAGAAAAATAAAATGGTTGCCATTTAAAATTACTATCAATGGTGTCAGACTCTGTAGAAAAGTGGTTGAAAATGTTGATGCTTTTGTAAAATATTTTTCTTAAAATATTAAATTTGACTCGTCTAAACATTTTTTAAGAGTTTTTTTATTGCTATTAGGCATTACTTATAAAAAAACCTGTTTATTTATGATTCAATTTATTGATAAAATTATCTCATACTGTCACTTCCTTAAAATGATTGATTAAATAAGAGATTTTTAAACTATGATGATCTTGAAGAAGATTTCTGGGCTGTAGGCCGTGGTCTCTGAGGATGCCAGATGCAATCTCTGGCGAAACGTCGGGGAACTTGAAGCCTCGAGACCACGACCTACAGCCCGAAAATCTGCTTCAAGATCATCATAGCAACTCCGGGCCGTAAGCCTAAGTCAACAGATTTTTAAACTGTTCGTAAGGACTGCTAGAAGTATTCTTAAATTTAACTCCTTGGTAAAGCATTTTAATTGTTAAGGTAGGAAGCCTTGGCGCAGAGCTACGGGACTTGTGCTGGTTCGAGTCTCCATGGGGGAAGAAATTTTCTCATGGTATTTCGGCCAGTATGGGACCGGTGCCCACCCAGCATCGTGAGGCAATTGGGTAGCTACAATAAGTAGCGGCTCCAGGTTGAGGAACCCGCTATAACGGCTGGGGGACTCGACATGCTAACCACATGTCACCCCTACACTGGCTGTTGATCATCTACCTCTGTGATTGACACATGTGGATGTGAAGGGCCAGCAGCCGGCTGGTAAAAGGGCAACCGCTGAAAAGTGGAAAGATCCTCAATCGGAAAAAAATAATAAAATTACATGGTTACATTATTAAGTAGAGCACACTAAATTGTTCCAAATACCATTGTTCCACTCATGTGGCATGTGTACCTTCTCATAGGACAAAACTCTTAAAATGCATTCAGTTTTTAAATGACTCACCTCTCTTATAGTTTTATACTTTTTATTTTATCTATTAACCATAACAAAACATATTTTTTATAAAAGGTAAATCTTGTTATTATCCTGTAATGAGCATAATTTTACCGTATATAAAGATAAAATGATCCCACTAAAGGCCTTAGGAGGTCCTTAGGGTAAAGGCATTTGTGCTCCCATCTTTCTAGATATTTAGCATGTTGTCAGCTTCACATTCATTTTTACATTTTTCTTTGTAAAAGAACTATCTTTCCTTAAACTCTTCAAGCTAAGATTTTTTTCTTTACATACAGAAACTGGGAACATATTTTGAAAGCTATTATTTTTTATGAATATCATAATTTTACACTTTTTACAAAATTGGTCAGTTTCATTTCAAATTGAACTTTTTGCTATAATTCGTGAAAATAATATTAATGTTTCACTAACCACAATCACATGATTAATCAAGATTTCTTCTGTCTTAAGATGGCTACTGTATACTTTTAGTATCTGCTGGGATTCAGAATTCCTAAATGTTAGATAGATAAATGGAAAGCTCTGCGGCCATCACTTGAGTGTAAGATTTCTTCAAATCACTTTAAAATATGTTTTGTCATTTTTATTGTTTATGCCTCTGGGCATATGTCTAGATTTACCAATTTCATGTACTCAACATCAGTGCTTCCACGAGATAAGACACTAGCCATTCACCGTTCTTCTTTATCCAGGCATGGGGCCAGCCCTAGGGCATTTTGCACACGAGATGCAGAGTTGGCATGTTCCTTCTTCAACTACTGATAAGTTTTTAACTGAACTTTTTCATAGTTGAGGACGACTGAGATCTCAATTACAATTATACAGAGTAGAAGTAATATAAGTGCTTAGATTTTAAGTATGAAATCCTTGTGGTAAATATAATCGAAATGTCTTATATATTTTGGGATACAAATGTATAGTTTTCTCAAAAAAAAATTTGTAGAAATTTATTGGTGCATCTCATTTTATAATAATAATAATGAATATTGGTTAAGTTTCACACAGTACATAGGAGATGTGATATGGAAAATTTTTTTTTTCTTTGGTATTTTTCATTAAAGTCAGCCGAGGTTGACTAGTGGTTATGTTTCTTGCCTCTGGTTCCGAGGGTTGTGGGTTCAAACTTAGCCAGGTTGATGAATTTTTTTAGGATGGAAAAATCTAAGGGGCAATTCTCCAAGACGGACTTTAAGCGTGGGTCCTGAGTCTGAAGATTTTTAGGCTTGTAAAAGATCCTTAAGCCTAAATAAGGAGGCCTCTTAAGCAAAATTTACTGACTTTAATCCTAGTACAGTAAAACCTGTCTATGAAGGAACATGACGGTTTCTTAAATATATTTCCGTCTTGGGCAGTTTTCCTTCTTATAAAGAGTTCCCAAATTACAAGCTTGAATTTTCTCACGCAGTGTAAGGGTTTTACATGCATGCTTTAAAGACATAATGAATTGAACTGAAATACAAAGTAGTGTATGTAACACACCTCAGTTTGCGCGGCGATACAAAACAACTTTATTACACAAAAACAAGAAGGAACTCATATACAGGGGGACTGAAGAGTTTCCCAACTCCCTCGCAGGTTATGTAAGCAGGCAAGGAAAAGCGAGGGATTCCCTGCTGTCACACATAAGCAAGGGTATCCCCACGATACAATGGCAACACAAGAAGATAAAAGATATAATGCAGTAGTGTCATATGCAGAATTTTCACATGTGATTATTAATACTGTAATTAGAACTTGCTTAAGAATAATTTTCCGTCTTTCTGAGGTAAAAATTAACTATTGATACTTTAAAAACCATTTCGTTTCCACATTATGAAGGTTTCCACCATATACAGGGTGATTTTAAATATAAAATCGTACCGTTCTGGAGATTTTTTTCGATCTCTACAGGTTTCCTTCTGATAAATGTTCCGGCTAAGACAGGTGTAATATCTTAGTTGCCTGCTAAATGTCTCATTGGGTCGATACGTTGACCACCTAGCATTCATGACATCTTTAGGGAAATAAGAGTAATTAAATTAACTTGGTCTAATAATTCCTAACAAAGGAAAGGCTAAGACCCAACATTGTGCTGTAATGCCATTGTAGTGTAGATGTAGACTTTTCAATAAAATACATAATGTGTCCCTGCAATGTTGCCTTGTGTAACATCAATAAAAGGTATTTCATTCAATTTCTTTTAATTTCATTTGTGCTAGAAACATGCCATAAGATAAAAAAGTATCAAATGAAAAAGTTGTTCCACTTCACATCTCCTATGTGCTGTGTGAAACTCAGGTCAATACTTGCCATCATTATAAAGTAATGCACCAATATATCAGACATTTTGATTATGTTTACCACAGGGAATTCATACTTAAAATCTTAGCACTTATTTTACTTTCATTCTTTATTATTTTAACCTGTCAAGATTAAATAAAAACATAAAGGTAACGTTAAAATCCCACCAAAAAAGTCTTCTCGAATAAGAAGCTGCTAGGAATTGTGTAGAATGAAGGTTTTCAACTGCAAGTGCATGGGATTATATAAGTAAGAGAAAAAATCAATCTCTAAATTGGGAGCCTAGATAGGTTAATGGATAGAGCACTGGAATGGCAAATCCAGAGATCCTGGGTTCAAATCCTAGTTTAGGCATTAATTTTTTTCTTAAAGTATTTACACATAGAGTCCTGCAATGGTACTAGTACCACGGCATTTAAATGACACTGAAGCCGGAGAAAATTAAATCCCTCGGCATTCCTGAGCCGGCAGATTTTCAGGGGTGTTTTCTGAACTAGAAAAACACCCCTGTGAATCCACCGGCACAGGCATGCCGAGGGATTTAATTTTCTCTGGCTTTGGTGTCATTTAAATGCCGTGGTACTAGTACCACCGCCAGACTCAAAGTGTTAATTTGTCCTTTAATGTAAGTGACCAATTTAATATTAAAATACCAAAAATAAAAGCTTTACTAGCAAGAAAAGTAATGTAAAAAAATACTACTTATTATTTGAAAATTATTTTTTGGTATGGTGATAGATAAAATATTATATACAATATAAATACATAATTTCTTGTTGTATTTCTATTTACTGTTTTTTAACAGAACTGTTAGCATATATATTCTCCTATGATTTTTTTTTTCTAAATAGGAGATAGTTATATGTTAACATAATTTTACTACAATATTCTTTATCTTCATTTTAATATATTTCTTATAAGCTCTAGATTTGTTTTTTAATCATATTCCTTGCCTTGTATGATCATCAATGGTATCATAGTCCTTGCCGGACCATAGCCTTCCTCGCAATTTGATGTCATTCCTCTCTACCTTCAAATGTTTTTCTTAATCTTTTGACTCTGTTTTCTCGAATTTTCCTTCATAATATACAATTATCCCAATTTTGACCTACCCACCATTCATCTTTCTCCTGGATAACCTTAGCAATCCATCCATAGTAATTCTGCCCAATTCTGTCCTTCACTGCATTTTCATGCTATGCTTACAGCTTTACTAGGGAATTGTAGGTGTGGTAGCTTCCCGTTGCTTTCCACGCCGGTGAAGGATGACGATGATAATGATAAAGATGATGATTATGATGATGATGGTAGCATATGATTTCGGGGACCATTTGGGCCTTAAAGTTTTCGTGACATTTGTCTTACAGGTGAGGAAAAACCCTGATAAAAACCTCACCCAGAAAAACTGTCCCGACCGGCGATCGAACCCGGGCCCGCTGTGTGACAAGGCAGCATGCTACCTCGAGACCACAGCGGTGGACAACCTTAGCAATAACTTCTTAAAATTTACATCTTAGGTATGTCAGGATTTATCATTCTAACAGTGGTGTGCAGTAGTCAGAGCAATTACCCCAGCTGTATGACAAAAATATGACTTATAGTATATAAAAACTTTATTTAACTTTCACGGGAAAAAATCACTATGAGGTTTAAGTTAAGAATTAAATTAATATTTTGATACCTCACCTCATATCCTTTATTCTTCTAGACAGGGGTTTCGGAGCTATATCTCCATCATCAGTAGTCTCTCATTGACCGGCATTATGACGTTTCTTGGCGGTTTGCTTCTTCCTTCTATTGGTGGACCGATGAACCTCTGGATCAAATCAAAATTTGTGGAAATTTCGAAATTTATGAGTTTTTTTTTGGAAAAAATCCTAGTCTAATCAAACATACAGATAAACAGAAAGAACTCACTGTTTGGGAAAAAATCCACATCCAAAAAAGCAAGAAAGAAAAACTCATAAATTCCGAAATTCCTGCAAATTTTGATTTGATCCAGAGGTTTGTTGGTCCACCAATAGAAGCAAGAAGAAACGACATAACACCGGTCGACAAGAGGCTACTGATGATGGAGATGTAGCTCCAAAACTGCAGTCTAGAAGAATAAAGGGTACGATGTGAAGTATTAAAAATATTAATTTAATTCTTATATAAATCTTACTGCCTTGTATTTTTTTTTTTTTTTGCTAGATCCAGTAAATCTGGAGTTGGCCTACCTTGTTGTATAAGGTCATTTTTCTCGTTGAAAGGTCTGCACAAAAATGATCTACTATGTAAATTATAAATTATAGTCACTTAAATGCATTTTTACTAAATTGACAAATCACATTTATCAGTAACACTTCAAAAGTATTAATAACGCATTTTAACAAACTCAGTGCTGATATTAAGTTCAACTGTTGCTTTCCACAAATGATATATATATACATAACTACTTACTTATGTAAATAAATAAATAAAAGATATTCCATCAAGAAAAAAGTTAAATTATTACTATCATAAAGATGTATAATCCCAACCAATAATGGTAAAGAGGCTAACGAAGTATAGAATAAAAGATAAATTCTTGCCTGTAACCGTTCAGGCTGATACCCCCATCCTATGTATATATACATGTTCATAATAATTCAATTGTTGTTATTCAGATATATAATATCTTAAATTAACAGGTTGCTATAACTGACAAAACGTACCGCATAATTTTATTTATTTATTTTTGTATTTTGTAAAAATATAAGTAACATAAATTAAATATTATAAATTAAAAAAATATTATTTCTAAAAATTCTATTATTATTGAGGAATTGGCACTTTCCAAATTATCCAATTATGAATGTTTCATGAATTGATAAGTCGAAAGGTCATTCGACCTTGTGTATACTTAGAGTTGTGACGTTTCTGGGTTCAGCTAGCTGGTGTTCAATAAAAAATTGATGGAATAAGACATAAGCTTCGTTTAGCAGATTATCACTGGTCTAGTGTTGTTTATCGCTGGACTTAGCAGGTACTGTAGATTCATTTAGTAGGTTATCGCTAATTATTCATCTGCAGCAAAATAGCTGGTGTTGGTGGGGATAACATAGAGAAAACACTCTGTGTGTTCCCTATGGAGATAATGTGAATATGCAGAATACAGTGCGAATTTTTAATTTTGATGTTCTCGTGTAATTGATTTGAATGAAATTTGGCAAAGATGTTATTTAATTTTAATCCAAAATTATTAATATACTAATTACCCCAGCAGTGCTGAGGTAACTGGGGTTGAATTCATGCCACTGCATTCTAACAAGCAATATCCTAATTTGAGCTACCCACTTCCCACAACGTCAATGTAGGGTAAGACTTAGCTATCATGAGTAGAATAGAAGTACCTCAGTAGCTGAGTAGTTTAAAGCATAATGCCTTGGTGCAATGCTATGGGACTTATGCTGCTTCCAGTCAGCATGAAGGAAGACATTTTCTCAAGGAATTTTGGGCATTATGAAAGCTTTGCCAATCAATATTGTAAATAATTTGGGTAGTTACAATAAGTAGCGGTTCCAGATCAAGAAAAACAGCTATAATGGCTGGGGATCGACATGCTGACCACATGTCACTTCTATACTGGATGGATGAACTTCCACCTCTGTTACATAGCACATATATCAGCCAGCTGATAGGCCCAGGCTCTTATATGTCTGTTGTGCCATTGAGAAGTTTGAGTAAAATGGAGTTGTTTAAAACATATTTCAAACCAGTTTTATCATATGCATCTGAGACTCAAAGAAGGAGCAGAATACTGTGATGAAATTAAATTCATATATGGAATAAAGCAAAAAGAAGAGGTCCATCATACAGTAACTGCATAAACTAAGCAAAATTCCTCAACCAGTCAAAGTTATGTCTCATGTTGCTGATTATTAAACATGTCTTTCTTTAATATAATAAAGTTGGGAATTTTTACATTATGAGGTTTTCTTAATAAGAATCAAATTAATCATGAATTCTTCTTACCTCTATGTTTTTTTTAACACAGAACTGCAGTATTGGGAAACATATCATTCCCATCTTCAGCTGTTTTCATGACTGTCAATTTTTCATTATGCCAGTAATTTTCTAAACTGCTATCTGGTATACTTTTGAAGAACTTTGTAATCAAATTTGGCTCATCTGGAAACTCAAAGTTCATAGTTATAGTATGGTTGGGGGCACGCCGTAGCGTAGTGGTTAAGGCACTGAGCTACAAGCCGGAGGGTCAAGGGTTCAAGTCCCGTTGGGGTCAGGATTTTTAAACTGACCCAAACCCTCTGGCGGCACTATGGCCCTGGGGTCGACTCAGCCTCTAACAGAAATGAGTACCAGACGCTTGTTCTGGGGGTAAAGGCGGCCGTCACGCAGGGCTGACATAAAGTGCCGATTGTCTGGAAAAAGTGGGAGCCTTAACCTCATACTACCCCAAGGGCCTCCGGGTCTGTTGTGGGATCACTTTTTATAGTATGGTTTTTTTCTAATGTATATCTTTTCCCAAACTGGTAATTCCAAAGTTTAGATAGATGTTTCAAAAGTTTTACTTCTTTTTCAATTCTAAGATTCTCTATTAAACCATGTGCTGCTATTGCTGATTTTTCAATTTCACAATTTTTTATGTTTCTAAAGTGTTATTTTTTGCGAGTGTCTAAATTCCTTTTTGTTTTTCCTATATATACTTTATTGCAATTAATTTGATAATTTCCAAATTTTTTATTGTCTGGGGTGTTAACTTTTCTATTATTTAACAGAAGATAACCCAGGCTGAATTTGTTAATTGAAGCTAATGTTATATTAATTAAATGTTTTGAAAATCTTTTGAAATTTGTTATGAACTTCTGGATAGTAAGTAAATTTCTTGAATTTTTCATCTTTGTTGGAATTATGTTGCAGAGTGGCGTATTCATGTAATCTTTTTTGCTGTTTAAATTTCTGTAATTTCTTCTTTATTATGTCTTCACCAAAACAATTTAAGTTAGCTATGTGTATAATATGATTATATTCATTCTCAAAATCTCTTCTACATTAAGTGGAATATTTATTAATCTGTGTAATATATCTTTCTGGATTTATAATACTTCTTTTCTACATCCATTTTAACTTTGTAGGCCTACAGCCATCTGATTATTGTTTGTCCTGTCTTCATTTGCATCTCCATTAGTTATCCTTGGTATTCTTTCCTCCTCCATCCTTTTCAGGTGTGTAAATCATTTTAATATTATTTCTACCAATGTTTAAACCTTCACTAAATTAGCTCTAATAAGTAAATTTCTGCTTTCAATATTTTCAATGATACATCCTTGTGTGGCCATATCCCTGTAAGGCTATGAAAGGCATGTAAAAGTAACTTAAAGGCAGAGTTTAGGCCATAAGTCTTCTCTTCCACTTAACCACAGTGACAAAT
Organism: Diploptera punctata; assembly: GCA_030220185.1. Lineage (NCBI taxonomy): Eukaryota > Metazoa > Arthropoda > Insecta > Blattodea > Blaberidae > Diploptera > Diploptera punctata. The sequence continues at coordinate 207,761 of JASPKZ010000435.1, forward strand.
ATTAAATATAGAAACAATGTACATAAGATCATAACATAGATTAAATATTATAAGTAAATATTTAAACAATAAATAAACCAAATAATTATTATTAGAGAAGCAAAAAATCAGAATCCATCAATTAATCTATAATAGTTAATACAACTAAAGAGAGAAAAACAAATTGTGTCTTCTCCTGAATTGCCTTGAGGAACTGTCAACCATTGAATGCTAAAACCTACCTTGCAATTTCTCCCAGAGAAGCGTTGTGATGTATCTAGGCCGTGTCCAAAAAATATCTACCATTTTAACTGCAAGATACAGAAATTGATGCCAGAATCCAGCAATGGTAACCCATTGTATGGAGCAAATGGACGTTCCTGCTTGAGTAAGAGCAGAGTGGAGTGAAGCTGGTAGTGATACAGATGACAGGTAATGAGGACTATCCAATTTACCAATTCAGGAGTAGTATTACTCCCCTATAGTTTAAACGAGAGTTTTGGCACTGACATTTAGTGCCTTACTATTAAAAGTGGCATATATGTTTTTGGACATGACCTTGATACAACACGTTTCTCTAGAGAAAATTTCAAGGTAGGTTTCAACATGCAATGGTTGACAGTTCCCTTGTAACTAGCACAATGGTGGTGCCCCAACCCAGGATTTCCCAAATACCGAGTCGAAATGCTATTGCCTGAAAAAATACAACATACGAGTAGATTACGGGAATAAATATATATTAGAAGCAATGATTTACAAAACATTTGGCACATTATCATGTTTTATTCGTTAAAATTGTTTATTTGCAATATGACTATGTGCTCTGGGATTAATAATAATTTGTATTATTTCCTATTTTAATTATTGCATTGCAATTAAATATATACAACTACATTGGTTATCTAGTAAGCTATGGAATTAGTATTCATTACGATATATAGATCGAAAGTCATATCGATACGGTAATTCTTGCGCTCAAATTTCTGTCCAGTCACGGCCTCTTTTATGTTGTAATATTAAGTATTTCTAAACATACTTTTTTCAAATGGCCGGTTAAGGTAACTCTAGGCATAGGTTATATCACGGTTTTCATCTACTTCGTTTGTAAAGATTGCGGTGCCGGCTCCCGTTTGGTGAAGTATTTATTTTTGACGTGGCTGCTGTTGTTTGGATGATCATAAATGCGATTATAAGATTGGTGGTCTGCAGTCATTCAGAACTTCAAGGTAACGTAGGTTAATTAACTTTTATTGTTTTTATACTTATTACAGTACGAACTCTAACTTCAGTTTAAAAAGAGTAACAACGTATATTTTTGTTTAATGCTTTTTACAGTAAATATGACGATTCCAGTTGTTATTTATAAACAACTTATTGGTGACAACGATCAACAGTTTTAAAGTTCCCAACATTGGCTAGGATTTAATTAAAGTTATTTATTATTTTCTTCTATTCTAATTCCTTCAGCTTGTATTGATATTATATAACATTTTAATAGATAATAGAGCAGAAGGGCACTTTCCGTAATATAAAAAGTGTATGGATTACTGTTGTAAAATGTGACCTGGGAAATTCCATTAAAAATTTCATTAAAAATCAACTCTCTTCTCCAAGACATAGTGCATTAAACCACCCGTCTGTGTGTTATCGCTCTAGCGGCCGGAATTTTTTTATTATTCGTAAGGAATCTCTGCATATAACAAATAAGAAAAATAAAGTCGAGTTCAATAACCAGCAAAATCGAACCACCAGGAGTAGGAGTTTACATATCGCTCTAACGGCCAATTCTTCTAGTTTTCTCAATGAAACTCTACATAAAGTATTGAAATAAAACAAGAAAGATATTTCCATAAGCCAGCAAAATGCAAAGCAGGGATTCGTCTGAAACCCGAAATTGTAAATTCCGTCGCGCAGGAACTGCGTAAACTGAACGAATTCCTCAACAAGTAAAATTTATGATCTCTAATTTTGCTGGTTTATTGAATATATCATTATTTTATTAAATTGGATAAACTCAATTTATTATGCCAGCTTGCTTAAATGTGTTAGACTGAGGTGAAAACAAATTCATAACCGTATGTTATTACCAATTGAATGCCGTTGTAATAAGTTGACACAAATTTAAATAATTTCTACTGATTCATTTTTCCATTGTTTTACTAAAAAAAGAAAAATTGAACATATTAAACCAGTGCATCTTATATGATTCATTAACAATTTATGGGTTAATTAAAATATGTGGTGTACTGATACTTTGCGACAAAACTTGGCGGCTGCTGGAACAATTATCTAATTTCGGGTTACAGGTAAAACCCCACTTCTAATTGTCCGATTTCGCTGAGTTTTGGGGAATACATTCCTCGTTTTATTTCAATAACATATACCCAGTTCCTTTGCGTAAAATCGAAAATTGTGACCGCGAGAGCGATTTTTAAATTTTCGAATTAGGTGAACCCCAACTCGAAATGGTCCGATTTGTCTGATTAACGAACTCGGCCTTATTTTTCTTAATTGATTGCTATATACCGAGTTTGGTACCGAAATACCAGAATTGCGACCGCTAGAGCAATAAATACATGCACACACACACACACATATTTATATATATATATATATATATATATATATATATATATATATACACACACACACACACAGGATATCTGTTAATTCTCTTTGCAGCAATTTTTGTTGTATGAGAAGCAAACCTAGCATATAACAATCAATTAAAAAAGTAAGTTTGAGTTCGTTAACCAGTAAAATCGGACCATTAGGTGTAGGAGTTTACTTGAAACGAGAATTTAGAAATTCTGTGGCGGTCACATTTTTTATATTTCATAACAAAACCCAATACATGCTATTGAAATAAGACGAAGAAGGTATTTTCCAAAGATGAGCGAAATTTCACCTTTAGACGGGGGTTCTCCTGAAACACAAAATTAAAAATTCACTCTAGTGACCGCCATATTTGCTTCATCGCATTGTATACAATGCAGTTTAATTGACCCTTAAATTTGTAATCTATCATATAAGGTACAGTGGTTTAATTTATTTAACATTTTTATTAAAGTAATGGAAGAGTTAATTAGCATGTATTATTTTAATTTGTGTCAAATTATACAACAATTTGCAATAGGTATTAACTTATAATAATGCAATAATTGTTTTCGCTGTAGTCCGATACTTTTATATAAGTAGGCATCAGGAGTTGAGTTTCTCCAATTTTAACAAAATAAATAAATATTCCGTAAATCAGCAAGGTCGGACCGTAAATTCAACTTCCTGAAGAATTGGCTTAATTTACGTAGTTTCTGCGTGAGACTTTTTTTTTTTGTCATTTTCATTGTCAACTAAGAAGGTTGATGAATATCTGTAGAAATGTTTGAAAAATATATTAAAGAGAACAACCTCAGTAGCTATGTTCCTTCGGAATTGGCTAAAAATTAGTTTCGATATTGCCTTAGATGCTTATGCGTCTATAAATAAGTATGAAACAAATCAATTTGAGCTGATGCCGCTCAATTAAATACTGATATCTTTTTTTTACTTCTTTCATCTGGTTCCGAGGATCGCGGGTTCAAATCCGGCCGGGGTTTTTGGATTTTTTAGGATGGAAAAATCCAAGGAGCAAGTCTTCCGGGAGTGACTTTAAGCCGTTGGTCCTGAGTCTAAAGATTTTTCAGTCTCCGTAAAAGATATTCAAGCTTGAATAAAAAAGGCTTCTAGCAAAATTTACTGACCTCATCTTCCTAGACCTCATACTTATTCATGACATCTATGGGCAGATAAACGTAACTAAATTAATGTGGTATAGTAATTCCAGGGAATATGTGGAACGATAAAACGATCACTAAATAATAAAACAACAAGAGAGACCCAATTGAAATTCTATAAAACACTGGCAGTACCGGTACTGCTCTATGGATCAGAAGCCTGGATACATAAACAAACAAGATCTAAGTAGGATAACGGCGGCAGAAATGAAATTTTTGAGATCTGTTAAAGGGTGCACTAAGGAAGACAGAATCAAGAACACAGAAATAGGACAGGAACTTGAAATATTTGCAATAAGTGATAAAATAGATACATATAGACAAAAATGGAAGCAACACATAGAATGAATGAAGATAGATATCCAAAACAAATAACAAAATACAAACCTAAAGGCACCCGAGATGTGGGCAGACCTAGAAAGAGATGGACTGAAGTCGGAACGGGTCAACAGACCTAATCCATGAATGCAGATGATGATGAGTAATTCCTAACAAAAAAAAAAAAAAAAAAAGAGGCTAATGCTTAACATTGAGCTACGCCATTGTAGATAGATCATTTTTGCGCGATTTTGCGTTTTGTTGTACTTACAGCAATGACGACCATGATTGAAAGTTCAACTTCCTACATTTCGAGATTGTCAACCTAAATAACTATACTATAATAAAATAACTATATTATAATATTACAATACGCGTGTGGGAAGTGAAACCACTGCCTTCTATGTATACTACATACAATATATATATATATATATATATATATATACAAAAATATATCTACAAGTTAGTGTTTATTATACGAAACATCACTGCATTTTAAATGAACTGAACTTTATTTGAAGCAATATAAAACAATACATATGTACTTGCCGCCATTTTATCACTAAATTGGTGTCACGACCTCCTGTATTTTCAACTAATGAACATTGCCCACACTGTTAACGTTAGTCAGTTACATTTTGAAAGTCCTATAGAACAACAGTGCGCATAAAAAGTAAAGTAATCCCACTACAGGCCTCAGAAGGCCCTTGGGGTAGTAGGAGGTTAAGGCTCCCACTATTCTGGACAATCGGCACTTGATGTCAGCCGGGTTGTCAGCCCTGCGTGACGGCTGCCTTTACCCCCAGAACAAGCGTCTGGTACTCATTTCCGTTAGAGGCTGAGTCGACCCCAGGGCCATAGTGCCGCCAGAAGGTTTGGGTCAGTTATAAAATCCTGACCCACCGGGACTTGAACCCTCGACCTTTCGTCTTGTAGCTCAGTGCCTTAACCACTACGCTAAGGCGTGCCCCTCACAACAGTGCGCATGCACCAGAATTTATAGAGTCAGTGATAACCCACCATCGCATCACATATTGATTATTATCTTTTTGTTTTATTTATTTAGATACATTTAAAATGTAGTGAACCTAAAAGCTAACTAATTAACTCATACTTAACCTAATTCAATTACTCTAACCTAGAGTGGATCCCATGAAACGTCCGTTTTTCACTCCTTAATAATCGCAACCATCGATAACCCACAGGTTCGCCTATATGATATACTCTCTGGAGAAAATAGCAAGTCACCATCACAATATGTGTATTTGAATAAATACTTAAAATTTCTAAAATAAAGTTATAAAAATCGTTTTAAATATTTTAAAATATCTAAAAATATTACTAAATACAGAAGAAGAGTTATAATTCACAACAATAAACAGAAAAATCAACGGTAAGCGTTTCTAGACTTGAGCCCAGTTGTCTATAATGAACGAAAATATTTCCAACAAAGATATTATTTTATTATTATTTTGAAGACACCATCGCGCAAAAAATATAATTCAACCCACGTTTGTAAAGTGTTTTACAGAATCTTGGAAATTAAAAACCTCGGTGTTGCACTGTTTTTAAAATGTTCCTCGCTTCTCTAAAAACCACTTCCCAACCTCGCATCGTAATATACTATTTTGTTCTATGCTGACATAATGGATTGAGAAACAGAGGAGGTCATGATAACTCAACAATAAACTTAAAACAAAACACTAATTTGAGTTCGTTTTGTTTAAAAGTTGGATTGGACATCATTAAGATTATTTTATATCAATACTAATATTTTACTTATCAAATATGTCTAAAGGTAGTTCTTATCGTTCTATGGAGAGCATTGAAGAGGATGTGAGAGGTGACATAGAATTTCCTAAGAAACCATCAAAAGATGGCTCGACTGATAGTCGAAGTCAGTCGTCTACAACAAGTCAAAGGAAGAATAATCGCTTGAGTTTTGAAAGGGAAAAAATACATAAATCATCAGGTGATAGAGTAGCTGGTAGCATAATGTCTGATGTATTATATGACGTGCACGGGGGCGAACCTTCAAGCAGTCGTGTTGTTAAACACATCGTCTCAGATATTTTAGATGAAGTTCAAGAGGATCAAATGGAGAAGGAAATTATAGGGAAAATGCCAAACTTAGCTGTTGATAAAGTTCGAGCGATGGCGTTTTTGAAGAAGCCGAGCCCAAAAGAAGGAATGAGTCTGTAAGTTAGCATTTTTTTGCACATTTTTAAGCGAATTCCGAAGGAGTGAAACTAATGAAAATACCTTTGAAATAAACAAAAGTTTTAAAAAACTAAAAGAACACGCTTAATTAGAAAACTAAAAAATGAAAAATAATTTTAATTTCCAATACGCTTGGGATAAAATAAAGTGGTCAACAAAAAAAAATCATCTCCAACACATATAGAATAAAATTAGAGTTATCAACAAAAAGAAAATAATTTTACCATCAAAAGCGTGGGGTGCTCTATATCAATTAATATATTTTGATAATGAACAGATATTGGTAAAAGTAAGCTCTCTAAGAATAAAATGCAAACATCATAAAAATCACCCTACGCTTTTGATGGTAAAATTATTTTATTTTTGTTGATAACTCTAATTTTATTCTATATGTGTTGGAGATTATTTTTTTGTTGACCACTTTATTTTATCCCAAGCGTATTGGAAATTAAAATTATTTTTCATTTTTTAGTTTTCTAATAAAGCGTGTTCTTTTAGTTTTTTAAAACTATTGTTTATTTTTTATTTTTTAGTTTTAATATTTTACAGAATAAGACAAAAATGTAAATATCTTTAAATTCTATACTGTTGTAGTATGAGCTAAAAGTAATACTCTTCTATAAAAAAAACCCTCCCAGACGGATTTGAACCAGCGACATATGGATTACTGAAATTATATACCACTAAGTGTTCACTGCTCTACCAACTGAGCTCTTACAAAAACTGACTAAAAACTCGACAAGTCCGCAACCTATTATACCAGTTTTCATTTTTTTGATTTTCGGATGATTCTGGCCAGGATTTTAGAAACAAAATATGAAATTATTGTATTGTCACGGGTCCTCTACACGTATACAAAGTTTCAAGTCGATCCAATGTTTCTAAGTGGGTGAAAATCGCGTTGAGAGATTCCGTTACATTGATAGAAAAACACGTTTTTTGATTTTCTGATGATTATGGTCAGGATTTTAGAAAATAAATATGAAATTATTGTATTGTCACGGGTCCTGTACAAGTATACAAAGTTTCAAGTCGATCCAATGTTTCTAAGTTGGCGAAAATCGCGTTGAAAGATTCCGTTACATAGATACAAAAACACTTTTTTTGATTTTCTGATGATTATGGCCAGGATTTTAGAAAATAAATATGAAATTATTGTATTGTCACGGGTCCTCTACAAGTATACAAAGTTTCAAGTCGATCTCATGATTTTAAGTGGGTGAAAATCGCGTTGAAAGATTCCGTTACATAGATAGATACAGGTCAAGCTAATATAAAGTGTGTAAAAAAGTTATACTATAGACTCTGACAATTAGAAACAGTTAACGATTTACAATTTAATGTGTTAAATTCACACAGTATCTTATATTCAGTTTGCTACTCAATTGGACCTTGATCGTTCTTAGTGCGGAAATTTAGGCATTGTTTGACTGTATTGATTTTCCATTGTTGATGTTCAACTTCAAAAACTAAAAATACTGTTTAATTTTTAAGAAAAAAATTGGTTTTTGCATTGTGCACTGTATCAATATCCATAAAATACACCTGCAATAAGGTATTGAGTACTTAAACTTTAAGTACTTAAGTACCCCGACACTATTAGGGCATCCGATGACTAGGGGGTCTTTCCTTTCTTCCATTTCTTCTTTTCTTTATTTTCTTTTCTTCTCCAGAAAAGCCTGACCAGAGGCTATAAGATGGCAGCCCCATCACTGGTCTTGCCTTCCTTTGGCCAGCAACCAATCGAAGGGACTATTATTATGCTTTCAAGTCTTATACGAGAATTTCCCGGAAGGATCGAACTTATGACGACCAAAGCATGAAAAAGTGTGAAGCATGGACACTAAAAAGACAACATGAAAGCAGAATAACAGCTTGTGAAATGAGATTCATGCGTAGAACAGCGGGTTACACCAGATGGGATCGGAAAAGGAACACCGATATCTTAAAAGAATTGACTACGCCAATTTTGGATCATATTAAACAGTACCAACTAAATTGGAAACACCATCTTGAAAGAATGAGTTCAAATCGGATCCCCAAAGCTGTTTATAATTATATACCAAGAGAACGAAGATCTCTGGGCCGTCCTATGAAACGCTGGAGGGAAAATTTTCTATAGGATCGTAACAGGCCTTGGCTTAATACTTGGAAGGAAGAAGAAGAAACTTTAAAATGCGTTTTTCTCAAAACTTTTATAAATTGACCTTGATCGTTATTCCTGTTTTTTATTTACAGTGTTCTGCCTAGGGCATGTCCTTCATTGTAATCATTGCATTTTCATGCTATGCTTTGCAGTTTACTAATGAATTATAGGTGTTGTAGCTTCCCGTTGCTTTTCACACCGTGGATAATGATCATGATGATGTTTGGGGACCGTTTGGGCCTAAAAGTTTCCCCTGAAATTTGCCTTATAGGTGAGAAAACAAAAACTCACCCAGGAAGCTTGTCCCGACTGGGAATCGAACCCGTGCCCGCTGCGTGACAAGGCAGCACATTACCTCGAGACCACAGCGCTGTACGTTATTCTTGAGTACCATGCATATATATTACTTACTTACTCACTGGCACTATCGAACACGAAGGTTCATGACCGCGCGGACATAAGCTCTCCATACATCCCTATCCTGAGCTAATGCTTTCCAATCATTCCCTGTATAATCTACTTCCCTCAAATCATAGTTAATGTTATTCTCCCACCTCATTCTTGGTCTACCAACTGGGCGTTTTCCCTCTGGCTTTCCTACAAGAAGCTTCCATGCAAGTCTTTCATTCCCCATACGTGCAACATGTCCTGCCCATCGCAGTCTACGAGACTTAACTGTTCTTATTATATCTGGCTTCCTATAAAGACCATGTAGTTCATTGTTATGTAGTCTTCTCCATTCACCTGTTTGTTCATCTCTCTTTGGTCCAAAAATTTCCCTAAGTACTTTATTCTCAAATACTTGTAATCTCCTTTCCTCCCTTAAAGTAACAGTCCATGTTTCGCACCCATATAATATAACTGATAGAATAATAATTTTATATATTTTCAGTTTAACGTTTTTTGAAAGGAGTTGGGACATCAAGAGTCTCTGCAATGCATAATAGCACGCATTTCCAGAATTGAGCCTATGTTTAATTTCTTTGTGCATCTCATTCCTATTATTGATATAATTTTTGTTCCTATGTTACAATATTAGAAACCACGCGACAGGAAATCAATTGTATTCTGATCCAAATTGTTAATTTTATATGAATCTTATTGTAATTCAGTTGCTATGAAACTGTGTCTTAAATATAAAATAAATTCTATCGGTTGCAAATACTCTCTAAATTCTGTGTTAGAAAATGAAATCACAAGGAATTAAATGGACGTATTCTGCAGTATTGAGTTAAAAATTATTTTACAATAATTGAGCTTAAGAAAACAGACTAATACATATTATTAACTCCGTGAATCGACATTGTAAAATGACACAATAAATCAATCTATGCAACTGTGGACAATGAAATAAAACCAAATTGCAGTAAGGTACGTAAAAACGTGATATTATCAACTAGAGAACAAAAGGAATGATAAAAAATCAAGAGGAATTAATTGGACAAAGTCAACTTTTTTAAGTTATAAATAATTTATTACTATAACTGAACATACAGTATGTAATGTCTATTTACTTCATGAATGGAGTGTGTAAATTACTGTAACAAACAAATGAATTTCAACCTGTGGACAATGAAAACAAATTCCTGTAAGCTACATATAAACTAAAAAATTATCAAGGAAAAATTTGTATTCGTACAGCAAAAAAACTAATTAAGACAGAAATATTAAATCAAAAAACAACAAATATTTGACCAAAAATGCAGCTCTAAATTATAATTAAAGCAACACATATAAAAACGTAAAGTATAGAGAAGACATCAAGAGAATCATTGAAAAGCAAGTGTAATTAATCCAAAAAAATAGTAATAATTTGGGCAATATTATAAGTCAAATAATAGGCAAATAAGTCATAAAAATTATCTCCGACTCCATAGGGAGCAGCTAGAACTACAGTGGGAGAAGAGGAGAAAGCATCCCACAACATTTCCCCGACTCCCGAGGGCAATACTCGAAGAAATATCGGGATCCTCCAGTGGGAGAAGAGGAGAAAACGTCCCACAACTCTACCCCGACTCCCGAGGGCAATACTCGAAGAAATATCGGGATCCTCCAGTGGGAGAAGAGGAGAAAACGTCCCACAACTCTGCCCCGACTCCCGAGGGCAATACTCGAAGAAATATCGGGATCCTCCAGTGGGAGAAGAGGAGAAAACGTCCCACAAATTTCCCCGATTCCCGAGGGAAATACTCGAACAAATATCGGGATCCTCCAGTGGGAGAAGAGGAGAAAACGTCCCACAACATTTCCCCGACTCCCGAGGGAAATACTCGAACAAATATCGGGATCCTCCAGTGGGAGAAGAGGAGAAAACGTCCCACAACATTTCCCCGACTCCCGAGGGAAATACTCGAACAAATATCGGGATCCTCCAGTGGGAGAAGAGGAGAAAACGTCCCACAAATTTCCCCGACTCCCGAGGGAAATACTCCAAGAAATATCGGGATCCTCCAGTGGGAGAAGAGGAAAAAACGTCCCACAAATCTGCCCCGACTCCCGAGGGAAATACTCCAAGAAATATCGGGATCCTCCAGTGGGAGAAGAGGAGAAAACGTCCCACAAATTTCCCCGACTCCCGAGGGAAATACTCCAAGAAATATCGGGATCCTCCAGTGGGAGAAGAGGAGAAAACGTCCCACAACATTTCCCCGACTCCCGAGGGAAATACTCCAAGAAATATCGGGATCCTCCAGTGGGAGAAGAGGAGAAAACGTCCCACAACTCTACCCCGACTCCCGAGGGAAATACTCGAACAAATATCGGGATCCTCCAGTGGGAGAAGAGGAGAAAACGTCCCACAAATTTCCCCGACTCCCGAGGGAAATGCTCCAAGAAATATCGGGATCCTCCAGTGGGAGAAGAGGAGAAAACGTCCCACAAATTTCCCCGACTCCCGAGGGAAATACTCCAAGAAATATCGGGATCCTCCAGTGGGAGAAGAGGAAAAAACGTCCCACAAATCTGCCCCGACTCCCGAGGGCAATACTCGAACAAATATCGGGATCCTCCAGTGGGAGAAGAGGAGAGAAAACGTCCCACAAATTTCCCCGACTCCCGAGGGAAATGCTCCAAGAAATATCGGGATCCTCCAGTGGGAGAAGAGGAGAAAACGTCCCACAAATTTCCCCGACTCCCGAGGGAAATACTCCAAGAAATATCGGGATCCTCCAGTGGGAGAAGAGGAGAAAACGTCCCACAACATTTCCCCGACTCCCGAGGGAAACACTCGAACAAATATCGGGATCCTCCAGTGGGAGAAGAGGAGAAAACGTCCCACAAATTTCCCCGACTCCCGAGGGAAATACTCCAAGAAATATCGGGATCCTCCAGTGGGAGAAGAGGAAAAAACGTCCCACAACTTTGCCCCGACTCCCGAGGGCAATACTCCAAGAAATATCGGGATCCTCCAGTGGGAGAAGAGGAGAAAACGTCCCACAAATTTCCCCGACTCCCGAGGGAAATACTCCAAGAAATATCGGGATCCTCCAGTGGGAGAAGAGGTGAAAAGATCCCACTTCATATTCCCGACTCCAGAGAGAAAACGTTGAATAATACTGGGATTCTCCATCGGAGAGAGGTCATAGCTTTATCACAGTATTTTATCCCACACACGACCGTTGTGCCTAAATAATTCTGGATTTCCGTGAACGAGAGTTATAATTTTGTCAAAAATGCCTTTTCAATAATGTAGATGCTTCCACACCAGCAACACATCTGACTTATTTTCCTAATGTTTTTATGTGTCAACATTATACATATCTCCGTGTAGCAGTTACATTGAAATCAGTTCATTTCAGTATCACAGTTATCGCTATAATTAAGTCCGTGAATAATTTTAAGAAAAGTCTTAGTAAAGTGTAAATAGATCTTCTGTAGGTGACTGTTAGTATTGTCTGCACTTAAACTAACGTTAAAATTGTAAATAGTAATTTGTAAGTCTTTGCTAACACAGTGTGTAGTTATATTTAATTATATAGTTAATGTAGATTGTTTAACTTTAATGTTAGGCTAACTTCTTTAATATATGAATATTATAAGATTAATCTGTGTTTCATTTTATGGTAAATGCCCACTGTATTCATTATCTTGAGGCAACTGAACGGTTTACGGTGCTACGGGAGTTGATCTGGGTCGATCTTTGTTGGGGAAGAAGTTTTCTTATGGAGTTTCGGACTGTCCAAACCCAACATCATGAGTAGTTTAATAATAATAATAATAATAATAATAATAATAATAATAATAATAATAATAATAATAATAATAATAATAATAATAATAATAGCTTTATTTTACCTGGCAGAGTTAAGGCCTTAAGGCTTTGTTTGCCACTCAACCAGGTTAAAAAAAAAATAGTCTTACATCTAAACTACAATAAACATAAACAATTACATGTTATAAATACAATACAATTAATATTTATAATGTATTTTGATTTACTCTAGATTTAACGAATTTAATGTATAATACGTACAAGATATATATAAAAAACGACAAAAAAATGGATAGCTGCAATAAATAGCGGCTTCAAGTTGAGAAAACCAGTTGTATTGTCTGGGGAACCGTCATTTTGACCAAATATCACATATATACTGGTATATGATTGTTCACCATAGTGATTAATATATGTGGATATGAGGCCAACAGCTGGCTTGTAGGGAAAGTACCTTCTAGGCCTCTCGAGCCTATAAGTTTAATGAGGAAGGCAAAGAAGGGATAGCTCACTCCTCAGTAGTAACATGGTTGCCGGATTATTAATTCGGTCAACAACTACTGAAGGTGTCGGATCATTTAAAAAGCGTAGTATTTACCAAGAGGTTCCCTCCCAGTCAAATAACACAACACAGGTGAAAGGAAGTGGCAACATAGTAAGGAAAGGAAGAGAATCGACACCATATTTCTATCACATATTCCGCGTAAATATTTAACTTGGCAGAGTAATATATATAGTATCCAATTTATTTTGACTGCCCGAAATATATTTGTATTGAAGTGTAAAATGTACAATTGTTTTGTAGAAAAGTTGTCAAATTATGTGAGGGAAATAATAATTAATGCATTTTCTAGCGTTGTTTGTTAACAAGATACTAATACTGTTTTTATTGGATTTTCATCTTTATAAATATATTTCAATCGTTTTAACATACTACATTATATAGAGGAACTTCGGGTATTTGGACTCCTGTTTTGAATTTGTTGTTTTTCTTCATTTAATTAAGAGATTTGAATTTTGTTTAATTACAGTGTTTATCGTTAGTGTTGTAACTATGAAATAGCATTGTTATTATTTCATTCGATATCAAATATGGTAATTTATAAACTTTGTTACATTATCAAAAATAGGTCCACTTTACCCTCCATATTCCGGTAAAGTGGACCCTCAGATTTCACCTTAGCTTTTGGTCTATTTTTAAGTTTATTTATCTCTATTAATTTATACAGACAGGCACACATTATTCTGAAAATATTTATGTCTGCTCATAATTAACAAGCGTTGATATTTATTTAATGTTTTGAAAAATTCTTGTTGTTAATTACATTCACACGCCATTCTTCTGCAGAAAGCGACGGTCTTTGGGTTTAGATAAAATTACAAGGCTATTAAATAAAATTTAATTACATTAGATGGTTTTTAGCAGATACTATACGTATGCGTGTAAATTGTATCCACTCCCTTGTGGAGAGTCTACTTTAACCGATTTCCTTTGTGGGGGGGATGTTAATTATTTTATATAGCCACCATTTCACATAATATCAAACCAAACCCGCCAGTATATTAAAACATCATCTACATAATGCATTTAGGAATTTTTTGAACATTTGTAATATTCAATTTCAAAAATTAAGAATTGATTCTTAGTTTGAAAAACTTTTAAAGTGTTCCTTTTCATAAATAATCACAAATAAACACTTTTTTGCACAAAGACTAAAAGACACTGGCCTTGAACCTGTCAAAAGAGAAATAAAAATATTTTCTGTTCGAGGGCAGCACCAATTAAAGAATATATCTAAAAGGGTTTGCTCAAACAGACGGGTCCACATTACCCCGAACTTCCCTATAAGTTATAAAAAACTCCTGGATAAATTGAACATAAGGATCGGTTTAATATCTCTTGAAATTTTTAACAAATTCCTTGAATAAATACAGGGAAAATATGCGTGCTTTTTACATATCAACGATAAAAATATTCCAGATCCTCGCTGTCCATTTTTCCCTCCACTTCATTAATGCAGTGTAACCTCTCATCTTGCGTAGAAATACATTATATAATGGAAATGGACAGCTAATGACAAATGAGGAAATTTTGAGGAGGTGGCTGGGTTCAGGTACCTAGGAACAATAATCACGAATAGGAATGAGATGCACAAAGAAATTAAACATAGGCTCAATTCTGGAAATGCGTGCTATTATGCATTGCAGAGACTCTCGATGTCCCAACTCCTTTCAAAAAACGTTAAACTGAAAATATATAAAACTATTATTCTACCAGTTATATTATATGGGTGCGAAACATGGACTGTTACTTTAAGGGAGGAAAGGAGATTACAAGTATTTGAGAATAAAATACTTAGGAAGAATTTTGGACCAAAGAGAGATGAACAGACAGGTGAATGGAGAAGACTTCATAACAATGAACTACATGGTCTTTATAGGAATCCAGATATAATAAGAACAGTTAAGTCTTGTAGACTGCGATGGGCAGGACATGTTGCACGTATGGGGAATGAAAGACTTGCATGGAAGCTTCTTGTAGGAAAGCCAGAGGGAAGGTGCTCAGTTGGTAGACTAAGAATGAGGTGGGAGAATAACATTAACTATGATTTGAGGGAAGTAGATTATACAGGGAATGATTGGAAAGCATTAGCTCAGGATAGGGATGTATGGAGAGCTTATGTCCGTGCGGCCATGAACCTATGGGTTCGATAGTGCCAGTGAGCAAGTAAGTAAGTAACCTCTCATCTTGTTTTTCTTATGTCGTGTTGTCTCGGAGGAAGCTCTGACATTGAACTATTCACTAGGTCTGGGAAGTTGATCTATAAAATGCCTATAAAGACCTAAAGATATCGTCAAAAAGACCAATATATGAAAATGATGATGATGGTAATGCTGTGCCTGGAGAGGCATTAAACTAAACTTAATTTGATGAGGCAAATATGATAATGATCGTCATATGGTGTTCTAGGACAGTTTGGACCTTAAGTTTTCCTGACACTTGTCTTACAGGGGGAGAAAACTCCAATAAAACCACACCCAGGAAACTTGTCCTCACACGAGATTGAACCCAGGCCCACTATATAAAAAGGTAGCACACTATCTCAAGATCACAGTGGTGGACATATCCAAGAAATATAAAATTTCAATTTCTCCTCAGGAGTCCTCATCTAGGGGATATGTGGATGGAGACCACAAGGTGCCCAAGCTGAGCAAAACATTGCTTCCACTTACTTGTGTTTTGCTCCTTACTTTTATCTTTTCTGTATATAGCCTCTCTTGGCTAATTCTTATTTTTCGACTCTGATGGTATTAGAGCATTCGAGGCCTAGGAGATCTTTTTATATTTTCATTCCTCTCTATTGATCTGTCTAATTCTTACAACTCATGAGTAGAGACCGGATGTTAGGGAAAATGCCTATAGGCCTACTTATTTATTATAGACATTGTAAAAGTGACTTCATATACGTTCATACCAACGACCCTAGAGTTGTTTTAGTTGTTTTCCATAAAGTTCATTTTGCCTATAAATGCCTATTTCAGCTTATAATGCCTATTTGTAAGTGTGGGGTGCTCTATATCAATTAATATATTTGATAATGAACAGATATTGGTAAAAGTAAGCTCTCTAAGAAGAAAATGTAAAAATCATGAAAATCACCCCACGCTTTTGATGGTAAAATTATTTTATTTTTGTTGATAACTCTAATTTTATTCTATATGTGTTGGAGATTATTTTTTTGTTGACCACTTTATTTTATCCCAAGCGTATTGGAAATTAAAATTATTTTTCATTTTTTAGTTTTCTAATAAAGCGTGTTCTTTTAGTTTTTTAAAACTATTGTTTATTTTTTATTTTTTAGTTTTAATATTTTACAGAATAAGACAAAAATGTAAATATCTTTAAATTCTATACTGTTGTAGTATGAGCTAAAAGTAATACTCTTCTATAAAAAAAACCCTCCCAGACGGATTTGAACCAGCGACATATGGATTACTGAAATTATATACCACTAAGTGTTCACTGCTCTACCAACTGAGCTCTTACAACGACTAACTAAAAACTCGACAAGTCCGCAACCTATTATACCAGTTTTCATTTTTTTGATTTTCGGATGATTCTGGCCAGGATTTTAGAAACAAAATATGAAATTATTGTATTGTCACGGGTCCTCTACACGTATACAAAGTTTCAAGTCGATCCAATGTTTCTAAGTGGGTGAAAATCACGTTGAGAGATTCCGTTACATTGATAGAAAAACACGTTTTTTGATTTTCTGATGATTATGGTCAGGATTTTAGAAAATAAATATGAAATTATTGTATTGTCACGGGTCCTCTACAAGTATACAAAGTTTCAAGTCGATCTCAAGATTTTAAGTGGGTGAAAATCGCGTTGAAAGATTCCGTTACATAGATAGATAGATAGATACAGGTCAAGCTAATATAAAGCGTGTAAAAATTACAAGATTGACGCTTCTAAAATTAACATTTATCCAAATAAAATGTACCAACCTCATATTTCAAATGCTACCAACCTTATCCATTTTGAATGCATAGTTTTGAAATTATAACTATTTACGAACATAATATTGATATAATTTTACTCAGGCACAATTTTCTGACTGAACAGCTATTTGAACCCAACACCAGCTTTACGCGGTTGAAGCAACAAGGTTCTCTTTAATTATATTAAGTATTAAACTAGTCAATACCGGGTGTGCGCTGCTACGCCTAAATAAATTAAATGTGCTTATATGTTTAGTTGTCCACCGCTGTGGTTTCAAGGTAGCGTGCTACCTTGTCACGCAGCGGGCCCGGGTTCGATCCCCGGTCGGGGCAGTTTTTCTGGGCGAGGTTTTTATAGAGGTTTTTCCTCACCTGTAAGACAAATATCAGGAAAACTTTAAGGCCCAAACGGTCCCCGAAATCATATGATCATCATCATCATCATCATCATCCTTATCATTATTATAATCATCATCATCATCCTTCACCGGTGTGGAATGCAACGGGAAGCTATCACACCTACAATTCCCTAGTAAAGCTGCAAGCATAACATGAAAATGCTATGATTGCAGTGAAGAACCTGCCTTCTGGCAGAATTACTATGGATGTATATGTTTAGTTGTCCACCGCTGTGGTCTCAAGGTAGCGTGCTGCCTTATCAAGCAGCGGATCCGGGTTCGATTCCCGGTCGGGACAGGCTCCTGGGTGAGGTTTTTCGGGTTTTTTCCTCACCTATAAGACACATGTCAGGAAGCTTAGGGCCCAACGGTCCCCGAAAATCATCCGGTCATTATCATCATCCTTTACCGGTGTGGAAAGCAACGGGAAGCTACCACACTTATAATTCCCTAGTAAAGCTTGCAAAGCATAGCATGAAAATGCCATGATTGCAGTGAAAGACCTGCCCTAGGGCAGAATTACTATGGATTGATATGTTTAGTTAAATAAGTAAAAAAGATATATAAATTTATATCGTAATTATTTTAGATATCCCGTACTGATTACCCGGTGTTGCCCGGGAATCTAATCATGCCGATCTACTTGGAATCAATGAGCTGAATAATAAAAATGGTTATTAGTTATTACGAATTATCCGTAAAAGACATACACATGTCGCGGACTTTTTTTATATTCTATTCTGCGTACTTTCATTTGATGTATATGTTATGGTATAGGCCAGTGTAAATCATTTAAGCATCCAAAAATTTCCGAAAAACATGTTTTTCACTACAAAGGATAATTATTAAGGGTGAAGGAGTTGAGTATTACAACTCTCTTATAGCCTAAAAACTTCCCGGAAACTCCTGGACATTTTGCAAAAAGCCAATCACAATCCAATGAATGGTGTAGTAATGCATAATGAATAAACATACATACATACATTCGTTTTTATATGCCTCTGTATATATATATATATATATATATATATATAAATAAATTATGGTCCACGGTACCGTGCTGCCTTGTCACGTAGCGGCCCCGGGTTCGATTCCCGGTTGGGACAGGCTCCTGGATGAAGTTTTTTTTTCAGAGTTTTTCTTCACCTGTAAGACAAATGTCAAGAAGCTTAGGGCCCAACGGTCCCCGAAAATCATCCTTATCATTATCATCACCATCCTTCACTGGTGTGGAAAGCAACAGGAAGCTACCACACCTATAATTCCATAGTAAAGCTTCAAAACATAGCATGAAAATGCTATGATTGCAGTGATAGACCTGCCCTCGGGCAGAATTACTATGGATATATATATATATATATATATATATATATAGATTAGATTAGATTAGTACTGTCCTCTTCCGACGAGTTTAGCGCTCAAAGGAAAGTGGTGTGGGGATAGATACTGGATGACATCAGTAGTCAGGAAGGAAGTACAATCGTATTAAAACATTAGCCCTAGTTACGAAACCAGTATGCTTTTTTTTTTATTTACATATATGTTACAACCCGTGTTTCACCAATGGTATATCACGGGATATTTACAGTTTTACAATTGTTCAATTATTGTTCTAGTTGTTCTTGTAGTTGACGGAAGATCCTCGTAAGAAATTCTGCAACGTTGACTGTGTTAAAGTGGAACTTCCGAATATTTGGCGGAGTAGCAATTTGTAGTATAGCTGGTCGATCTCTGGAGAACATGTTGCATTCAGTCATCAGATGGTGGGCCGTCTGCAATGATTTTTCTGGGCAGTTGCAATAAGGTGAAACAGTTTTGTTCATTTTGTGTAGGTAGGATTTAAATAGTCCATGGTTGGTGAGAAATTGTGTGGTTATATAGTTAGGCCATAGGGATAGGGACAGTCTATAGGGTATGTTGGGGATGAACATTTTGGTATGGAAGGCGTCATTTGATTTGGTGTAAATTAAATTCCAGGTTGTTTCATAGTATTCTTTTAATAACTGCTTGCCTCGTGTTATAGGGATGGAGTTATAGTCGATAGTATTTTGTAGCTAGCGGCTATTTTAGCCAGATAGTCAGCTCTTTCATTCCCTCGAAGACCTGCGTGACCTTTAACCCAGTGGAGGTCAATCTTTCTCGTCTTTTTGAGTACGATTAGCTTTTCTCTGGTTTGGATCGCCAAAGGGTTGGTTGATTTTCTATTAGCTATGGCTAGAAGAGCGGCTTGTGAATCTACGTGGATAGCATATGTTGAAGTTACGTCTTTTTGTAGTTCAATCCATTCAACTGCCATTTGAATTCCAAGGAGTTCTGCCTGGAAGACTGAGCATTCTATGTCAAGTCTTTTCATATTGGTAAATACCTCCTTTGAGTTTTTCTCGGCTACCATACCTGCTCCCACATGCTTAGCCGTTTTGGACCCATCCATGAATATTAAGTAGTCGGCACTCCCTACAGTTCCAGTTGAATCTATTTCTATATAGCTATCTTTGGGATGAATTCCTTTTATTAGTGTTGGCATTTCAGTTCGTTTCAGTAGAGGGATTATAGCATTGGTGGCTTGGCCTCTGGATATTGCTTTAATGTCGTTGTGTAGGAGTACTGTTGGATCCATGGGCATGACGCATGCTAGAGCTTGGAGAGCATTGTATGAAACTGTTCTGTATGCTTTTGTTGCGAAAAGGAGAAAATGTCTTTAACACGTATTCAAAACAGCAAACTGAGAACTGCATATTTGTGAATTAATAATACTTCCCTTCGACTCGGCTGTAGGAACAAAAGAAAGTAGGCCTACCTACAAGAGTAGTAAACTGAATGGCAAGAATACCCTACCTCCCAGCGCTAAACTCGTCGGAGGAGAATAGAGCTGGGTTGGGGTTTTTAATATTCTTACACGGCAACTTTATTTGTGGTTTATTGAATTTACCCATCTTTACTGGCTTGCTTGGTTTAGGCTAGGGGCATGGAAATTTCTAAAAATTAGCGACGGTCACGATATGCGAATATGTCCAATGTGCGGGAACTTTGAAGATGAGATACATATATTAGGAAAATGTAATGCTTTAGAATATTGGAGACGTCAGTTATTATCGGAAATAGTTCTAAATTCAAATCGGGAAAGATTGGCATGCTACGAGTTATTGGTAAATCCAGAAAATTGGATAAACCTCGGTAAATTTCTGGACAAAACGCGGAAAATAAGGACAACACTCATTCATGAATAAATATATGTTATCAAAATGCAATACCATTAATTCTTAACAATTATATATAAATTAATTAGTGTATAATGCTATTGTGTTATTATTTAATTGTAATATTATTGTGTTTTCTTTATGTAATTGTAATGTTAATGTTTTTTAGTGTATAATGCTATTGTATTATTATTTAATTGAAATATTATTGTGTTTTCTTTATGTAATTGTATTGTTATTGCTTTTTTTGTTGTTTATTTTTCTTTACACTAGTACCAATTATTACTTTATTGTAACGGACTGTCAACAGCACGTACGGCTTGCTGCCCGTGCGACCCATATTTGTAAATAATATTGTAAATATCTTACTTTTTGTCTAATAAAGTCCTACTACTACTTTATAGAATGAATTAGATGAAAACTGCTCTAAAGTAATATGTAGTCTTTGGGGCTGTTCTTGGTTCGCACATCAGGCATTCATACATACGACTCGTACTGTCATTTATTTGGGCTGGGCCCAAGACCTCGAGGAAGGGCTACAATACTCCCTTTGTCCCTATTTTGCCCTAAGTTTACACACAGACTCGTAGATACGAAGAAATATAGGCCTAATATGAGTAACCCCATTAGATTACCACCATCACATATTTTAAACACCTGTGGTTTGTTACGTAATATGAGATGAGGTGAAAGTTGATATGAAATGAATGAATAGAGATGAAATGACTGGGGAGGAAAAAGGAATGGTGAGTGTTGGTGGGATAAAATTCAGGAAACGGCAGAACCCCTAGAGACAAAAAAAAAAAAGTGTGGCTATGTCGTGAACACTGCTGCGTTTTACGTAAATACGTGTACGTAACGCCGTCGTTGATCCGCTCGGACGCCTTCATTCTTTTACGTTCCCGGCACCGCACCGCTTCACTCTGTCATATGGTGTTTTATGGGTACCATAGGATTGCTCTTGAGAAGCCCTTTCCAACCGTATACGATCTCTATATTTTGATTTGGCTTTTTGACGAGCGTAGGCCGATATTGCATTGTTGCTTTAATTTGTTACTTTAATATAAATATTTTTAAACACACTTTGTACATTAGCATACAATTACTGAAAGTTATTATCGTCTGCGTAGAATTTTAGAGGCTTTCTTCTTGCTATACAGTCAATTAGGTGGTATTGTTCACATTTTTAGTCAAATAGCTTGGAGAGGCACTGGTTCGATGCGAGGTGGAACCCTTTTTTGGTACATATTCTGTAGTGGAATCCATGTGTGGCGGTCCTCGTGAACACGTGTCTCAGGGAGAAGTTCGGTTCCTTCCATTCTTCGGTGTTCATCGCTGGGGTCAGGAAGAATCCGCGGTCTATATCCTCTGCTTTTTCTGATCTCTCTCTTATGTGTGGTTCATAGGCTGGGGTGTGTGGCAGGTTATATTTTAACGCTATTTCTCTGAGTCACACCATATATATTCACTATAACTATTTCACACTAATGTTTTATATAAGCAATCAATAGTTCTTGACGAGAGCTGACGATTAAAACTCAAACGAACGTCATAACTTCTCAGAGTCAAAATTTATTTTGTTTCCGAGAGCACAATAATATCTGCATTCATTGCTGTAATCTCATCTATTACTTCTTGTTCTTTGGTATTCAAGCCTTCAACATTCAATGTGCCAATAGCAAATGTCCGTTTTCGTAGCTTAAGTCTTCCATATTTAAATCCATCCGGCTGACCTATTTTACTGAAGTACGTAGCGATATACTTTTTTCCAGGGCCAGGTTGCCAGCCTGACGCCTAATCCCCAGACACGGAGGACCTGGTTTTTTTCTTAGGGTTTGCTCCCTTAGCCGACAGGTCTCAGTTTTAAGGCGCTGAGAACTCGCCTTTCGTCCCATCCTGTTCGCTACAGTCTATTACGACTGCAGTCAGGGAGCACGACGAGAACATAGGATTAGGACTTGCTGGCAGAGCTGCTAAAACAGTCGCAGTGGCATTTCTCGAGATTTATTAAGGTATACATAGTCCGCATCTGTACCCTTCTCGAGGCCGTACCAATCAAAATTTATACTAAACGAAAATTATGTGACGTAGCGAAAACGACCACAAAATGGCGACGCCTTCAGCCGCGCGCAATGCGTCACAGTCCACACTCAATGAATTCTGTGATCCTTCATCTATCGAGTGGCGTAATTAAATTTTAGATGTAGATGGTATGTATGTAGCTGCAATACTAAATGTATCCCCGATTTTGTTATCACCAGTTTTCTGAAATGCCCCTCCCACTATGGTCGCAAATTTAAAAACATATTCACGTCAGAATGTTGGTATTGCTCACCACTAATACCTCTTCGGAAACGCCAGAATTGGAACCTAAGATCCCAGTTGGGGCAGGCAGGGGCACGCTATGACACGCTTTCATCGATACGTTAATTGCATTAATTGTTTAATGTGAATAGTCTGCCTGAGTAAATTAATTTCAATATTACGTTCGTAATTAGCTGATATGACACGGAATAAATCCCATCATAGTGCATTTTAATAGAAGTGACCCTGTTGTAACTAACTCGCTGGCACTATTGAACCCGTAGGTTCATGACCTCGCGGAGATAATCTCTCTATGCATCCCTATCCTGAGCTTATGTATTCAATTCACTCCCAGTATAATCTACTTCCTTCAAATCATGGTTAATATTATTCTCGAACCTCATTCTTTGACAACCTACTGGACGTTTTCCTTCTGATTTTCCTACAAGGATTTTCCATTCACCTATTTCATTCTCAATTCCTGTCACATGCCCTGCCCATCGCGTCTATGAGACTTAACTGTTCTTATTATTTCTGGTTTCCCACAAAGTAGTTCACTGTTATGTAGTCTTCTCTATTCGCCGGTCTGTGCATTGGTCTTTGATCCAAAATTTTTCCTAAGAACTTTACTCTCAAGTACTTGTAATATTTTCTCCTCTCTTAAAGTAAGAGTCTATTTTCTTATTATATTTTGAATTCCCATAAGAACCATGTAGCTCACTGTTAAGTAGTCTTCCTCATTCGCCTGCCTGTTCACGTGTCTTTGATCCAAAAATTTTCCTAATAACTTTATTCTCAAATACTTGTGGCTGATTTTTTCTCCTCCCTTGAAGAAGAGTCCATGTTTCACATCAATATAATATAATTGGAATAATAGGCTTAACAGTTTTATATATTTTCTACTTAATGTTTTTTGAGAGAATTTGGGTCGATAAGAGTCCCTGTAATGCATAATAGTGTGTAACTTAAAGAATTAAGCCTATGTTAAATTTATTTTATACCTCATTCTTGTTAGTAATGCTCCCAGGTATTTGAATTCAACCCCTTCTTCAAAATTTTGCTCATTTGTTATTAAGTGTACATGGATTTTAAATAGAGAGACATTTGTGTCTGCTGCTGGATTGCCTGAGTAGTATAATTAGTTAGTGCGCCAGTACTTAGATTTGGTGATCTTGAGTTCAAATCCGGTTCAGGTAGACATTTTTCTCTGTAGTTGTATAAATATTAATTTTATTTTGCTTAAAAGCGGGGCACAGAGTATTAATTCAGTGTAATATATGTCATATAATTAATATAAACGTTTAAGAAAACGTGTGACAAAAATAAACTTGATTTTATTCTGTAATCGGATGATTTCTGTGTATATAGTGTTTTTTTTAACTGGCACCACTGAATGTTACTTGTCTCTAGGTATGATCATTTGGCTGCACTTCTTAATAAAATCCTAGCAGAGAAGCCAGCCAATGTTGTAGAGTACTTCGAAGAATACAGTCGTAATTTTAAAGAAGAAAGATTCCGTCCTACTACAGACCATTTACAAGATATATATGTATCTCCAGATGAATATGAAAACGCCAAAAAACTTATGCCATTTCTTCAGGTGAGTGTGTGTGATCCAAATTATATTCCTTTCCTGATAGATCGTGTCACAAAAAGGTTCAGATGACGTGGGGTATATAAAACTATCTACAAAGGGAAAAGTTAAACTAAAGTAGGAGATAGATAAATTGAGAGAGAGAGAGAGAGAGAGAGAGAGAGAGAAATAAATAAATACGAGGGCGGATCGGAAAGTAACGTACAATAATTTTTTTCTGCCTTGGTATTGCAGCTAGAATGTTGAAATTTCACAGAGATATAGTTTGAAGTTTTCACTACAGATGATATTTTTTTCTCAGGTGCACCTCTTGCGAGAGAAGCTTGAACTATGCAACAAAGATGGCGCGCATGCTACAGTCGTCCACCTGTGAGGAACAGGGCGGATCAGAAAGTAACGCACAATATTTTTTTTTTAAAAGTTTAATAGTAAAAAAAAGGAAAAAAATCACAAATGAACTTACATCTTTTACCTACCTTTCGACATAGTCACCAACTTTCTCAACACATTTTTCCCATCGTGTTACCAGTTTCAATATGCCCTGTTCGTAGAAGTCCGTTTGGTTGGAGTGTAGCCATCTGCGCACTGCTGATTTCACTTCCACATCTGTCTCAAAGCGTTTGCCGGCCAGGAATTTCTTCATGGGACCAAACAGATGAAAGTCCGATGGTGCGGGATTGCTGCTGTTGTCGGTCGGCCGGAGCGTGGCGAATCACTAAGGTTCACGCGTCCCTCTTGGAAGAATGTGCACCACCTGGAGACATTGCTACGGTCCATACAATCATCCCCATACACGCCACGCATGTCCCTGTGAATTTCACTGGGTTTATGCTCTTTGGCCCACAAAAATCGAACAACACTTCTCTGTTCCTCACAGGTGGACGACTGTAGCATGCGCGCCATCTTTGTTGCAAAGTTCAAGCTTCTCTCGCAAGAGGTGCACCTGAGAAAAAAATACCATCTGTAGTGAAAACTTCAAACTATATCTCTGTGAAATTTCAACATTCTAGCTGCAATACCAAGGCAGAAAAAAAATTATTGTGCGTTACTTTCCGATCCGCCCTCGTACATTTTCATTATAGGACCTACATATGTTGCCGAATCATTTAATTTCTTATTCTGTCCAGTTTAGAACATTTTATTTGAGGGGTCTAGAAGCAAAACTGGCAATCTCCACTTTTTAGTGAAAATTAGTTAAGGTAGGGATGGTTTTCTTGAAGGTAAACTCCAGCTATGTTTGAACGTGTTGAGTTGCTTTACCGGCAAAATCGTCCTCAAATGTAAAGTAAAAAATTGCAGTTAGTTGCAACCATGGCAATCTCCATGTAGCTGTGAGTTGCATGAATGGCAATCTCCATGTTGACCAATCATCAACAAGCCGTCTGTCACGTGACTGAATGTTTATGACGCCATGATTGTTAGTGCAAGCATATGAGATGTACATGGTATTTTTTAGTTTAAAGTCATGGGGCATTTCTTTTTGCCGAGTGATAGTGTTTTTGGTAGAATCGAGCAGGTTTTGAAAAAAAATGAAACAGTCATAAGCCCAGAAGAATACATAGAGGGTTTCAAACGTTTTGAAACTGTTATTGAAATGGGAAAGGATATTGAAATTTCTGATTGGAAAACAGATGCATATGGCGTAAAGAAAAGTACTGGTACCTAGCACTTCAAATTTAATCCTATGAAGCGTTTTGTTCTAACAAGGGCTAAATCCAATCCCATGAATAATGTGTTAGTGCGAGGAGAGCCTCAGTATCGTAGTGATTTA
Organism: Diploptera punctata; assembly: GCA_030220185.1. Lineage (NCBI taxonomy): Eukaryota > Metazoa > Arthropoda > Insecta > Blattodea > Blaberidae > Diploptera > Diploptera punctata. The sequence goes on from JASPKZ010000435.1 coordinate 234,183, forward strand.
GGGATGACTAAAAGTGTTTGTAAAAGTGGTAAAAATATAAGAATGATTAATCCCACCATAATTGAAAGAGGTGTTAAAGTGAATGCCATGAAATTACGAGACATTGATAAATTATTAACTACACATTATGGCAACGAATGGAAAACCTTTTGACAGCCTCAAATTCTATACAAATTTGCTTGAAACAACAGGTAATGATGAGACTGAGAATGAGGAAATCATTGAGGGAGAGGAGCCTTTGTAGAAGCAGATGATAATAATTTGAGTGTTTAGATGTTTAGGTTCTCATCCTATTATAAGTTACATGACTAAGTATGATAGTAAAATGTATACAGTTAACTTACTTTGAGTTCGTTATTCATTTTCAGTGATTTCCCAATAATTCTGTTGAAAAACTGTCAAATCTCCTAAACATGTTGGATGCAAAACAGAAAATCTCCACCTGTTAGTTGCAAACCTGGCAATCTCCAATTTATATCACATCAGTACTTACGATTACTTACTCTTACTTACTCACTGGCACTATCGAACCCGTAGGTTCATGGCCGCGCGGACATAAGCTCTCCATACATCCCTATCCTGAGCTAATGCTTTCCAATCATAGTACTTACGATTATTGCAGATATTTAGGTTATAATGTTTTTTTAAGGGACTATAAGAGTAGAAGACTATATGCTAAAGAAAAAACCATTAAAGAATCTGTTATATTTACTAAGATCTAATAAATCAGTCTCTCTTGTAAAATTGGGTTCAATGGACATTGCCAGTTTTGCTTCTAGACTCCTCATTTATACCTTATATATTTTGTGTTGCAGGTTGCTTCAAAAACAGATGCAGAACAAATGGCTCCTGAAGAAGAGGAAATTACAGAAAATCCTCTCTCAGACCTTATGGAAATGCAATTCTATTTTCAACAAGCTGGAATTGGAATTCCTTCAAATGAAATGTTTTTAATTGCTCTTGCTGTTCACAAACTTAAACAGAATCGAAATATTACTAAACTCAGGTATGGCAACGAAAATATAATAGTACTCCTTACTCATATGATACAGCACAACAAGAAGGGTATAACTAATAAATAGAGTCCGGATGTTAGGCACTTAAAAATTTCAAAATAGGCATGCAAAAAGGCACTAAAATCATTAATGTAGGCACTAAAAATTCAAAATAGGCTCTTAAAAAAATGGAATACATCATACATTTTTACAGAATATAAACATATGCTATCAATAGTGTACGAAGATGTCAGAGATGATTTTGGAACTTGTTTTTGCATTTTTACACAGAGCATATGTATGTTTTGCAGTGTGTACATGCTGCAAAACATGACACTTTTTCGCGCAATTCATTGAAAATTTACACACTTTGCAAAACGATATTGAACCGTCACTTGAGAATATTTCCGCACCAAATTCTTTCAGGAAATTGGTCAGTTTGTCTTACTGTTTACTGTTGTTCGTTCTTTTTAGCCATCGTAAAACAACTGTTCTAAAGGTATAAAAAAAGCCACATACACTTGTCGCACCACTATGTCTATGAAGCACCTGTCTGTGAACGAGGACTACAGACTGATTTCAGTGTTACCAACATCAAAAATAATATTTCCAGTCACTTAAAGGTTTCTATGCAATGATATGTGTCATGAAGTTTGTCCATTTCATTGAAATACTAAGTTAATTTCGAGAAAAAATTGCTAATAGGCATTTATAATCATTGTAAGCTGAAATAGGCATTTATAGGCAAAATGAGCTTCATGGAAAACAACTCTAGAGCCGTCGGTATGAACTTATATGAAGCCACTTTTACGATATCTATAATAAATAACTGTAGGCATTTTCCCTAACATCCGGTCTCTACTAATCAACTAACTCACTGACACCTATAAGACATCCATAGTAATTCTGCCCGAGGGCAGGTCTTTCACTGCAATCATAGCATTTTCATGCTATGCTTTGCAGCTTAACTAGGGAATTATAGGTGTAATATCTTCCCGTTGCTTTCCACACCGGTGAAGGATGATGATGATGATCGGATGATTTTCGGGGACCGTTGGGCCCTAAGCTTCCTGACATTTGTCTTACAGGTGAGGAAAAACCTCACCCAGGAAGCTTGTCCCGACCGGGGATCGAACCCGGGCCCGCTGCGGTGACAAGGCAGCACGCTACCTCGAGACTACAGCGGAACCTATAAGACATATGCCAGGAAAATTTAAGGCTCAAATTGTTCCGAAAATCTGACCATTATATTCGCCATGTTCAGTTTGAAAGGGTGTGTGATTAGTTGTCTTTCTCATTCATGTTGTGTTGTCTCGGAAGAGAACCTGACATTGAGCTGATCACTCAGCCTCCGGGTCCTTGTGTGTTCAAAAAAGCATGTGTGAGATCCATAGTTTAAAATCCCTCCCCCGACATGTCGTTCCGGGTGGCTTGTGGCATCTAAGAAGTACCTATAAGGTGAGAGGTTGAACTAAGTTAATGGAATGAAATAAAAAAAATACCCCAATGGAACCCATGTCCGCGTTTCTTAACGATTGTATTTTTAAGGTGAAAGATTGTGACTATTTCGACCGAGGTACTTTTTCGTCTAGGGTCCAACATGGGTGATACTTTTGGCAATAATGCTTCCGCCGGCATCGCTCCATCACGACAAGGTAAATACACCATCACAGGAAAATCCCTAAGCCACATTTTTCCCCCTTTTGAAATAGTAGGCCTATAGTATTTAAGTTTAGACATTATGAAATTTAATATGGATATTCTAAAGACATCGAGATAAATTTCGAATATACCGGGTGTTACATGATCTGATTGACAAGCTTACAGGAATAATAAGTCGTACAGAGAGGGTAATTTTTGTTAAGATCGTAAAAAATACTCCCAAAAACGTGCAAGGGCGGTTTTTACGGATGTTGCTGGTTTGCGCAACCACCAGTTTTCAAATAACTTATTATTTCATTAATGAGATTAAAAAAGTCCTATTTTTTAATCTAAACGAACTCAACATACTGTTTCCAAAATACAGTGAGCTGTGAAATGATCTCGTTGCAAACCTGCTAAAACGTATGCATTACAAATATTTGTTCTTTTCTCCTGAGCACACGTGCCCCCTTTCACTCCATAAACCTGGTTATTAGAAACGATCTACGTTACAGTATTTTTGCAAACATAGGATTGTTGAGATGTGTGAGGAGTATATTACTGTTACATTCATTTTCGTGCTTTTCACGAGACCACGGTTTCAGACGACATCTTGTCCACATCAGTCACAACTCCGACTGATAAAATTCTTCGGCCGTCAGCTATTCTATTGTCAACATCTTCTGTGCTGCCATATATGGTTGAATTTATGAACTTCAAAATTTAATGATGTTTTTATTATTAATTTAACATTTCTCACTGAAAGATGAATTATATTTGAAGAGAAAAATCTTCGCCTAGACTGAGACTCGAACCCGGGACCTTTGGCTTGCCGGGCCAAATGCTCTACCAACTGAGCTACCGAGGCGAGTTACGATTTAGACGCAAATTTTTCTCTTATATACGTTGTAATTCCCTCTCGCCAAATGCTTTTGAAACCATTGCTTCTATCTTTTGCAAATGGCGGCTTCTTAGTTAAGAAGACTCGCCTCAGTAGCTCAGTTGGTAGAGCATTTGGCCCGGCAAGCCAAAGGTCCCGGGTTCGAGTCTCGGTCTAGGCGAAAATTTTTCTCTTCAAATATAATTCAAAATTTAACTTTGTTCGTTAGAAATATCAAAGTTCATCGATCTATATTTATTTTTCTGAAATCGAGGTCTCGTGTAAAGCACGAAATTTATGAGGTGGGTTTTCCTAAAATAATTCTCCGATGAATTTAAATGATTACTACCTCATAATGTTTACTTCCCAACATCAATTTTAATATAGCATATTATATTGCTTTATCTAAGATTTTATAACAATGAATTCAGTAACTGTTCAACAATGCAAACCGTTTTTATTACTCTCCATTGAAGAGAGATTGGAAATAAAAACCCTTAGCAATACACTCGCCAGATTTGACTGTAAAGCAGACAATTTAATGCAAACAAAAAAAATTCACATGAATTTTCAGGCGGGATGTTTACCGGTACGAAAATCATGAAAGGATATGTGGTTCTGAAGGGGAAAAAAAATAACTTTATTATTTTGATCTTATAATACAGTGCGATTATTATAGCATTGGAGAGCAGACCAGCAGCGGCGGGGTTTATGCTGTGTGATGACGAAGGCTTACACATGCAAGCGCGTCTGCTGGCCAATGCTATACTGATCGCACTGTACAAATTTTAACATTCGCAAAAAAAGAGAATAGCATATGTATAAGAAAAATTAGTGTTTGTATCGAGAAGCCTGAATGGTGCAATCGGTAGAGCGCTAACCTATAAAGTTAGAAGTCTCCAGTTCAAACCCCAATTCGGGCGTTAATTTTTCTTTCCAAATTAATAATTGTCCATCATTGCGAATGTCAAAATTTGTATTATAACATCGATATATCAAAATTTACTGCTTCGATGGTAATGTAAAAATTTCTCATTGTACGTCTTATGATTTAGAAGCCGTCACGTGGCACTGGTAGAAAAGTCTATCTCCCTCGGACGAAAAAGAGAACAATATATGAATAAGAAAAAATAGCGTTTGCCATCGGGATGCCTAAATGGTGCAGTTGGTAGCATGCTAACGTATAAAGTTAGAGGTTTAGGGTTCAAATTTCGATTTAGGCGATAATTTTTCTTTTCAAAATAACAATTACTCTATTATTAATCTAGCATTTTCTTCTTTAGAGAAAATCTATGGATAAGCAAATAAAAAATGACGAATTTTTAAAACAGCATATTCAATTTTTTTATTTCGCATTCTTGGATTCTACAAATATTGCTCAACAATTGGACAGAAAGTACAGGAGGTGGATCGCTTTGCATAAAGAACAAATAGAAAAGATAGATTTTAAATGCTAATGAAAAACGGCGTAATACGTTATATTTTTTTTTTCTAAAACCAAGTACCATTATCTGATTTCACAAGCCGTCACAGATTTTTTTATAAAATAATCTGGATTTTTAGGTAGAGTTTATACAGGATGTTTCAAAATTAAAGCGCAAACTGAAACGGTTGAATGCATGTGATAATGAAGCAAAAATGTTACAGTAAACATGGGTCCGCAAACGAGCCATGTACGAGAATATTGCAAATGTGTGGTTACAAGCCACCACTGACTTAATTAAGAAACATTGTCCTAATTAGTGTAAATTAATTTGAAAAGTAGACTTTTCGTTTAATTTCCATCCTATGTTGCCTCAAAATTCACTCATAGCTTAAACTACCAAGGAATACAATTATTATTATTTTACATGTACATGCATTTGTGTGGCAATTCTTCGCGTTGAAATTCCTGGAGAGATTTGAACAGCTTCCAACATCATATCCTCAACTTCAGGCATAATGCGTAGCCTACAGATCTTCCTGCTCCCCTGCAACGAAACTACCCTTTTCTCTTAAGCACTGATGGATTCTTTTAAATGGGCGACTTTTCGGGTGTCTTCGATCAAGGTATTGCTGACTGTACAAACGTGCAGCCGCCCGTGCATTGTTGTTAGCCCTACCATAGATGAAATGAATGTCCGCATACTCTTCGATGCTGTATGTTTCCATTTTGAGTACGTAGAGTTCAGCACATTTGACACTGTTCAGACAAGTGATCTGACTGTATTGTCTGTCGTGTATGGTTTGTTTACAAATTCACCTTTTGGTGATGTTCAGTTTCGTAAAAAAGAACATAACGCGGCTCGCCTTTAAGTGCGCAACGAGTGAAACATATGATGTTTACAACGTAACCACCGCTGTGGTCTCGAGGTAGCGTGCTGCCTTGTCACACAGCGGGCCCGAGTTCGATCCCCGGTCGAGACAAGTTTCCTGGGTGATGGTTTTTTCGGGTTTTTTCCTCACTTGTAAGACAAATGTCAGGAAACTTTAAAGCCCAAACGGCCCCTGAACATCATCTGGCCATCATTATCATCATTTTATTCATCCATAGTAATTCTGCCCGAAGGCAGGTCCTTCACTGCAATCATAGCATTTTCATGCTAATGCTTGCAGCTTTACTAGGGAATTGTAGATATGGTAGCTTCCCGTTGCTTTCCACACCGTGAAGGATGATGACGATAATGATAGGGATGATTTCGGGGACCGTTTGGGCCTTAAAGTTTTCCTGACATTTGTCTTACAGGTGGGGATAAACCCCGATAAAAACCTCACCCATTAAAACTGTCCCGACCGGGAATCGAACCCGAGCCCGCTGCATGACAAGGCAGCACGCTACCTCGAGACCACAGCGGTGGACTTATCTTCATTAACATATTAATTAAGTTTGGAATAAGGTTTCTCCTGGCGCATCATTGCCGTCACCACCTATCTTATATCATCGGGGCAGCTTAATTCCGCCTCAACCTCAGAAGTGGGTTACAATAACGCCATGCCAGGAGTGAATACCAGAAAGTCGAAATGACAACGTGGTGGCATTGAATAAAAAAATGTTTACAACGCAGGATGTCAGTGGCGGCTCAGAACCACATAGCCTATTCGCAATAATAAATCTCGCACATGTTACTGAAACCTTTTTACTTCTACTCCGTATCATCCTATAATTTCAATCGTTTCTGTTTGCTCTATTGCTTTTGATACATATTGTAGTTTATTTTGTATTTTAGATTTTGGGGAATTATTTATGGGACAATGAAGAATTATATAATTGCTGAGACAGAAGTTGTAGAAGAGGAATATGCCAAAAGGAATGCGGTATGTAGATAATTATTCTCAATCTAAAATCGTGTTTAAAAATAATTACGGTATAGTGTCTCTCTAATTAAAAAATAAGGGAGATGCTGTCAAGGCATTTAAAAAAGAACCCGAATGCCACTCCGCTGCATCCTACCCCACCTCGTGCCCTGGTGTCTATTATAAAATAGTAAACAACTTAAACATTCTATAAAACAAAAAGAGTATATTGCGATACAAGTGAGGCAAGCACTTGTTACTGATGGAGAAAAAGTTTGAAAAAACGAGGCGCTTGCGCCGAGTTTTTTCAATTTTCGAGATAAGTTACGTGCTTACCTCATGTGTACTGCATACTATTTTTTTGGTCTATGTGACTAATTTTGATTAAATATAGTAATAAATGAATTAAAATATTGGTTACATGTAAATTACTTCTATGAGAAAGAAACATTTGGTGATCGTTGCTATGTAGCTTTTCATTTGTTTTATTATAAGCAAGGATTGTTGGCTGTAGAGACATTTTTATATGTAGTACCGTGATTAGAATCTATTTTATAATTTTATTATGCAAGGAGTCATGGTAGATGATAAAGAAATTGAAGAAGCCTGGAGAGTGGGATGTTCTGCATTAATTCCGGAAAAGTCTAAAGGAGAAAGGTACGAGTTAGTGCACAAAACATTCAAGAAATGTTTTGTTTTACTTACCGAACGTGTGCTTTTTAAGTCCATATCAGCATTGCGATTTCTTTTGTTTGCATAGCAACAAGATTAGATATGGGAACGTTGACTTATTTCCAGTAACAATAATATTGTTAAGTATAAGGAATTAGTCACATCGACCAAAAACAGTTGTTTATACCTCTTCCGAGCTAATTTCCTGTTGCAATATAAACAAACCAGATGTATGACTCCATTTTCATTGGTCGAACAATGGTTTTACCTTTAAGCGTGTAAGAAAATATAGTTCGCTCTCTGACATTCGAAATGAAGGTTATAAAAGTAATAAAAATACATATTATCAAGCACATGTCTATATAAGTTATATGGAGGATATTAAAATATATAATTACAATTTTAATAGATTAAATAAACATTGTTATATTCTCACGTAAGCGTAATGCAGAATACGTAGGACTTTCTATTGTTTCAAAATGGCCGCTTCCTGTAGAATTTCTTAAAAGATTGGGGGGGAAAAAAAATTAAAAACTGAGAGAAACAATGTTTCTAATGTATTCACGTAGACTTTCACGGCCGGAGTTACTATGATGATCTTGATGAAGATTTTCGGGCTGTAGGCCGTGGTCGTGAGGCTTGTAGTTCCCCGACGTTTCGCCAGAGGCTGCGTCTGGCATCCTCAAGGGTTGTCTTGAGACTGAAGGCCTAAGTCAATATATTAGAAACGATTGAAATTATAGGATAATAGAAGCAAAAAAGTCTTGAGACAACCCTTGAGGATGCCAGACGCAGTCTCTGGTGAAACGTCGGGGAACTACAAGCCTCACGACCACGGCCTACAGCCCGAAAATCTTTATCGAGATCACCATAAATTTTCTAATGTTTTCAAACAGTTTAGTGAAAAAATCCTATATTAACCATTGAGGATGTGATGAAAATAATACAGAATTTATAGACGAGTCAGCATAGATCATGTGTTCTGCTCGTAATGAAAATACAAATAAATGATATCTATCGACATCATGGAAAAAGCGTGAACGTCTGATTAGATATATAATTTAATTCTAATAAATAAAAAAAATGGACGTTCATAATTATTGGTATCATCTTACCTTGTATTCAGTATTATTTCCCGTAAAATATGATGTAGCCTAAGAGCAATGTTTCTATCGGTGACAGTTCCGTACACAATTCAGTTATATGGCGGTTAAAGGTAGTACCACCGAGCGACAGCGAAATGCAGAAAGTTGAACTTTCAATCATAGTCGCCATTGCTGTAAGAAAGACAAAACGCACTATCACGCAAAAAATAATTGTCGCGTTTATAAAAAAAAGTAAAATAATTTTATAAAAGAAAATATTTGGAAACGAATAACGAATGAACTGAAATGTGAAGTTAAATTTTATAATATAGGGTATATTTATTATTTTTTGTACATATCTTCATCGGTTCTAACTAGTTCGTAGTAATATTTTGTCGTTTTCATTTCTGTATCTAAGATAGAATTGAATATAAGAAAATAAAAACATTTTCAATAGCTTCAGAATTCACTAATACTAGATGAGATCAAATTTTGGAAGCATTAATTTTAATTATACTTGAAGAGAAAATTTTTCGCCTAGACCGGGATTCGAACCCGGGACCCTTGGCTTTCCGGGCCAAGTGCTCTACCAGCTGAGCTACCGAGGCAAGTTACGATCTAGACGCAAATTTTTCTCTTATGTACGTTGTAATTCCCTCGCGCCAAATGCTTGAAACCATAGCTTCTATCTTTGCAAATGGCGGCTTCTTAGTTAAGAAGACATTTATTGGGAATTTAACACTACTTTATAGCCAGTAGGGCTTCTATTGACGATTTTTATTATTAATTTAACACTTCTCATAGAAGGATAAATTATATTTGAAGAGAAAAATTTTCGCCTAGAGGGAATTACAACGTACATAAGAGAAAAATTTGCGTCTAGATCGTAACTCGCCTCGGTAGCTCAGTTGGTAGAGCACTTGGCCCGGGTTCGAGTCCCGGTCTAGGCGAAAATTTTTCTCTTCAAATATAATTTATCCTTCTATGAGAAGTGTTAAATTAATAATAAAAATCGTCATTAATTTTAATTTCATAGAGGATTTTCTTAATCTTAGGAAACCGTTAAAACAGAAGAAGAAGGTAAAGAATTACAAGAAGGAGCAAAGGAGGAAAATGTTGAAAAGGAAAAAGAGGAAACACCACAAGAGGAAGTTGTTGGAGATGCTAGGTTTAAACCCAAAGCAAACATTCCTCAATCAACTTTTAAACCTCCACTAGAAGTGCCTCGAGAGAAATCGGGAGAAGGTGTTAATAAGAAGGTATATTTTTTACAAATTAAAATAAAATACACGATAATTCTAAATTATTGGTAAAAAAAAGATATCTGTGACTATGATTTAAATTACACTGGTCGACAAGGTTTTCTTCACAAGAAAGATTAGTGAATCTAGTGCATTTTTTCATATTGAATTCAGATATGTAGTCAGAATTTTTCCATCAGGCACAGTTTATTTGTGACAGCTTACTTACTTACTTACTCACTGGCACTATCGAACCCGTAGGTTCATGGCCGCGCGGACATAAGCTCTCCATACATCCCTATCCTGAGCTAATGCTTTCCAATCATTCCCTGTATAATCTACTTCTCTCAAATCATAGTTAATGTTGTTCTCCCACCCCATTCTTGGTCTACCAACTGGGCGTTTTCCTTCTTGCTTTCCTACAAGAAGTTTCCATGCACGTCTTTCATTCCCCATATGCGCAACATGTCCTGCCCATCGCAGTCTACGAGACTTAACTGTTCTTATTATATCTGGCTTCCTATAAAGACCATGTAAGTCTTCTCCATTCACCTGTATGTTCATCTCTCTTTGGTCCAAAAATTTTCCTGAGAACTTTATTCTCAAATACTCGTAATTTCCTTTCCTCCCTTAAAGTAAGGGTCCATGTTTCGCACCCATATAATATAACTGGTAGAATAATAGTTTTATATATTTTCAGCCTAACGTTTTTTGAAAGAAGTTGGGACATCAAAAGTCTCTGCAATGCATAATAGCACGCATTTCAAGAATTGAGCCTATGTTTAATTTCTTTGTGCATCTCATTCCTATTTGTGATTATTGTTCCTAGGTATTTGAATTCAGCCACTTCCTCAAAATTTCCTTCATTTGTCGTTAGCTGTCCATTTCCATTACATACTGATTTGTGACAGCTACTTTTTTAAAATTGATTTTAGCATTCTCTTTGACCTGTCATAGGAACCTTTACCTTATATTTAGCGATTTTATTCAAGCTGTATTTAAGGGCTGTCTCTGATGAGCACGGTGAGCATTTTCATCAGCAAATTTCCACAATGGAAAAGAAGTACCAAGGCAAGTGGAGTTCTAATATGCTGGCTGACTACTGTTGGACCAAGAAAAGAGATGTTCAGGATGAAAAATATGCCCGAAAATCACAATCTACCACATTCTAGGTAAGTCAGAATGAGTTAAGAGTTACATGGATTTTATTAAAAATTATAGAAATTAAAAAAAATGTAAATGAATATCACAGAAAACTCTTGCCTGATAGGAAAAAACTGAAATGAAACTGAAATTTACGATGAAATATACTTCTAAAATCTCATATTTTTATTCTTGTGAAAGAAAAAAATTCATTTTTGTCGACCAGTGTTATTAAAAAAAAACAAATGCATCATGAAATTTTAAATCTTAAGTTTTCCATAGACAACCACAGATAAAAGAAAAAAATTTCCCCCTCCATTTAAATAATATTCAAATCTAAATGTATTTGCTAGAAGAAGGTCATTACTCATTACCTAAAAGACACACATCTGTACAATTCCGGGTCGGCCGCTGTGGTCTAGTGGTTGTGTTCCTTATTTCTAGTCCCGGGAGTCGCGGGTTCAAACCCGGCTGCGATGAATTGATTTTTAGGATGAAAAAATCAAAGAAGGAAGTTCTCCAGGAGGGACTTTAAGCCGTGGGTCTGAAGTATGAAGATTTTCAGGCCCATGAAAGAACTTGAAGCCTATATTAATGCTTCTGAGCAAAATTTAACCTGTCTTACCCATACCATAATTGTTTGCTAGATATATCATTGAGGCGATGTGCTGATAACATATCACTCACTGACATCTGTACGGTTTTAAGCATAATTAAAATTAGCTTGGTCAAGAAAGTCCCGCTAAGGGAACACCCTTGCCATCACGAGGGACGTGTGGGGAATATACATATCTTTCCATCCATAGTAATTCTGCCCGAGGGCAGGTCTTTCACTGCAATCATAGCCTTTTCATGTTATGCTTTGCAGTTTTACTAGGTAATTATAGGTGTGGTAGCTTCCCGTTGCTTTCCACACCGGTGAAGGATGATGATGATGGCCGGATGATTTTCGGGGACAGTTGGGCCCTAAGCTTCTTGGCATTTGTCTTACAGGTGAAGAACCGAAAAACCCTCACCCAGGAGCCTGTCCTGACCGGGAATCGAACCCGAACCCGCTGCGTGACAAGGCAGCACGCTACCTCGAGATTTCAGCGGTGGACAGTATACATATATACATACATATATATATATATATATATATATATATATATATATATACAAAACCGGTCCACCGCTGTGGTCTCGGGGTAGCGTGCTGCCTTGTCACGCAGCGGGCCCGGGTTCGTTCCCCGGTCGGGACAGTTTTTCTGGATGAGGTTTTTATCGGGGTTTTTCCTCACCTGTAAGGCAAATGTCAAGAAAACTTTAAGGCCCAAACGGTCCCCGATATCATATGACCATCGCAATCATCATCATTCATATTCATCTTAGGTTAAGTTTAGGATTAGGGACTCTCCTGGCGCACCACTATCATCATCATCACCCATCATATCATCGGGGCAACGTAACCCCGCCTTCCAGGCGCCCCAACCTCAGAAGTGGATTACAATTACGCCATGCCAGGAGAGAAACCAGGAATGTCGAAAGACAAACCTGGGGCATTTGTGTATATACAAAACCGACCTTCTCTGAATGAGCGACAGCTCTTGCTCAGAGGACAATTCCATTGTAGGTAAAAGAAATGAAGTGATCCCACTATTGGCCATAGGAGACCCTTGGGATAGTAGGAGGTTAAGGCTCCCCCTTTTTGTAGACTACCAGTACCTGATGTAAGCTGGGTTGTCAGCCCTGCGTGATGGTCGCCTTTACCCCCAGATAAAGCGTCAGGTACTCATTTCCGTTAGAGGCTGAGTCGACTCCAAGGCCATAGTACAACCAGAAGATTTGGGTCAGTTTAAAAATCCTGACCCCACCGGGACTTAACTCCTGGACTTACCGGCTTGTAGCATATTGCATTATCCAACTACGCTGCAGTCCATTATGGATTGAACATAAAAATAAACCCCAGTCTGAGCATATAATTTTTCTCTTCATATATAATTTATCCTTGAGTGAGAAGTGTTAAATTATTAATACTGGTCTACAAGATTTTTGTCTCATGAGTACCAATAGTTGTACTTAATGCAGTTTTTTACCATGTTTTCAAATATGTATTCGGAATTTCTCCATCACCCACAGTTTTTTTATTTCAATTGCAATTAATGGATTTAAATAATTATTTTTTTAATAAACGTTCTTTCGTCCATTTGTCCATTGTAAAATAAAACCAAATGAGCTAACTCAGGAGATTTCAGCTATGGAAAAGAGATATCAAGGCAAATGGAATCCTAATATGCTGCCGATTATTGTTGGACCATCAAGAGAGATGCTCCACAGGCGAAATATAGCAGAAAATCGCAATTTCTTACTTCCTAGGTGAGTCTGAATGTTCGAATATTGTGTAGTTACGAATGTAGAAAATATTAAAGTGTTTGAAATTATAAATTCCTGTCTCTCGGAAACCTTGCGTTATGGAGAAAACCAATATCATATTTGAATTCAGGAGAAAAAATACTATCAGAATCACATATTTTCCCTTTCTGAGACAAAAAAGGTTTCTTTTTTGTAGCTCAGCGTAATAAAAGCATCAAAATTAGCCATATTGGCATTATGAAATAGTGTTTAAATTCCCAATAAATGCCTCCTTAAAACAAGAAGCAGCAATTTACATGATCGAACAAATAATAGTCTATAAGAGAAAAAAATTGCGTTTAGATTGGAGTTTCTCAAGTAGCTTAGTGGGAGAGCATTGGCCTAGAAAGCAAAAGGTCCTTGGTTTAAACCCCAGTCTGAGCCTATAATTTTTCTCTTCAAATACAATTACAAGTTTATAAATAAATTATGTTACAGAAAGTATATGTACAAATTAACATTATGTCATCTGAAATATAGGATGTCCCCAACCTTTAGTGTCAAAATTATACAAACGATAGAGGTTTCCATTTGGAGCATTTTGACATAAGAGACTAGTGGTCGGAAATTAATATCACTGAGCAACAAAAAATAAACTTTTTTTTTTGTCTCAGGAAGAAAAATATGTGATTTTGATAGTATTTTTTCTCTCGAATTCAAATATGACATCGGCTTTTCTCCATCACTCAAGGTTTCCGAGAGAGCAGCCATTTATAATTTCGAACACTTAAATATTTTCTACATTCGTAACTACACAATATTCGAACATTCGGACTCACCTAGAAAGTAAGAAATGACGATTTTCTGCTGTATTTCGCCTGTGGAGCATCCCTCTTGATGGTCCAACAATAATCGGCCAGCATATTAGGATTCAATTTGCCTTGGTATCTCTTTTCCATAGCTGAAATCTCCTGATGAAAGTGTTCCCCGTGCTCATCGCTCACTGCGCCTAGGTTTTCCGGGAAGAAATCTAGGTTTATTAAAAAAAATATTATTTAAATCTATTAATTGAAATTGAAATAAAAAAACTGTGGGTGATGGAGAAATTCCGAATACATATTTGAAAACACGATAAAATACTGCATAAGTGCAACTATTGGTACTCATGAGACAAAAATCATGTTGACCAGCGTATTTTGGACGTCACGCCATCTTGAAAGTATGTGAGGGACGTTTTTGTAAGCTGCTTTAATTGTCATAACATAACAAACTGCCTGGCACTTTCATTTGTTATTTGTTTTGCATTCATTCCATCATTGACTGTCAAAGATGGAGCACAGGGACTTGCAGACATGCATTTAATATACTCTTTTTATACGGGGGATAAAGACAGTCCAGTATGTGGTACATAATAATAATGATAATAATAATAATAATAGCTTTATTTTACCTGGCAGAGTTAAGGCCTTAAGGCCTTGTCTACCACTCAACCAGGTTTAAAAAAAAATACAAAAGAAAAGTCTTAAATCTAAATTACAATATATATATATATATATATATAAACGATTACAAGTTATGAATACAATACAATTAATATTTATAATGTATTTTGATTTACTCTAAATTTAACGAATTAAATATATAATATGTACAATATATATATAAAAAACTAGGAAAAGATTAATGACATAGTATAAAATTAAATAAATAGAGAAACATTAATTATTAGACAACAGGTAACTGTATAAGCGTGACTTAAAGGTGCCAAGTGAGCGGCAACCCCTGATATCTTGAGGAAGGAGATTCCAGGAGCGGGCGGAGGCTACTGTGAAGGAAGTAGAATAGGAGGAAGTGCTATGAAGAGGAATTGTTAGCAGACTGCTATCTTGTGACCTAGTGTCAATATTGTGGTAAGAGGATAACTTCTCAAATCTGGACGCCAGGTAAGTAGGAATGTAGGAATTCAGAAGCTTGAAAAGTAGCGAAAGAGAGTGCAATTTACGTCTGTCATTAAGACGGAGCCAAGAGAGGTTATTAAAGTGTTCGGAAATATGGTCATAACGGCGGATATTGAAAATGAATCGAATGCAAGCATTATGAACACGCTGCAGTCTCTGCGACAAGGCATAGTTTAGATCATTATATATAATGTCACAATAATCGAAGTGTGGTAACACAAGATTCTGCACTAGGATTTGTTTTAACGAAACTGGGAGAAAATTCTTTAAACGTCTAAGATAATGTAAGATGGTGATGTTTGTATTTGTTACAGGTTTATTTTGTATGTAATGAGCCAGGAGAAGAGTGGCTACCACTTCCTGATGTAACTCCTGAGCAGATAGTAGTAGCCAGAAAGATACGAAGATATTTTACAGGAAATCTGGAGACAGAGGTACGAGAAAGCAGCCCAAAATTACATTTTTATTAAAATCTAACTAACTCACTTATTGGCACTATCGAATCCGAAAGTTCATGACTGCACGCACATAAGCTCACCATATGTCCCTATCCTGAGCTTATGTTTTTTCAATCATTCCCTATATAATGTCACTCTTAAATAATGGTTAATGTTATTCTTTTACCTCTACCCACTTAGTGCTTACACTCTGATTTTCGCACAAGGAGTTTCCATGTCCCTCTTTCTTTTCCCATTCGTGCCACATTTCCTGCCCATCAGAGTCTATAAGACTTAACTTCTTCTTCCTCTTCGTCACAGTTTAGGCTTATTTACTAACCTGTTCCGGCTCCAAATTGTTGTATGCTGCTTTTGGTATTCTAATTTCAGTCATCCTTGTTAAGTGTTCTTTCCAGTTTGTTCTGTATTTCATTATTGTAGTGTTTAATTCCTCTACTTTTAGTTGTTGTCTTATTTTTCTGTGTTATGTTTTTTTTTCTGTTCTTTGATATCCTGCTATTGGTCTGAGGAATTTCATTTCAGCAGCTTATAATCTGGCAGATTATTGTG
This sequence comes from Diploptera punctata, assembly GCA_030220185.1. Taxonomy (NCBI): domain Eukaryota; kingdom Metazoa; phylum Arthropoda; class Insecta; order Blattodea; family Blaberidae; genus Diploptera; species Diploptera punctata. The sequence continues at coordinate 250,409 of JASPKZ010000435.1, forward strand.
TTATCGCTGCTCATGTCTCTTATTCATAAGTAATAATAGAAACTGCCATTGTCTTGTAAAATTTCATTATAGAGTCTTTCCTGGCTTTATTTTTCAAAGTTCTTTTTAGTGTTCCTGTTATATAATTAAACTTACCTAGTTTGTTATTTATATCCGTTTCCGCTGTGTATGATATTTCGCAACCCAAGAAGTTATATCTTACCACTTGTTCTATTGGTTTATTTACCTATATTATCTTTGTCCGAACTGGATGAGCGCCTTTGAAAGCCATTGTTTTTTTTATTTTTCTGATGATATTTCCATGTTGTATTTTTTTGATATTTCATTTAGTTTATATAGCAAGCATTCTTTGTAATTCTTCTTCTGTTTTTGATATTTAAATCTGGCCATCTGCAAAGACTACTGTTTTTATTACTATATTTCCTAAGTTAATACCCCAGTCGTCATGTGCTTCCAAGATCTTATCATGTCGTCAAAATAAATGTTTAAATGAGTGGTTGATAGTGGACAACCTTGTCTAACTCCTACTGTTATATGTATTGGTTCCATTTGATTTATTTTTATTTTTGTTTTCTCATACATTTTCTTATTTACTTCTATCAAGTGTAGTGGAATTCCTTAACTATTCTTATTTAATCTGGTTTCTCCTAAGATCATGTAGCTCTTTGTTAAGTAGTCTTCTCCATTCACATATCTGTTTTCGTCTCGCTGTTCCAACAATATTTCTAAGAATTTTATTCTCAAATACTCGTAATCTTTTCTCCTCACTTAATGAGAATCCATGTTTAGCATCCATATGACATAACAGAAGAATAATAGTTTTATAATTTTAGCCCCCCTTTTTTTATTAAAATTCTAATATTTATTTATCTAATACTGGAGATTTTCCCCACCATGGCAAATGGGAAATACATATATACTGTATTTGTATAGATAAATATGCCCATAATTAACAAACAAATTGTAATAATTTCAGGCCATTCGAATTTTTTTTTATATTGAGCTATTTTTTATCTCTCTTCTCAATTATATGCTCTTAATGAAATCATTTTCTCTGTAAATCCTGTTTCAATTTTTCTTCTATTAATATCGAAGTAAAAGAGAGAAAATTGTATCATTGCCAACTGCTTATCTCCAGCATAAAATGTAGTCTCATCTATTGGATCAATAATCTCTTTTATTGGAGTAGTATTTAAGTTGGAATATATCTGGTTTGCAATTATCAATAATTGTGGACTAATTCATCTCTAACTTTACTGTTATAGGCGGCATGGTGAATTTATTTAATTTCACTTAATACCAATTTTCATAAAAATTCTAATTCTTACTTATTTCCTTCACAATTATTCACTGTATAAACACATGTAATTATTATGATTTGAGTCTCTGACAAACACAATTTAGCTAGTAGTTAGCTTCTTCCCACATGCAGTAGCTATAATTTCAAAACTTTCTTCATTACTTCATTATTCACTCTTCAGATCACTTTCACATTTCCGCTTCTGGACACGACTGGCTGCCAAATGATACGCATCTCTTTTATATTCGAGAATCTGAACTATTTGAAAGGCCAGTCTTGACCAATCTCGAATTGAAACCCCGAGAGGCCGATTATTCTAGAAAGTAGTAGAAATGAGTACATAGACACATCTGGAAAGCGATATTTCTAGAAAGGTCGTCTGGAGAAATTGCTTGCCAGTCGCACACCCATGATCTGAATCCCTATTACCTCATTAGGCGAGATCTTGCCTTAGTCTTGCCGCCGACCGCGAAAATTCAAAGGCTATCATTTGAGTAACGGACCAACACTGCATCACAATATGTGTCAGAGATGGCGCCATACTTTAAATGATTAGTCACTCGCTCTCCACCTCTGAGACCCAAGTTCGCATATCAGTAACTCCATGTGGCTCTCGTGGTGGATGATCAGAATTAGGACGCGTTTTTCTTGGAGATTCTTTCGTTTTCCTCTGCCAGAATCTCACAACTTTTCTATATTAATTTCATTTCATCTGGCTCTTTGATGGTGTGACAGGCTACGTTAGCTGGTGTCTATGTTTATTATTGATCTTTAATATTAGAGCCTTCATAGTTTCCCTCAACCAGGAATTACACCAGACATAAGTAGAGGACTTTAAATGTTTAATACGTATCAAAAAACATCTTCTTAGGATGGATAAATTCAATGAGGAGAATACATTAATGCATTCCTAAATAACCATATACATTTATATATTAAACTTGGGAATTTTTAACATTATGAGGTTCAGTTCATAAGAATTAAATAAATCGTGATTATTTCTTACCTCATACCTCTATGTTCCTTTAAAAACAGCACTGCAGTATCGGCGACTCCTTGTCACCATCGTCAGCTGTTTTCACGATTGTCAATTTTTTCTTTTGTTGATAATTATCCAAACTGCAAAAGAAAAAATTGACAATCGTGAAAACAGCTGACGATGGTGACAAGGAGTGCTGTGTTTAAAGGAACATAGAGGTATGAGGTAAGAAATAATCACGATTTATTTAATTCTTATAAACCATATATATAATTATTATAATTGGAAAATCGATTTTTTTTAAATCTTTAAACCCCAAATCTTATAAATGTTGTTGTTTTACAGGTTATAACATTTCCTCCATTCCCAGGATATGAAATACATTACCTTCGAGCTCAGATTGCTAGAATATCTGGAGGTACACAGATTTCTCCTCTTGGCTTTTACCATTTCAGTGAAGAGGAAGAAGAAATGGCAGAAGAGGAGGAAGAAGGTTGGTATTACTGTTCATTATATAATGTTGTAATTCTACTATGATATTGCGACGCATTGTTGATCCTTTACCAAATTACTGCCTTTAAATTTTACGAACAGCAGCTGGATCCTTATAAGCCAATAGGAGTTGGATTCGAGTCATGTGTAGCCAGCTAACGACCTCTCTAGAAGTGCTTTCTAGAGGAAACGTTTTCTAGATACGTCTATTCTAGAACACTATCTGACTTTTGAGGCTTTCACCCAGGTAAAGTCTCGACTGGGTGTCCAGATTCTTCCTACCTTCAGTTGTGTCTGGGTTATGAACCGGTGAAGCAATCTTAAGAGCAAAAATAAGAATACATTCTAAAAAGAGAACTGTCAGCCATTGCATGCCGATACTACCTTGAAATGTTTTCCAGAAAAGCGTTGCGATTGATGTATCAAGGCCATTCCAAAAAATCTGCCATTTTTAACTGCAAGGCACTAAAATTCAGCTCAAAATGTCTCATTTAAACTATAGGGGGATAATATAACGCATGAATTGGTAGTTTTAACTGCCGTCCGCGCCTCGTCCCGCCTTACTTCACTTCGCTCCAGTCAAGCAGGCAGTCCATCTTCTCCGTTTAGTGAGTTACCATTGCTTGATTCTGGCTTTGATTTCTGTGCATTGCAGTTAAAACGGCAGATAATTTTGGACAAGCCCTTGGTACATAACAACGCTTCTCTGGGAGAAATTTGAAGGTAGATTTCAGCATGTAATGTTTGGCAGTTCTCTTGTAAGTGAAAAGTCAGCGGTAGAAAGTATAGGACGATTAAATAAGTTGTGAAGGAAGATGCTTTATTATCAGAAAATAATTATGTGAAGTAAGTGAAATTCTGAGATACTAAATTGGAAATTTTGTGCCAACACCTGTGATGTTTATTTAAAGAGATTCCTTCTGAATCATATGCAAACGACATTTTTGCGCGATAGTGTGTTTTGTCGTACTTACAGCAATGGCGACCTTGATTGAAAGTTCAACTTCCTACATTTCGGGGTTGCCAACCTAAATAACTGTACTGTAATAAAACAACTGTACTGTAATATTACATATTACAAACACGCGTGTGGGAAGTAAAAACACTGCCCTCTCTGTATACTACATACAATGTGTACATAACAATTGTCCAAAAGGTATTGTTAATATGCATTATACGAAACAAATCACAACATTTTAAATGAACTGAACTTTATTTGAAACAATATAAAACAATATATACGTACTTGCCGCCATTTTATTACTATTGGTCTCACGGCCTGCTGTAGTTTCAACTAATAAACATTGGTCACACTGTTAACGTTAGTCAATTGTTTATAATGAACGCAAATATTTCCAACGAAGATGTTATTATTTTACTATTATTTTATTATTTTGAAAACACCATCGCGAAAAAAGAATGTACAATGCACGTTTGTGAAGTGTTTTACAGAATCTTGGAAATTAAAAACCTCGCTATCGCTCGGTTTTTAAATATTTTCCTCGCTTCTGTAAAAACCACTTCCAACCTCGCATCGTAATATGCTATTGTTAACAAAATACAGTGAATATTTTATTTTAGGAAGTGATATTTTGAGGTTATTTTAATTAAATTATTTTTAGTCTGTTCATCTTACCTCAATATTAATGTTGATTTGTTCTTGAACATGTTTCGATTATATCATAATCATCATCAGCATCTTGCCCAGACTGATTGGATTTATGTTGCACACCCTGGATGTCGATGTCAGCGTGACCTTGTTTGGCCAACCACAGGATGGAGCTGACATCGACATCCAGGGTGTGCAACATAAATCCAACCAGTCTGGGCAAGATGCTGATGATGATTATAATATAATCGAAACATGTTCAAGAACAAATCAACATTAATATTGAGGTAAGATGAACAGACTAAAAATAATTTAATATACAGTAAAGCAGAATTTTAATATCATAATGAATATAAAAGTTTAAGTTAATAATTTTGTATTTTAAAATTCTTTTAATATCTAAATATAACTTAAATAAATAAAAACATCTAAATAATTCATTGTTGATTATTGTTGAATAAAAATGTCTCAGTAAAAATTAAATAAATTGTACTACATAACGGTTTTTGTAAAGAATGCTTTTGAAAATTGTTTTAAGTCATTGTTATCAAAATTATAAATCCTTCTGTTATAACTGTAATAAGAACACCTCCTTAACTTCATATTCTTAAATGAAAGTAAACTAAACTCTGATTGGATGTTAAAACAATTAACTTTCGTATTTAACAAATACATTTAAAACTTGTATTTAAAGGACTATTAAACAATAGAATTTAAAATTACCATCATGTGATGTAATAATGGTCTTAAAATTATAAAAGAATTGCACTAGTTATTCTGCATACAACTTTCAACAAAGATAGAAGCAAGAAGAGATCTCCTGATAAAATGTAACATTTAATACAAGAATAATAATTGATTCAAGAAAAGAAAATAATTTATTTTTAATTGACGGTGAAAAATAATACCACCTACATTTACTTAATCTGCTGGGAACTTTACGAAGTGAATAAATGTGAAATTATTTCTACAAGAAACAGTTTATAGTGATTTTTAAAGTGTTTTCCTATCCAGTGTATCAACTTCCGACCCTAAGAAGAGAATCCGGCTCTACCGAAAATCAAACCCAACCTGAACCAGTAATTCTTTTAGGACACAAATCCTTCTTCAAAATGTTACTACAACATCGGGCATGAAGAGAATTACTGCTTCAAAATGTCACCACAACGTGGGACAGCAATTTACTTCTTCAACAGTGAAACCCGTTAATACAGATATTGTTTAACCAAACATGAATAAAATTTATAAGATACGTTTTTACGCTGTATATTTTATTAATTTAGCCTCTTTATACATGGGGTACAAACAATTGTGTTATTATTTCTTTACGTTTACAAAATTATTATCCATGACACGGCAGGCCTAGCAAGCCCTAGCTCTAGCAGCCTGCTGCTGCCCTCACATCAACATGTGTTAATCACAGAGATAAATGATCATTCTGCCAGTTTAGAGTGAAATTTGGTCATAATGTCAGGCCTCCAGCCGTTGTAACTGTTTTTATTAACCTGGAGCCACTACTTAGTGTAGCTACCCAAATTCCTCATGATGCTGGGTGGGCACTGGTCCCATACTGGCCAAAATTCCATGAGAAAATGCCTTTCCCCATGGAGATACGAACCAGCGCAAGTCCCGTAGCTCAGCGAGTAGGCAATATTCATTAACCATTCGGCTACGGCGTGGGACACTTTTATGATAAATTTCTTTAACCCATTCGCTTCAGGTTTAAATGCTCATTGCATTTTACCAGAAACCGGATGTAAGTTACCGTAAATTATATAGTCGATTTTCAGACATTCAAAACAAACAAAAGATAACGGTACTTGAGATCGTAATAAGGGTGAAGGCAAAAACACATTCCTCTACTATTCATAAATGTTAACAAAATATTACCCTGCCAAAGGATGTACAAAATATTGCAAATTATATAACAGCAGAATTAAGTGAGTGTACCTCGTCTTCTGAGAGTTGAAGGCCATTTAACTGCCAGCGAATCTATCTCGTCTTTTGAGGCGAATGGGTTAATTTAATGTAATTACCAGGGAGAGTACCTTAGTTGGTTGGGAAATAAGGTATTCTGTCCACTCTCGTATGCACCGCAGCTGCGCACTAGGCTGTCTTGCACCGTCACATCGCATGCATACTCCGGTTTCAGTTAACTTGTGCTCACTATAGAGCACTACAATGCCAACCGAGGTACTTTCTTGGTAATTACCGTACACTGAATGTTTTAAAGTTTTGAAATTAAATGCGAGATTTAATAATTCCAGTAAAAACTGAATATGTGGAGAATCCTGACTTTGAACCCGTTCCCATGCGAGACCTCACGGATCCTACCATGTCATTTTGGGTTCATCATACATTATGTATCCTGAAACAAGGTCGAACTGCTTTTTGGAATCCTAATGCTAAAACCGGAGAAGAAGAGGTAATATTTTTAATTCATTTCAATTTTTAAAAAATCACAAAATCGATTTTTTGTAGCTCTTCTTCAGACTCATTTTTATTACTGCTCTATGGCATTACAATCCATGAAGGACCCTGGCCTATTTTATGACATTCCATTCCTTTCTCTTAAGTCTCCATATACTAACATAGTAGTCTGACATATAACAACTGTTATTTCTAAATTTCTTTGGGGAAGCCACAAATAACATAAATATATAAAATTATATTTTTTCATAGTGTTTTGCTCAAGAATAAGTCTTTCACTGCAAACTCAGCATTCTCTACTCTTTCCTTAACTCAACTTTCCTTTTTGTATCTGCATACAAACCATTTATTTTAATATTGTCTATCATCTGATGTCTTTTTCTGCCTCTAACTTTCTTTCCGTTGACCATTCCTTCTAGGACATCCTTCAGCAGGCAGTTTCTTCTTAGCCAGTGGCCAATCCAATTTCTTTTCCTCTTCTTTATGAGTTCCAGCATTGTTCTTCTTTCACCCACTCTGTCTGCACATCTTTATTTCTTACATTGTCTGTCCATTTTATACGTTCCATTCTTCTCAATATCCACATCTCAAAAGCTTCCAGTCGCTTTTCCGCATTTCGTCGTAATATCCAAATCTCTGCACCATACAATGCTACACTCCACATACAGCACTTCATTAGCCTCTTCCGTAATTCTTTTGCCAAATGTCCGCAGAAAATGCTTCACTTCTTGTTAAAAGCTTCTTTTGCCATTGCTATCCTCTGCTTTACTTCTTGACCGCAGTATAAAATGATATAATAAAATTATATCAATTATGTTGACTTGTTCCAATTTTTATTTAAGGGCTAAAATCAAAGGTCAAGACACTTTGTGCCCTATTTAATCATCATCATCATCATCATTGGTGTGACGGTCCTTTTAGTATGACGTTAGCCTCCTTCATAACTAACTAACTGACTAACTAACTCACTGGCACTATCGAACCCGTAGGTTCATGGCCGCGCGGACGTAAGCTCCCCATACATCCCTATCCTGAGTTAATGTTTTCCAGTAATCCCGTGTACAATCTACTTCCCTCAAATCATAGTTAATGTTACTCTCCCACCTCATTCTTGATCTACCAACTGGGCGTTTTCCTTCTGGTTTTCCTGCAAGAAGCTTACATTCGCGTCTTTCAATCCCCATTCGTGTCACATGTCCTGCCCATCGCAGTCTACAAGACTTAACTGTTCAAATTATATCTGGATTCCTATAAAGACCATGTAGTTCACTGTTATGAAGTCTTCTCCATTCACCTGTCTGTTCATCTCTCTTTGGCCCAAACATTTTTCTAATAATTTTATTCTCAAATACTCGTAATCTCCTTTCATCCCTTAAAGTAAGAGTCCATGTTTCGCATCCATATAATATAACTGGTAGAATAGTAGTTTCATATATTTTCAGTTTAACGTTTTTTTGAAAGGAGTTGGGAAGTCAAGAGTCTCTGTAATGCATAATAGCACACATTTCCAGAATTGAGCCTATGTTTAATTTCTTTGTGCATCTCATTCCTATTTGAGATTATTGTTCCTAGGTATTTTAATTCAGCCACTTCCTCAAAATTTCCCTCATTTGTCATTAGCTGTCCATTTCCATTATATATTGTATTTTTATGTGTGACCGTATATTTAGTTTTATTGATATTTACTTCCAGTCCCAATTTCTTATTGTTACTCAGTAGTGTGTGTTGGCCTTTAGTATCTCCTCGCTATCGGCCAGTAGTACTACATCATCAGCATAAACTAACAGCTTATTAATACCATTGAGTTGTAGGCCTTCTTCATCCTCTAAAGATTTGATGGCATGTTCTAGTACAAAATTAAATAGTACAAGAGATAGTGCATCTCTTTGCTACAACCATCCATTCTCTTCGGATAATGACCTTATTTTTCCAATTTGTTATGCAATTCTGCCGTAGGTCCGCCTATACGTCGTCCATCCATCGTAACCTATGCCTCCCAACTTTTCTCCTTCCATCCAGCTTAGCGTTTGATATCATACTGGACAAACGTGTCTCGTCCATTCTGCAAATATGGCCCAACCATTCGACACGTCTAACTTTAATATCTATAACCAATCGTTGTCTTTATATACGTCATATATTTCCTGGTTAGTTCTTATTCTCCAGGTACCCTTATCCTTAACTGGACGATATATTTTTCGTAAGATCTTTCTCTCCCAGGTAGCAAGTCTTGTAGCAGTTCTTTGCCCTATTTAATATTTAAACATATAATTCTCTACAAGAGTTTTAAGAAATATATTTGACCCAGTAAATGAAACTGGAAAATGGAGTATAGGGTGTAATAATGGATTATAATCATTATTCTCATAAGAATGTCATGAGTGATTTCCAAATCATCCATAAATTTATCTAGATGATTTGGAAATCAAGAGAGGCATTTGTTAAGACTGTTTAACGAACAAAATTAAGCTGTTTACTCAAAAATCATGATTTAAATATAATTACCGGTATTTTAAAATAATTATATATTTAATTTAAACGGCGTTGTTTGATAACAAATCAGAAATGTGAGGTTATGTTTGTTCACTGCAACTTAATCATATCATTTATTGTCAAATAGGATGGCAATATTGTAAGAAAGCACCCTAGCGAAAAAAGTCCAGCAAATGACAAGTGATTATGTTAGTTTATCCCATCATAGAGAAACCTAGTATCCAACTAAAGTAGGCCTATTATTGAATTGAAAAGACCGATAATTTTTATTTAATTTCAGGAAGTTATATTTTGAGATTATTTTAATTATATTATTTTTAGTCTTGACATCCTACCTCTGGAAAAGCTGACGAATAAACAGAATTGTTTTGAAACATGTTCAAGAACATATCAACATTAATATTGAGGTAAGATGTCCAGACTAAAAATAATATAACCGATAATTTTGCTGGATATATGACTCTATTAACGTAGCCAAATGGCTCGTCGCGTCATCTTAGTGACTCACATGAATAAATTAACGATAGTATGTCTCTATCTGCTTAATATAACTAGGGTTCTTTTATGAACTCAGAAATCAACAGACTCAAAACTCACTGCATAAAGTCCTTCCTGGAGGACTATTCTTGGATTTTTCTATCAATTCTAACCGGGCTTTGGGATCAAAGGCAAGGAACATAATCTCTAGTTCGTAGAATCCAATATATTATGGACCCTGATTAACAACAATCCATAATTGAGCAAACTAAGACACACAATCAACACTTTTGAAATTCATATTAAAGCACCGTTGAGGTTATGTAATAAGATGTTAATTATATTATTTTTACCTGGTAAGTCAGTCGTCCTCAACTAAATTATTAAACTTCAAGTTATTCTAATATGGAGGTCTTTCGAAAACAATGTTTCATCTTCTGCGTTTTAATTCTCTCCATATTAGAATAAATTGAAGAAGTTTAATAATTTAATTGAGGACGACTGACTTACCAGGTAAAAATTATATAATTAACATCTTAAGACACACAAGTATAAAATGCTTTAAGATTCCATGAAGGAAGGCATTTTCTTACAGAATTTCTGCCGGTATATGGAGATCCAGTGATCAAAATAAAACATTCTATGAACACCAGCGTAAAAAAAATCTGTAAATGTATGTTATTTAGGAAGAAGAAGCTGAAGAAGAGGAAGAAGAAACTAAAGAAACTGTGGAAATAGAAGTTGGACCCCCATTGTTAACACCTCTGTCTGAAGATGCTTCGCTGGAAACTACACCAGCATGGTCTGTACGACAGAGTTCACTACTCCTCCCAGAATCAGCTGTTGCTGCTGTCAGGTCCAACATCTGGCCAGGAGCTTTTGCCTTCGCAATCGGCAGGTATGAATTATCATTACTTCCTATTATGACCCCAACTGGATTTCTTAGGCTTAAAGGACCTTCGGGACTTGGAAAATCTGGTAGCGTTTATCTAGCCGAGCGTTAGTATGAGGATGTACAGTTATACATGTACTGAAATAAACAAAAGAAGTCTTATTTTAAACTATTTTATTACTAAAGTATAAATAATTAGAATCCCTAAGTGTTCTAGCCCTAAATAACTAATCTAAGCCTATATTAAAACTACAGTACTTTCTGGGGTTTGAGAGTAGGAGTTGTGGAAGTTATAAATCTGTCCTAATCTACATGTTTAAAAATGTTATATCCCCTTTTGTAAATATAGTATTAAAACAGTCTACATTGTTTAGAATTCTACTATCCCTTGAAAAGCATGTATCAAAATAGTTAAGGTAATTGATTTTTTTTACAAAAAGTCCCTGACACATATTAAGAAAAATGGTAGCTTACTCACCCATCAACACCTCTGGTTGTCACACATCAACAGACCGAGACCCTCACTACCCCCGGGTTATATACTCAATTTGACCTCTAGTTACCCTAACTGTACTCACTAACATTCCACTAAACTAAATGTAGGGATGTTTACAGTTAGCTAAACAAAACTTTGCTCTGAACTATACCATGTCTAAACTCTATTTCAACAGACTTTGCTTGAATAATTAAAATAATCTATAAAACAATTAAAAATCTATATAAAAGACTATGTATTCATAACACTTCCAGTCCCTATTTCTTATTGTTACTCAATATAATGTGCATGTTGGCCCTCATCGTTATCGCCTAGTAATACATCTTTAGCATATACCAGCTGTTAAGCTTCAAAGAAATTATATATTTAAATTAATATTGGGAAGTAAACATTATGAGGTCATATCATTAATAGTGAGTGAAGAACATATTTTTATCGACTCATCTCATATATTTTCAAATTTCTTTGATACCGACGGTTTCAGACAATATCATGTCCCTCTTCAGTCATGGATTCCACTGATGAAATTCTGTGATTGTTGATTTCTCTAATGACATCACCTCTTGTGCTGCCATCTTTCGTTGGGATTATAAACTTTGTAATTAAATTTTTATCCACCGGAATATCGAAATTCTTAGATCGATATTTATTATTCTGAATGAATATAATTTCCCAAATTGTCAATTCCAACGGTTTATCCAATTGTTTCAAAAGTTTTGCTCTTTTTCAATTTTATGAAGTTCTAGCAAACTATGTGCGGCAATTGCTGATTTTTCAATTTCACAATTTTTAATATTTCTAAAATGTTCTTTAGTACGTGTTCCTAAATAACAAAGAACATTTTAGAAATATTAAAAATTGTGAAATTGAAAAATCAGCAATTGCTGCACATAGTTTGCTAGAACATCATAAAATCGAAAGAGAGGCAAAACCTTTGAAACAATTGGATAAACCGTTGGAATTGACAATTTGGGAAATTATATTCATTCAGAAGAATAAATATCGATCTATGAATTTCCATATTCCGGTGGATGAAAATTTAATTACAAAGTTTATGATCCCAACGGAAGATGACAGCACAAGAGGTGATGCCATTAGAGAAGTCAAACAATCACAGAATTTCATCAGTGGAAGCCATGACTGAAGAGAGACATGATATTTTCTGAAACCGTCGGTATCAAAGAAATTTGAAAATATATGAGGTGAGTCGATAAAAATATGTTCTCCATTCACTATTCAAAGAATTTATTTGATTTGCATTACAGAAAATTTGAAAATGTATATCTTGGATCGGGGCATAAAGCTGTACCTCTTAATTATTCCCCACCTGCATTGCCACCTATACAGAGCGAATATCCATTGGGTCCTGAAATCATGGAAATGAATGATGCTACTTTCGAAGAAGAGGAAGCATGGCGTATAGCACACGAGAAAAAGAAACCTGAAGTAAAAGGAGAAGGAGAAGAAGAAGAGGAAGAAGGTGGAGAAGAGGAGGAGGAGGATGAAGAAGAGGATGAAGACTAATAAAATAAAATTGGGAAAAAACTTTTTGTTACTGCGTTAGTACAGGTATAGAATAATATTTTGATAATTGTATTTGGAAGGGGATTGTTTGAAATAGTTTATTTTTTCCTGTTCAGTGCCACCAAGTTGTCCTATTATATTACTAGCTTCTACTGGCACTGACGGTTGTGGCGGCTGGTAGGTGGGGTTAATTAACCACATTATATAGTACATATGCCATGTCTATCAATGTTTCCACCACATACTTGATTCCCTTTTTTTTTCGTGTATAATATTTAACAATAACATATGCTACACAAAATGGACAAATATAAGGTTGGTGTGATTTATTTTGGTAAGCTTTTTAAGTAATATATATATATATATATATATATACATATATCCATCCATAGCAATTTCATTCTATGCTTGCAGCTTTACTAGGGGATTATAGGTGTGGTAGCTTCCCATTGCTTTCCACACCGGTGAAGGAGGATGATGATGGTGATGATCATAATAATGATAAGGATGATGCTGATGATGACCATATGCTTTCGGGGACCGTTTCGGCCTTACAGTTTTTCTGACATTTGTCTTACAGGTGAGGAAAAACCCCGATAAAAACCTCACCCAGAAAAACTGACCCGACCGGGGATCGAACCCGGGCCCGCTGCGTGACAAGTCAGCACGCTACCTTTATATATATATATAAAGTCCACCGCTGTGGTCTCGAGGTAACGTGCTGCCATGTCACGCAGCGGGCCAGGGTTCGATCCCCGGTCGGGGCAGTTTTTCTGGGTTAGGTTTTTATCGGGGTTTTTCCACACCTGTAAGACAAATGTCAGGAAAACTTAAAGGCCCAAACGGTCCCCGAAATCATCTGGCCATCATCATCCTTATCATTAACATCATCATTATCCTTCACTGGTGTGGAAAGCAACGGGAAGCTACCACATCTACAATTCCCTAGTAAAGCCGCAGGCATAGCATGAAAATGCTATGATTGCAGTGAAGGACCTGCATTCGGGCAGAATTACTATGGATGGATATATATAAAGTGTGTGTGTGTGTAGGTATATACAGGATGTCTCTAAAGTCAATATCCAAGTCCGTAACTCAAGAACTTTATAACCGAAACTAAGTGAATTCCTCAGTAAGTCAAATTTATTGTCATATTTCACGGAATTTACAGTATATTTCTTTTGATGATTAAATCTTTGTGTTGGGATCAGGATTTTTAAACTGACCCAAACCTTCTGGCGGCTCTATGGTCCTGGGGTCGACTCAACCTCTAACAGAAATGAGTACAAGAAGCATGTACTGGGGGTAAAGGCGGCCGTCAAGCAGGGCCGACAACCCGGTTGATATCAAGTGCCGTTTGTCCAGAAAAAGTGTGAGCCTTAACCTCCTACTACCCCAAGGGCCTTCTGAGACCTGTAGTTGGATAACTTTACTTTATCCATTTATGTTGCGAAAAAACAAACATGGAGTCTGCAAGGACTTATTTATATTAAGACATTCACGTAAATATCCACTTTCATTGCTCGGATTTCGCTAATTTTTTAGGGATTTTTTTAATGTTCTATTTGAGTTCTCCTAATTTTACTGGTTAACGAAATTGACCTTACTTTTTTAACTGATTGCGGTATCCCGAGTTTGGTTCCGAAAAAAATGCTACTGCTGGACCGTTAACACACACACACACACACACACACACACACACACACACACACACACACACACATATATATATATATATATATATATATATATATATATATATATTTTCCACCGCTGTGGTCTCGAGGTAGCGTGCTGCCTTGTCAGGCAGCGGGCCCGGGTTCGATCCCCGGTCGGGGCAGTTTTTCTTGGTGAATTTTTTATCGGGGGTTTTCCTCACCTGTAAGACAAATGCCAGGAAAACTTTAAGGCCCAAACGGTTCCCGAAATCATATGGCCATCATCATCAACCTTATCATCATCATCCTTCACCGGTGTGGAAAGCAACGGGAAGCTACCACACCTACAATTCCCTAGTAAAGTTGCAAGCATAGCATGTAAATGCTATGATTGCAGTGAAGGACCTACTTTCGGGCAGAATTACTATGGATGGAGATATATATATATATATATATATATATATATATATATATATATATATATATATACACACACAGGATATTTAATTTTAGGAAGTTATATTTTGAGGTTATTTTAATTATATTATTTTTAGTCTGAACATCTTACCTATATTAATATATTAATATTGAGATAAGATGTTCAGACTAAAAATAATATAATATATACAGGATGTTTAATAATAATAATTATAGACTTCTAGGGGTTGTAGAGGGGACTTGGTAGATGAAGTTTTGATGAGGAATACATGTCCGGAAACATACCATTTCGATATAAAATAAGTTTGAAGATCGAAATAACAATGTGTCTTTTTCAGAATAAGTATTATGGACTTCTAGGGGTTGTACTGTCGAGTCGGTGGAAGATCTTCTTGTACGAATTCTGGCGGCAGAAGAAATTATTGAGCACATACCAAGTTTTGTGGGTCCTGTATATGAAAACATGGGTCACAGGTACACTTTGTGCAACGAACAGGGTCGCCACATGGAACCACACTAGTAGTAAAACCCCTATAAATCTGTAATACTTATTCTGAAGCACAAGACACACGAAATCAGCCCATTATGTTTAGATATTAAAACCTAATTTACATAGAAATGGTACGTTACCGTACATGGGTGCCTCATCAAAACTTTATCTACTAAGTCCCCTATACAACGCCTAGAAGTCAGTAATACTTATTGTGAATTATATATATATATATATATATATATATATATATATATACACACACACACACACATACTAGAGCATTCGATAAGTAATGAAAACACTGGTATAACATCACAAAAAAAACGTTATTTTTGACATTACCAACTTCATTTAGTCTTCTGTTAAGTCAGCTACACGTTGCCAAATCCTTGGAAGACGGCGTACTTCATCTGCAGCACCATTTCTGGAAATCTGTTTCACTGATCGATCGAGAACTTTCTGAATATCAACTCTTGATTGAAATCCAATACCTCTTAGAGGTTCTTTGATCTTTGAGATTAAGTTATAGTCACATAGGCTCATGTCTGTTGAATTTGATGGATGTTCCAATACTTCTCAATTACACCTTCTAAACAAATTCTCTGAACATCTTTTTAGGGCGTTATTACTTACTGAATCTAAGAAACAGTGAATGTATTCACAGAATAATACTATTTTGAGACTTTCAATATTATAGACTTAACAATAAAGACAAATACTATTCAACAACTTATTACAAGAATACAATGGACACCACTAGAATTACTGATTTACAACAGTGTTGTCATTACTTATCGAATGCCCATGCCCTAGTATGTCATGGTCGTTTATGGAGAGTACTGACAATAAGTAGGATCCAATAATATTTTAAAATTAAAAAAAAATATATTTTGCTTCAGAGTTATCTAAAAATTGAAAGTTTGTTAGAGCAACAGTAACAAATATTGCGCGGAGTTGGTCTAATACATATTTAAGTTAATAATGAATCTTGTTTTCCAGCAATTATTTCGTTTTTGCTTTTTTTTACCATATTCCGAACGAATGAAGCTATTGAGCTTAGTGGATATCGAAAAAATGATCTGTCTCTCTCTCTCTCTCTCTCTCTCTCTCTCTCTCTATATATATATATATATATATATATATATATATATATATATATATATATATCCATTGATAGTAATTCTGCCCGAGGGCAGATCTTTCACTGCAATCATAGCATTTTCATGCTATTTGCAGCTTTACTAGGGAATTATAGGTGTGGTAGCTTCCAGTTGCTTTCCATACCGGTGAAGGATGATGATGATAATGATAAGGGTGATGATGATGGCCGGATGATTTTCGGGGACCGTTGGACCCAAAGCTTCCTGACATTTGTCTTATAGGTGAGGAAAAACCCCGAAAAAAAAACCTCACCCAGGAGCATGTCCCGACCGGGAATCGAACCCGGGCCCGCTGCGTGACAAGGCAGCACGCTACCTCGAGACCACAGCTGTGGATATATATAAGTAAATTGTTAATAATAAATTCGTTATTCCGTTCAAAGTTCTGTTTATTAAGAGTTCGTCGACGTTTCGATCTCCTTGTGTGAGATCATTAAAAATTATCAATCGAATTATATCAACTACTTCCAGGGGAAACATAAATTAATATTTCATATATATATATATATATATATATATATATATATATATATATATATATATGTGGTGTGTGTGTGTGTGTGTGTGTCAACGCTCTAAAGACCATATTTTTTTTATCAGGATCAAGCTTGTCATATAACAACTAATTAATGAAGTTAAGTTGTGTTCATTAACCAGTGAAATCGGACCTTTAGATGTAGGAGTTCACCTGAAACGAAAAATTAAAAATCCCTCTAGCGGTTGCAATTTTCGATGTTTCGCAACGGAACTCAGAATATACTATTAAAATAAAACGAGGAAACTATTCTCAAAAAAATAACGAAATCGGATAGTTAGAAGTGGGAGTTTACGTGAAATCCGAAATTAAAAATAGTTCTTTGTTTTCATTGCTGTCAGACACTTTTAAGTAAGTTGATATCATAAAATGAGTATCTCCAAAAATAACGAAATAAATATATATTCCATAAACCATCAAAATTTCAAATTGCTGAAGCATTCGCATGGTTTACGCAATTCCTGCTTACTGACTTTTCAAATTAGAATAAGTAATTACTGTGCTAAAATCCTCTAAAATTGTACTGACCGGTAACGAATCCGGGCCCACTGCTTCTGAAGCAGCGTCGTTACCACCAGACTATCGCGGTGGACCTACGTGCTAACCGTTACACCACTGAGGCGGTCGTTATTTTCAGCCACTGTTAAATTGTCGTAAAATGCCACTGACAGTAAAATGTCTAGAAAGATACGCTGCTGTTGTGTTTAATAGCGATCTATTTCCAGAGAAATTGTTGCATCATTCATTTCTTGATACATTATCAACATCTTTTGCATATCTTGATTGCCGTCAGATTTTGTGATTTGATTGATTTCGTTGGCATTTATTGCTGTTACATTTGATAAATCTGGATGAGATATTTATACCTATAAATATTCATTAATGCATACTAGTGGTCGCCCAGCGGTCGAAATTCGATCACAATTCATTACATTTTTTTAAGTTTGTCACAAATACGTCATTATGCATTGATTTTCGATTTATTTTAAAAATACGAACCATAGGGAATATGTGGTATAGCTTGGCTAAGTCATATTTACAAACAAAAATGCGTCATTTGACATTTGTATATTATTTCTTCTTCTTCCTTCCAAGTATTAGGCCAAGGCCTGTTACGATCCTATTGAAAATTTTCCCTCCAGCGTTTCATAGGACGGCCCAGTGATCTTCGTCCTCTTGGTATATAATTATATTATTTATACTATTTAAATTTGCATTTGGGCTATTATTATGTGTATTATTGTCTTTCACTCCGACTCGTCAATGCTCTATGTCGGGGTATAATGGAAGTAGGTGCGAATATCTAAAAAAAAAAAAAAAAAGTAATGAAGTTACTGAAACCAAGATTACACAGGGTTTAATTCAAATTTAAATAATAGAATGTATTCATTTTTTTAAAACAATTAATAATAAACCGTGTCCACCGCTGTGTTCTCGAGGTTGCGTGCAGCCTTGTCACGCAGCGAGTCCGGGTTCGATCCCCGGTCGGGGCAGATTTTCTGGGTGAGGTTTTTTCGGGGTTTTTCCTCACCTGTAAGACAAATGTCAGGAAAACTTTAAGGCCCAAACGGTCCCCGAAATCAAATGGCCATCATCATCATCCTTCACGGTGTGGAAAGCAACGGGAAGTTACCACACCTACAATTCCCTAGTAAAGCTGCAAGCATAGCATTTTCATGCTATGCTTGCAGTGAAGGACCTGCCTTCGGGCAGAATTACTATAGATGGAATAATAAACCTCTAATAATAAATACTTGAAAATAAGTCAATTCACATTACTGCTGACAATTTTCTTTTTGCAACAATGCACTTTCAGTATGAACGTAAACAAATGAATAATACACACAAATTCCTCAGAGAAAATGTATTTCTTCTTCTTCTTCTTCCTTCCAAGTATTAGGCCAAGGCCTGTTACGATCCTATAGAAAATTTTCCCTCCAGCGTTTCATAGGACGGCCCAGTGATCTTCGTCCTCTTGGTATATAATTATAAACAGCTTTGGGGATCCGATTTGAACTCATTCTTTCAAGATGGTGTTTCCAATTTAGTTGGTACTATTTAATATGATCCAAAATTGGTCTTCAATTCTTTTAAGATATCAGTGTTCCTTTTCCGATCCCATCTGGTGTATCCCGCTGTTCTGCGCATGAATCTCATTTCACAAGCCGTTATTCTGCTTTCATGTTGTTTTTTTAGTGTCCATGCTTCACTACCATAGGTCAACACTGGTCTAGCCAAAGTGTTATATAAACGTAATCTGGTGTTTTTTTGTACAAGGGATGGTTTCATAACTTGATTAATAATTCCTAAACTTTTATTATAACTGGTAACTTTTTCAGGGATATCCTTTTCATCCCAGATAGAGAGATAATATCCAAGATATTTAAATTGATTAGATCTCTCTAAAATTGTATTCTGGAGACAGATTTTACTTTGTATGGGGTCCTTCCCATGAAATGCCATAATTTTAGTTTTGTTAATTGATATTTCCATATTAAATTTGGCACCTATTTTTTGTAAATTATAAATTGATCGTTGCCTTCCTTTGGCCGGCAACCAATCGAAGGGACTATTATTGTGCTTTCAAGTCTTATACGAGAATTTCCCGGAAGAAAATTTATTTTATTTTGTTTAATTTAATTTATCTGTAACACATACAGTATTACACATAAATTTTATTTTTCTGCTCTCCTTCCCTATATGAACTTTAATTATGCCAAATATTACACTCCTCCGTGCATGCAATGTGCTTAAAAAGGGGTACATAGTTTTTCCTTCACATATTAATATAGGCCTATAGATATTCCAGTTCATGTATATAAAACTGTTATTCTCCCTGTTATAGTCTATTATATGGATACGAAACATATAATGTTACTTTAAAGGAGCAAAAGAGATTACGACTATTTGAGAATAAAGTTCTTAGGAACAATTTTGGACCAAAGAGAGATGAACAGACAGGTAAATTGTTAAGACTACATAACATGAACTACATAGGCCTATTATTTATAGAAAACGAAATATAATAAGAATAGTTAAGTCTCGTGGACCAGAATGGGCAGGACAGGTGGCACGAATGAGGAATTTTTTTTTATTTTTAGCTGAATAAGTAAAAAATAAAAAATAAATGTATATCATAATTATTTTTAAATACCCCGTGCTGATTACCTGGCGCGAAATTATTCCTGTGGTTGTCCATGGTCTGGAATTTAGATTAAGTTTAGGTTAAGAACTCTCCTGGCGCTTCATTTTCATCAATCACCCATCATATCATCGGGGTAACGTAACTCCGCCTTCTAGGCGCCCCAACTTCAGAAGTGGGTTACAATTACGCCAATGTCAGATGAGAACACCAGAAATGTCGAGATGATAACCTGGGACATTGAAAAAAAAAAAAAAACATATATATATTACCTTGCGTTGCCCGGGAATCTACTTATTCCGGTCTTCTTGACATTAATGAGCTGAAAGACAAAAATGGTTATTGAAAGTTATCCGTAAAAGATTACCCGCCGTGCGCTGCTACGCTTGCCCGGGAATCTAGTCATCCCGATATTCTTGGCATCAATGAGCTGAAAGATACAAATGGTTGTTATCGGTTATCCGTAAAAGATAGACATATGCTGTCGCGGACTTTTTTTTTTGTAGATTTTTTTTTAGATATTCAATTATGTATACATTAATTTGGTGTATATGTTATGGTTTAGGTAGCGTAAGCCATTTAAGCGTCGAAAAAGTTACGAAAAACAAGTTTTTTTACTATAAAGGGTGATTTTTAGAGGTGAAGAGGTTGAGTATTACAACTTTCTTTCAGCTTAAAACCTTCCCGGGAAACTCCTGAACATTTTGCAAAAAGCCTCATCACAATCGGATGAACGGTTTAGTAATACATAAAAGACAAGCAGACAGACATACATTCGTTTATATATATATATATATATATATATATATATATATATAGAAAAGAATACCATCGGATTATCTGGTCAAGGGGCTATGTTCTGCTTCTAATCTCGAGAGTCGCGGGTTCAAACCGACCATGGTGGATGGATTTCGGGATAGAATAATCGAAAATGTAAATCCTCCTGGAGAGACTTTATCCTTTCGGCCTTGTAAAAGAACCCTGAGAACATGTCACTCCCTGACATCTGTAGGGAAATAAGTTTAAATAAAATAGCTTGGTTAAGAAACTCCTTTTAGGGAACACCCATGTGTCCACGCGGGACGTACGGGTATACTCCTATTCCTATTCCTAATCCTAATCATGCTACTAGTACTACTAAAAGAATACTATTAGTGAGGTGTTTCTGTATACACTGAGCAACAAAAAAGAAACTTTTTTTTTTGTCTCAGAAAGAAAAAATATGTGATTCTGACAGTATTTTTTCTCCTGAATTCAAATATGATATCGGTTTTCTCCATCACGCAAGGTTTCAGAGAGACAGGAATTTATAATTTCAAACACTTTAATATTCTCTACATTCGTACTTACTTACTTACTTACTCACTGGCACTATCGAACCCGTAGGTTCATGGCCGCACGGACATAAGCTCTCCATACATCCCTATCCTGAGCTAATGTTTTCCAATCATTCCCTGTATAATCTACTTCCCTCAAATCATAGTTAATGTTGTTCTCCCACCTCATTCTTGGTCTACCAACTGGGCGTTTTCCTTCTGGCTTTCCTACAAGAAGTTTCCATGCACGTCTTTCATTCCCCATACGTGCAACATGTCCTGCCCATCGCAGTCTACGGGACTTAACTGTTCTTATTATATCTGGCTTCCTATAAAGACCATGCAGTTCATTGTTATGTAGTCTTCTCCATTCACCTGTCTGTTCATCTCTCTTTGGTCCAAAAATTTTCCTAAGAACTTTATTCTCAAATACTCGTAATCTCCTTTCCTCCCTTAAAGTAAGAGTCCATGTTTCGCAACCATGTAATATAACTGGTAGAACAATAGTTTGATATATTTTCAGCTTAACGTTTTTTGAAAGGAGTTGGGACATCAAAAGTCTCTGCAATGCATAATAGCACGCATTTCCAGAATTGAGCCTATGTTTAATTTCTTTGTGCATCTCATTCCTATTTGTGATTATTGTTCCTAGGTATTTGAATTCAGCCAATTCCTCAAAATTTCCCTCATTTGTCATTAGCTGTCCATTTCCATTATATAATGTATTTCTACGTGTGACCATATATTTAGTTTTACTGATATTTACTTCCAGTCCTAATTTCTTAGTGTTACTCAATAGTGTGTGCGTGTTGTCCTTTAGTATCTCCTCGCTATCGGCCAGTAGTACTACATCATCAGCATAAACTAACAGCTTATTAATACCATTCAGTTGTAAGCCTTCCTCATTCTCTAAAGATTTAATGGCATGCTCTAGTACAAAATTAAATAGTAGAGGAGATAGTGCATCTCCTTGCTTTAACCCATTCTGGATTTCAAAAGTGTCTGAAAACTGTTTGCCTACACGCACCCTACTCGTTGAGCCATTTAGACACATTCGAATAAGTCTAACTAACTTTTTAGGAATTCCAAACTCCAGCAGGATACTATATAACTTCTCCCTCTTAATTGAATCATATGCTTTTTTGAAGTCTACATATAGTTGATACTACACAATATTCGAACATTCGGACTCGCCTAGAAAGTAAGAAATGACGATTTTCTGCTATATTTCGCCTGTGGAGCATCCCTCTTGATGGTCTAACAATAATTAGCCAGCATATTAGGATTCCATTTGCCTTGATATCTCTTTTCCATAGTTGAAATCTCCTGAGTTAGTTCATTTGGTTGTATTTTGCAATGGACAAATGGACCAAAAAAGTTTATTAAAACAATAATTATTTAAATCCATTAATTGAAATTGAAATAAAAAAAATTGTGGACGATGGAGATATTCCGATACATATTTGAAAACACGATAAAAAACTGCGTTAAGTACAACTATTTTAATATTTTTTTTTAAGATTTAAGATTTATTTAGCCTGGTGGAGTTAAGGCCATGTGGCGTTCTCTTCCACTCACCAGGACAAACATATATTACATAAGAATATAACAATCTTAATTAACTCTAATATTAAACACTAAGTAAAAATTTGATCAAAAGATAATATCTAATATACATATTACGATCTATAATACAACCAGTTAATATTAGTTAAAATTAAGACTAAAACTAATAATAAAATGTATACAAGCAAGACATATTAAATTGTCCCTGTCTAGTGTATATAAAAAACAGGAAAATAATGAGATATAGAAAACTAATTTTACGATTATACAATATTTAAAACAAAACAAATAAAAATATTTGTTATTCTTAATATTATTTACATAAATAATTAAATATATTAATATTGCTAAAAGAATACTATCAGTGAGGTGTATAAGTTAGTTTGTTATTAAATAATTCTTTAGTTTGTTTTTGAAGGATGTTATAGTTTGACAGTCTCTGACATAGGGTGGAAGGGAATTCCACTATTGGTACTCATAAGACAAAAATCATCTGACCAGTGTATATTAATAAATAATTCTTCAGTTTCTTTTTGAACGATGTTATAGTTTGACAGTATATGACATAATCATCTGACCAGTGTATATTAATAAATAATTCTTCAGTTTCTTTTTGAACGATGTTATAGTTTGACAGTATATGACATAATCATCTGACCAGTGTATATTAATAAATAATTCTTCAGTTTCTTTTTGAACGATGTTATAGTTTGACAGTATATGACATAATCATCTGACCAGTGTATATTAATAAATAATTCTTCAGTTTCTTTTTGAACGATGTTATAGTTTGACAGTATATGACATAGGGCGGAACAGAATTCCATGTTCTGGCAAGTAAAATTGTAAAAGATAGTGTGATTTATCATGACATTTAAAAATTATATAACCAAAAGCCAGTGTCACGAAATTATAAATATTCACTCCTCCGCACTACAACTTCTGCAGTCCACGTTCGGAGATATGTAATTGTTTTGTGAACAGAGAGGAGCATAAGATGAGTATATGTTTATGCGTTTGTGTAGTGTGTGTTGCATGAGGAATGATGACGAAGAGAGAAGTTGAAACTCGACGCCAGCCCACAGCCTATAACTTAACTTACTATCGAACCCATAGGTTCATGGCCGCGCGGATATAAGCACTCCATGCATCTTTATCCTAAGCGAATGTTTTCCTAACATCTCCTCTATTATCTACTTCCCTCAAATCATAGTTAATGTTATTCTCCCACCTCATTCTTGGTCTACCAACTGCGCGCTTTCCCACAGGATTTCCAACAAGAAGCTTCCATGCACGTCTTTCATTTCCCATTCGTACCACATGTCCTGCTCATCGCAGTCTACGAGACTTAACTGTTCTCATTATATCTGCTTCATATAAAGACCTTGTAATTCACTGTTATGCAGTCTTCTCCATTCACCTGTCTGTTCATCTCTCTTTGGTCCAAAAAATTTTCTAATAACTTTATTCTCAAATACTCGTAATCTCCTTTCCTCCCTTAAAGTAAGAGTCCGTGTTTCGCATCCGTATAATATAATTGGTAGAATAGTAGTTTCATACGGCATATTTTCAGTTTAACGTTTTTTTTAAAGGAGTTGGGACGTCAAGAGTCTCTGTAATGCATAATAGCACACATTTCCAAATTGAGCCTATGTTTAATTTCTTTGTGCATCTCATTCCTATTTGTGATTATTGTTCCTCGGTATTTGAATTCAGCCACTTCCTCAAAATTTCCCTCATTTGTCATTAGCTGTCCATTTTCATTATATAATGTATTTCTATGTGTGACCATATATTTAGTTTTATTGATATTTACTTCTAGTCCCAGTTTCTTAATGTTACTCACTGCGGAGGGATACAAATTTAAATCAGACGTCTGGTGTACAACCTAGCTGTTTTTTTACTTTTCTATCCTTTTAAAAAGTAAAAAAGTAAAAACAAAAAATGATAAACAGAAGTAATCTTGAAAAAGAAGAACCACCTATGAAAAAATATAGGAAATTCACATATCACCCTTGGGTACATAATAAATTTCAAAATATATTTGAGAAGTTTAATATTAAATTAGCACCAAAAAATAACTACAGTTTAAATAAACTAATAAAAACCAACAAAAATGAAAAAACTGATAAAAATAAAAAGTCAGGAATATATAAAATTGAATGCATGGATGTGAAAAGATATAGGAAAAACAAAAAGAAACCTAAAAAATTAGAACCAAAGAACACATAAGAAATATTAAAAATGGAGAAATTGAAAAATCTGCAGTTGCTGCTCATGTTTGGTCTGAAAAACATAATATCAATTCAGACACTAAATTATTAAAACAGTTAGAAAATACAAACGAGCTGACTATTTGGGAAACAATTTATATTCAGAAGAACAGAAACAGAGTCATGAATTTTGATATTCCGATGGAGGGTGACCTTGTTTGGAGGTTCTTTGGCCAACCACAGGATGGAGCTGACATCGACATCCAGGTGGTGCAACATAATGCAACATAAATAAAACCAGTCTGGGAAAGCTGAAGATAAAACAGAATTGTTTTGAAACATGTTCAAGAACAAATCAACATTAATATTGAGGTAAGATGTCTAGACCAAAAATAATATAATTAGCTATTAAGAATTGTACACCATCCCTCCTAGCCCCGAAATTGAAAATTCTACAATTAAAATTTGCAATCTCGCTGGGAATCGAACCCGGACCCGCTAGTAGGGAGGCAGGCATATTAATTCCTAAGTTAGGAAATATTGATCCCACAGAACAAGAACTGGAACGACTTGGCCTCAGATGGTATTATTTGGTGCTCGTATTCAGGAGGACCAATAATTACAAACAGAAATGAGGTGCAAAAAAAAAATTAAACATAGGCTCAACTATAAAAACGCGTGCTATAATATAGGGCTATTCAGAAAGAAGGAACAGACTTCAAACATTTATTTCTTCCAACTACAAAAAATAGAAACACAATTCTAACGTTCCTGGAAAGAGAAAAGTTTGAAATTGCGATCATGGCCGCATTGGTATTAATGTTATACATACATGCATATGGACGGATGAATAGATAGATGAATAGATAAGATAGACTTAGTGAAGTAAAATGTTCCCCTTAGAAGATCTTAGACCTCCCAGGTCACCAGATCTAACCCCGTGTGATTTTTATCTGTGGGGTTACGTAAGAGACCGTGTTTTTATCCCCACCTATATCTGACACTCTTGAAAATCTGCGACATCAAATTGTTGAAGCTGTAAATTCGATAACTAGAGATGAGCTGATTCGTGTGTGAGAAGAAATGAGCCACCGTTTTGATATTTGTTGTGTAACACATGGTGCTCATATTGAACGCATAAAATAGTCAAATTTGTACTTTTCTCTTTCCAAGAACGTTGGAATTGTGTTTATATTTTATGTAGTTTGGAAGAAATAAATGTTTGAAGTCTGTTCCCTCTTTCTGAATGGTCTTGTATATTAAAAGGACATTTGTCATCCCAGCTTCTAAAATATATAAAAAAGAAGATAAATTAAAAATATATAAAACGGCTATTATTCCAATTAAACAATATGGGGGAGAAACATGATCTCTCGCTTTAAAAGAGGAGAAGAGATTAGGAGTATTTGAGAAGAAAATTCTTAGGGAATTTTTTGGACCAAAGAAAGAAAAATAAGCAACTGAATAGAGAAAACTACCAAAGAGTGAAATGCACGATCTCTATGGGAAATAAGATGCAATAAAAACCGTTAAATATCGTAGACTACGTTGGTTAGGACATGTGGCACGAATTAGGAATGATGGAGGGGCATGGAAACTTCATGTAGGAAAACTGAAAGGAAACCGACCAGTGGATAGGCCAAGAATGAAATGGGAGAATAACGTTAATCAGGGTTTGAGGGAGGTAATTTATACAGGAAATCATTGGAAAACATTAGCTAAGGATTGAGATGCATATAGAACTTACGTCCGCGCGGCTATGTATTCCAGATTCGATAGTGCTAGTTAGTTATTCGGGACGTTCCGAATTCAAATCGCGAGATTGACTTACCTGATTGAGTTTTCCTCAGTTATCAAGACAAATACTAGGTTGGAATTCATTACCAGGATCCATTATCATTCTTCATTATCTTTCCATATTCCATTTAAAATCAGTATGCAAATTAATTTAGGCTTACTGATACTATCGAACCCGTAGGTTCATGATCGCGCGGACATAAAATTCTCCATACATCCTTATCCTGAGCTATTGTTCTCCAATCATCCACTGTATAATTTTCCTCCTCAGATCATGGTTAATGTTATTCTCCCACCCCATTCTTGGCCTACCTACTGGAGGCTTTCCCTCAGGTTTTCCCGCAAGGAGTTCCCATGTTCCTCTTACATTCCCCATTCGTGCCACATATCCTACCCATCGCAATCTAAGAGACTTAATTCTACTTATTACATCTGGTTGTCCTTAAAGATCATTTAGCTCGCTATTGTAGTCTTCTCCATTTAGTTGCCTGTTCGTTTGGTCTATGAATTTATACAACAAACAAGTATACAAGAATAGATAAAGCCTAGCATGAATTTACTTATCCTGCAGAATCTAAGTCAAATATCATAGACACGAAAATGACGAAACATGCTAAAGCGTTTCAAAATAAAACTGAAGTAAAAATGTCGGTCGTGCAGGAACTGCGTAATCAAATCGAATTTGTGGACCGATTTTGGTGAATACGTAGTTACATTTCCAGCGATCATTGTCGCTTCTAGAGCGTTTTTAGCGAATTTTGAAGGAATGAAGCCTATTCAGATCGTTTTCATTAAAATGGCATTGAAAAAAATTACAATGCTTCATAGATCCTATCTACTAGACACAAAAAATTACCATCCAATGTTTTTTTTCGGAACCAAACTTGGAACATAGCAATAATTTAAAAAGTAAGGTCGAGTTCGTTAACCAGGAAAATATTGGACCTTTAGGAGTAGGAGTTCACTTGAAATGAACATATAAATATAGCTCTTCTTCTTCTTCCTCTTTTGTGGCTTCACGGCACTTTTATTTTAGCCTTAGCCCCCTTAGTAATTACACTATCCAACACAATTTTTACCTCCGAAGTAAAAATAACGGACTCTAATGGTAACGATTCGCTGATTCCGAAAATGACTTTGTGTTTTTCCTATCATCCTTAATTCATAAGATATATGAGAAAAATAATACGGATCATTTTTTTATACGTAACATTACTAACGTGCATATTCTTTATACTTCGAGGTGTCAAATTGGTGACCAGGATAAAGTATAGTCACCTCATCAATGTTGTATCACCTGTGCGACAAATTTTAGACAATGGTTACCTGGCAAACTCAAAGAGTCACCATTTGCTGTACCTATGGTGTGGCGAGAATCAACAAATCATATTAACGATTGTTACTTTTGCATGACAAATATATCTGACATATCTAGGAAATGTAAACACATTATTCAGTAGCCAGATATACTTTCTGCCATACGACCTGTTCCACATACTGAGTAATTGCCTGTGTCTGTACCTCCTAAGACAGGAAATTATGACAGTAATGGTGAAGAAAATAGTGATTCCCGATCTAAGTTGTCCTCGGAGCCAGAGGCCTCTACTTCAAAAGATCCTGACTTTCAACCAGATAATTCTGAACGTGAAAGACATTTTGTAGAGCAAGTAGACTTGAATGATTAAAATTCATCGGAGAACATATTGTTTAAACAACTCACCTCATAGGATCCATGCTTCCATGAGTCGGAGTTATGGCTGATGATGAACATGACTATGTTTGAAATCGCGATATCATGGAAGCATGAATCCTATGAGGTGAGTTGTTTAAACAATATGTTCTCCGATGAATTTTAATGATTATACCTCATAATGTTTACTTCCCAACATTAATTAAATATAATTAAAGACTTGAATGATTTGGCACGTGATTTAAATTTGTCTAAAGAAGAATCTGAAATTCTAGGTTCTAGGCTGCAACAATGGCACTTACATGCAGAGGGTATAAAAATTAGTGTTTCGAAATTGACATCAGACATTCGCAAACTATTTTGCTATGGAGGAGAATATGTGTTTCTGTGTAGACGTTAATGGTTTAATGAGTGAATTAGGGGTTAAGCATAATCCAGACGACTGGCGATTGTTTATAGATTCATCTAAGTATAACTTAATCCAGACGACTGGCGATTGTTTATAGATTCATCTAAGTATAACTTAAAAGCAGTATTGCTTCATAATGACTATTTAACTCATGTCGCAAATGGTAGTCAATGACCAATCACGTTTCAATGAATTCTGTTTTACACCAATGACAGTCGTGTTTCACCTCGCTCTTTATCGATTTCTCTTTATCAGCTCCTGCTTTTGTGATAAAAAAGCTCCTCCTTTTTTAATATTCTGAACAGGTTAGACCATTATTTTTCTCCAACAAATACATGGAATATAGCAAATAATGAATAGATTCAGTGATTTTACTGAGTTGTTTATTCAAAATATAATTGATTAACCTATAATGCTGATTATAATAGTTTGATGTGTTTCATTATTTCTCCGCTACAGTGCATTCTTACAATATTGCGATCCTATTTGGCAGTAAATAATATGATCGAGTTGCAGTGAATTTACATAACCTCACATTTCTAATTTGTTTTCAAACATCGCCGTTTACATTAACTGTATAAATATTTTAAAACACCGGTAACTGTATTCAAATAATTATTTTTTAGTAAAGAGCTTAATTTTATTCGTTAAATAGTCCTAACAAATGCCACTCTTGATTTCCAAATTCTCTAGATAAATTGGAAATCGCTCGTGGCATTACTTATGATAATGCTTTTACACCTGTTCCGGTTTTCCACTCTTTAGATCTTAAACAAAGTTATGAAAATATGACTAAAATTGTGCGTGTTTTAAAATATGAGGTTAATTGTTGGAAGATATGTGATAAAATTAAAGTAATTGATTTGCTGCTTAGTTTACATGGGGGTTTCCATTTTTTTTTTGTGGGACAGCTGTGCTACAGAAAAACATCATGTGGTAGAACAGTGGGACAAGCGGCAGGAATATGTTCCGGGGGAAAGTAACATAAAACAAACACCATTGGTTCAGGCTGGTAATATTCTTCTTCCTCCCTTACACATAAATATTCTTCTTCCTCCCTTGGGCTGATGAAGAATTTTGATAAGGCACTCAATAAGTACGGATGTGGATTTGTATATTTACAAGGCAAGTTTTCACAGTTAATATACACAACATTGAAAGAAGGAATTTTTATTAGTCCTCAAATCAGAAAACTCATGGAAGACTAAATGTTTGAGAAAAATTTACAAGCGGTTGAATTAGCAGCTTGACAATAATTTAAAATGGTTGTACGCGGTTTTCTCGCAAACACAAAATAAGACAACTATAAAACTTTGGTGTCAAATTTGTTGAAATGCTACAAAAACATTGGGTTGTAGAATGTCTTTGAAAATCCATTTTCTTCATTCACATCTAAACTCTTTTCCGGAAAATCTGGATGATGTTATTGTTGAACAAGGTGAAAGGTTTCATCAAGACATTTCCAGCATGGAGAAGAGGTATCAAGGCCGTAAGGATCCAGTAATGAGGGAGGATTACTGTTTGTTTCTTGTGAAGAAGAGCAGCCAGGAGAGTACAAGAAAAAATCATATACAAACATTTTTAAGCAAAATTACAGGTACGTTCCCTTAAAATATGGCCGAAATATTATTACATTCTTATAAAAATACAGTTGTGAATTAATCTTAACCAAGTACGAATACATCATTATGTCACATATCATTATATTGTAATTATTAATGAATTTGAAATTTTATCTGAAACTGTGTGACATTTTAATGTGTTTGTATATTTTTAACGTGGCGTGATAGGCGATTTGTATGGTGATTTTCAAAATCAGCGCAACTTTTTCGTTAAGAATAACATAATTTTACCGCGGAGAGATACCTATATATATATTTTTTTTTTGGGTAGTGTTATCAGCCATTCTCTCTTGTCTTGCGATTTATTATTGTCTTTAACTGCCAGAGCTTTCAAATATGTCTCGACATCAACCAACCATCTCAATTTCTGTCGCCCCACATTACATCGGCTTTCCGATTTTGATTTCAAGATTATTATTCCTTTCTAATGAGTTGTCTCAAACATTTTTGTCCAAGATCCAGCTGCAAGATTACTATTGTTCATCGAGCGGATGAACAAAATCAATTTTATTCATAAAATTATGAATTACTGAATACATTTTTGCCGAGATGCCTATTAAAATTCGGCCGCCAGTATGTTCAATTAAAATATAATTTATTTATTTATTCGAAATAATTTGATTCACTTGTTATTAAAATAAATTATAATCCAGTTCGCAGAAATCGATGTATAGAGCTTGCCATTGCACATTTGGTCGTAAACCTCCTCGCGGCTACAGCAAGCCGCGAGACCAATTTAGTGACAAAATGGCGGTAAGTACGTATTTATTGTTTTATATTGTTTCAAATAAAGTTCAGTTCATTTAAAAATGCTGTGATTTGTTTCGTATATGTATATTAACACTACCTTTTGGATATATTTTTGTATATACATTGTACGTAGTAGGCTATACATAAAGGGCAGTGGTTTTACTTTCCGCTGCGAGGGAACAATATAAAAAACAATAAATACGTACTTACCACCATTTTATTACTGATTGGTGTCACAGCCTGCTGTAGCCGCGAGGAGGTTTACGGCCAAGTGTGCAATGGCAACCAAAACTTTTCAAGCTCAATACATCGATTTCTGCGAACTGGATTATAATTTATTTTAATAGCAAGTAAATCAAATTGTTTCGAATAAATAAATAATATTTTAATTAAACATACTGGCGGCCGAATTTTAATAGGCAACTCAGAAAAAATGTATTCAATAATTCACAATTTTATGAAAAAAAATTGATTTTGTTCATCCGCTCGATGAACATAGTAATCTTCAGCCTGATCTCGGACTATTTCAATCTTCGAGCCTTAATTTTAGCTACAATATAAGTTGACTTACATTCTATTCCCAATTCCATATTACATCTTATTTTTCATTGTCAAATGTCAAGTTCGGGACCACATATATAAGATTAAATAATCCCTCGATTAAAATTAAAATTTCACTCAAAAAATATATTCATTAAACAACTAAAACTTCCCAAACTTCCTCAGAATTTTCCTTTCCCAAGTCATTATATAGAGCCTATGATTTCATTTTCTTTGTTTAGTGTCCAAACCTCACTTCCATAGAGGATGATTGGTGCAATAATAGTTTTATATATTCTCATGCCTTCATTCATACATCTTCCTGTCAGAATGTTATTGAGAGCTCTGATGCAAAGATTAGCGCTTTGTACTTTAGCTTTTACGTCATTCATTTGCAGAGGCAATAAAAGTTTTTAAATACTAAATTCTCAACTTTCTCATAGTTTGGACCATTAATTAAAATCTCATTATCAACCCGTCCTGCATTACCTACTTTATCTGTTTATTTATTAAATAAAAAATCTAAGTTTTATATGTTTTTCATAAATATTTATTTTATTCAACATTCGGAACAGCTGTTTCAATGCACTGTTCTTCTTCATTCGTCTGAAGAAGATGCGTTACAGTAATAGCTGTTACGGAGGTTGAATAAAATTAATATTTATGAAAGTCATATAAAACTTTGATAGTTTTATCTAATAAATAAACATCTAGTAAACACAAAATTAATCAATTGAATTGTTTACTTGATGAAAATCCATAACCTATTTCTTCTTCTTCCGCTTTCCCCCACTTATAGGTTTGCCGTCTTCAGTTTCCATTTATCTCTATCATTCCAATTTCCCTCTTCCAAATTCCTATCATCCATTATAGTTCTGACGCAGGTTTTCCATTTCCATCTTGGTCTGCCACGTTTATTTCTTCCAGGGGGTGACCATTGGTATTTATTTTTTGGTCATCTTTCACTCATAACCTATTTAATTAAATACAAATAACTAATTTATATTTTTAATAAAATATAAAAATCACACAAAACTGTAAATTTTTATTTTTATTTAATTAAATAAACACAAAATTAATTAATTGATTACTTTATTTGTCGTATATTTAGTTTTATCAACTTTAATATTTAGTTACATTTGTGAGATACTTGTCTTAATCTATGTAACGACCTCATTTAGCACTCCCAATGATCTTGTTATTACGGCAATATCGTAAACATATGCCATACACTATCTTGTCCTGTTGAAGATTGTGGCTTTATTGTTAATTTCCAAAGTTCTGATTATCTTTTCCAACCAAAAATTAAATAGTACTGTGAAAAGAGAATCCCTTGCCTTGCTCTATTTTCACTTATAAAACTCTCAGATAAGAAGTTTTGAATTTTAACTCTATTATATGTTTCTGTCCACCACTGTGGTCTCGAGGTAGCGCGCTGCCTGGGTTCGATCCCCGGCCGGGGCAGTTTTTCTGGGTGAGGTTTTTATCGGGGTTTTTCCTCACCTGTAAGACAAATGTCAGGAAAACTTTAAGGCCCAAGCGGTTCCCGAAATCATATGGTCATCATCATCATCCTTATCATTCATCATCATCATCCTTCACCGGTGTACAATTCCCTGGTAAAGCTGCAAACATAGCATGGCAATGCTATGATTGCAGTGAAGGACCTGCACTCGGGCAGAATTACTGTGGATGGATGGATACGTTTCTAAGAGTTAATTTAGTAATTTAGTTTTTTAAGGTCAGTTTCCCTCATAGCTTCCAGTATCTGGGAATAGCTCTTACCATCAATAGTATATTACAATGGGAAGTGGTTTTTTTTTTTTACAGAAGCGAGAATATGATTAAAACCGAGCGATAGCGAGGTCTTTAATTTCAGAGATTCTGTAAAACACTTCACAAACGTGCGCTATACATTAATTTTTGCGCGATGGTGTTTCCAAAATGATAAATAATAACAAAATAATATCTTTGTTGGAAAGATTTGCGTTCATTATAAACAACTGACTAACGTTAACAGTATGGCCAATGTTTATACGGTAAATGCTGAAAATAATTTAGTTGAGACAACAGGACATGACACCAATCAGTCATAAAATGGCGGCAAGTACGAATTTATTATTTTGTATTGTTTCAAATAAAGTTTACTTTATTAAAATTGTAGTGATTTGTTTCGTATAATGTATATGTATATGTTATAATTAAATGTTTAACATTGAGCATTGCAAGCTTAATATGGTATGATAAGAAAAATAAATGCCTGGAAGGGATTCGAACCCGGATCTCTGAGTCTGTACCTCAGCGTGATATCCATTACACTACCAGGCGAATCCAATTCAAACACTTATTTTTCTTATATATGTATTATATTCTCCATTATTACTAGATGTCGCGAGAACTCAGTCTTCACTGCCATCTAGTAGCTGACTATAACAAGTAAGCAAATTAAAGAAAATAGTTTTACCTTATAGCAGTGACGCTTTATAAATGTTATAATTAAATGTTTAACATTGAGCAATGCAAGCTTAATATGGTATGATAAGAAAAATAAATGCCTGGACGGTACTCAGAGATCCGGGTTCGAATCCCGTCCAGGCATTTAATTTTCTTATCATACCATATTAAGCTTGCATTGCTCAATGTTAAACATTTAATTATAACATCTATAAAGCGTCACTGCTATAAAGTAAAAATATTCTCTTTAATTTGCTTACTTGTCATAGTCAGCTACTAGATGGCAGTGAAGACTGAGTTCTCGCGACATCTAGTAATAATGGAGAATATAATACATATATAAGAAAAATAAGTATTTGAATTGGATTCGCCTGGTAGTGTAATGGATATCACGCCGAGGTACAGACTCAGAGATCCGGGTTCGAATCCCGTCCAGGCATTTATTTTTCTTATCATACCATATATATATGTTATAACTATATTTATATTTATATAGTTATAACATATAAATATACAAGCGTTACTGCTATAAAGTAAATACTCTCTTTAAAAATTTGCTTAACTGTTATGTTGGACACAAGATGTCAGTCGGAACGATTTTCCGCTACCTCTCGTGTTAATTGAGAATACTACATATATAAGAAAATGTATGTTTGTGTTGGAATACTTGGGTAGTTCAGGTCGTTAGAGCGCTAAATGTAGAGTTTAGAGACTCGGGTTCAAATCCCGACTCAAGCATTAATTTTTATTTTCATATCACACACACACACACACACACACACACATACACACACACACACACATACACATACATACGCATATATATATATATATATATATATATATATATATTATTTATTGCAAATGCCCCAGGTTGTCTTTCGACATTCCTGGTGTTCTCTCCAGGCATAGCGTACTTGTAACCCACTTCTGAGGTTGGGGCGCCTGGAAAGTGCGATTACGTTGCCCCAATTATATGACGGGTGATGATGATAGTGGTACGCCAAGAGAGTCCCTAATCCTAAGCTTAATCTAAGATGAATATGAATGATGATGATTGCAATGGTCATATGTTTAAAGTCAGTAGGCTATATAATTAATTGCTGTAACTAAATATTATATTCGTTAGACTTTCCTATAGGCTACATTGTCGTATGCGTAAATATATGATCCATAGTAATTCTATTCTCTTTGAATCCACATAGCGTATATCAAGTTTCGATTAATCAAAAATTGCAACAGTCTGAGCAATTTTAAAATTTTCGCTTCAGTGTAACACCCACTTCTAATGGTCCAGTTTTGATGGTTTAGAAACTCGAGATTACGTTCCTTGATTGATTGCCGAGTTTGATTCCGAAAAAAAAAACTGCGTCAACAGGCACACACGCACGAAGGGGCGCGCGCACGCACACACACACACACACACACACATTCACACTCACACGCAAAACTATATATATATATATATATATATATATATATATATATATATATATATATATATACATTTTTTTGACAAGGTCATTTTCGGTGTCTACTACACTGCATTCTAGACGTGTTGGGAACGCGAGAAAATATATTGTGTGAAATTCGACTAAATGTTGCTACCACATTGGCTGTCAAGCTGGGAGTTATCGAGAAGAATGATTTACAGTACCTCACATTTTCTTTCCGCCAGATGGGTTTTTGATGTTGCAATAAATTGAGTAAAATAAATATGCATTATCTATTATTGTTTAATTAGTAACATAATTATTTTGATATCAACTAGCTATTTGTGTTAGGCATTGGATTCTTTATTAAAATTGCCGTCAGTGTATGTTAATAACACTGGTCAACATGATTTTTGTCTCATGAGTACCAATAGTTGTACTTAATGCAGTTTTTTATCGTGTTTTCAAATATGTATTCGGAATTTCTCCATCAACCACAGTTTTTTTTATTTCAATTGCAATTAATGGATTTAAATAATTATTTTTTTAATAAATAATTTTTTTTCGTCCATTTGTCCATTGTAAAATAAAACCAAATGAGTTAACTGAAATGGTTTCAGCTATGGGAAAGAGATATCAAGGCAAATTGAATCCTAATATGCTGGCCGATTATTGTTTGACCATCAAGAGAGATGCTCCACAGGCAAAATATAGCAGGAAATCGTCATTTCTTACTTTTTAGGTGAGTCCGAATGTTCGAATATTGTGTAGTTACAAATGTAGAAAATATTAAAGCGTTTGAAATTATACATTCCTGTCTCTCGGAAACCTTGCCTGATGGAGAAAAACAGATATCATATTTGAATTCAGGACAAATAATACTATCAGAATCACACATTTTTCTTTCTGAGACAAAAAAAAAAGTTTCTTTTTTGTTGTTCAGTGTAATTTGTCAGTCATTTGGTAGCCTGTGAACCGAGCTTTTTTTCCTCTGCTTCTATTCCCAACACAACTGGAATGCACTATAGGTAGGATCGAAGAAGATTTGTATTTTTTTTTCAAAAATATTTTTCATGAGCTATATTTTGTCGGGATTCACTATAAATCAAGATAATAACAAATAAATACTTGCAGACAGATGAGAAAATAGAGTTTCTTATATCTAGGTAGTATACTTACTGTAGAAGTCAGGCGTGGGAAAAAAAAATATTTTCATGATTTTTATAACTATTTGCTACATTATTCTTCTTCTTTGAATTTTGCACCTTGCGAAATTGCAAATATCAAAGTGATAGACAATCTACGTCACTTGTCATTTATTGCTGTCAGATATTCAAATTCTAATCAGTTGTCAGAACTGTAAATCATCTTGCCAATAATAACATTTACGTTACAAAGACAATTGAATGATGTTAATCTTATAAAACGCCAATCATTTCTTTTTTACGTTATGAATGAACTTAAATTTGCCTATAAGTTAAAATTATAATTATGACATCATTAACACAAAATTGCCACACTTTAACATCTAAGTAATTTCGCATATTTATTTAATGGTACTGTGTTTAAATACCCGTCCATCCCAATTTGGGACAAGGTTGCACGATTGAGGGAATAATTTTACTAAGCTAATATTTAATTTAAGCAGTCCATCGCTGAGGTCTCAAGGTAGCGTGCTGCCTTGTCACGTAGCAGGCTCGAGTTCAAATCTCGGTCGGGACAAGTTTCCTGAGTGAGATTTTTCAGGAGTTTTTTTCTCACCTTTAAGACAAATGAGGGGTCTAGTGAGAGAGGGAGCTCTGCCACTTTGAGAAGAAATAGAAATAATCAGTGCTATTTATATTAAAATTTATATTTTTCCTTTTGCATAGTTTACATAACAGTAAGTTAAAGAAGGAAAAGTCATCCCTTTATTGTAAAAGTAATTTCGTAACATAATGCTTTATAAAACCCAATTTATTTACATTTCTTCTCAAAGTGGCATAGCTTCTCTCTCATTAGACCCCTCAACTGTCAGGAAACTTAAGGCCCAAACGGTTCCTGAACATCATATGGCCATCATAATCATTATCATCATTCATATTCACCTTAGATTAAGTTTAGGATTAAGGACCCTCCTGACGCACCATTATCATCATCACTCATCATATCATCGGGGCAGCGTAACTGCGCCTTCCAAGTGTCCAATATCAGGAATTGGTTCCAATTTCATATGCCAATGCCAGAAGAGAACATCAGAAACGTCGAAATGACAACCTGGGGTATTGAATAAAAAGTATTAATTTAAGCTTGTTTCCCTAAATATGTCAACAAGCGAGAAGTGATTACCCATTGCCTCAAAGAGACACCTAATAAGTGATGAGGTATTATGTGAATGGGAAAAGGCGATATTTTATTCAAAGGCTATAATTTAGGCTTGAGATTCTTTTACGAGTCCGAAAATCTTCAAACTGGGGTCTCACGGCGTAAAGTTCTTCCCTGAATACTTACACTTATGTTTTGGATTTTTTCATCCTATAACATCCATCGACCCCTAACTCATTTATATCCGTGATTCTCACGAACAGAAACGAGGACCATCTAGGCATTTACATACTTAACTCTTAATACAGACTTTCCACTTTACAGCAGTTCGCCCTTAATTCCTGTTTTCCAGAGATTCCCATCTTCCCATTTTCCTTCTTCCATACCCCTCTTTATCATGGAATCATATATTCCCTCAAACCATGTTCAGCTTCTCCCCCTCTTCTTCTACCGGGTACCATGCAATCTAACACCCGTTAAGCCACTATTCTTCTGACATCCGCTGTATATGTCCATACCACTGTAAATCTCTCTTTGTTATCCTATCGACAACAGTCTCTTGTGCATCAATTTCATGTCTTCTTTTTCTTCATCACGGTTACTAGCCTCCAAATTGCTGCTGTTTCCATCTTTTTTTTTGGTCTTCCCAAACTTCTTCTTCCTTGTGGTGAATAGTTGTATGCTGCTTTTGGTATTCTATCCTCAGTCATCCTTGATAAGTGTTCTTTCCAGTTTGATCTGTAGTTCACTATTGTGTTTAATGCATCCACTTTTAGTTGTTGTCTTATTTCTGTGTTGTATTTTTCTGTTCTTTGATATTCTGCTATTGGTCTGAGTAATTTCGTCTCAGCAGCTGGTATTCTGGCAGATTGTTGTGTTGTCATTGTCCATGTTTCGGATCCATAAGCAGTAATAGGAACTGCCATTGTCTTGTATAATTTCATTATAGAGTCTTTCCTGGCTTTATGTTTGAAATTTATTTTTAGTGTTCCTGTTATATAACTAAACTTATTTAGTTTGTTATTTATATCTGTTTCCGTTGTGTATGATATTTCGCAACCTGAGAAGTTATATCTTACCACTTGTTCTATTGGTTTATCATTTATTGTCTAATATATGTATTTCTAATCTGTTGTAGCCTGGATATTCTGATACTTCTCCTCAAAATCCAATCTCAGTGGTTCACGTCCTGAGGGGTGGGCAACGGGAAGTTTGGAATAGCCTAATTGGAGTGATGTACGATGGAAATTAATTTTCCCGTGACCGCTACGGTAGCCGAGAAGACTCAATAGGAATCCCGAAAACCTGCAAATGAGGCTCTGGTTAGGTCCTCCAAATGCGGAAGTTGGCGACTGATAACCTGTTCCATAAAAAATAATTGTTACGTTTCCTGCAAAGAGAGATAAAGCCGGACAGATCAATAGGCACAGACTTTCGCTAAGGAAAAAGACCATGAATTTGGTAACTTGGGACATACACGGTGGAATACTAAGAATAATGAAGTACTTAAGGAGATTACAAATAAGGGACGGATATAACAGTTTTGACAGAAACGAAAAAGAAATGGAAAGGCCAAGAAATGATTGGCGAATACATGCATGTATGGAATGAGGTGGAAAAATTTAGACATTTAATGATGCCGAAACTCCATAGCGCGACAGAGCTATACTCTGTCCAGCCTAAGAAACACACTTGAGGAAAATAAATGGGCGTGTAATCCACGACGCACATGACTTCTGCATTTACTGCGATTCGTTCTTGGCTAAAGCACAGTTCAGGGGATGCGAAAAAAAAATAGATCATGTACTCGATTAATGTAATTATGTTTAAAGCTATTTTTGTTAACTATAGTTTGTCAAAATACAGTATACACCTACACACTTCTTCGAAGGTCCAAGAGTAACAAAAATTCGCATTTGCTTGAAACTATAAATTTGTTAGAGGAATTTGAATGCATGTTACAAATGTGGCGGCTATCGTATAGCTTATGGTAAGTTAAATCTGTGATAAAATGTGTGATCAAAATTATTAAAAGCACTCTAATGGGAAATTGTTAAAGAGTGGAGAACAATAGATGGTGTTAAATATTTTGTCTATAGAGCAAAATCCTGGCACTGTAGTGAATGATATATTTAAATTAACTGCAGAATACACTGGTGTGTCTGAAAGTAGTGTTGTACATATTCACAGATAAAAAGAAAGTGGTAATAACAAAACGCCCAACAAAAAAAGGGAAAGGTCTAAACATGTTTTAAGAGTGGTGGACTATTTTGTGAAGTGTGCAGTTCATTATAACGTGCATAGGTTTTCTATTTTACTACTGTAAAATTATTTAAATTAATTTGTTTAATATTAATACTATAATTCAATTAGTTTTCGACATACCGTTGTATGTGTTAATACAGCATGCAATATTAAAAATTAAAACGATTGTTGTGCATTAATTTATCGGCTTGTAATAAACAGCTGACTGAGGTCGCATGTACTAATATACGTGCTGCGCGGAGTAATACATTCGGAAGTTAAATGTGGGTTTCTCAGGCTGGATAGACAATAGAAGCCCCTTGCCCTACCAGCCGGCCGCTGACCTTACATCTACGTGCGTTGTGCCGGTTCGCT
This sequence comes from Diploptera punctata, assembly GCA_030220185.1. NCBI lineage: Eukaryota > Metazoa > Arthropoda > Insecta > Blattodea > Blaberidae > Diploptera > Diploptera punctata. The sequence goes on from JASPKZ010000435.1 coordinate 291,240, forward strand.
CAGGGTAGAATATGTTAACTCAGGGATGTTTATATTATTTATGCAATGATAAGTAAATTTAAACTTATTATTTCGGTTTATTGATTAATTTTGCACTATTTATTTACAGAAAAGTACAACTCTTTTATATCTCACTAATATTCGGAGTGGAGTTGATGAGTTTATTTAAGTCTACGTGTACTTATTATCACTTAAAATTCCGAGTTACTAATTATCTTGGATTTTAAAATACTTAAGATTTTAAAATTTACTAAAGGTCGCGGACGGTTACTGAAGAACTTGCTTCTTGTAGAACGTATGAGTGTGAGTGTATGTGAGAGCGTTTTGTCACGTGTCATTGCCTTATAAGGGCGATGACTTGTCCCATAAAGTCACCTTCCCCACTCCATGTTATTCATTATACCTTAGAGGGGTATGTACCATTCGTTTGGGGCTCCCATGTTGGTAATAGACTCGTGTGCACGTTCGTGCGCCTTCCAGTTATTACTATTAATCGTATAATTATATTTTAGTATTTAGAGTCTATTAATTCTAGCTACAGTGTTAATCACAGAGGAGGACGATCATCCACCCAGAGTTTGTGTGACATATAGTCATCATGTCGGGTTCCCTATAGGTTACTATGAAATGATAAATACCTCTAAATGTGTCTTGGTATTTCAGTTCCAACTCAATATTTTCCTTGACGACGAGGAAAACCTTAGTCGCAGTAGAAGCATTCTCATGAAGACTTGTGAATGTAAGTTTCACTACTTACGGCGGACTCGGGAATTATAGGAAGGATAATTAGTCCTTACTCCGGGAGGTGCGCCTAAATACCTCAATGGTAGAGCGCTAGCGCATAAAGTTGGAGATCTTCGTTTAAATCTTTGGTCAAGTGCATATTTTCTCTTTCGTAATGTTAATCATTGTCTACAGGCGGCTTCTCTGAAAATGTTAATTTCCAATTAATCTCACTATCATTAGTTTACCTATAATTGAACCAGTTACTTTAAAAACAGCTTATCTCGAAATTTTCCAATTTCAATTGCTTCAAGTATTTTCTATGGGAAAGAACCTCTTATGGTAAATCTAGAAGAAAATATTGGTTTCTCTATATTCTTTTTTTTTTTTATCCTGCAAAATTTTAAATTGTGGAATTAAGGTCACAGATCAGATTGTATAATATAATCCTTGTTAAGATATCTTCCAATTCATTGATTAAGATAAATTCATAAAATAAGGTCATGCTAAGATTCTATTGGATGTTATGTGATAGTTCCTGCAATTTGTTTTAATCTCTACATTACATATTCATTCTCGAGGATAAAGAATATGTAACGTTTTTTTAGGGAAATACAATAATTTCTGAATAATGTTTTATTTTTTAATTGTCCAAAATTACCTTATTATGACCAGGGAATCCAAACAAGGTCGGCTTTAATTGCTTAGATTCACTTGCAGATTGCAAGTATCCATATAATGATAATAATAATAATAATGATAATAATAATAATAATAATAATAATGGTGATGATGGAGATGGTGATGATGATGATTATGAATATGAATATGATTATGATGATTATGCTAATGATGCTGATGATGATGATGATGGTGATGATGATACTAATACTACTACTACTACTACTACTACTACTACTAATAATAATAATAATAATAATAATAATAATAACTTTTTAATGGTATTCTGACAGGGTGATTCTCTCTCAATATTGTTGTTTAATATTGGTCTTGAAAGGCTCGTTAGAAAAATAACTGAAGCGGTTAGAAGCGAAGGGATTAAAGTTAAGTTTTGCAATATTGAGAAAAAATAGGTTTAAAGTTGAAATTGTATTAGAAAATCATATATAATTTAAAATGATAAAATTTACACATTATCTATTCCTAACGCATAGGCCTACACTTATGATCCTTTACCACTGAATAAAATTAGGCATTATGTTTCAAGAATGTAATTATGCACCACACTCGTTTTTTTTTGTTGCGAAAAATCACTTACATCCCTTTACTTTTAACCGCTTCAATTAACCCTGGTTGTACGGTTTACAATCGAATAAAACAATTTTTAGCATTTGTTGATGCCATCGATATTTTATCTGGGAACGTACTGTATATTCACTCGATGGAGTAATAATTGAACAATTCAAAGTGAAACAGACCTGGTTGGATTAGGAATTAATTTGATGTTTCAAATACTATTATATTGAATGATGTACCATATGAAGAGGTATTTACTTTTAAATAGCTAGGCTACATAATTATAAATTGTGAGATTAAAGAAAGAAAAATATCAGCAGGTAAGCGTTGTCTCAGAGTTTTTGATAAACTAATGAAGGCCAGATACAAGCCTTTTTAAGTATTAAAAATGGGGCATGTCCATTATATCAGATTTTGGAAAAAAAAAAATATCGATTTTCTTCTACATGTTGGTTTAAATCATATATAAATAATATACATACGTGTATAACAAATATTTTATTTATTTTAATAGACACTTGGTAATACTAGAAAAATATAATTATAATTTTTTATTCAATGTCCCAAGTTGTCATTTCGACATTTCTGATGTTCTTTCCTGGCATTGGCTTAATTTTAACCCACTTCTGAAGTTGGGGCGCCTAAAAGGTGGAGTTACGTTACCCCGATGATACGATGGGCGATAAATGATAATGAAGCGCCAGGAGAGTTCTTAACCTAAACTTAACCTAAATTCCAGACCATGGGAAACCACTAGAATGATTCCCTTTAAGGAAAAAATCCTGTGGTTTGACCGAGAATCGAATCTGGGACCTCATGAACAGTAGTCAGAAACGCTGACCACTAGCCCACGAGGCTGGTCAGAAAAATACAATTATAAATATAAATGTACTCTTGAGTTATCAGTAGATGTGCTAACTTATAAATGCACCAAAAGTGAACATGGCCTATTTTAATACTTATAGGCGCATATATCTCCAAGAAAGTAAAAAGTAAGAGTTTATAAAACTATAATTAAACCTTTTGTTTACGGAAGTGAGGTTTGGGGTCTATCTCAACGAATTACTGCAATGTTAGATACCTGGGAAAAAAAAAAAAAAAAAGGAACATTTTTGGTCCCACTTGTGACCAGGAGACACGGGCAGATCACTTGCAGGATTACTTACTTACTTACTTACTTACTTACTTACTTACTTACTTACTTACTTACTTACTTACTTACTTACTTACTTACACACTGGCACTATCGAACCCATAGGTTCATGGCCGCGCGGACAGAAGCTCTCCATACACCACTATCCTGAGCTAATACCTTCAAATCATTCCCTGTATAATCTACTTCCCTCAAATCATAGTTAATGTTATTCTCCCACCTCATTCTTGATCTACCAACTGGGCGTTTTCCCTCTGGCTTTCCTACAAGAACCTTCCATGCAAGTCTTTCATTCCCCATACGCGCAACATGTCCTGCCCAACGCAGTCTACGAGACTTAACTGTTCTTATTATATTTGACTTCCTATAAAGACCATGCAGTTGATTGTTATGTAGTCTTCTCCATTCACCTGTTTGTTCATCACTCTTTGGTCCAAAAATGTTCCTAAGTACTTTATTCTTAAATACTTGTAATCTCCTTTCCTCCCTTAAAGTAGGAGTGCATGTTTCGCACCCATATAATATAACTGGTAGAATAATAATTTTATATATTTTCAGTTTAACGTTTTTTGAAAGGAGTTGGGACATCAAGAGTCTCTGCAATGCATAATAGCACGCATTTCCAGAATTGAGCCTATGTTTAATTTCTTTGTGCATCTCATTCCTATTTGTGATTATTGTTCCTAGGTATTTGAATTTAGCCACTTCCTCAAAATTTCCCTCATTTGTCATTAGCTGTCCTTTTCCATTATATAATGCATTTCTACGTGTGATCATGTATTTAGTTTTATTGATATTCACCTCCAGTCCCAATTTCTTAGTGTTACTCAATAGTGTGTGCGTGTTGTCCTTTAGTATCTCCTCGCTGTCGGCCAATAGTACTACATCATCAGCATAAACTAACAGCTTATTAATACCATTGAGTTGTAAGCCTTCCTCATTCTCTAAAGATTTAATGGCATGCTCTAGTACAAAAATTACATGCAGGATTACAACTATTAAACTATTGATATCAAACTTAAGAAAATTGGAATGCCTGTACCATTTTGTACGAATGGATAAAAATATAATTCCCCCAAAACTCTTAGATGATAAACTCGGTGGTAGAAAGAAAGTCAGCAGACCCAGGCTAAGATGGTTTGGTGATGTTCAGGCTGATCTTACAAAGGCAGGCATAAAAAGATGGAGACTGAAGAAGACTTTGGATCTGAATGATTGAGCGGCTGTCATAAGAGAGGCTAAAGATAGACTTAAAAGACCGTAATTCGAATGATGATGATGATGATGATGAATAATGAAACTTTAAATTTTATTAAAGACAACCAAACACAATTTAAAACGAAATAATAAAATAATACTCAATAGTTTGCCAGATATAATAAGAACAGTTAAGTCTCGTAGACAGCGGTGGGCAGGACATGTGGCACGAATGGGGAATGAAAGATGTACATGGAAGCTTCTTGTAGGAAAACCAGAGGGAAAACGCCAGTTGGTAGACCAAGAATGAGGTGGGAAAATAGCATTAATAAAGATTTGAGGGAAAGTAGATTATACACGGAATGATTGGAAAAACATTAGCTTAGGATAGTGATGTATGGAGAGCTTATGTCTGCGCGGCCATGAACCTACGGGTTCGATAGCGCCAGTGAGTTAGTTAGTTATGCTCAATAAGTTTATAAATGTGAATAAATGTAAATTTAATCCTCATTACAATCCGAATACTTGCATAGCTTCCTGTAATAGTTATTCTGCCCATAAACTTGTCTTTTCTGATGCCTTTTTCTCAGATCTGAAATCGCAGATCACGAAGAAAGAAAGAAAAAAACATACAAAATGTTCATGGAAATTTAACAGTATTCTTGCGGTACTTGACCTTGTGGGTCTACAGATGCATTCTCGTAATTTCTTGACAATAAATAATTAACTCACTTGCATTATCGAACCCGTAGATTCATGGCCACGCGGACATAAACTCCTCCCACCGTTCCTATTAACATGTTTACTTCAACGTCTATTTCTACACTTTTCATTTCACCATCACCTATATAACCTACTTCCCCCAAATCATGGTTAATGTTATTCTCCCACCTCACTCTTAGTCTGCCAACTGGGAGTTTTCCTCTGGTTTTCCTACAAGAAATTTCCATTCCCCTCTTTCATTCCCCATTTGTGTCACATGTCCTGCCCATCGCAGTATACGAGACTTAACTGTTCTTATTATAACTGGTTTTCTATAAAGATAATATAGCTCACTGTTATGTAGTCTTCAATTTCTTGCCAATAGAATTCATAATTGAGATTCTATGGTAAAAACATTTAGAACATGAATACACATTAATACAATAAATTTAAGAATGCATATACGAATATATATCGTAATTATTTATATGTCTTTAAATTACCGTATTTACTCGCGTATTTAATTTTTTTACCATACTTTTGTTTCTGTTTCCTCCAATAGCACACATTGAATTCTGGAAACTAGAATGCATTCGTTTTTCCCATACTGCCTCGATAATAATTTTTGCGTTTTTTTTTACCATAGGCTCTGTGGAGGAAATGATTAGTTACTTACCCTCCACTTCTGTCCAGACTTCGCGTCTCGGTCATTCTATGTGGGTCAATTTTACGTGGAATTCGCCTCTTGTTTACTGCCATGTGCAATACAATCCATATAATCCACATAATAATGATGGAACATGTTCCGAAAAGCCTCCACAATGTTTTAAAAGAAATCTTACTTGTTTTGAGCCGATAGATATCTCAGTTACGAGTTTTAATCTTTTAATCGTTTATATAGTGCTTCAACGATATTTCTTAATGATTATTAAAAATATTGACTCACTAAATAGTATTTCAAAATACCACGCAAATTTTGATCTGTTTAAATTTTCTCATGGAATTTTGGCCAGTATGAGACCGGTGCTCACGGAAAGGAGAATAAGAGTATTTGAGAATAAAGTTCTTAGGAATTTTTTTGGACCAAAGAGAGATGAACAGACAGATGAATGGAGAAGACTACATAACAGTGAACTACCAGATATAATAAGAACAGTTAAGTCTAGTAGACTGCGATGGGCAGGACATTTGGCACGAATGGAGAACGAAAGACGTGCATGGAAGCTTCTTGTAGAAAAACCAGAGGGAAAACGCCCAGTTGGTAGACTAAGAATGAGATGGGAGAATAACATTAACTATGATTTGATGGAAGTAGATTATACAGGGAATGATTGGAAAATATTAGCTCAGGATAGGGATGTATGGAGAGCTTATGTTCGCGCGGCCATGAACCTACGGGTTCGATAGTGCCAGTGAGTTAGTTATGAGACCGGTGCCCATTTAGCTGCATAAGTAATTTGGGTACTTACAATGAGTAGCGACTCCAAGTTAAGAAAACTAATTATAACGCCTGGGAAACCCTAGATGCTGACCGTATGTCACCTCCATACTGGCTAGAAAGTCAGCCACCTCTGTGAATAATACGTATGGATGTGAGAGAAGACATATGGTAAGTCGGTATCTTTGTTGGACTATTGTGCCTTGGAGTACAGGTTTTCTATCTCTTTCAATAGTACGCTGCCATCGACAAGATGAAATCCGTTGTGGTATTGCCCTTGATAATATTCTTATCATGTATTCATATTTTATCAAAATACTGTCAAGAATGTCAGCATCTTTTGACAATCTGATCAAAATCCTGAAGATGCCATTTAATGTGTGACATGATAAGACATTGTCATTCATTATTAATATCTAAATGAAACAGAAGTGCAGGTATATAAACCCCAGCGACCCAAGCAGAGAGCAGGGATTCATTAGAACTAACAGCACAAGGAGACCAAACAAAAGAAGCTGGTAAGTTAAATACTTACATTATTTAACTAATTTATTTAATTTTAATTTTTATATAAAATGTAGGAAATAATAAATAATTGAACAAAATATTAAATTAATGAAATTTGAAAAGGTACTAGATTTTGTATAACTAGAAACATAGATGTGGTTTAATTTCAAAATAGCGGTAACTTAAAATGTTCCTATAATGTATGTGTAATTATTATAATATTTATAAAGGGTCCGGTTGGCCATAAGATGTAAATACATGAAATGTGACGTAACTAATGATTAGATCTCGAATAATAGGTTTTATGTCTATTTTCTCCTGACAGAATCTATTGTATAGGTCCAAGTTTGATAAAAATGATGCCATTTTAATTAAATAATCGGGCACGTTTTCAGATCCTGCCAAAACAATAACCAACTTAACAATAATAAAATAAAAATATGTCTAATACTTGGTTATTATTTGCAAAGTATTGAAAAATAGATAGAAACCGACCTGAAACAATTTAACTATGTCTAAGAATGTACAATTTTACCCATCGTATCTGATTTGTGTTTTACAGCATATATTAGTATCTATTTTGTGATTTTTATCATACAATTATAATTTACATACTTCGCCCTGTTCAGCATTGCCAGGCCTCAAGAAATTTCTATAGATCTTTAGAACATTTTTAACTTGCTAATTAAAGTAAAGTAAAGTGATCCCACAACAGGCCCGGAGGCCCTTGGGGTAGTAGGAGGTTAAGACTCCCACTTTTTCTAGACAATCGGCACTTTATGTCAGCCGGGTTGTCAGCCCTGCGTGACGGCCGCCTTTACCCCCAGAACAAGCGTCAGGTACTCATTTCCGTTAGAGGCTGAGTCGACCCCAGGGCCATAGTGCCGCCAGAGGGTTTGGGTCAGTTTAAAAATCCTGACGCCAACGGGACTTGAACACTCGACCCTCCGGCTTGTAGTTCAGTGCCTTAACCACTACGCTACGGCGGCTTGCTAAAAATGTAAAAATTAAATTGCGATCCCTGATTGTTTTCTTTAATTTACGAAATTGTTTTTTAACACAAACCAATATCCGACATGTCTTAAACTCGGTATATCTACTTGTAATTATAATATTTAAAGTTATATTTATAACACCGGTCTCGGTGATCTAGGAGTTAAATTCCTTGCCTCTGATTCCAAGGATCGCGGGTTCAAACTCGACCGATGAATTTTTGCGATGTATAATTCTGGGGACAAATCCTCTGGGAGAGACTTAAAACCGTGGGCCTCGATTCTGAAGATTTTTTAGCTCCTAAAAGAACCTCAAGCCTAAGTTAGTGCCTCTGAGAAAAATTGTCTATTAATTAAATAAAAATAAAACTTAGTTTTATTTGATTTTCATATTTATTAAGATATAATTCAGTGACAGCAGTTTCGGTACGCTGTACCTTCTTCTTGTTTAGGTAATTTTAAAAATCGTGACCCTAACACGAATTAAACTCGAGTTATATTGCATTGATAATTTTTTTGATATATTTTTCTTATTTACCTGGATATATAATGTTATTCTATGAGGCAAGTTTAGGAAAAGTATGGTTAATATGGGATTACATTTGGTTATTTTATTGAGAAGAGGGATGTTTGGTAAAGTTTAATAATTTGCTCATTCTGATTCTCTGTATTGTTGTCAACGAAACGTGCGAAGGATCAGTAACAAATTCGAATTAACCAAATCTGCCTAATTAAAGAGTAGATATTCCTGATGCAAATTATGAGAAGTTTTATATTTATAAATTTGATTAAATACCTTTCATAAAATATTCTTGTAATGCGCAAGCTCTTTTAAGTGCAAAACTACCATTTTTACAGATGCTTTCATGAATACAAAGTGATTGCTCAGAACTTTAAAATCACAATTTTTAGTAGAATCAATTTAAGATTTAATATACTTTTGTATTAAAGATAAAAAATCGGGATATGTTCAAACAATTAAAACTGTGTACAAATACTCTTTAATAATGTAAACATATTTCACATCTATTTTGTTCACACGATCCAATATGATTAATTTTTTTTTTCATTTGTAACTGTTTTGTTATCAAACTACAATACGATTTTGGAAATATATTTGTCGTATTATTTTTTAAGGAAACACTGTTTTCTCCTTCATAATCTTATTATGCAGCTTTTTTCTTGAAGTAAATAAATGAGAAAAGAATACAAATTCAGAACTATTATAAGTATTTTCCATCCCCACATTAATGAATTTTAAGATTTAACACTTCAAAATTATTATATTGCTACAAGAACAATTTTGTTGTTGTAACTATCTTTATCTGGGGGCACGCCGTAGCGTAGTGGTTAAGGCACTGAGCTACAAGCCGGATGGTCGAGGGTTCAAGTCCCGTTGGGGTCAGGATTTTTAAACTGACCCAAACCCTCTGGTGGCACTACGGCCCTGGGGTCGACTCAGCCTCTAACGGAAATGAGTACCAGACGCTTGTTCTGGGATAAAGGCGGCCGTCACGCAGGGCTGACAACCCGGCTGACGTAGCGTAGTGGTTAAGGCACTGAGCTACAAGCCGGATGGTCGAGGGTTCAAGTCCCGTTGGGGTCAGGATTTTTAAACTGACCCAAACCCTCTGGTGGCACTACGGCCCTGGGGTCGACTCAGCCTCTAACGGAAATGAGTACCAGACGCTTGTTCTGGGATAAAGGCGGCCGTCACGCAGGGCTGACAACCCGGCTGACGTAAAGTGCCGATTGTCTAGAAAAAGTGGGAGCCTTAACTTCCTACTACCCAAAGGGCCTCCGGGCCTGTCGTGGGATCACTTCACTTTTTTAACTATCTTTATCTGAGCCATTGAAATAGGTTACATGAGATTGGATTGCATCTTCATGTATTATTGTCTTTACAGGTACAATGAATCAAATTTCAGCAGTTTTGGGAGTCCTCGTGGCAATACTAGCTGTAGCTAGCAGTATTCCAATGCCAGATAGCGGATCATGTTCATCAGCATACAAAGCACATCCAAGTGACTGCAATGCATTTTATCAATGCGTAAGCGGAAAAGATGTTGCACAACGTTGTGGCAAAGGATTGCATTGGAATGCAAAGTCTAATGTATGTGATTGGCCAGACAGTGCAGGTTGCAAGTCAGGTGGAAAAACTAGCGGCGATGATGATGGTGAAGGAAGTGATGGAAGCGATAGTGAGACAGTAGCGAGAGCAGCGGTGATTCAAGCACCAGCGAAGAATCAGTCCCAGGAAGTGACAGCAGCAGCAGCAGCTCAGAGAGCAATGAATGTCCAGAAAGCAGCAAGGAACCAAAGTGTCCAGCAACGGATCCTAAAAATTCTGTCTTCTTCCCTCACTCCGATCCACATTGGTACTTCCATTGCAGTAACGGAGTAGCATTTTGTCAACCATGTCCTTCACCACTTGTCTGGAACTCTGAGTGCGACACTTGCGATTGGGAAGGACAAAACAATTGTCCAAAGAGCAGCGAGAGTGGAGACTCCAGCGAAAGCAGTGGAGACTCTAGCACCAGCGAGGAATCCGTTCCAGGAAGTAAGAGCAGCAGTGAAAGCGAAGAGGATGATGAGGGAGATGATGACGATGAGGATGAGGGAGATGATGATGATGAAGATGAGGGAGATGATGATGAGGAGGATGAGGGAGATGATGATGAAGATGAGGGAGATGATGATGATGAAGATGAGGGAGATGATGATGAAGAAGATGAGGGAGATGATGATGATGAAGATGAGGAGGATGAGGGAGATGATGATGACGAAGAAGAAGAAGAAGAGGAAAGTGAAAGTGGAGACAGCAGCGAGAGCAGCGGTGATTCTAGCACCAGTGAGGAATCCGTTCCAGGAAGTGACAGCAGCAGTTCAGAGAGTAATGAATGTCCAGAAAGCAGCAAGAAACCAAAGTGTCCAGCAAAGGATCCTAAAAATTCTGTCTTCTTCCCTCACTCCGATCCTCATTGGTACTTCCATTGCAGTAACGGAGTAGCCTATTGCCAACCATGCCCTTCACCACTTGTCTGGAACTCTGAGTGTGACACTTGCGATTGGGAAGGACAAAACAATTGTCCAAAGAGCAGCGAGAGTGGAGACTCCAGCGAAAGCAGTGGTGATTCAAGCACCAGCGAGGAATCCGTTCCAGGAAGCGACAGCAGCAGCGAAAGCGAAGAGTGAATCAAATAACCGACTTCATTATAATCCACGACTAGTTACGACAACTGCAAAGTTTAATGGACCATGGTATTAAATATGTATTTAATTTACATTTATAACAATGTTTCCAAAAAAATATTTTTATAGCCTATTTATTATATCGTAGTGTATGGCTCATCAAAGTTCGATTTAAATAAATGCATGACATGAAAAGTACTTATTTTTCTATTTATGTTTTAACAATTTTGTAAACTTCACAATATCCCTTCATTTACTATAAAGGATTCAGCTTTGAGACCCCAGAATATGGAAAAGTTGTGAATGGGCGGGGGGGAGGTTGTAGCCGGGTCAACAGAGTGCTGACTCGAGATAAATTTCGTTAAACGTGATTACATAATAATACAGTATTAGTGAACACGTATATTTATCATAAGTAATGCCACGAGTGATTTCCAATTTATCTAGATAATTTGGAAATCAAGAGTGTCATTTGTTAGGACTATTTAACGAATAAAATTAAACTCTTTACTAAAAAATAATTATTTGAATATAGTTACCGGTGTTTTAAAATATGTATATAGTTAATGTAAACGGCGATGTTTGAAAACAAATTAGAAATGTGAGGTTATGTATATTCACTGCAACTCGATCATATTATTTATTGCCAAATAGGATCACAATATTGTAAGAATGCACTCTAGTGGTTCAATAATGAAACACATCAAACTATTATAATCAACATTATAGGTTAATCATTTATATTTTGAATAAACAACTCAGTAAAATCACGGAATCTGTTCATTAATTTGCTATATTCAATATAATGTTCTGTCTTGTTCAGAACATTAAAAAGGAGGAGCTTTCTTTATCACAAAAGCAGGAACTGATAAAAAGCGAGGTGAAACACGACTGTCATTGGTGTAAAACAGAATTAATTGAAACGTGATTGACTACAATTTGCGACATGAGTTAAATAGTCATGAGTTAAGATATTGACTGAAATATGTGTACATATTATTTTCCGTATAACTAGCAACCAAACATGCTTCTAGATACATAGGTGTGGGACTTAAACAATAAAATATTATAAAGAAAATGCTGGAAGGAAAGACAATTGTCCAGAGTGATTACTTTCAATATCATATCGGTGAGTCAATATTATCCTTAGTATTACATAGACTTCCTTTTCGGTTGCATATAAGTGTTGGTTGGTGTCTAATGTGTTGCATCTAACACTAGTGTAGCGTTGAGATTCTAGTGAAGTGGGTACGACCCTTGAATGTCTTACAGGTTCGCAAAGCTGAATCCATATAATATCTATCTAAAATTGGTTTACCATTGTAAACACACCTTCTGGTGCCCAAAGTTTTGTGTGTTAAATATTGAATTTAAATATATTCTCGAGTCTTTCACACTCTGCCAGAATAAATAAAGCATTATTATGATTATTATTATTCCTTTGTCCACATATATTCTTCTTTCCCTTATTGATGTTGTTATTCCCTGAATTCAAGTATCATTTAGGTATCATTTATTCCTCTATTTCTTCTCGTCTTAAACTTAAATTGAGGTCCTCCTTCCATTTTGTCCTTCTGCTATTACAACATAATTGATTTTATTGAGGATTGAGTAAATATGGACAGGAGGCTGCATTTATTCCTACTAACTAACTAACTCATTGGCACTATTGAACCCGTAGGTTCATGGCCGCGCGGACATAAGCTCTCCATACATCCATATCCTGAACTAATTTTTCCAAGATTCCCTGTATAATCTAATTTTCTCAAATCATAGTTAATATTATTTTCGCACCTCATTCTTGGTCTACCAACAGGGAATTTTCCCTCTGGTTTTCCTATAAGAAACTTGCATGCACGTCTTTCATTCGTGCAACATGTCCTGCCCATCGTAGTCTACGAGACCTAACTGTTAACATATCTGGATTCCTATAAATATCATGTAGTTCACTGTTATGTAGTCTGCTCCATTCACTTGTCCGCTCATCTCTCTTTGGTCCAAAAATTTTCCTAAGAACTTTATTCTCAAATACTCGTAATCTCCTTTCCTCCCTTAAAGTAAGAGTCTATGTTTCGCATCCATATAATGTAACTGGTAGAATAATAGTTTTATATATTTCCAGTTTAACGTTTTTTGAAAGGAGTTAGGACGTCAAGACTCCCTGTAATGCATATTACCATGCATTACCAGAATTGAGCCTATGTTTAATTTCTTTGTGCATCTCATTCCTGTTTGTGATTATTGTTCCTAGGTATATGAATTCATCCACTTCCTCAAAATTTCCCTCATTTGTCACTAGCTGTCCATTTCCATTACCGTATATAATGTATTTCTACGTGTGACCATATATTTAGTTTTATTGATATTTACATCCAGTCCTAATTTCTCAGTGTTACTCAATAGTGTGTGCGTGTTGTCCTTTAGTATCTCCTCGCTATAGTCCAATAGTACTACATCATCAGTATAAACTAACAGCTTATTAATACGATTGAGTTTTAGACCTTCTTCATCTAAAGATATGATGGCATGCTCTAGTACAAAATTAAATAGTAGAGGAGATAGTGCATCTTCTTGCTTCAACCCATTATCGTCTCCTTCACTCTACAATGTCTTTTGGCATTCCTTCAATTCTCCAACCTTTTTCCTATTCCTTCTTACTATATTATTGATATCCACTAGTGGTGGCTTTTCAGGCGAAGCCAGTGAGGAGCCATATTATCTGGTTTTGAACTATTTTTAAATAGTATTTTTAATTTCTGTTTTATCTTATTTCGTACTTGTTCGTCCTTATCTTGCGCATTCATATTCGTGCTAGCTACATACCATTGCCGAACTCGAAGTGCTGGTTAAGTGGGAGAATTAGGAACGTTGGAGAGCGAACGATGAAGCTATGCTTTTCCACCTGGAACACAACTGCAATGCGTGCATCGATTGCCAATGCAACGAAGAGGAAGCAGGATTAACCAAGGCCCTCCTGCGAGACTAGGAATAAGGTTTCCAAAGCATGGCGTTCTGTAGCATCAACCTCTTTCTGGTTCGTTAAGCTGGTTCGTTAACATTTTGAAAGTAAAGTTCAGGTCACAAAATTGTAACATCCGTAGATTCTTAGGAAAAAAAAAAAACGATTCTTCACTTGAGTATGAAAAGTAATTATGATTCGAATGGTTTTAGTATCAGATTGAGTGTTTTTATTTGTTAAACTATAGCTGAAATGCGTTACAATTAATACAATTATACAAAATCCCCTCATAATGACAAACTAATAAATGCTATGGAAATTACATGGACAAAGCCGTGAGCTTTGAGTCTGAAGATTTTTTGAGCTCGTAAAAGAACCTCAAATCCAAATACTAGTGCTTCTGAGCAAAATTAACCGACATTCCCTATCTAAGGAATACTTTAGTTGCTTACAGATATCTCATTTTTTAGAATCTGTCTTAAACTTAAAAAAAAAAACTATATTGTAGACCTGTTTCCTCTAAATATACATTGATGATTACTTATTGCATTATTAATGAATGGATAAACACTTGTATTTTAGTTTTTCCATAAATGTATTTATTTTATTTATTCTCAGATTTTACAATGTCTTTGACAACGTATGCCCATTTCAAGATTCTATAGTTGTATAGTCTATCTCCATTTCTCTGTTTTTTTTACGCTCCTTCCTCCAAGCGTCTTTCTTCATCTTACTGATTTATCCTTGTTAGTCTCATGTGGATGTGAGGCCAACAGTCGGCTGGTAGGCCAAGGGCCTTCTACACCTGTCGCGCCATGGAAAAAAAAATCCGTGTTAGTTTTGGTCTTCCCTTCTTCTTGTAGGATTCTATTAATAAATATTCTTCGGTAATCTATCTTCCATCATCCTTTTCATATGTCAAAACCATCTGAATTATGTTGTATTGATAGTTTATTCTGGGGATCCTTAGACGTTCATATTTTCTCTTATAACATTTCTAATTTTCTCTCTTCTCGAAATTATTGTTGATATTCGTCAGGAGCCCATTTCTGTTTAATGTAATTTATCGATTCTTCTTGCTTTCAAATGTCACGTCTCTTAGCAATATATTATCGAGTTTTAACAATTCATTATAAATCTTGACTTTTGTTTTTATTGTGATATGTTGTTGCCATAAAATACTGTTCCAGATGTTTCTTCTGAAGATAAATGCAGCCGTCACACACTCTTGAGAACTCGTCTGAGATTTCGCGCCAATTGTCTAGAAAATGGAAATCATGTAAACCTTAAACCCATGGACCTCCTAAGATCTGTAGTGAGATCACTATTTTTTGTAAAGTCTCTTGCTTAGAATCATATACAGTAAAAGCTCCTTATTCGCGGGGGATACGTTCCGCAAAAATGCCGCGAATACAGAAACCGCGAATATGGAATGGTAATTTATACGGTTATATAGGAGATGTATTCCAAGGTTCCAGAATAAAATAAAAATTATCAAATTAAAATCAATTTAATGAGACTTATTGAACACTTTTTATTAAATATTATTGTCAGGCGTAGGTAAGGGCTTAAAGAAGTTAGTATTTTTTTCTATTTTGCCGCTTTTAAAAGGTCTTTCAATTCAGATTGATATTCATCTATCTATGGATGTGAAACCTGGACATTAACAAAGGCAGATAGTAAACAAATAGAGGCTGCTGAAATGAAGATGTTGAGAGCAATAGCAAGATACCAAAGGACCGATAAAAAGAAACACGAAGATATAAGAACAGAACTTAATATATTTAATCTCTGTGAAAGAATAAAATATTATCAAAATGCTTATCTTCAGCACGTATTACGAATGAATGAACAGCGCATATCAAGAAGAATGTATAATTATAAACCAAAAGGAATAAGAATGCTGGGAAGACCATTGAAGAGATGGAAGGACCAATTCGACCTATAATGAGATCGGAAGAGGCCATTGGGCTTAATCCTTGTTGATGATGATGATGATGATGATGATTGATATTCATCTGTGAATTCAGCGATATAATTCCATATTTTGTTTTCGCATTTCTTGATGGATCATACAGTTGATTCATTAAACATCAAAACAGCGTGATATGGATGGAAAGACTCGCCGACGCGTAAAAACGGTCGAGCATTTCTGTTTTTACTTTAAGCAGCAACACTACTTTTTTCCGCTTCGGAACTATTTTTTTCCCCCCTTTTACTTGATATTATAAATTGGCAACAACACGTGCTATTCAATCAAAATTATTGCAACAAATAACAAGTTGAAAACAATAAAACACCATTCGTGACGAGGGCAGCCATTTATAACGGACATAGCGGCGCGTGAAAAAAGACGGCGGTGGCTTTTAACAATGAACTTTAGGCTTAGTGACAATAAGGTTTGTTTTACTTTGATATTAATTTGTCCATTTGGTTTGAATCGTTCTTTGCATAAAAGTCGCCTTGGAACATGCCTCCAGTAAAAAAGTTGCTGATGTGTTAATAAAAGATACTAATCCTTTTAATATACCGACTGAATCCGCGAATATAGGACCTGTGTCGCAATATTTTAACCCGCGAATTATGAAAACGCGAATAAGGGAACCGCGAATAAGGAGCATTTACTGTAGTCATAACTCCGCTTTAAAAAAATATCCATGATGTTATAACTCCTCTCCTGCATCAATTTCACATGTAAAAATGTACGTTTTGTGGTCAGAAAAGCATTTTTCCTCAAAACAATATGAATTGGGTAGTTTCCAAAATGTTGAGTTCTCAAAACAATGTGAATTGGGTAGTTTCCAAAATTTTGAGGTCTCAAATAATTAAAAATGGAGTTAGAACAATGATTTTTTAAGAAGGCGACATGTTTTTAAATCATGACGAATATGATATGGATAATTATAGTGGCTAGATGGTGATTAGGACCTTTTTGGGCCTTGAAAGTTCGTGGAGATTTATCTTATAGGAAGCCTAAGTGAAAATCCTGAAAAACTCCTCAAGGAAACTTGACCGCTGCATCTGATATAACAACGTTACCTCCATACCACGCCAATGGAATATTGTCAGTTGGTTTATTTATTTTAATTCTTATTTACATTTTATTATCTGTCACGCCTCTAGCTGTTTATTTTAATGCTACCATTTACTATGGAATTGTGAATGATACAATGAATCTTAATAATAAAATTCTAACCAAATGTTGCTCTCACAACTAAGGAGAATTAGGAAAAAGCTCACAGAGGTTAGTAGATTTTGAACCCGGGAGATTCTGAATATGGGTATCCAATGCTACTATCACTTGAGCCAAACTCACTCGGATATAAAAATATTGCATTTTGAAAATTGTCTAATACGCCGTAGCGTAGTGGTTAAGGGACTGCGCTACAAGCCGGAAGGTCGAGGGTTCGAGTCCCGGTGGAGTCAGGATTTTTAAACTGACCCAAACTTTCTGGCGGCACTATGGACCTGGGGTAGACTCAGCCTCTAACGGAAATGAGTACCAAACGCTTGTTCTGGGGGTAAAGACGGTCGTCACGCAGGGCTGACAACCCGGCTGACATCAAGTACCGATTGTCCAGAAAAGTGGGAGCCTTAACCTCCCACTACCCCAAGGCTGCCTGAGGCCTGTAGTGGGATACCTTTACTTTACTTTTACTAGTTCGTTTAATTTTCTGAAGTAAGTAGCTGAAAAGAGACCTAAATGTCATCGTATTCTGTGGTTCGTATAATATTTAGCGCATTTTGAATAGCGTATAGTTTTTTTTGTTGGTAGTGAAAATATTATATGTAATGGCTATCCTGTATTATGTGTCAGTCTTATTCATGGCACCCAACATAATCGTTTTGTCATATTCCATAAGTATTTTAATTATATAAATAAAACATATATATATATATATATATATATATATATATATAAATAATCATTTTAAAATTAATTGTGACTTACTGTTTTCTTGTATGAAAATGTGTAATTTATAATGTAAATAATATTTGGCACTTCCACGCCCTATTCAGTTCTGTAACGTTGGCTATTCGATTTTAAACACCTATGGATTTTTAGAGGAACACGTGTTTATAGGCAAAAGTGTCATTTTGAAGGTGATATTGATTTTATCATGCAATTTTTCGTAATCATTTAAGATATCACGATGCAAATAGAAAGGGATGGAATTTCTGCATTCCACAATTTTGTAGCTTATCACAGTTTTCAATTAGAATCTTCAGGAGTTCCGAAACATTTCTGGGAAGTTTTGTGTAAAAAATTAAATGATCAGATATTTGATGCAGGTAATACTTTTGAATTGTTAAAATTTGAATGCGAAAACAGACAAACATGGAAAGTAACAATTTCAAGAGAGGATGGTGTTGACATTCAGGACCCAATTCACATCTATTTAATTGATCATGCATGGACATATCGTGTTGGGGAAGCAAAACACCATCTGAGGGTCGTCAGCGGACTGCTTGAAAGAATGAAATCACTTATGAGTATTGAAGATAATGATTGTACAACAGAAGATGCTATAAATAATGTCTTCAATGAAATGTGGAAATATAATCAGACTTACAGCATAGCTTCTGCAATAAGTGCAGAAGAAAGAACGCCGATATGGTATATAATGGATGAATTTGGTACAGCAATTCAACATTCTGATGAACCAACTTTTAGGGCTGTTCCATTTATTCATTTGCCACAACAGGTACCTTATACAATCCTTTTTCCTGTAAAAAATTTGGAGAAAGGTGAAGAAGTTACGAGGGATTATGTAGAGGGACCATTTACAACACCTGATTTACGAGAAGTTTTGTTATTGCCATGGTTTCCAAAATCATTTTCGACAGATGATTTTAAACAGGATGAACCTGATGAAAATTATTTTTTGGAAGGACATACAGTTGAATCTCTTCCTGAAGAAAATGAAGAAATTATAGTTTCTTATAAAGAAAAAATGAAAGTATATTCGCAATATCGATATGTAAATGATTATTTGAATCATCCAAAATTTGAAATTACTTGCAACGAAAATGAAGCTGATATTCTTTGGCTAACACAGCATTTCACGGACTACAGAGAATTGAGGGAAAAAAGTCCTACTGTTTTTGTAAATCAATTTCCATTTGAAAATGTTATAACTATAAAAGATCTATTGTGTATTGTTAGCCGTCGTGTGGCAGATAATTCAAAGAATATATTAGGTACATTAGAAACAGAACCAGCATGGTTGCCAACCACATTCACTTTGCAAACTGAATTAAGAAAATTTGTAAGTTATTATCAAAGACGACATGAGGAAGGTTTGGACAACCATTGGATTTGTAAGCCATGGAATCTAGCGAGAGGCTTAGATACACATGTGACTGATAATTTTAAATTATATTGTTAGATTACCTTTCACTGGACCTAAAATTGTACAGAAATACATTGAAGATCCAGTACTTTATAATAGACCAGAATGTGGCCTTGTAAAATTTGATATACGTTATGTAATTCTCTTGAGGAGTGTAAAACCTTTGAAAGCATATGCATACAAGAATTTTTTTTCTCCGTTTTTCAAACAAACCGTTTGAATTGAATGATTTTGATGACTATGAGAAACATTTCACTGTGATGAATTACAACGATAATGCCCCTTTGTATCGCAAATTATCGCACGAGTTTATAGAAGAATTTGAGCTGCAGTATCCAGAACATAAGTGGACAGATATAGAAACGAAGATATTTGCAGTGTTGTTTGAACTGTTGAAAGGTGCAACATGTAAAGAGCCTCCTCTAGGAATTGCTTCAAGCTCCCAGTCCCGTGCTTTGTATGCAGCTGATATCATGTTGGCGTGGAAGAAGGATGGTAGCCGTACGATGCAGCCGAAGCTGTTGGAAGTTAATTGGACCCCTGACTGTCAGCGTGCCTGTCAGTATTACCCTGACTTCTACAACGATGTGTTTGGGCTTCTGTTTTTGGATGAAGAGAAAGATGTCTTCAAATTGTTACAATAGGTGAGTTTATATTAGTAATTTGATAATTTTGGAGAAAGTTACCACTTTTGAACTTGTTCATGTCATAAGTGAACTGCATTGTAAAAATTATTTATGTTATTTTAGTGACATCTTTCATTGTTACGAGCAATCTTCCAGTTTTATAAATGGCCATTTTTCTGAAAATATAAATCTTAAAACTTAACTCACTGGCATCATCAAACCTGAAGGTTCATGGCCACATGGACATACACTTTCCCATGCATCCCTATCCTGGGCTAATGGGTAATTACTAGAAGAAGCCATGGTTCGACTATAGATTAGTTCTCATATGATACACTATGTAGTATTCATATGGCATTGTTTCATTATTTATATCTTCCCTTTCTACTAACATTTCTTACTATTTTAACATTTTCTTATGATTCTTAAAAGACTTTTTACAATTGTCTTGAGTCTGAAGATTTTCAAGCTCATAAAAAACCACAAGCCTGAATAAAAAGGCCTCGTGCAAAATTTACCTAACATATTCCATCCAGAAATACCTTAGTTACCCCACTAGATGTCTTATTGAGGTGCTAGGTCAATCCATATCACTCGCTAGCGTCTATGGGTAAATGGGTTTAACTGAATTAACCTGGTCAATAAGTTCCCTTTAGTGAGTGCCCTAATCCTGGTACAGGGAAGGAAAGGGCTTAAGAAGAAGAAGAGTTATTAATTTAATTCTGTTAAGATACTGACCTCCAGGTTTGATAGTACCAGTTAGTTATCACTAAAGCTAGGATTTCTATGTAATTACATATTCTTTCTCTTTGCTTGTACATGGATAAAATTGATTAGTGTCCACGAATTAGAAACTTACTTATCATATATGAAAATTTATCATTACATATTTTTACATATTTGATCATAATTACATATTTTTACATTTTTTAATGATTATGTAAATTTACATGTTATGCCTCTTAATTTAAAAAAAATATTCATAAGCGGAAAATAATATAAAACAATATTTGTTTACATTAAAAAACTCGGACACCTGATTGTACAATTAAACTTTTTTTTTTTTCAACATATACAAAAACTGCTGAGAAACGGTCAAAGAAGAATTCCATTTACTAAATATGATAAACATAGATACAAGAAGATTCTGAAGGGTTCCACATAGAAAGAGCTCTTTCAAAACCTGAACGATCTACTGTTTATGAATCAAATAGTAGAAATATATAGGGGGCACACCGTGGTGTAGTTGGTTAAGGCAATATCCCACAAGCTGGAAAATCGAGGGTCGAGACACATTGGGGTTAGGATTTTTAAACGGCTTAATCTTCTGGTGGCATCATGACCCTGAGAATATCCAAAGGCCATTGAGAGACACTGGACATCGGGCGACAAACAGGTTGATTGGTGCTGTTACAATTTTTTCACTCAGTGCGATTCATCAATGAGAAACAATTTCAACAAAATTTCTGCTCCTAACAGGAGCCTCCACGTATATAATGCCTCTGCTAGTGAGGTGAAATGTATAAAAAGGAAATTAAAATTAAAAAATAATGGGCTCAACTGCACATCTACTAGCGCTTAATTTTTCAGTTATATTGTTGTAAACTATAGCTCTTCTTCTGTATTTACTAACATTATTTAATATTTTAAACTTTTTCAAACAATTTTTACAACATTATTAGACAATTTTGAAGTATTTATTTAAATATGCAAATCACAATATTATGACACTGTTAGACAATATTGTGATGCTAACTGCTATTTTCTCCACAGAGTATATTACTTAGTCTATGAATTTTCTATCGCTATTTTGGGTTATCGCTGGTTGGATCAGCGTTACGGAGTGATAGGTAAGTGTACACTCATTTTTAATAAACATTTCGTAATTTTAATATTATCAATATATTTTTTAACATAGATTTGGGAATTTATTGCAAATATTGGTCATTTAAATTTCATAGCGACGGATAGTAATCGAGGAAGATAATCGATATGTGGTTCGATTGTGGGTTATTGCTGGCTCTATAAACTCTGGCGCATGCGCACTGTTGTTCTATAGGACTTTGAAAATATTTCACGCCAGTTTAAATGCAGTTTTTCCAAATAATGTTCTAAGCACTTAAATAGGCATTTATTGTAAAGTAGGCACTAATTGTCGAAATAGACATTTATAGACACTAACAAGTGTCTTTTATTAATCATAATTGGACCAAAACAGATTTTTAACATTATTCTCTGTTCATAGTTAAATATGGGAAATAACATTATGAGGTTCTTAATTCAATGAATGAATGAATGAGTCACTTCTTATCTTATCTCATATTTTGTTTTTTTTTAACATGGTAACTGCAATTTTCAGGAGGAGTCCCTCTTACCTTCAGCCAAACATTATGATTATATAAATAAATTAAAGAGATTCAGATAACAAAAAAGATTGAAAAAATACACCACCCTGTAATCTGATTCAAAGAAAGCTAAAACAATTCAAGAAAATTACTTATCATCCTGAAATACATAAGAAATTAAAAAATAATAATTCATGAAATTCAATATTACATTGGCACATGTAAATAAATTTAGCCTTGGTAATCTATTAATAACCAGTAAGAAAGTGAATAGCCCAGATAGTAAAAAAATCTGGAATTTATCAAATTAGGTGTAAAGACTGCAATAATGTATAAATAGGAAAAACAAAAAGGAATTTGGACACTGGCACAAAGGAACACTTTAGAAATATTAAAAATGATGAAATTGAAAAATCAGTTATTGCAGCACAGCATTTGTTGGAGAGTCATAAAATTTAAAACTAAAACATTTGGAAAAACCTATAGAATTGACAGTTTGGGAAAAAATATGTATATTCTGAAGAACAAATTTAGATCCATGAATTTTGAAATTCCCGATGAACAGGACTTGATCTTTGAGATCATGAAATCAACACCAGATGGCAATGTTATAGATGAAGATTCCAAAGAAAATCCAGTGTAGTCATAATGTTGGCCGAAGAAAAGAAAGACTCCTCTTGAAAACCATGTTTAAAAACATAAAATATGATGTAAGGTAATAAGTGACTCATTCATTCATTATTCTCTGTGTTTGACAGTTACAGGAGCAGACATTTAGGAAATAACCTCATATTACAAATAACATGCATTGGATGAAAAAGGGGCATTTTAGTTAGCTTTATAATAATACAGATGTGTATATATGTGAAGTGAAATTCAAAATATTATAAGTAAGTAGTAGGTGAAACTAAAATACTTGAAATTGTTTACAAAAAACTTGTTTAAAAGTGGTATAGTACCTTTCTACCTAATTACCAAAAATGTTATAATCCAGAAAATGTTTGTCATAAGTAATGCCACAAGTGATTTCCAATTTATCTAGAGAATTTGGGAATCAAGGGTGGCATTTGTTAGGACTCTTTAACGAATAAAATTAAGCTGTTTACTCACAAATCATTGTTTAACTATAGTTATTTTAAAAATATTTATATATTTAATGTAAACGGCGATGTTTGAAAACAAATCAGAAATGTGAGATTATGTTCATTCACTGCACCTTGATCATATTATTTATTGCCAAATAAGATTGCAGTATTGTAAGAGTGCACCCAAGTGCAGAAATAATAAAACACATCAAACTATATATCATAATCAACATTACGGGTTATTCATTAATTTTTTTAGTAAACAACTCGGTAATATCAAGGAATCTTTTCATTATTTGCTATATTCAATGTATTTGTTGGAGAAAAATAATGCTTTGACCTGCTCAGAACATTAAAAAGGAGGAGCTTTCTTTATCACAAAATTAGGAGCTGATAAAGAGAAATCGATAAAGAGCGAGGTGAAACACGACTGATTGGTTGTAAATAAAAAATCATTGTAACGTGATTGGTCATTGACTCCCATTTGGGGCATGAGTTAAATAGTCAGTTTAAAGAACCGTAAACTATATTTTTATATGCATGTTATAATGGGCCACAGGTTACAAACTATTTACATTTTTATTGATTATGTTCTGTCACTAAGAAAATAGGTATGGAGTGAATATTAATAAAGCTAAATATATGGTCACATATAGAAATATATAAGGGAAATGGATACTTAATGGCAAATGAAGGAAATATAGTTTAAGTAACTTTTTTTAACTCCATTGCGCTACAATCCTAGAAGGTCCATATATGTCCACATATGTTAATCACAGAGGTAGATGATCATCCAGCCAGTGTAGGGGTGACATATGGTCAGCTTGTTAGGTCTCCCACCTAAATTCTGGAAACATATGCTTTTATAAATTACATTGGTCAACATGATTTTTGTCTCATGAGTACCAATAGCTTTACTAATGCAGTTTTTTTATCGTGTTTTCAAATATGTATTCGGAATTTCTCCATCGCCTACAGTTTTTTATTTCAACTTTCAATTAATGGGATTATATTAATTATTTTTTTAATATCACAGTTATACTAGCAGGTATGAGATTGTTCTAGTTTTTTATGGTTGTTATGGAAATAAAAAAATTGTAAAAACGGGGTTGTGGTTTCCAGATATCGGTTATTGAAAAATCCAACCATTGAATTCAAATTACGATTCAGACATAATTATTTTACTCTTCAAATTAAAATTTGACATTTTGGTTTAACAAGTTTAAATTAATTTAATATATATGGTCAAAAAGCAGCTATTTCTTACTCATCCCCAAAGTCTCTGTTAGATGGATAAGAAGATAGAGGAAATATCTCATCCAGTTAGGTGTGTGGGAAGTTTGACTATGGTGGTCTAGAGGGGTGTTTTCTGTCCTCTAGTCCTGAGGATCACGGTTTTCAAACTTGGCGCTATGGTTGGCCATCTGGATTCTTTTGGCGATGATACACAATCCAAATGATTCATGTCCTCACATGAGAGACTTTAAGCCCATGCCATCACGATTAGCAAATATTTAAGGCTTGTAAAAGATCCTGAAGCCTAAAAAATTTAACCGACATTCTACCATCTAAGAATACCTTAATTGTAAAATTGTAAACTTTCATGGCAGCTATATTGATTCATGTATTTTATGTTTTTTGGGCTAAATGACCATGGTCTGGTTTTATTAACACTCAACGTTTCGTCTACTATTGCGGTAGACATCCTCAGGAGATTCTGCGTGCTCTTTGACCTCCTAACTCTACAAATGTCGGCTGCAGACTGCCGGCATTTGAAGAGAGCAATTGAGAATAAAGTTCTTAGGAAAATTTTTGGACCAAAGAGACGAACAGACAGGTAAATATAGAGTGAGCAACATTATCTTCATGAGTAACCAGATGTAATAAGAACTGTTAAGTCTCATAACCTCTGATGGATAGAACATGTAGAACAAATGAGGAATGAAAGATGGGCATGGAAAGAAGGGAGGTAGGTAGCCCAAGAATGACGCGAGAGAGTAACATGAACTATGATTAGAGAAAGGTAAATTATACAGCGAATGATTGAAAAACATTAGCTCAGGATAGGGATGAATGGATAGCACTGTCATAAACCTGTAGATTTGATGGTGCCAGTGTGTTGGTTACGTCTTCAGTTATATCTTTTGGCACCAACATTTTTTCCCCCCAGTATTGTGATATTTACTGACATATTTGGTACAGTACTACATAATCATCATCATCATCATCATCAACAATCATGGATTAAGCCCATGTGGCTTGTTCCGGTATCATAGATTCTCATTCAAAAAGTTGAATCCATCTATTTTTTGGTCTATCAACATTCCTGTCTCCTTTTGGTTTGTAATTAAGTATAATTTTTTGGTATGCTGCAGACTGACATTTGAAGAGTTAGGAGATCAAAGAGCACGCAGAATCTCCTGAGGATGTCTACCGCAGTAGTAGACGAAATGTTGAGTGTTAATAAAACCAGACCACGGCCATTTAGCCCAAAAAACATTAAATACATGAATCAATACCTTAATTGCTTAACTTGATGTCTCTAGAGGTGACATGCCGACCACATGTCACTCATGACATCTATAGGATCTCTTTCGAAGTATTTGAAAGTATTTCAAATCTTTACCTGTTTAATTAATCAATTAAATTGGTGTTGACTTGATGAAAATCCATAACTTATTTAATTAAATGAAAATAGAACTTAAAGTTTTATGTGATTTTCATATTTATTAAAATATAAATTAGTTACAGGTGTTTCGGTACTTTGTTTTATCAGGGTGGCACCTTCTCAGATGATCCTCAAACTTGAGAGTTAGTGTAGGGGGTGATTTTCTCAACTTGAACCTGGAGCTGTTACTTATTGTATATTAAAGTTTTTAGGCAATAATATTATGATTTTAAGTTATAATGGAAAATATAAATTTCAACAATGAAGAAGAACTAAAACCTAGTATTGAATGCACTTATTTAGGAACAAAATTAGACTGTTCAGGCGATAACACAATGGAAATTAAAAATAGAATCGCACAAACAAAACAAGCAATAAATGCTTTAAACTCTGTTTGGTGGAGCAAAAATATTACAAAAAATAGAAAATTACAAATATATCAAACCATAATTCAGAGAATTTTAACATGGTGCTGAAGTCTGGCAAATTCCTACCAGGGAAATGAAAAGAATTTTAAGTACAGAAATGGATGTTTTAAGAAGACCAGCTGGAAAATGTAGAATGGATAGAATACGAAACAAAGAAATAAGGGAAATTATGGGTGTACAAGAGGAGCCAGACATCATAGACATTATAGAAAAGAAAAGATTACAGTAGTATGGCCATGTCAAAAGAATGCCAGAGCAAAGATTGCCTAAAATTGTTATGGAATGCATCCCAATGGAAAGGAGGAAGACCAAAGAAAACTTGGATAGAAGGGGTACAAGCAGCTATGAATATCAGAGGATTGGAGGAAGATCAGTGGATGGACAGAGAGGAATAGCATTTGTCTTTCTGGAAGACGGCGGCAGCTGCCATGATAACGGATGATGATGATGAAGTTTTAAGACTATCGCTGTAAACAAATTTGGTTTAAATCCTCTGTACTGTCCTGTTCCATTACTCTTGACCTTTCCATCTACATCTTAGTCTTACAACTTCTCTTCCTTGGGTTATTGTATCATAGTGCATGTTATCAAATGCCACAAGATATAAACTATTGTTACTCTTTTTATCTACATTATAACATCTTGTGCTGCCAATCTGAGTTGAATATTCGAGAAAGTGGAAGATTTTAAATTTAGGATGAGTTATTTCTGTAAAATCTTCAAGGTTGAGATCGCTGGACCATTTACATTGACTGGAAGAAACTGACATTGCCCTTAGAGTCACATTCTCTAAAAGAGAGTGAAAAAGTTGGAATACCTCTTACCAGATGGCTAAACAGATATGAAGGTTATGGGAATCTAGGGATGGAGAAGAAAGGCAGAAGATAGAAATGAATGGAGGCGCATAGTTGGGGAAGTCAAGGCCTGCATGGGCTGTAGCATCATTCATCATGATGATGATGATGATGAGTTATTTCTGTTAGCTTTTCAAGTTTGAATTTGGAAGACACAGGCATATCATCAGGGAAATAGTGCAAGATAGCCCATAAGTGAACATTTGCTTTGGTATCATGTCCAAGTAGATCATCCACATCATTTTTCTTTTCTCCGAACACTAGCATTAAGAATGTGCTGCATTCTTTGCAACAATTCAAAGTTCAAGACAGTATAAATTATATAATGTCACAATAATCAAAATCTGACAATACAAGGTTATATGGGTTTGTTTTCATGAAACAAGGAGAAACTTATTAATTTTAAGAAAAAATACTGTCACATACAGAGCAATGGAATGACCCATTTGTATATATGAATTTTAATTTCTCTAAAATATGTTTGTCCCTTATTATTCTATTTAGCATTGCTGTTGCTGATCTTTCTTTATTCACCATATATTTAATATTGTTATCTCATCTAGTATCATGTTGTATTTTTTAACTTCTGACAATTTAGAATTTGGGAGTTATAGATCTGTTACCATAGTAATGTATTCAACTTTGACAACAGCCAATCAATGTGTGGCCACCCTTATATCCTGCCCATGAACTTAAAAACCTTCCAACAATATATCTAGATATAATACATAAAGTCAATAAAAACCCACATCACCAATTTAAAAAGTTAAAAGAGTTAACACATTTCAGTAGTGAAGCTACCATTATCTTCTTCTTCTTCTTCTTAATCATAATTTGTAGGATTTTCATCCTGTTTGTTTCCAAAATCACTCTTCGGAGGAAGACGTATTGGATGTGCATTCACTGTCTATCCATCTCTTGGCTGGTCTTCCCCTTGTTCTTCTCCTGTCCATTGGTCTATTTTTTTAGCTCTTTTTGCAAGTCGGTTGTCTTCCATTCTTTCTATATGACCCTTCCAATATTTTTGTCTATCTATAATAAATTTGGTTATGTCTTGAATATGACATTTGTCCCTAATTTCTGTGTTGTGTATTTTATCAGGACTTAATATTGACCCTAATATACATACATACATACATACATGCATACATACATACATACATAGTTCTGCCCAAGAGCAGGTCTTTCACTGCAAACTCAGCATTCCCCATTCCTTAACTCAGCTTTATCTGTATACAAACCATTTATTTTAATATTGTCTATTATCTGATGTCTTTTTATGCCTCTAACTCTCTTTCCGTTGACCATTCCTTCTAGGGCATCCTTCAGCAGGCAGTTTCTTCTTAGCCAATGGTGTCAATACAATTTTTTTCTCTCTTCTTTATGAGTTCCAGCATTGTTCTTCCATCACCCACTCTGTCTTGCACATCTTAATTTTTTATTGTATCTGTCCATTTTATATGTTCCATCCTTCTCCATATCCATATCTCAAAAGCTTCTTGTTGCTTTTTCTCATTCAGTTATAATGTTCAAGTCTCTGCATCATACAGTGCTGTACTCCACACAAATCACTTAACGAGCCTCTTCCGTAATTCTTTTGCCAAAGGTCCACTATGAGTCAATATTAAGTCTTGATAATGGTGGCTTCACTACTGAACACATTGACTCTTTTAACTTTTTTAAATTGATGATTTGGGTTTTTATTGACTTTGTGTAATATAAGTTTATCACCAAGAAGATCCTTTTTATTGAATACAATATCTAGAAATGTTGCTAGTTTACCAAAACAGACTTGAAAAATGAGGTCAGAAATCAAAGATAGATTAGGGTTTCCCCCCCCCCCTACAAAGATCCCTGATATACTATGCACTTGCTAGGATTGCTAAAATTTTAAATGTTTTCCAAGCACCAAGAAGAGATTGGATATTTTGGGATAGATGTTGGTTTTATTGCTACAAAAATACCTCTTGGCTCTTTTGTGCATTTTACAGGATTTTGAAAATTTTGAATTTTTTATGAAGACGTCAAAAGCATTTAGCCTTGGAAGATGAGGTCGAAATTTTGGGATAGATCCATTATTGGAACTGTGCTAAAATAACAGTATTGGAAAATGTTAAATAGCATCGTTTACTGCTTATAAGTTATGATCCATTATTGACTCTGTGTTAAAATAACAATATTGGAAAATGTTAAATAATATCGTTTACTGCTTATAAATATGATCCATAATTGGAACTGTGTTAAAATAACAGTATTGGATAATGTTAAATAACATCGTTTACTGCTTATAAGTTATGATACATTATTGGAACTGTGTTAAAATAACAGTATTGAAAAATGTTAAATAACATCGTTTACTGCTTATAAAAGTGGCGGTGTAAAACATTCTCAAATATGGATACTTTTAAACGAAGCCGGCCGTTGGCGATGGCAATGACACCTACCTGGCAGCGGACGAAACGAGAATTATATATTTGTATATGCGGACAGAATTGTTAATGTTTGTACCAAGTCTAGAATGGTGTAGTGGGCTGCACACTCCTACGGAGAAGGAGAGGTCCACGGTTTGATTCCTGGTTTAGACATTAATTTTTCTTTTCACAATATCATTATAATATTAGAGTTACTCACTATAAAAAACCAAGAAATTCTGTATACTCCATTTTCCATTTCTCAAGATTTTCAAAATTTTGCCATTTTTACCCCCCCCCCCCTGTGAATATAGTAAAAACATACTATCCTTTTGTGTCGATTTTTTTGGATGCATTTTTTTTTTTCGCTACACAAATTCTGGACACAGCTTGTAGACTGTGTTTTTTCTCACTTTACTAGATTTTTAAAGGTTTCCCATTTTTGATCAATATGCCAACTAGGACTTTAGCCTTCGATAAAGGGGTCGAACATTTTTGGATAGATGTTGGATTTCTTTTGCTATGAAATCGTGGACAAATCCTGTAAATTGCGTTTTTGCACTTTAGGGATTTTGGAAATGTTGTCATTAATTAACTTACTGGCACTATCGAACTCTTAGGTTCTTGACCGCGCGGACATAAAGCTCTCCACACATCCCTATCTTGAGCTAATGTTTTCAAATTATCCCCTGTATATTCTACTTCCTTCAAATCATGGTGAATGTTATTTTCCCATCTTAAATTTAATCTACCAACTGGGCGTTTTTCTTCTAGGTTTCCTACGTGAAACTTCCATCCCCACTTTCATTCCCCATTCGTTCCACATGTCCTGCTCGTTGCATCTACGAGGCTTAACTGTTCTTTTTTATATCTGGTTTCCTATAAAGATCATATAGCTGACTGTTGTGCAGTCTTCTCCATTCGTTCGCCTTGCCATTGCTTTCAAAACACAATACTTTCTAAGGTTTAACTATTTATTTAGGGTGTCTCAAATTTTAGTGGTTAGGGGATTATAATATAATAAAGGAAGGAAATATAATACTGTCAATAATTGCCCTCAAATAATAATTGAAGTGTAACAATATTATTAAAAATAAAATCTTGCTACGATCATATCATTAATCAAGGCTGTATCCATAATTGAAAATTAACAAATTAATGACTCAACATGGCGGTGATGGATAAAGTCATTGTTATCATTAATATTACATGGACGTCGATAACGGCTAAGCTCAAAACAAACAACAAACAAATAATACACGTCAGATCCATATATTAACAATGTCTAGACAACGATATTTCTCATAACCTTATCACAGTTATGAGATGGATTTATACCCAAAAATTGATATAATTTTAAGTCAAACCAATATTACATTTTCCTAGAACGATCAATAAAATTGACAGGAAACATCAAAGATTTTCGCTCAACGCATATTTCCCTGTTTTAAAGAAATTGCTTTCCCATGTAATAACTCTTACAAAATGAGAGGTATAGAAGCCATCGCATCGGTCTAATGGTCCGAGCAGAGAGACCATAAAACCGGTGCCGGTAAACTTTGTCCAGGATCAAAAAAGAGTTGTAGTGCAAATTAAGTCCCAAGTCAAGAAGGATATTAAGTATTATACCACTAAGTTAACTCTGCACGGGCTGAGGCGCTAGTGTCGTCGAACTACTGAACCCATAGAAGGGATGTAGGAGAAGACTCTATTACTCCACCAAGTAGTCTATGCAGGCGGAAAATATGTTAACTAACATGCTGTCCTCCTCTTTCTCTTCCTTACTATGTTACCACTTCCTGTCCTCTGTATATGTTCTTTGTCTGGCAAGTAGAGAGCTGACAAATACTATGGATTTCAATGCCCCGTCCTTCTACGTGGCCATTTGCAAAATGACTAATTTGTCAACCCTTTTACTATTGGGGTTACATGTAGGAATGGTCTGTCCATTCTCATTACATGTTGCCACTTGTGATTTATTGTGAGGCTGGTAACGGAGAGACGACAAATACTGTGATTTTAAATGATCCCACCGCTTGAGCGTTCCGTGCTTAAATGACTAATTTGACAACCATGTTAAGATATTTCACACGTGTTTAGGGATTCTCCGCCCACACTTAAAGTTGAACCATTTAAGTACGTGATCGGATCTGCACTCTTCCTCTACATCCCTTCCATATATTCAGTAGTTCGGCGATATTAGCGTTAAAACTCTTCCCCTCAGCCCGTGCGGAGTTAACGTGGTGGTATAATACATCCGATCATGTACTGAATGGTTAAACTTTAAGTGTGGGCGGAGAATCCCTAAACACGTGTGAAATATCTTAGCATGGTTGTCAAATTAGTCATTTAAGCACGGAACGCTCAAGCGGTCTGATCATTTAAAATCACTGCATTTGTTGTCTCTCCGTTACCAGCCTCACAATAAATCACAAGTGGCAACATGTAATGAGAAGGGACAGCCCATTCCTACACGTAACCCATAGTAACAGGGTTGTCAAATTAGTTATTTTGCCAATGACCGCGTAGGACGGACCATTAAAATCGATAGTAAAAGGTTCTTCATTTATAACCTAACCGCGCACAGGAAAACGCCGTGCGCCCGTTAGGTTATAAATGAAGAACCCTGTATTTGTCAGCTCTCTACCTGCCAGACAAAGAACATATACAGAGGACAGGAAGTGGCAATGTAGTAAGAAAGAGAGAGACAGCATGTTAGTTAACATATTTTCCGCCTGCACAGATTACTTAGTGGAGTAATATTTCTCAGCAATATATATAAATTGCAATACTCGGGAACACCGCGTGAAGGTTGGGTGGATCGTCTCCATGTCAATTGACCTCTATTACATTAAATTGAAAGGCAATATTTTGAATTTTATGTAGTACTAGCTATACCCGGCGTGCACTGCTACGCCTAAATAAATGAAATATTAAGGGGTAATTAAATTGTTTGGTATATACTGCGAAGAACCAAATGTAACAGTTGCTAGAGTCAATTTTTAATTTCGAATTTCGGGTAATACCCCATTTATAACGGTTGGATTTCGCCGATTTTTTAAATAATATATACCTCGGTTTATTTCAATAGGATATACTGAGTTTCGTTGTGAAACATCGAAAATTGCAACCGCTAGACCGATTTTTGAATTTTCGTTTCAGGTGAACTACACCTAATTGTTGTAGAACATAATAGCATAAAGAACCCTCTCCATGAAAAAAATTAATTATGTGCCAACTTTCATGGTGATCGGTTAAACGGTTTCGAAATATAGGCTATTATTCTCAGATATACCAACATCTTATTTTATAAATATGATTACTCCTTTATGGATAATACATAATTTGGTGTTAATTTCAATAATTATTTTTTGAGCGATAGTGTGTTTTGTCGTACTTACAGCAATGGCGACCATGCTTGAAAGTTCAACTTCCTACATTTCGGGGTTGCCAACCTAAATAATTATACTGTAATGCACGCATGTGGGAAGTAAAACCACTGTCCTCTATGTATACTACATACAATGTATATACAAAAAATATCCAAAAGGTAGTGTTAATATACATTATACGAAACAAATCACTGCATTTTAAATGAACTGAACTTTATTTGAAACAATATAATACAATAAATACGTACTTTCCGCCATTTTATTACTAAATTGGTCTCACGGCCTCCTGTTGTTTCAACTAATAAACATTTCCCACGCTGTTAACGTTAGTCAATTGTTTATAATGAACGCAAATATTTCAAACAAAGATATTATTTTGAAAACACCATCGCGCAAAAAAATATTGTACAACGCACTTTTATGAAATGTTTTACAGAATCTCGGAAATTAAATACCTCGCTATCGCTCGGTTTTTAAACATTTTCCTTAAATCTGTAAAAACCACTTCCCAACCTTGCATCGTAATATACTATTTTAATTTTCCATATCAAATTAACCAATACAGGTAAGCAAATTAGAGAATGCTACCTGGATGCAGGACCCAATTTACCGACCATATAAGGATTGAAAATTGATTGGAACCTAATTTACTTAGACCCCACAAAACACGTTTCCTCGTTCTGCAAACCGATTAAAGTATCGTCAACTACTCGGTGGTCTAGGGGTTAAATAAGCGTAATAGACATGTACCGTGCAAGCAAGTTATGAATACAAACGATATGTTAAATTTTTACTGCAAAGCTGCAAGAAAAATGGTCTGAAATACAGTACGATTTTAGTTATTTATGTATCGAGGGTATTGTGTCTGGAGGGTGACAGACTTATTAAACCGAGGTCCTCTTTCCCAAAGGTTTGTATAAGTCAACCGAAGGACTAATCAAGTAAATCGTGTGTAAAACCTACAATATTTTATGGTTTAGTTCGTTGCTACTGAAGAAAATAAAACGTTGAAGCATTAACTGGGAATTTAATGTTTAAATCGCGGATTTTCTCCATTCAAGAGTATTGTTCATTATACGTTGTCTTGGTAACGGGAGTAATATAAATTAGTGGGCATAATATAAGTTCTTAATGCCCTAGAGAATAATATAGTATATTTCGTATCCTAGCAATTAATAATAAACAACTGAATCATACAAAACTTGATATTTAAAAACAGGTAAAAGTATCACTGAAAATATTGTTGAACATTTAATATGTCGACAAAAAATATATTTTTAAATGGAAAACATTAAAACTATATAAGATAAAAACACGTCTCCAGTTTCTACTATTTCGCTTTTAAATTATATTGTAAAATAAGGACCTGGATATATGAAATTAAGTTAAGACAAATAAATGTAACAATAGGGAGAACATTAAAGAATAATATGTTAAAAGAAACAAAAATTCTACAAAGTAATGATATCTTCTTGTATCTTGTAAGCCCGTGTTTCCTCTAACAGAGATTTAGGCGCTCTCCCCCTACAGGGAAGAATTTGAACCATACTAATTTAGTTACACTTGTTTTTGTGTAGATGTCATTTGAGTGGTCCGTGGTCAGCGTTCCGCCTCATACTGACATCTAGGAAATCAAGGTAGTACTAGGACGGGAAAATTCGGTAAATTTTGCTAGATGCCTTTTCATTCAGGCTTAAGGATCTTTTACGAGCCTGAAAATTTTCAGACTCGGGACCCACGGCTTAAAGTCCCTCTCGGAGGACTTGCTCCTTGGATTTCTCCATCCTAAAAAATCCATCGACCCCGGCCGGGTTTGAACTCGGGACCAGAGGCAAGGAGCATAACCACTAGTCCACCGCGGCCGATTCAAAGTAATGATATCAGTGGCAAAATACTATGTCGTTCAATAAGTGATCCACGTAATTTTATTTCTCGATTGTCTTTCATTGGAAATGAAAGAAACTTTACAGAACGTATCTTCCGTTCTTCCTTTATAGCGTCACGAAATTTCATTGTTTTCCGACAGATGGCTGTGATCTATTTTCGTGTTAAATGGCGGCTACTCGTGAAATACGTACAAAGCAGAGAGCTCAGATTTAAAGTCCAGCCACTGGATCTCCGGCTCTGACATTTAGGTTGTACTTAATACTGGCTTTGCACTTTACAGCAGTTTGCCCTTGATTCCTGCTTTCCAGAGATTCCTATCTTCCCATTGACCATCCTCCATACCCCTCTTCATCATGGCATCATATATTCCCTCATACCATGTTCTTCTACTTCTCCCCCTCTTCCTTCTGCCTGGTACCATCCAATCCAACACCTGTTTAGGCCACTGGTTTTCCGACATCCGTTGTACATGTCCATACCACTGTAGAGCTCTCTTTGTTATCCTATCGATAACAGTTTTTTGTGCATCCATTTCTTGTCTGATATATGTATTTCGAATATTTAAGTTGTACGAGGGGTAAAGGGAGAAACTCTCCCTCTACTGCCAATAAGGGAATAGTTCAAGTGGGAATGAACGTCTGCCACAACCAATCACTGCTCTTGACGCCGCTATAGTGCGCTAGTAGGGTTTGAAATTGCTGAGATGTCGGCTGTATTTCTGCTAACCGCATACATAAAGCGGCACCTCCCACTGTATATCCATATCGGCAACACTGTCATGAAAACGTCAGAGCGGGAGATCCAGTGGCTGGACTATAAGTTCTTTCTACGGAGCAGGAGACCATTTTAAACATTCACAGACGCTTACGAAATGTATATGGTGATCAATCAGTAGATAGGGGTACTATAAGTTGTGTGAATAGGAGTCAGCGGCAGAACATGAACTAAAAAAAGATCCCCTGTGATATTCAATCACAGCTCTTTGCTTTGTACATGTTTCACAAGCAGCCACCATTTTAAAACTAAAGTACATCACAACCAGTTTGTCGGAAAACAATGAAACTTCGCTACTTTATAAAAGGAAGGATTGCTGATGCATTCTACAAAGTTTAGTTTATCTCCAATGAAAGGCAATCGAGAACTAAGATTATGTGTATTATTTACAGAACGCCCCACGTAATGTCATAGTGTAAACTGGACAGTGAATAGAACGGAGGAAAAAATAAATAAAAATAGAAACAACTGAGGTTAAAATTTTAAGATCAGAATTTACTCTTCTAGATAAACAGAGAAATAAAATATATATGTGAAACCAATTAAATTATATAATTTAAATAAAGACTCGAAGTGAATAAAGAAAACTGGTATAAATATATTTTTTTATTAAAATATAGACTAAGAGGACATCGTCAAGTTGAAATCCAAGAATAAGATGGGACGATATGTTTAATGAGGACGGTACAGGTCGAAAGGAAGAAAAATATATAATTGCAAAGAATCTACCTCGACAGTCTAGGGGTTTGGTTCCTTGGTCACTATTTTGTAGATAGATATTTTAGAGCTTAAAAATCTTTATTATGAATTCCTTCGGAAAATTAATTACTCCAAATATACTTACAATATTGAGATGGATTAGAAACGTATGCGGTTTACGAAATGTATATTTATTATGTTAAATTCTGTGGTACACAGTTACAATGCGAGAAAAACCTGACAGCCGCTAGAGATATAAATTCAGGTTTCAGGTAAACTCATACTTCTAAAGGCCGGATTTAAATTATATTTTGAACATTTATCCCTCGATTCATTTCGATAACATACACCGTGATTCAAAATTGACTTTACAACTTTACAAGCTTATAGAAATTTATTTAGAAGACCTACAGAATTGGTTTTAATGTCATATGATAGCACAACTCATCAAGTTTTTACCGACATAGTTTTATAGTACCTAGTTCTCTCACCGCGTGCGCTAACGTAGTTCATATCAAAATGGCTGCTTTCACAGGTGCCGAGCGTGCTCGTTGTGTGTTTTTGTTCGAAGAAACTAAATCTGCGACAATTGTTCAGCGTAGATTTCGTACCCAGTATGGTAAGGGTCCTCCTAGCAGGCCAACAATTTATTCTTGGCACCAAACATTTGTTAGGACTGGCTGTTCTGCTAGTCATTCCAAGCGTACTGGCCGTCCACGTACGGCTGAAGCTGTGGTTGAACAAGTGAGGGATAGCTTTGCTCGGAGCCCTAGGAAATCAACGCGGCGTGCATCACGTGAGACTGGCATTTCACAACCGACCATTTGGCGCATACTACGGGGACGTTTGCACTTGAAACCATACCGATTTTCGATGGTGCAACACATTACTGATAATGATAAGATGGTTCGACGTGATTTCTGTGCAGAAATGCTTGGTCGGATTGAGGAAGATGAAACGTATTTGAACCACGTAATCTTCAGCGACGAGTCTACATTCCACGTCAGTGGCAAAGTAAATACCCATAACTGCAGGATCTGGGGCTCTGAACCTCCACATCTCCATCTGCAACACGTACGTGACAGCCCGAAAGTGAATGTGTTTTGTGCCCTAAATAAAACTAAAGTGTACGGCCCCTTCTTTTTCCAAGAAAAAACTATCAATGGTACGATTTATCTGGATATGCTAGGAGGATCCTTACCATATTGGGTACGAAATCTACGCTGAACAATTGTCGCAGATTTAGTTTCTTCGAACAAAAACACACAACGAGCACGCTCGGCACCTGTGAAAGCAGCCATTTTGATATGAACTACGTTAGCGCACGCGGTGAGAGAACTAGGTACTATAAAACTATGTCGGTGAAAACTTGATGAGTTGTGCTATCATATGACATTAAAACCAATTCTGTAGGTCTTCTAAATAAATTTCTATAACCTTGTAAAGTTGTAAAGTCAATTTTGAATCACCCTGTATACTAAATTTCGTTTAAAAAATAGAAAATTGCAATCGCTAGAGCGCTTTTTAAAATTTTCCTTTTAGGTGAACTTCTACTCTTAATGGCCCGATTTTGCTGGCTAACGAACCTATTTTAATTTTTAAATTTATTGTTATACACTGAGTTTGGTTCCAAAAAAAATCCGGCCGCTAGAGCGTTAACAGACACGAACTCACATGTATAATATATACATATAATTACCAATGTAATATTGAAATGTCTGCATTCTGTGAGTAGCATAATTAGTGCGTCGGCGCGCAAAGTTGGAGATCTCACGTTCATATCCTGTTTCAGACATAACATTTTCTTTTTAGTTGTATTAACTATCGTGTGCGAATAGGAGCACATTAATTTGAATACTGCTCTTTGTAATTAGGTGATATGGCCTGGAATAAATACCATCAAAAGTCGTTTAGTAGAAGCAATCCTATTGAAATATTAATAGAATTACTAGAGGTATACGAGAATTTCAAATGGAGAGAAATATTTGTGTCTGTTCGTGGAATGTTTGAGTAACACAATTGGTTAGTGCGCCAGCGGGTAAAACTAGAGATTTTGGATTAAAATTCCGATTCGGAAATACATTTTTCTGCGTTTTCTGTTCTATAGTGTTATATTATATGGGTGCGAAACATGGGCTCTTACTTTAAGGGAGGAAAGGAGATTACAAGTATTTGAGAATAAAGTACTTAGGAACATTTTTTGACCAAAGAGAGATGAACAGACAGGTGAATGGAGAAGACTACATAACAATGAACTATGTGGTCTTTATAGGAAGCCAGATATAATAACAGTTAAGTCTCGTAGACTGCGATGGGCAGGACATGTTGCACATATGGGGAATGAAAGACTTGCATGGAAGCTTCTTGTAGGAAAGCCAGAAGGAAAACGCCCAGTTGGTAGACCAAGAATGAGGTGGGAGAATAACATTAACTATGATTTGAGGGAAGTAGATTATACAGGGAATGATTGGAAAACATTAGCTCAGGATATGGATATATGGAGAGCTTATGTCCGCGCGGCCATGAACCTACGGGTTCGATAGTGCCAGTGGGTAAGTAAGTATTCTGTTCTATAGTAATTCTGTCCGAGGTCATGTCTTTCACTGCAATCATAGCATTTTCATGCTATGCTTTGCAGCTTTACTAAGGAATTATAGGTGTGGTAGTTTTCCCTTGCTTTCCACACCGGTGATAGATGATGATTTAAGGATAATGATGATGGATGATTTTCGGGGACCGTTGGGCCCTAAGCTTCCTGACATTTGTCATACAGGTCAGGAAGAACCTCGAAAAAAAGAAAAAAAAAAAGAAACTTCATCCGGAGCCTGTCCCGACCGGGAATCGAACCCGAGCCCGCTGCGTGACAAGGCAGCTCGCTACCTCGAGACCACAGCGGTGAACGTTTTGTGTATATTACATATGTGAGTCGGTTAGAATCAAATTGGTGTAAGTGATTTTTTTTTTTGCAAAAGACGAGTTCGATGTATATTTACATCCTTGAAGCATATGCCTAAT
The DNA here is from genome assembly GCA_030220185.1 of Diploptera punctata. Lineage (NCBI taxonomy): Eukaryota > Metazoa > Arthropoda > Insecta > Blattodea > Blaberidae > Diploptera > Diploptera punctata. The sequence goes on from JASPKZ010000435.1 coordinate 330,898, forward strand.
TTTATTTAGTGGCAAAGGGATATGTGGTTTACACATGTGGAAAGAATGAATGTAACAAGATTACCAAGAGCAGCATTCAACTACATGCCAAGAGATTCAAGGAATGTAGGAAGGCCAGTGAAAAGATGGACTGTGAGGCGGAACAGGCAGTTTATGCCTAGCCCGTGAAGTGAAGAAGAAGAAGGGATATAAGTGTATGCGATATGAATAGATAAAGTATTATTGTTTTCATTTCTAATTACCTATGATTTTCGTATACAATTTCAACTTTAAACCTGTTTTCTAAATACTGCAAAACTTGCACCCCTTTGCTTTCTAACAGCCTCATATAAATTTTTGTCATGGTCTTTTCAGTGTCTACTAGATAGAATCGATGAAATTATGTAATTATTTCATAAGAACAACCTCAACAATTACATTCCTTTGGAATTCGCTAAAAGAAGCCAAACAAAAAAAATAAATAAATAAAAGCCTATGAGCAAAATGTGTCAGTTCCTTTCACTTCAAGATTTGAGTCATGGCGCTAATTACGAAAGTGTTAAAGAGCGTCATTAAATAATGGCATATAGCCCAATATGATAGGAAAGGTAGATTAACTGGAGAGGGAGGGAATAATTTGCGCAGGTGCCTACCATGCGCCTGAGACACCTACGCTCAGCGGGAAATTATATAAAATGTAAACTTGGTTTATTCAAGTCCATTAAAAATCCGTCTTCATTTACTGAAGTCTTCTCGACCATTACCAGAAATAATGCGTGAGTATATAAGTTTTAATAAAACGCAGGTTCAACTCTAGAAACGCATTCTACAGGTTCTTGTTATCCCAACTTTATATATATAAAGTGATCCCACAACAGGCCTCAAGAGGCCCTTGGGGTAGTAGGAGGCTAAGGCTCCCACTTTTTCTAGACAATCGGCACTTTATGTCAGCCGGGTTGTCAGCCCTGCGTGACGGCCGCCTTTACCCCAGAACAAGCGTCTAGTACTCATTTCAGTTAGAGGCTGAGTCGACCCCAGGGCCATAGTGCCGCCAGATAGTTTGGGTCAGTTTAAAAATCCTGACCCCAACGGGACTTGAGCCCTCGACCCTCCGGCTTGTAGCTCAGTGCCTTAACCACTACGCTACGGCGTGCCCCCTTTATATATATATATATATATATATATATATATACATTAAATTAAAAATATATAAAAATCCGTCATGCAAAAACTACGGAAACAAAAAGAATTATCTTAAGCCTAAGTTATAATCTGATTTTACTGGTTTACTGATTATATCTTTATTTTTTTAACCCTTAAATTTGAGAAACTCAATTTCTTATGCTGATTTATTTATATGTGACGGACTGCCGCGAAAAACTGCACGAGTGTAATTATTAGCCTATGTAGCCTACATTTTTATATGATTTGACAAGTTTAGATAATTTCTGCTGATTCATTTTCCCCATTTATTAAAAATGTCAGATAAATTAAACCAATGTATCTTATAGGATACATTGCGTCGAAGTGAACATGGCTGCTAGAACGATTTTTTAATTTTGGATTTCCATTAAACCCTCATTTCTAATGGTAGGATTTTGCTGGTTTTAGATAAATAGCCTCCTCGTTTATTTTAATAGCGTACGCTAGGTTTCCTTCAGGTAAACTTCCACTCTTACTCCTCCTGATTAACAAACTCGATCTACCTTTTTTACTTGATTGCTATATATCGAGTTTGGTTTTGAAAAAAACAATAATTACGGCCGCTAGAGCGTTAACAGACATATATACTTACGTATACAAATATATATATATATATATATATATATATATATATATATTATTTTTTTGTGGAAAGCAACGGGAAGCTACCGCACCTATAATTCCCTAGTAAAGCTGCAAAGCATAGCATGAAAATGCTATGATATTACCATGAATGGATAATATATATATATATATATATATATATATAGAGAGAGAGAGAGAGAGAGAGAGGCTAAGAGGAGTATATAATATATATATATATATATTATCATCATCATGAACTTATTCAGGTTTAGGTCGTTTGAGCCTGTTCGTATGAAATGTGGTTGGTCAGTCCATCTTAATTTTGGTCTTCCTTTATTTGGAAGTCCTTTAGATTGATACTGCAATGCTAATTTACGACATATTGTAACCAATTGCTTTGATAATTCTGAATTTCAACTATATTTTAAAATTTTAATCTAACACGTATATCTGTGTTTCTGTGCTTATCCATTTTTTGTCAAACATAGGAGTGGACATAAAAATCTTACCTGTGCCGCTTGTAATTTTGATTTGATTTTAGAATTTAGTGTCCAATTTTCGTTGCTATATTTCGGTCCTGATATATATATATATATATATATATATATATATATATATATATCAGGACCGAAATATAGCAACGAAAAAAAAAATATATATATACAACGACTAGCATGTTGATAACAATCATCTGCCAAAAATTCTCAAACACAATGAGAACATGCAAATAAAGTATTTCATTTTGCATCCCAATATCTATCGCATTCATTGCTGGTATTCAAATTACGACATTGTTAAAAGTCTTGTCGATTTTTTTTTTTCGATGACACACGGTGCAATACGGAGTTTCTGCTATTCCAAACCTTGGAGATGTTTCGATATTATACAGTCATTCCCTGTGTGAAGCCTGTAAAGAATTAATAGAATTCCTTTTAGGCCAGTCAGGTTGGTCTTGAATTGAGGTCTTTCGATGTTTCTGTGACTTGTTTGTGAGTTGTGTAACATGGTGATCATTCAATATTTTGCTTTAGCTTATGTATCGGTTAACGGTAGTATAAGAAGTATCTTCAATTTGGGTTTTGATAATTATAGTGTCTTTCTTGGATAACATATATAGCCTATTTATATCAACGATGGTCTTTTTGGCGTCTACTGGATATGTTGGTTGAAGATCTGTAAAAAATCATTAGAACAACCCCAATAGCTTCATTACTTCGAAATTATTGAAGTTATATAGATGTGAAACATGGTCTCTTACTTTAAGGGAATAGAAAATATTACGAGTATTTGAGAATCCATCCATCCATATTAATTCTGCAATCATAGCAATTTTATGTTGTTTTGCAGCTTTACTAGGGAATTATAGGTGTGATAGCTTCCCGTTGCTTTCCACACCGGTGAAGGATGATGATATAATGATAAGGATGATGGTGGTGGCCGGATGATTTTCGGCTACCGTTGGGCCCTAAGCTTCCCGACATTTGCCTTACAGGTGAGGAAAAACCTTACCCAGGAGCCTGTCCCGACCGGGAATCGAACCCGGGCCCGCTGCGTGACAAGGCAGCACGCTACCTCGAGACCACAGCGGTGGACTATTTGAGAATAAAGTTCTTAAAAATTGTGGACCAAAGAGAGATGAACAAACTGATGAATGGAGAAGACTGCATAACAGTGAGCTACGTGATCTGTATGGGAAACCAGATATAATAATAACAGTTAAATCTGGAAGATTGCGATGGACATATGGCACGAATAGGGAATGAAAGTGGAGCTTGTTTACCCCGTGTAGGAAAATCATAGAGAAAGCGCCCAATAGGTAGGCCAAAAATGAGGTGGGAGAATGACATTAGCCATGATTTTAGGAGGTAATTTATACTGGCGATGACTAAACATGGCACAGGATAGGGGTGTATGGAGAGCTTATGTCCGCGCGGCTATGAACCTCCGAATTCGGTAGTCCCAATTAGTTAGTCAATTTTATAAATTGGTTTGAAATAGTATGATTTAATTAACAAAAGAAACATTCAGTAAACCAGCAAAATTGGACCATAAATTTGACTTTATGAAGAATTCGTCCCACGCCACACAGGCCTTACATTGGCACGACCTGTCGGAACAGGGATTTTTAATCTTAGATCTCACACATACTTTTTTGACCACACAATGAAATTGAGGGCCTCCCCAAATAAGTGATCAGTTCAATCCAGGGCTCCTCTGAGACAACACAAACATTTAAGACGAAACACACTATTCACTCATACTATCATGGCGAATATGATGGTGATGGCCAGATGATATTCGGGGATCATTTGGGCTTTACATTTCCCGACATTTATCTTACAGGTGAAGAAAACCCCCTATAAAAACCACCATCCAGGAAACTTGTCCCGACCTGGGATTCGCCTGGTCCGCTGTGTACGAAACATCAACAGGATTAAAAGATCATCTCTTGACAGATCGTGTTCCTGTAATGCCCGGGTGAGTTGGGGCTTATAAAAGCAACTACAAAGGGAGAGGTTAAATAATGTAAAAATACGAAGAAAGCAGTAGGTCCTACTAAATGAATATACAGTGAAACCTCGAGACTTGAAAATAAACGATGAATATGAGAAAACAATCAATGCAATTGCCTGTAAAAATAATATAAATTGTCAAATTTGTATGTATATATTGAAAAAAAGTCCCACCGCTATGGTCTCAAGATAGCGTGCTGCCTTGTCACGCAGCGGGCCCGGGTTCGATCCCCGGTTGGGGCAGTTTTTCTGGGCGAGGTTTTTATCGGGGCTTTTCCTCACCTATAAGACAAATGTCAGGAAAACTTTAAGGCCCAAACGGTCCCCGAAATCATATGGCCATCAACATCACCCTTATCATCATCATCCTTCACCGGTGTGGAAAGCAACAGGAAGCTACCACACCTACAATTCCCTAGTAAAGCTGCAAGCATAGCATGAAAATGCTATGATTGCAGTAAAAGACCTACCCTCGGGCAGAATTACTATGGATGGATATTGAAGAAACACAGTAATTTATTGTAATTATATTTTGGCCATAATTATTTGAAGAGTTCAGGGAAAGAACCAGTCACATTTTTTTCGAAATTAAGTAAGATATCATTAGATTCTCAGTGTCCCGCGCCGTAGCCGAGTGTTAAGGCAATATGCCTTGGCGCAGATGTACTGGACTTGCGCTGGTTAGGGTCTCCATGGGGGAAGAAATTTTCTCATGGAATTTCATCCAGTATGGGTGCCCACCCAGCATCGTGAGGAATTTTGATAGCTACAATAAGTAGCTTCTCTTGATTGAGAAAACCAGCTATAACGGTTGGAGGACCCGGCATGCTGACCACATGTCACCCCTGTACTGGCTGAATGATCGCCCGCCTCTGAAATGAACACATGTGGATGCGAGGCCAGCAGCCAGCTGGTAGGCCAAGAACCTTCTAGACCTGTCGCGACATGGAGTGAGAGTTAAGTATTAGATTCTCCATTCTATCATTTAGAACTGTGAAACTAAAAATACAGTTTGAGTTTATATATGTCCTAATTTGATTTACAAGTAAGAGAGTATGGACGTTTTATAACTTCTTCTTCTTCTTCTTCTTAAACTTAATTTGTAGGATTTTCATCCTGTTTATTTCCAAAATCACTCCTCGGAGGAAGACTTATTGGATGTGCATTCACTGTCTATCCATCTTTTGGCTAGTCTTCCTCTTGTTCTTCTCCCGTCCATTGATCTATCTTCTTTAGCTCTTTTTGCAAGCCGGTTTTTCTTCCATTCTTTCTATATGACCCTTCCAATATTTTCCAATTCATCTTTTTGACCTTTTTATAACTAAAAGCATAAATACATTTTCTAGGTTTCAATGAAAAAGTGACTTACCTGTTCTTTCCCTGTAACCTTCATTTACAGTACATTAAACTATTTCATGAATAGTCGTTAATATTCCCCGTATTCCTTTTTTTGGTTGACATACCATACTTATAAACTTGCTGTGTAATTTCCCCTTACCTTTTTTTTTATCGAATTAAGGTTTGAAAGTGGTAAATCTATACTGCAGCCACTGATTCTCCGGCCTTGACGTTTTCACGACAGTGTTGCCGATATGGATATTCAGTGGGAGTGGCCGCTTTATGTATGCGGTTAACAAACATACAGCTGACAACATCTCAGCAATTTCAAACCTTACTAGAGCGCTATAGCTGTGTCAAGAGCAGTGATTGGTTGTGGCAGACGTCTACTCTCACAACAACCATATCCTTATTGGCAGCAGAGGGCGAATTCTCCCTTTACTCCTCGTATAACCTAAACTTCAGAGCCGGAGATGTGACAGCTCGGGTATAAGCGCTTAGCTATATCGATGCTTTTATACGTCGGATTTTTCTCCCCTTCTTCAATGATGCGAAGTCCTAAAATAGGAACTTCTTTAGCAGCCATGTATTTCAGAATCCCATAAAGAATTACCAGTAGTCTGGAATTGAACTTGTAACGACTTAGTTTCTTGTTGTATACATTGCTCTTTTATACATCTTTTAACCAATTTTGAAGGAATGAAGCTATTGAGGTTCTCTTGAATTTATTTTTGATAATTTTTTTCAAGATCTTCACCGATCCTGTTTTAAGGCACAGAAATTGACCACACAGAAATTTATTTGCAGACGAACTTCGATGTCTCGAAGAGTTTTCAGATAGATGTAATGGGTGGGTTGCAAACCGAAGTCTAAGCCACGACCCCGGTTTTCCTATTTTTTGTTTCCGTAAAAACTATAAAAATAACTGAAAATCCACAGAAATTGTTATGAAATCGTGGTCCTGATTCAGACATTTGTTTTTTGCAATTAACAGATGTAGATTTTTAGTTTCTACGGTTATTATTTTTTTAAAATTTTTGTCTAATGCCACCAGGTTGTCTTTTATGACATTTGTGGCTTTCTCTCCTGGCATTGGCGGAATTGTAATTAATTTCTTAGGTTGGGGCACCTCGATTGCGGAATTACGTTACCCGAATGATATGATGGGTGATATATGATAATGAACCTAGATTCCAGACCATCGGCAACCACAGGAATAATTCCCTTTATAGAAAAATTCGAACCCGGGACCTCACGCACTGTAGTCAGAAAGGCTGACCACTAACCCATGAGGCCGGAAACATTAGAAAATCGGAATCATGATTTATACTTCGGTTGTGCAATCCACCAAATGCCTCAAGTTATCGAAAATTCGAGATATAGAAAATAAAAAAAACAAAAAACAAAAAGAAAGTATATTGCAGGTACTGTAGCTAATGTTATAATTACAAATGAGATTCTTCATTTTAATTTTAGTAAACAGTAATGTTTGTTTACAGATTTTTATATTACTTTCAAAATAAGAGTTCAGTGAATGTATGTAATTACCCCTGAAATCATATGATAGTATTGAAATTAAAAGCCAGTTTATATCTATAGACCTGTTAACATATGAGAAAATCAGCACGAAAACATGATCTACAAACAAAATATGGAGAGATGCATTTTATTGTTACCCAGTATTATCACCGAAATAAGCAACAAGGCTGAAAGTTGAAGGTTCTAAATTGCCCTAAATTTTAAACGGCCCTAAACCTTCTAGCACAGCGGGTCTGTAGTCGATTCAACCTCTAACGAAAATGAGAACCAAACGCAGATACACTTCCAAACATTACTATAAATAATATAATCATCCCTTATTCTTCTTCAGTACTCGATTTTGGACTATATATAGACCTAAATTTAAATTTAACCTGGTAAATACAAGTGATACACATCTGAAGAAGAAGAAGAAACTTTCTCTATTTTACATTATCTTAGACGTTTAAAGAAATGTCTCCCTGTTTCATTAAAACGAACTCTTGCACACTTCGATTATTGTGACGTTATATAGTATATAATGATTTAAACTTTGAATTGTCGCAGAGTCTGCAGCGTGTTCATAACGCTCGTTCGTTTCGTTTTCAACATCCGCCGATATGGTCATATTTCCGAACACTTCAATAGCACTGAGAAACAAAAAATAAACTTTTTTTTTGTCTCAGAAAGAAAAATATGTGATTCTGATAGTATTTTTTCTCCTGAATTCAAATATGATGTCGGTTTTTCTCCATCACGCAAGGTTTCCGAGAGATTCCATCCTTTTAGCCGGGAAACAAGCATTCCAGACTGGTTTTTGGATAACTTTAAATCTCGTATGAGATCGTTAAGATCTTCTTGAGTCAATAAATGAAGGCTCAGATGAACAGCTTTGTTCAAAAGTTGTATCACCAAAATCTGTTTCTTCTTCTTCTTCCTTACTTCCATCAGAATCTGAGCTCTCTTCATCTAATGTCACATGTTCTGGAGGCTTTGGTATGGGCAATTCTTCGCAGTGTGGAACTGGTCTCATTGCAGATTGCAAGTCAGGGTACACCACTGTATGTTTTGATTTTGATGTAATCCCTTTAATGTTTGTTAAGCAGAAAATAATTATTTAGATCCATTAATTGAAATAGAAATAAAAAAAACTGTGGGTGATGGAGAAATTCCGAATACATATTTGAAAACATGGTAAAAAAACTGCATTAAGTACAACTATTGGTACTCATGAGACAAAAATCATGTTGACCAGTGTAATCTCTTTGGCTCCGTCTTTGTGACAGGCGTAAATTACACTCTTTTTACACGCTTTATATTAGCTTGACCTGTATCTATCTATCTATCTATCTATCTATCTATCTATCTATCTATCTATGTAACTGAATCTTTCAACGCGTTTTTCACTCACTTAAAATAATTGGATCGACTTGAAATTTTGTATACTTGTAAAGGACCCGTGACAATACAATAATTTCATATCTATTTTCTAAAATCCTGGCCAGAATTATCAGAAAATCAAAAAAAGTGTCTTTGTATTTATGTAACGGAATCTTTGAACACGATTTTCACCCACTTAGAAACATAAGATAGACTTGAAACTTTGTATACTTGTAAAGAACCCGTGACAATACAATAATTTCATATTTATTTTCAAGCTTCTGAATTATTTCACTCCTACTTGCTGGCGTTCAGATTTGAGAAGTTATCTTCTTACCACAACGTTGACACTAGGTCACAAAAATAACAGTCTGCTTACAATCCTTCTCCACATCACCTCTTCTTCTTTTTTCATAGTAACCTCAGTCCGCTCCTGGAATTACCTCCCTCAAGATATCAGGGGCTGCCGCACACTTGTTAAATAATTAATTTTCTCCAGAATTAAATTTATTCTGTCCCATCAGTAGTTTATTTTCATTTTTCTATCTACATTCCATATTTTATTCGTTAAATCTAGAGTAAATTGCAACTAATAATTCTATTATAGATATACCAGGTAATAATTAATGTTTTTTTTTTGTAATTTCGTCATCATCTTCAGCTCGAGAACCCATCATGGGTCTTGGCTGTCCAAACAAGTTTCCACCATTCGACCTGTTCCTTGCCACACATAGTTTCTCATTCCAATAGCTCTGGCATCTTCCTCTACATCGTTTTCCCATCTGATTTTCTGTCTGCATCATCCTGGTTTAGATCAGAGAACTCTACTAGCTGGTCTTGATTCCTCCATTCTTATTAAATGTCCAGCCCACCTAAGGGCCTTTATGTAATTGAGATAGGCCTATGTGTATTTTTAACCTAGTTTAGTGGTAAACAAGGCCTTATGGCTGTAAGATAAAATAAAGCTGTTATTATTATTATTATTATTATTATTATTATTATTATTATTATTATGGGGGCACGCCGCAGCGTAGTGGTTAAGGCACTGAGCTACAAGCCGGAGGGTCGAGGGTTCAAGTCCCGTTGGGGTCAGGATTTTTAAACTGACCCAAACCCTCTGACAGCACTATGGCCCTGGGGTCGACTCAGCCTCTAACGGAAATGAGTACCAGACTCTTGATCTGTGGGTAAAGGCGGCCGTCACGCAGGGCTGACAACCCGGCTGACATAAAGGGCCGATTGTCTAGAAAAAGTGGGAGCCCTAACCTCCTACTATCCCAAGGGTCTCCGGGCCTGTTGTGGGATCACTTTACTTTACTTTATTATTATTATTATTATTATTATTATTATTATTATTATTATTATTATTATTATTATTATTATTATTATTATTATTATTATTATTATTATTATTATTATATACTCTGGGGGCTAACACGGCCGTCATGCGGGCTGATATTTCGTGCCGATTGTCTAAAAAGGTGAGACCCTTAACCTCCTTCTACCTCAGGATCTACCACAAGGCCTCTAGTATGATTGGTAAAACAAACGGGGAATGAAATATGGGTATGGGGACTTCTTATAAGAAAGCAAGAGGGAAAGCGCCGTTAGGTAGGCCAAGAATGAAATGACAAGGACAAACGGGGAATGAAATATGGGCATGGAACTTCTTATAAGAAAGCCAGGAAAAGAGCTCCTTGCGGGTAGGCCAATAACGAGCTGAAATAATATTATGCCTAAGCATGATTTGAGGAAAATAAATTATACAGGGGATGATTTGAAAACATTCACTCGGAGTGGGGATGAACAATGAACCTGCGGGTTCGACAGTGAAAGTTACGTATCTGAATAACTTAGAGATTGGACTATTTTTATTGCTTATGATCCGTGACTTTTACGCAACTCGTGCGATACAACAGATGTAAATGACATTAACAAATGGTTTGCGTGAAGTTAATAAATGCGGTTTATAATCGATTTATCATCCCTGTTTGATTTCGAAAGCTGCATTAAAAATGTTCATAATAAGGATGTAACAGGTTATATTTATCTACTTTCTAAACGTTTGACATAGTCGTATAATTAAAAAATAATAGTTTTAAAAAACTAAAAAAACACGCTTTATTAGAAAACCGAACTAAAAAATTGAAAAATAATTTTAATTTCCAACACGCTTGGGGTAAATCATTTTACTATCAAAAGCGTGGGGTGCTGTTTACCAATTAATATATTTGATAATAAACAGATATTGGTAAAAGTAAAGTCTCTAAGAAGAAAATGTAAAAATCATAAAAAGCACCCCACGCTTTTGATGGTAAAATTATTTATCCCAAGCGTGTTGGAAATTAAAATTATTTTTCAATTTTTTAGTTCGGTTTTCTAATAAAGCGCGTTGTTTTAGTTTTTTAAAACTATTATTTATTTTTTAGTTTTGATATTTTACAGAATAAGATAAAAATGTAAATATCTTTACATTCGATAGGCTACTATTGTAGTATGAGCTAAAAGCAATACTCTTCTAAAAAAACCTCCCAGCCGGATTTGAACCAGCGACCTATGGATTACTGAAGTTATATACCATTAGAGTTCATCGCTCTACCATCTGACCTGTTGCAACGATTGACTAAAAAGTCGACAAGTCCGCAACCTATTATACTAGTTTTCATTTTTTTTTATTTTCTGATGATTCTGGCCAGGATTTTAGAAACAAAATATGAAATTATTCTATTGTCACGGATCCTTTACAAGTGCACAAAGTTTCAAGTCGATCCAATGTTTCTAAGTGGGTGAAAATCGTGTTAAAAAATTCCGTTACATAGATAAAAAGACACTTTTTTTTATTTTGATTCTGGCCAGGATTTTAGAAACAAAATATGAAATTATTCTATTGTCACGGATCCTTTACAAGTACACAAAGTTTCAAGTCGATCTAATGTTTCTAAGTGGGTGAAAATCGTGTTCAAAAATTCCGTTACATAGATAAAAAGACACTTTTTTTTTTTGATTTTCTGATGATTCTGGCCAGGATTTTAGAAAATAAATATGAATAGTATTGTCACGGGTCCTTTACACGTATACAAAGTTTCAAGTCGATCCAATGTTTCTAAATGGGCGAAAATCGTGTTAAAAAATTCCGTTACATAGCTACAAAGACACTTTTTTTTTTTGATTTTCTGATGATTCTGGCCATGATTTTAGAAACAAAATATGAAATTATTATATTGTCACGGGTCTTTTAAAAGTATACAAAGTTTCAAGTCGATCCAATGATTTCAAGTGGGCGAAAATCGCGTTAAAAGATTCAGTTACATAGATATATACAGGTCAAGTTAATATAAAGCGTGTAAAAAAAATGTCCGTCACGCAGGAACTGCGTAAACTACGAATTCCCTAACAAGTTTAATTTATGATCCGATTTTGCTGATTTACGGAAAATATATTGCACTTTGGGAAGAAGAGGGCCACAAGTGTAATAGTGTCATAAATTGAGTTATGACTACTATCTGTTAGAAAAAAATATTACAAATTTATTTATTAATGGCCACAAGTCATGTGCAAGAAAATGGAGACAGGATAAAATTGACCTTTTTAAAGCTTTAATTGCGAATAACTCGGAACTAAAGTTTTTACACTTGTGGCCGTCTTCTTCCCAAGGTGTGATATTTCTTTTGTTGACCATTAAATTGGACAATCTCAATAAAATTTCTTATGCCAACTTATTAAACGTGCCTGGTTACAATAAAAATAAAACATGCGTATCGTATTTTTTGACACTACAGCTCAGGATGACTTGAGTTTCTGCCATTCCTCTCTATTTTGAGCAACTCTTTTCCAGTTCCTAAAATCCTGCTCTTGCTACATCTTCATCAGTCCCATCCTCCCATCATAGCTTTGGTCCTCCTCTATGGCACTCTCTCCAGGCCTGATAATAAAATCATCCTAGCTCAATCAATCGGGAGATCCGAAGGAAAATATTATGAGTATTTGGGAATAAGATTCTTAGGAACATTTTTGGACCAAAGAGAGATGAACAGAAACTGCATAACAGTGAGCTACGGGGTGAATCATAAATATATACGTTTGATCGCGTTGTCTGATGAAAATATTACCATTACAGGAAAATATGAAATTACCTTTTTAAAGGCAATTATTCAAATTACAACAATGGAATAAAACAAAACAGTGTAGAACTTACGTCATTAGTCAAAATGGCGTTGAATATGCAACAGCAAATTACAATTGCTGCATTGGCAATAACGTATGCTAATGATCGTGAGGCCGCAAGACGGGTAATACGTGAGTTTAACGTAGCATTGCAGCCGTCGACTGTGGGGAAATGGAGAAAACAACTGCTGGAAACGGGAAGGATGCAGAAAATCAAACCTCCTGGAAGGCCTCGCATTAGCACGGATGCAGAAACAATGAAGAGAATTGTGGAGGCGTTCGATGCTAGCCCACAAAAATCAACCCGCTAAGCTGCACGTGAGCAGTGATTTGTTCTATTGTAATTTGAAGGATTCCCTTTTCAATGATAACATCATATTTCCTTTACTAATAATATTTTCGTCACAAAATACGATCAAACGTATAGCCATATTTCTGAATCACTCTGTATATGCTCTTTATAGTAAACCCGATATAATAAGAACAATTAAGTCTCGTAGACTGCGATGGGCAGGACATGTGGCACGAATGGCGAATGAATGAAGGACATAAAACTTCTTGTAGGAAAACTAGAGGGAAAACGCCCAGTTGGCAGATAAAAAATGAGGTGGAAGAATAACATTAACTACGATTTGAGGGAAATAGACTACACAGGGGATGATTGGAAAACATTAGCTCAGGATAGGGATGTATGGAGAGCTATGTCCTCGCGACCATGAAGCTAAGGGTTCGATAGTGCCAGTGAGTTAATTAGTTCATTAACTGAATCCATTTCAGACATTCGGGTGATTTGCACTACTCTCATCACCCTTTTTACCTTTATACATTAGACTTATCGTAAAGCTCGTAATTTGTCCTATGGCACCATCTTCCACTATCTAGTATTGCAACATACTTTTTCTGAAGAATCTTACGTTCAAAACATCCGAGCCGGGTTTCCTTATATTTGCTCCATGCAAGAGCACTGGTCTAGTAAGAGTCTTATACAGTAAAACTTGTTCAAAGTCGAATCGCATGGGACCAATTTTTTTTTTCCACATTAGACAATATTCCGCATTATAAAAAACAAAACATATTAACTAATCTTAGATTATAGAGCACCGTATATGTATTTTTATAATATTATAATAATATTGTGAAAAGAAAAATGAATGTCCGAACCAGGAATCGAACCGTGGACTTCTAGTTCTCCAGACTAGTGTGCAGCCCACTACACCATTCTAGACCTGGCACAAATATTAACAATTCTTTCCACATATACAAATCTATAATTCTCGTTTCGTCCGCTACCAGGTAGGTGTCGCTACCATCGCCAACAGACGGCTTTGTTTAATAATAATTTTATTGCAGCCAAATAGCCAGGATGAAAATAGAATACATTTTAAATTTACATATTTGCATATTCACACATTGTTTTTGTTCTTTTTGTGCATAGCTCAATGTGATATCGGTCACACGATTTTTCGCATAGCGTACATTGCTTCATGAAATTTTGTGTTGTTGCATATCAGGTGGTGGAATCCATGGACTGCCAACCTAGTGATGACGTGTCTCATTTCGAAATTTTCTTTTGTCCACGCACGGTCCACCATTGCCCCGGTGCTGTAGAATTCTGGATGTATTTCTTCTCTTTTTCTGTTCAATGTTGCTAGCAGCTGCTCAGATGCACTGGTGCTGGGTAAGAGTATGCTTGTTCTGAAGTCGTCGATGAGGAAAGTTTCCTTCGCCAGTAGGTATGCGAGTCTTGAATGTGTTACTTTTGACACTCCTAATACTGCCTTTATATATCTCGCTTTCACCCTTTCTAGAGAGGAAAGATTCTTCATTGTTAAATGTGTCCATATGAGTTCTATGCCGTATGTCAGTATTGGTAGAATTTTTGCTCTAAATAACAGCATTGCCGTCTCTAAGGTGAGGGATCTAATGTTTCTTATTTCATGCATTGCCATTATTGCCTGGGTTGTCTTTTCTGTGATATGTTTTGTGAAGCATTTCGCGCTTGTTTGTAGCGTGATGCCTAGGTATTTGAAGTCTGGTACTATTTTCAGTTTAGTTTCCCTTATGTATATCTCTTCATTTATGGCGGCTCTTCCTCCGTTTCTGAAGATCATTGTGTCCGTTTTGATATATTAATGTCCAGCTTGTTCTTTGAGCACCATTTTTCCACTTCGTTTATTGTTTCCTGAAGTGTTATGTCTCTGGAACCGATTACGATGTCGTCCGCATATGCGCACGAGAAGATACCATCTTTTTGGGTAATTCTAAAGATTTCTTCGGTTGCTAGTATAAACAGTAAGGGGCTAAGTGGATCGCCCTGCAGTACTCCATTTGTTTGAATGATCGGACGATGTTATCTGAGACATATATTTCATTCCAGCTCAGCAGTGTATTGATGAGGTTCGTCCATATGTTGTTGTTTCCTAGTGTCTCCTTTAGTTTTTCTATCACTAGTTGCCTGTCTAGTAGATCGAAGGCCTTCGTGAAGTCTATGAAGACGGTATAAAATTTCTCTCTGTCTTCTAATGCTTCCCAAATATGTTTCAACAAGAGTTCGATTGCGTTTAGAGTTGACTTTCCTTTTCTAAACCCGAATTGATTTTCTGGTAGATGCTCATCTATTTCCTCCCTTATTCGTCCTGTTATTAATTTGGTGAAAATTTTGAAGGGACAATTTTCCAGAGCGATACCTCTATATTTGTTGGGGTCTTTCGGGTTTCCTTTCCCTTTATATAATACCTTGACAATTGATTTTCTCCATTGTTCAGGTATGGAGGCTGTTTGTATGCATTTGTTGTATAATTTTGTCCAAACCTGGTCTAACAGATGTACCGTGTCTTTTATGTATTCATTGTTTAGAAGTATCTATATTTGAGAATTTTACACCACTTTTATAAGCAGTAAACGATGTTATTTAACATTTTCCAATACTGTTATTTTAACACAGTTCCAATAATGGATCATATTATAATATTATAATGATATTGTGAAAAGAAAAATTATATATTTTTATGTAGCTTGGATTAATTGTAGTTCCGCTGCCGTTGGAAAGTGAAGTATAGTATGTACGAGCTATATTGACTGTAACGCGCGAAAAAAAATAGTCCCGTTTCGTCAGCGTTGAAAAAGTCTCTTAGGCGCGTATTCTGAAAGTAAAGTATGCAGATTCGGTTTCCACTCACTAAATATACTTTCGTCTACAATATTTGATTCCCCGCAAATTTCATTCCAGACTACTTTGTGTCGTCTTTTAAAAATGTCCACAACCAACCTGAAGATGCCTTGAAATCGTTATTCCCTAGGGATAAGCAACAGCTACAGCTTGACTTTGGAGCATCGGTCCGGAAATTTGGAGATTTTTTGATCGTGGACTTGTAAAACAGTCCCACACCTTGATTTTTCCTTGCATCCATGCATTCATTATTTTTTCTTTGTGTTTGTAAATCTCATAACTTGGGTTTCTCCACATTTAAATTTAGTCATTATTTCGCGTATTGAGAGTTTTTTTTTGTCTTCAATCACTTTCACTTTTTCGTTTAATGACAAAGATACAAACGATTTAGCCATCTTTATTTCGTAAAGTAAATTCAGAACGCTACCTCTGAAAGATACGCACACAATCGGTCTGAGATCTTGAACTAATTTTAAGATTTTACAATGCACTGGTTATTTGTAAGGCAGATGTCACACGCCAAATAGTTGTTAAACGATCCTGTATTTCGCAAAACAGGTGTGCAGTGAGGCCGAAAGAAAATTCAAGATACAGGTAGAAACCC
The DNA here is from genome assembly GCA_030220185.1 of Diploptera punctata. Classification (NCBI taxonomy): domain Eukaryota; kingdom Metazoa; phylum Arthropoda; class Insecta; order Blattodea; family Blaberidae; genus Diploptera; species Diploptera punctata. Next base: position 347,351 of record JASPKZ010000435.1, read on the forward strand.
TACTTCTCCCGGCGGCAGGAATCATCACTTATTGTTAATTCGCCTAACGGGAATTCAATGAAGTGGAAATTAATTAATTATCTCTCTCTCTCTCTCTCTCTCTCTCTCTCTCTCTCTCTCTCTCTCTCTCTCTCTCTCTGCCTTATAAGCATTTTGTTCATTAATTGTGTATAAATATCCTTCTGTGTCCGCGTTGGACAAATTCCGTTTTGTACAAAGTAGACATAAAATTACTATAATTTTGCCGGGACCAATGAATTTTTTCACATTGGACAGATTTTCGCATTATTCACGTTCCGGTTTAAACAAGTTTTACTGTATAAGACACTCTGTATATTAAATATTTATAAATGGAGCACTTGTACTCAACGAAGGCAACGCCTTAACAAAGAAAACCTCTTTCGTGCAGGAGTGAATAGTTTCTGTAAACAGAGAGGGCGTTGGCAACACTTACCTTTCTTTTCATAGCAAATTTCCGATGACGCAAACTACAGGCTTTATTGTTACTTTATCTATATTTTCGTCTGTCTTATTGAATTCGTTATTGTAAAAATACATACCCAGTGAGTTCTTGTTGGTAGGGTTTGAGACTCTTGTTCGGGTGACCTCGGATTCAAACCTCGATGTTTCCCCCTCCTTCAGTCAAAACAAATGCTGGGTTGCAATTTAATTTCCAGCACAAATTCCAGCATACTCACTATTTTATAGTTCAGTAAATTAACTTGGTAGTGGTTATCTTCCTAGCCTCTATACTTTGTCTGGCTTAACTTTGCAAGAAATTTGTAGAAAGAGACAGCTGTGCCCACCTCTCTCACTCGCACCAGTGTTGTCGATGTTTCTTTACCAGATGTTAATAGGGGAAAGGGGGAAGATGAAAACTGACAACAGGGTGGGTTTTTTTCCTTTTTAACTGGCGGAAAGCGGTCAAGGATCTACCATTGTTTCTCCATCTCTCTCTTTGCCAAGTTAAGCCAGATATACAATAGTTACGAAGGACGTGGGTTCAAACCTGATCTTGGTTGATGGATTTTTTAGGATGGGAAAATCCAAGGGACAAGTACTCCAGGACCGACTTTAAGGCCTGGGTCCCGAGTCTGAAGATTTTCAAGCTCTTAAAAGAACCACAAGCCTGAATAAAAGACCTCTAATCAAAATTTACCAACCGTTTCCAATCCAGTAATACCTTAGCTATCCACTAAATTGAGATGTCAACCCTGTATGACGTCGGCTTTTACCTCCAGATCAAGCGTCTGTACTAATTTATGTTAGAGGCTGAGTTGACTCCAGGACCATTGTGCCGCTAGAGGTTTTGGGTCATTGTAAAAATCCTCACCCCACCGGTATTCGAACTCCCGACCTCCAGCTTGTAGCGAATTGCCTTAAACAACTATCCTACGGAGTACCCCTGTGTTCAGTAATAGTAGTATAACTAACTAACTCACTGGCACTATCGAACCCCTAGATTCATGGCCGCACGGCCATAAGCTCTCCATACATCCTTAACCTAAGGAAATGTTTCCAATCATCCCCTGTATAATCTACTTTCCTCGAATCATGGTTAATGTTATTCTCTCACCTCATTCTTTTAAAATGTTCCTAGAATATGTATATAATTATTATAATATTCATAAAGGTTCCGGTTGCTCTAGAATTTCTATCTAGCAACTGGGTTCCCTCTGGTTTTCCTACAATACATTTTCATGCCCCTCTTTCATTCACCATTTGTGCCACATGGCCTGCCCATCAGAATCTATGAGATTTGACTATTCCTATTATATCTAGTTTCCTATAAAGATCATTTAGCTCACTGTTATGTAGTCTTCTCCATTTGCCTGTCTGCTCATCTCTCTTTGAATCCAAAAATGTTCCTAAGAACTTTATTTCCAAATACTCCTAATCTTTCCTCCTCGCTTAAAGTAAGAGTTCGTGTTTCACATCCATATAGGCCTAACTAAAAGAATAACAGTTTTATATATTTTCAGTTTAACATTTTTTGAGAGTTGTTGGAACAACAAGAGTCCTTATAATGCCTAATGATATGCATTTACTGAATTGAGCCTATGTTTAATTTCCTTCTACACCTCATTTCTATTTGTAATTATTGTTCCCAGGTATTTGAATTCATCACTTCTTCAAAATTTTCCTTTGTTATTAACTGTCCATTTCCATTATGTTATGCATTTCTATGTGTGAACATATATTTTTTTATTAATATTTGCTTCCAGTCCCAATTTCTTAGTGTTACTCAATAGAGTGTGCGTGTTGACCCTTAATATCTCCTCGCTATCGCCTAATAATACTACATCATGGAAAAAACCAACAGTTTATCAATACTACTGAGTTGTAGGCCTTCTTATCCTCTAAAGATTTGATGGCATGCTCTAGTCCAAATTTAATAGTAGAGGAGATAGTGCATCTCCTTGCTGCTTTAATCCATTGTGAATTTTAAAAAAAATATCCGAAAACTGTTTGCCTACACACACACACCCTACTCTTTGTGCCATTTAGACACATTGGAATAAGTCTAACTTTTTAGGAATTCCAAACTCCAGCAGAATACTATATAACTTCTCCCTCTTAATTGAATCATATGCCTTTTTGAAGTCTATATATGTAGTTGATGCACAGTGCCATTATATTCCCATTTATTTTCTAAAATCTGCCTTATACTAAAAATCGAATCTATTGTAGACTTGTTTCTTCTAAATCCACTTTGATGGTCACCTACTATGTCGTTAATATAGGTGTAAGTGTCAATACACCAGTAATATATTTGTTAGAATTTTGTACGAAGTTGAAAGTAATGAGATGCCCCAGTAGTTATTGCAATCAGTTTTGTCTCCTTTATTTATAGATTTGTATGATAACACTGAGCAACAAAAAAGAAACTTTTTTTTTTATCTCAGAAAGAAAAATATGCGATTCTGATAGTATTTTTTCTCCTGAATTCAAATATGATATCGGTTATTCTCCATCATGCAAGGTTTCCGAGAGACAGGAATTTATAATTTCAAACACTTTAATATTTTCTACATTCGTAACTACACAATATTTGAACATTCGGACTTGCCTAGAAAGTAAGAAATTGCGATTTTCTGCTATATTTCACCTGTGGAGCATCCCTCTTGATGGTCCAACAATAATCAGCCAGCATATTAGGATTCCATTTGCCTTGATATCTCTTTTCCATAGGTGAATTCTCCCGAGTTAGCTCATTTGGTTTTATTTTACAATGGACAAATGGATGAAAAAACATTTATTAAAAAAATAATTATTTAAATCCATTAATTGAAATTGAAAAAAAAAATCTATGGGTGATGGAGAAATTCCGATTACATAATTGAAAACATGATAAAAAACTGCATTAAGTACAACTATTGGTACTCATGAGACAAAAATCATGTTGAGCAGTGTAATTGATTATTTCCATTTAGTTGGAAGAGCCTCATACTAGGTAACCAACATATCTTGTCCATCAATTTTTCTCCCTCTGATTTTATCAGTTCTTCTGGGTTCCTATCTGTACCTGAACCTTGCTTTATACATCTTCAATTTTTCCATTACCATTTCAACCTCTAATGCACTTGGTTCTGTGTCTAACATTTCTTCTGTCTGTAAATCATCCTCTTCAATATCTTCTGCATGCACATTTAATAGCTGATTAAAATATCTTGTCCATTTATTTAATATACTCCTGGAATCTGATATCATTTCCCAATTTTTATTCCTATTATTTTTTCTAGCCTGAAACTTCGTTCTCTCTATTCTAATTCCCTGATATAATTCTCTGATGTTCCTATGTTTTTGCATTCATTTCAATATTATTAATCTTCTCTCTCAAATATTCCCTCTTTTTAACTCTTTAGTAACTAGTGGTTTCCTGTCTGATGTTACCCAGTTCTAAATTTACTTAATTTGGCTTGTGTAACTAATTTGTTTTTGCTAGCTTTCTCTTCTTTACAATGTGAACACATTCCTCATCAAATCATCTTGTTTTGCCTCTTTTTAAAATAACCTATGCTTTCTGATGCTGACAATTTAATAGTATATCTTACATCTTCCCATTGTATGAAGAAATTGTTAATTTGCAGCGTCTCACTGCTCATTTCACCTGGCAGTAGCAGTTCTACTGTCAACAGCTGCATTTGTTGTGACAAAACCATCTTGGCCTCTGGATACAACGGATACCTGCATCTTCACATGTGATTACTGTTACAAGGTATAGTAAGTGTTATCTATATATTTGAATCATCATCATCATCATGTATGGCATAACAATCTGAGCCGTGTTGCAGCCTCCCTCAGAACTCTCCTCTAGACCTCTATTCCTGGCGACTGTTTATAAAATTACTTGGTGTTAAATAATTAATATTTTCTCATTTTTTTATCTTGTACATTTTATATTTCATTCATTAAATTGAGATTAAATAAAAAAATATTGTATATAAGAATTATATTGTAGGTATACCATGTAATATTTTTGTTTATTGTAATTTAGATAAAAGAATAATATTTGTATTTTTTAATCTGGTTTAGCAGTAGTATTTCTGGGGATTTTAATTTACCTGATATATTTTCTAAGTCCTATAGAACAACAGTGCGCATGCATCAGAGTTTATAGAGCCAGCAATAACCCACCATCGAACCACATATCGATTATTTATATATATATATATATATATATATATATATGTATTTAGACACATTTAAAATGTAATGAACCTAAAAGCTAACTAACTAACTCACACTTAACCTAATTCAATTACTCTAACCTAGGGTGGATCCCATGAAACGCCCTTTTCTTTACTCCTTAATAATCACAACCATCGATAACCCACTGGTTCCAACTATATAATATACTCTCTGGAGAAAATAGTAAGTCACCATCACAATATGTGTATTTGAATAAATACTTAAAAATTCTAAAATAAAGTTATAAAAATGGTTTTAAATATTTTAAAATATTTAAAAATGTTACTAAATGCAGAAGAAGAGTTATAATTTACGATAATAAACTGAAAAATCAAGGGTAAATCATTCTACACATGCAGTCAAAATAGCCTTAAAGTATAACAGAATATTTTTAATGTGGTGCATCATAGTGTTATTTTTTATGTAAGATGCACCCCATTTTTAAGACAATTTTTAAAAAATCTTACACCAGAAATATGGTATATACCACAAAACTTGAGAAATTCCATACATTCCTACCAGGTTTCATGAACTACAAATTGAGGTTTTGGAAATACTTTACAACCTGTGATGGCAAGAGCATTTTTTTCTAAGTTCCAACCATACACGATGCACATGTGCCAGTGGAATCACGGGGTGCAGCCTAAATACACACAGGGTATTTGAACTCACATTGCTAATGAACCTAAAAGTTAACCTAATGAAATTTAAGTACTCTAACCTGTGAAAGACCAACCTAAAAGCTAACCTAACACAATTTAAGTACTCTAACCTGTGAAAGAATGCATGCTGATTTTATTTAGTGTAAGTTAATTGGTTCAGACTCTTAAGTTGGCTGCACTGGAACACAGAATATTCGTTATAATCAATATGGCTGCCATGTCATGTAGTAATATCGTGAAAAAAATATTCAAATATTCATTATATGAAAACATGTAAAAATCATTATAAATGGTGGGAAATAATTTGAAAAATGAAACCCAAGGAAGAAAATGTAACAGGAGTTTATGAAGTAATTTAAAAAGTCATGTCATATGTTGTAAATTTTATCCCAAGATTTTTCTTCTAAAAATTGTATTAAATGTCTTGGGTGCTTCTTATACATAGGATTGTCTTATACACTGGAAAATACAGTAGATGTCAACAACAAACATATCGACGGTAGGCAATGAAAACCTCGCAACTCCGTCAGTCATTGAAAACCACATAACTCCAGTAGTCAGCACAGAAATATGTGATGCATAACCTGTTGAGAACACAGACTTCAAATTTATTAATAACTTAACTTGTATTCTGAAGTATTGCTTATCAATTTTCATAATTATTTAAAACAATTATTTATTTCTCCTGTAAAATTTACCAAAATGGAGTTACGAGGTTTTCAATACCCACCATTGATATGCATTATTGCTCTACTGTCCATTTGGCTCCTAATTTTATCATTTAATATATGAATAAGTTTTATCTCTTAATAAGTTTTGAATATTTGATTTGTTTCAGGGAGAAGTTCTACTTAAATGTGCAAATGAATGTCTCGACACCGAAGGTGAAATGACAACAATTTGGCACAACACTTGCCCATATTTTGGTCAACCTATTTATTTTGATAAGTAACCTCTCTTGTATGTTAAATATTTATTAGCTGTAAATGATAATTTTACAAGTAAAATCTGTTCTTAAAATGCACTACAGTTGCAAATGATACATCAAATTGAAAACTGACCAAATGACTTTTTTAATATGATACAATGATTCCATCTGGATTTCAGTGTATTCTCTATTGTTGACTATGCAGTGACCATATATTGCCCTAAACATTAAATGTAAACATAAAAAATTAGTATGTAAGTGAAAAAAATGACCAGGATTTTGTAAATCCGTTTTCATTGTGACATATCATTGTTGTATCTTCAAAGTCAGCTATGTGAAAAACAGAAATTTTACAGGAGACACAAAAAAAGCTTCTTATAAACAAAAATGTAGGTCAATAGCAAAGAGAAAAATTTTTCTCTGAACTGAGAATCAAACCCTGAACTTTCAGCTTTATATGCTGATGCTCTACAACTGATCTAATTCAGGCTTCCTTCCTGTTCAAGCATAAATTCTCCTCTTCAGTCTTTCTCTTGGTCCCTCAACCAATATAATGAATAATCATTTACAATACAAATTGGGTTGTTTTTACAGTAAGAAGACATATGATGGGATTCCGTGCATCTAAAGCTATATTTATGATCAATTAAAGAATTTAATATTATACAACTAAAGCAATTACCATGATCAAAATATGTAAATTAACGTATGCAGCTAAGCTATAGTAATCAGTGGTAAAGAGAAAAATTTGTGTCTGAACCGGGAAATTTTTCTCCTTAACATGATTACAATAGCTTAGTTGTATAGATTAATTTACATAATTTTTATCACATTAATAGCTTTTTATTTTTTATTTATTTCTGTAATTTATAAATGGAACATAGGGCGGCAGTCAAGTTCCTCCAGCCAGCCATTTCACTTGTTTCCAGCTTTTCCTTCTTTCCTTTGCTTTCTCCTCCACTGATCACTCCCAAGTTTCCTAGATTGTCCCCTCTTTCCTTACTCCTTGCGGATTCCAATCTAGTGCAGTCTTCTCAATGGCTTCGTCTGGTTTTCTCAATGTGTGGCCTATCCAATTCCTGAGTTGAGTTCCTCTTCGAGTCTTTCAGAGGGTTCTTCTTATGGTGCCACACATCATTTGATATTGGTTTAATTTATTATGTATATGCCAATCATAGCTATATGTTATATCTGAACCAAGATTGTTAAAGTGTGCTATCTGTTCTATTATTTCATTATTGATTACTATTTTTGCTCTGACTGGCACTTTGCCATGAAAAGCCATAATTTTAGTTTTTGAGGTTGAAACTTTAAACAAACACACTTAAAAAGAAAAGTAATTTACTCACATGTATCAAATGATGAGAGTTAGAACTGCTGCCATGATTCATTAAAAAAAATTAGTTTACAATCCATTTCTCCGTCATGCACCCTATTCAAAACCTATTCACAAAATCTCATCTTTGATGCAGGGTCACCTGGTGTAAGTTGTTGCAGAAGAATAATTGTATAGGGCTTTACTTCAGTAATTTTGTAACCATTTGAACAGAACTATAGGAAATTCCCATTTGCTGACAAGGTAACTGTTAATCATGCCAAAACCTACCTTCCCGTCCCAGGGAAGCGCTGTTATGTATGAAGGTCATGTCCAAAAAATTATTTGCCACTTTCAACTACAAGGCATTGAAATCTAAGCAGAATCCAGTAATGGTAATCTGCTGTGGATAGCAGATGGACGTCCCTGCTCGAGTTAAAGCTGAGTGGAGTGAGGTGGGTGCTGTGCAGATGGCAGGTAATGAGGATTATCCAATCCGTCAAGTGCAGATTTGTATTACTTACCTGTAATTTAAATGAGAGATTTGGCACTGGATTATAGTGCCTTGAAGTTAAAATCGGCCTTGGTACATCACAATGCTTATCTGGAAGAAATTTCAAGGTAGGTTTTGGCACTTCCCTTGTGAGAAAGACATCAAAGTTATTTTTTTAGGAGAAATTTGCAGAGCATGACCAGTATTATCTAGAGTTATTTTTGTGAGTACTGTACATGATTATCTGTGTTTCTTATCAAGAACATCTCGCATGTCACAAAATTTATTTACTAATCTAATGATTACATCTCGACTTGGAACTTGAACATCAGAAAATCCCTCTTGATATAATCTCTTTACGGGATGCACTGATTCTGTATGCACATATGAATCATATATGTGAACAATTTTTGGAGAGTAAAATAGTTGAATTGAGTCATTTTACTTAATACTCTGTATTTCAACACCTAAAAAACATGTTCTTTGCACAAGAGTTCAACTCAGGGAGGGCACAGTTTATAAATATTCCCTTGACATAGTAAATTTATAAAATTATTACGGATCCATAGATTTTTATTGTATTTACAAATTTTTATATTTTAGGGGGATAGAATTTGAATTGGAATATATATATGAATATGAAAGTCTTCTTGGGTTTTCCGCATCTTGGATTCAAGTTTGGCCTCTGGCCAATGATTCCGACTTTTGGCATGATCCCACATGCCACTATCTAGGAATGATAAGTTCGAGTCACAGGTTTAGGTCTTATATAATAAAATACATAGAGTTTTCGCTGTGGTCCATTTCCGAAGATGTACACCCATCCAAGGTTTAGCGCTTATGTAGTTGAATACCTTCAGTTTCCAGTGTGGTCCGTTTCCAAAGCCGTACACCCATCTAAGATTTAGTTCTTATGTAGTTAAGCATCTTCAGTTTTCAGTGTAGTCTGTTTCGGAAGCCGTACACCCATCCAAGCATCGACCACACTCCATGTGCCCAACCATGGTTTTCTTGATATCTTCTTCGCTGTTCTGGGGATGATATGGTGGGCAGGGAGAGCAGTTTTCCATGTAGATGGTAATCTTTGGGCATCATCTCGGGTGTTCAAGGAATATATATATATATTTTTTTTTTATTCAATGTCACCACATTGCCATTTCGACATTATGGTATTCTCTCCTGGCATGGCATTGTTGTAAGTAAGTTGCAATTTGATTAATTGCAATTAAGGTGTAATGAAGCCTGGTGCAGTGGTGGGGGAATGTATAACTTGCTCCCACCTGCATAGCAACTAGTACTGGCAACAAGCTTTAGGCTGTGAAATCAGTCCCATGAAGGAATGTTCACCATACGTTCTGCACTTTCATGTTGTTATAAGGAGTTTTATCATGAACAATTACTAGTGTTAGTCAAAACTTTAAAATTCATGGTAAAACCTTTGAGGTTAGTGACTAAAATATTAAAATTATATAATTCATACCTGTATCAGTCATCGTCAACTAAAACCATTAGTAGGTGCTAATGATGGAAGACTGTCTTCTGAAAGGCCTACACTATTAATTTTAAAATCATTAGAAGGTAACATTATGAGGTTTAATTTGATATTTGATTTTGTATTTTTTTAACATTCTTCCTCATATAATTGTTTTGTCGGACATATGTTTCAAAGCTGTTGCTCCATTGTCAGTGGTTTTGCAAACTGATTTCTTCTTTTCTTCAAGTTGTCGACCCTGGATCTGCGTTCCAAAGAATTTGGTAATGAGGCTCCTTTCTCTGGGAATTTCAAAGTTCATAATTTTCTCCTTGTTCTTCTGCATATAGATTTTTTCCCATGTCATGGGTTCATTGGTATTTTCTAACTGTTTTATTAATTTTGTATTTAGATCTGTTTTGTGTTTTTCTGTCCAAATGTGAGCTGCAACTGCAGATTTTTCTATTTCTCCTTTTTTTTTTACATTTCTTATGTATTTTTTTGTTGTAATGTTTAAATTTCTCTTTGTTTTCCCTATGTATACTTTATCACAATCTGCACATTTTATTTGATATATTCCTGATGTTTTATTATCTGCAATTTTTCATTTCTGTTGGTTTTCATAAGTTTTTTTGGGTTATAATCATTCTTTGGTGCTAAACTGAGGAATATATCAAATACAATATGCAGATTGTGATAAAGTATACATAGGGAAAACAAAAAGAAATTTAAACATTAGAACTAAAGAACACATAAGAAATGTAAAAAAAAAGGAGAAATAGGAAAATCTGCAGTTGCAGCTCACATTTGGACAGAAAAACACAAAATAGATCTAAATACAAAATTATTAAAACAGTTAGAAAATACCAATTAACTCACGATATGGGAAAAAATCCATATACAGAAGAACAAGGAAAATATTATGAACTTTCAAATTCCTGGAGAAAGGAGCCTCATTACCAAGTTCTTTGGAACACAAATCCAGGGCCGACAACTTGAAGACAAGAAGAAATCAGTTTGTGAAACTGCTGACGATGGAGCTACAGCTTTGAAACATATTCAAAGTTAAAATTGGGAAACACATTATGAGGTTCTTAATTAATAAATTAATGAGTCATTTTAACATCTTACCTCATATTTCATGTTTTTCAAACACGGTAACTATAGTTTTCAAATGATCTTGTCATTCATTTTCAACCGCCATTATGACTACCGGATATTCGTTGGAATCTCCCTCTATAACATTGCCATCTGGTGTTGATTTGACGAACTTCAAGATATCGTTGCCATCTGGTGTTGATTCGATGAACTTCGAGATGAGGTCACGTTCATCCGGAATGTCGAAATTCATAGATTTAAATTTGTTCTTCTGTATAAATATTTTCTCCCAAACTGTCAAATCCAAAGGTTTTTCCAAATGTTTTAGAAGTTAGCTTCTTTTTCAATTCTATGACCTTCCAACAAACTATGTGCTGCAATAGCTGATTTTTCAATTTCCACCATTTTTAATATTTCTAAAGTGTTCCTTTGTGCGAGTGTCCAAATTTCTTTTTGTTTTTCCTATGTATACTTTATTGCAATCTCGACAATCAATTTGATAAATTCCAGATTTTTTACTATCTGGGGTGTTCATTTTCTTATTGGTTATTAATAAGTTACCAAGGCTAAATTTATTTATCGGTGCCAATGTAATATTGAATTTCTTGAAAATTTTTTGAAATTTGTTATGTATTCCAGGATGATAAGTGATTTTCTTAAATTGTTTTCCTTTCTTTGAATCATCCTGGAATACATAACAAATTTCAAAAAATGTTCAAGAAATTCAATATTACATTGGCACCGATAAATAAATTTAGCCTTGGTAACTTATTAATAACCAATAAGAAAATGAACACCCCAGATAGTAAAAAATCTGGAATTTATCAAATTGATTGTCGAGATTGCAATAAAGTATACATAGGAAAAACAAAAGAAATTTGGACACTCGCACAAAGGAACACTTTAGAAATATTAAAAATGGTGAAATTGAAAAATCAGCTATTGCAGCACATAGTTTGTTGGAAGGTCATAGAATTGAAAAAGAAGCTAAACTTCTAAAACATTTGGAAAAACCTTTGGATTTGACAGTTTGGGAGAAAATATTTATACAGAAGAACAAATTTAAATCTATGAATTTCGACATTCCGGATGAACGTGACCTCATCTCGAAGTTCATCGAATCAACACCAGATGGCAACGATATCTTGAAGTTCGTCAAATCAACACCAGATGGCAACGTTATAGAGGGAGATTCCAACGAATATCCGGTAGTCATAATGGCGGTTGAAAATGAATGACAAGATCATTTGAAAACTATAGTTACCGTGTTTGAAAAACATGAAATATGAGGTAAGATGTTAAAATGACTCATTAATTTATTAATATTTGAAACATATGTCCAACAAAACAATTATATGAGGTAAGAATGTTAAAAAAATACAAACTCAAATATTACACTATTAATGTTTGATGATGTTTTATAAAGAGAAGTTTTTAGTGAGGATGATTAATACAACAGATATGAATTTTATAATTTTAATATAATAGTATCAGTGTATTAGGACTATGTATATTAAAAAACACATAGCTGATTTTGATTGTATCTCTTCTCATAGCAGAATTGGGTTATAATACATAAGATTTACTGTACCAAAGCATGAAAAAAATCATGTAATGATAAAAAATCATGTAATGATGTAAAAAATTACAATTCTAATAATTTATAATTATTATAATGTGTTTTCAGGCTCTGAAATAAATAATTGATTGAGAAAAAATCAGTCAGTAACTCTAAGTAATTTAGTTTGAGTTGATATCAATTTACTTTCACTCTTCCTTTGTTTTTTATTTGATTTCCAGTTTTCTTTTTCCATTTTTCTAACTTAACCATTTTCATTTTTGTATTTAAACACCTTGTTGAATAAACTGAAATAAAAATACAAATTATTCTATAATATTCTTCAAGTCAAGAAAAAACAGTACTTTAATATTCTCTCTCCTCTTCTTGGCAGGTGTGCAATGGTAGAAAATAGTTTCAATTACAGTGAAATCTGCAAAGTTGACCACTCTTGTAAGATGACTACCTGCCAAAGTTTACCATATTTCTGTGAAACGACAAATCGCTGTTGTAATTTATGCATGGTCACATGTGTATCTTGGAAGTTGCGAACATTTTGAAATTCAGTATTATATTTTCTTAAAAATTTTAATTTGTCTATATTGGTCATCCAGAACTATCTACCTATAAATATGTATCAAAGGTCCATGCTTGTCTTGAAGCTACCTGCCTGACTATTTTTTTAGAAACCTGAACAATAAATTGGAATTCCCTAACATAATTACAATGTCAAGTGTACATACTGTTAAAATTGTATTTTTATTTCCCTAGAGAAGGATCACACACTGAAACACATTACATAATGGAATGGACAGTTAATGATAAATTAAGGAAATTTTGAAGAAGTGGCTGAATTTAAATACCTAGGAACAATAGCTACAAACACAAATGAGATGCCCAAAGAAATTAAACATAGGCTCATTCTGGAAATGCATGGTATTATGCATTACAAGGACTATTGTCAATCCAAATTCTTTCAAAGAAACATTAAACTAAATATATATACAACTACTTACTTACTTATGAGGTGAGTGATAAAAATATTCTACCTTAATTAAATAATATATACAACTGTTATTCTCCCAGTTATATTATGTAGATGTGAAACATGGATGTAAGGAGAGCTTAAGTCTGCATGGCCATGAATTTACAGGTTTTAAAGGCACCAGTGAATTAGTTGTTATGTTGAATAAGATGAAATTGTCCTAGTAATAAAATTCTATCTAGAATTTGCCTTGACAACCCATAATTTAGTGCACAGGGATTGATCCAGGGCCCTCCTAAATATGAGTCTCAAATGCCACTGCTTAAGTTAATTCATTAGGTATATCTAATTTCTTTCTACATTTCATTCCTGTTTGTTATTGTTGTTTCTAGCTATTTGTCACTTCTTTAAATTTTTCCTCATTTGTTATATTTTAATTGGACAATAATATTAAAAACCAATACTCTAGAAAATATGTAGCCAATTAAAATGATTTATAATGGAATATTACATATATTTATTTTTCTATAAATTGGAAAAAAAGTGATGTCAATAATTTGTAAGTTTCCTCACTAAACAGGAAAATTAATTTTTATATTCATACAAGACAAAATGCAAGGTTTGGTAAGTTGCTGAAAGCTACTCGTATGTCTTGTTGTTCATTAGGGTATTTTTATTGGCCTATTCAGCTCCTCATTATAACATGTAAGGCTATTACAGAAGAAATTTATCTTAGTATATGCATAGCTAGCATGCATGGCTGTCCTGAACGGGATCCCTGGTTTGAATCCTGGCAGTTCCAGTGAGGTATTGGTGGTTGGCAATACTGGGATTTTTTGTTTTTTCAGGGTTCTCCTGTTTCCCAAATTTCATCCCATTAACACTCTGCATTCCCCCTTTCCTCCCCTTCGTTTCATTTAATTTCTCATTCATTCATTTCATGTCACCCTTTACCTCTTATTAAAAGAAGAAGAAAAAATTGTTTGATTGACAATCCACAGGTCAAAAGTCCAGAACCATTCTGTTCTAAGTCCATTTTGTACAATTTTCATTACATTTCTTACGTTTCATGTCCCGTGCCCATGTGCATTGTGAAAATGAACAGGAATTTGACATTTCGGTTAAAAATGCTATACAAAATATAAAATATTAATTTCATAACAAGAATAATTATTCTACAAGATGGACTTAGAACAGTATGGTTCTAGGCCATCGAGGTGTTGAAAATATATGGTTACAGAGATCTAATGGGGAACATCAAGGTACTGCCTAATAACTCTGAGTTTGAACAATAGAAAGGGCAGAAGGGGCCAATGGGAGAGTTGTGGCCCCCTGTCACAGCCACAGTCCAACCCAACAATGGTGGTATTGGTCATGGGAAAGAACCTGTTTGTCAGATTTGGAAGACAACCTACAACTTACATTACACCAAAGAGTAGAGACTTTCATTCCACTCATCTCCATAATATTGGTCTAGTGCAATAGACCTTTCAGAACGCGGTGCTCAGGGCACCTGCCCTCCCAGACTGAATGAAGAACTAAAAAAAGAGCCAACTATAGAAGAAGGCTCTTTATTCTCCCACCTCATTTTTGACCTACCTACTGGGCATTTCCGCTAGTTTACCTACAAGAAGTTTCCATGCCCCTCTTTCATTCCTCATTCATGTTACATATCCGGCATATTCCAGTCTAAAGACTTAATTATTCTTATTACTTCTGGTTTCCTAAAAAGAAGATGTAACTCACCATTATGTAGTCATATCATTTCACTTGTCTGTTTGTTTCTCTTTGATCCAAACATTTACCTAAGAACTTTATTCTCAAATATTCATAATCTTTTCTTCTCTATCAGTGTTTTGCATTCATTATAATAACAGTTTAATATATTTTTATTTTAAACATTTTTTGAGAGAATTTGGGATGATGCACGTTCCTGTAATTTATAGTAGCATTGTTTCTAGAACTGAGCCTATGTTTATTTAATATTTTCAACTCATTTTGAAACTATTTGTAATTATTGTTCCTAGGTAGGTCTATTTGAATTCAGCCACTTTTCCAAAATTTTCCACACATCATTAAGTGTCCATTTTCATTATATAATGCATTTCTATGTGTGACCATATGTTTATATACACTTCCAACTCTAATTTCTTCTAAACATTTAAATATTTTACTGAATTTTGTACTATTAAATAAAGTACAATATATAAGAACCATTTGTGAGCATTTGAGTTATCACATTGACACTGACATTTATGTTACATTAATTTGTTGTTAGATAGTAAATAAGTCTTAAGGAGTACAGGTGAGGCGACAGGGAACATGCATTACCGATCTTTTCCAAGATTTTTCAATAAATATTGATGGCAGATCCAAAATCTTTCAATATCCCCAAATGTAGAATCTGCTAAATCAGACAGAAAGAAAATAAAAACAGCAAAAATAAAGTTTTTATGACCATTAGCTAGTTAAACAATCGTGGATACTTACTTACTCACTGGCACTATCGAACCCGCAGGTTCACGGTTGCACGGACATAAGCTCTCCATACATTCCTATCCTGAGCTAATGCTTTCCAATCATTCCCTGTATAATCTACTTCCCTCAAATCATAGTTAATGTTATTTTCCCACCTCATTCTTGGTCTACCAACTGGGCGTTTTCCCTCTGGCTGTCCTTCAAGAAGCTTCCATTAAAGTCTTTCATTCCCCATATGTGCAACATGTCCTGCCCATCGCAGTCTAAGAGACTTAACTGTTCTTATTATATCTGGCTTCCTATAAAGACCATGTAGTTCACTGTTATGCAGTCTTCTCCATTCACCTGTCTGTTCATCTCTCTTTGGTCCAAAAATTTTCTTAAGTACTTTATTCTCAAATACTTGTAATCTCCTTTCCTCCCTTAAAGTAAGAGTCCATGTTTAGCACCCATATAATGTAACTGGTAGAATAATAGTTTTATACATTTTCAGTTTAACGCTTTTTGAAAGGAGTTGGGACATCAAGAGTCTCTGCAATGCATAATAGCACACATATCCAGAATTGAGCGTATGTTTAATTTCTTTGTGCATCTCATTCCTATTTGTGATTATTGTTCCTAGGTATTTCAATTCAGCCACTTCCTCAAAATTTCCCTCATTTGTCATTAGCTGCCCATTTCCATTATATAATGAATTTCTACGTGTGACCATATATTTAGTTTTATTGATATTTACTTCCAGTCTTAATTTCTTAGTGTTACTCAATAGTATGTGCGTGTTGTCCTTTAGTATCTCCTCGCTATCGGCCAATAATACTACATCATCAGCATAAACTAACAGCTTATTAATAAAACAATCATGGATAAGAAATACAATTAAGATAGTAAGAAATTCCCATCCATAGTAATTCTGCCCGAGGGCAGGTCTTTCTCTGCAATCATAGCATTCTCATGTTATGCTTTGCAGCTTTACTAGGGAATTGTATGTGTGGTAGCTTCCCGTTGCTTTCCATAAGTAAGAAATCAATTAGGAATATTGAAACTTGTAGAGTAAATTGAAATATCAATAATTAATTGGTTCACATACATTAAAATAATGCTACCAAATAGAATTCCACACATGTTATTCAACTATATTGAATATATGTGGGAAATAACACTATGAGGTTTAATTTACTTATATTTTGAGTTGTGTTTTTTGAAGCATCGAAAATGTCGCATAGATAGCGACGAAACTAGTCTGCATAAAAATCAAGAATTATGAGGCGAGTCAAAAAACACAAAATATAATTCAACTATAGAATAGAATAGATTTATTTAGTCTGGTGGAGTTAAGGCCATGTGGCCTTCTCTTCCACTCACCAGGACAAACATATGTTACATATGAATACAAAAAAGTTACATTAATAGTCATATTGAACAGGACAAACATTTTACATCTTCTTCTTCTTCCTTCCAAGTATTAGGCCAAAGCCTGTTACGATCCTATAGAAAATTTCTGGGAAATTCTCGTATAAGACTTGAAAGCATAATAATAGTCCCTTCGATTGGTTACTGGCCAAAGGAAGGCAAGACCAGTGATGGGGCTGCCATCTTATAGCCTCTGGTCAGGCTTTTCTGGAGAAGAAAAGAAAATAAAGGAAAGAAGAAATGGAAGAAAGGAAAGACTCCCTAGCCCTCGGATGTCCTAATAGCGTCGGGGTCGAAAAAACAAGAGTTAACAAAGAGAGGTTATTTAGTAAAGTTAAAAGAGTGCAAAACACAAGTAAGTGGAAGAAATGTTTTGCTCAGCTTGGGCACCTTGTGGTCGCCATCCACATATCCCCTAGATGAGGACCCCTGAGGGTACATATTTTACATATGAATAAAAAAAATTACAATAATAGTCATATTAAACGGGACAAACATATGTTACATATGAATACAAAAAAAAATTACAATAATAGTCATATTGAACAATTAATTATCTGTCAAATTGAATAATAATGAAAATAATGTCTAATAATACAATGAAACTAAATACAATTAAAATTAAATTAACGATACAATGAATACAAAAAGGAATAACAGCTCGAATCTACTATACATAAAAAGAAAAAAAAAATACAAAGAAAGTAATAAACTACAATGAATTAATCTATGTTTTTTAAACAAGGCATTAGGTAAATATATTAAGTCTATTTTTTATTAAATAATGCAAAAACACATTATTAATTCTTAAAAAGTAATATTAGTGAGTTGTTTTTGTTAGTAATTTTATTTTCAATTTGTTTCTGAAAGATGGTAAACCCAAAAGGAAAAGAAAGTTGGACATCCCATAAAGAAATGGAAGGAGTGAATCTTATAGAATATTCACCTGAAAGGTCCGTCTCCTCAACTTAATTATCATTTAACTGTAGCGCTTTCGGGACTTGTCCCATCATCGGCAGGATTCAAAAATCTACACAACAATAAACTAGAAATCGGTATCTACCGGAAACCCACAAACAATGCTCTGGCCATAAACAAAAATTCTACACACCCTTTTCAACAGAAAATTAGTACATTTAATAGCTTAGTCAGTAGAATGTTGAAACTCCCATTAAGCAAAGACAATTATATCCAAGAACTCAACTACATTAAGTATATGGCAAAAACCAATGGCTATAATGAAGAATTCATAGATAAGCTCGTAAAAAAACAAAAAAGGAAGAACAACATAACCAACATAACTAAACTAGAAAAAGAATCTGACAACAACAAGAAAACATGGATAACACTTACATACACAGGAAAAGAAACAACAAAATTAGCCAATGCACTAAAGAAAGCCGATAAAAACGTAAAAATAGCATACAGAACCAATAAAAAATTAAACAACATAATAAACAATAACATTGAAGAAAATAACATTTTCAACAGCAAAGGAGTTTATAAACTGACATGTAAGGACTGCAACAAATTTTATATAGGAAGGACAAACAGGAGTTTTAACATCAGATTCAAAGAACATTTTCGAGACTTCGTTCACGCAGAAGGTAAATCAAGCTATGCAAAACACGTTATCCATGAAGGACATCGCATGTTAAATATTGAAAACACCCTAACAGTGATGCACAGAGAAAATAATCCAGCGAAGATAAACGTACTCGAAGAGATGGAAATCATGAAAGCAGCTCACAACGACAGCCTGATAAACGAAAACGAACCCAATACATGCAACCCCTTCTACCAGATCTTCAGTGAAACACCAGTTTTGAATCCTGCCGATGATGGGACAAGTCCCGAAAGCGCTACAGTTAAATGATAATTAAGTTGAGGAGACGGACCTTTCAGGTGAATATTCTATAATTTTATATTAATTGAATAAACCTCAACGGAACACATCATGAATCTTATAAAAGGAGTGAATCTATTAATATGGAAATATGTCAGTGCCTAATTCCAGGCGGTAGAAGAAGAAGAAGAAGAAAAATATACAAATTCAATAGATACACTCCTTTGAAATTCACTACTTAACTACTAAATACAAAGCTCACTCACAAATTTAGCATTGTTATCATTTGGCACAATTTGGGAATGAAAAAGAAGCATGGAAATTTCTTGGATAAAATAAGAATAGTTACTTATTTATCATAGGGTACCTATTAAGCATTACAAGGACTTCTGTCATCTTATCTAAAAGAATGTCAAATATAAAAGTATTTTATTCTGTTCTATTCTATAGTGTTCTGCTTGAGGGCAGGTCTTTCACTACAGTTATAGCATTTTTATGCTATATTTTGCGGCTTTGCTAGGGAATTATAGGTGTGGTAGCTTCCCATTGCTTTCCACACCAGTGAAATGATGATGATAAGGATGATGATGATGGCCGAATGATTTTTGGGGACCGTTGGGCCCTAGGCTTTCTGATATTTGTCTTAGAGATGAGGAAAAAACCCAAAATAAAAACCTCACCCAGGAGCATGTCCTGACCAGGAATTGAACCCGGGCCCACTGTGTGACATGGCAGTTTGCTACCTCGAAACCACAGCGGTGGACATGAAAAATATATTAAACAGTAATTCTTCATTTAATACTTTTTTTTCTTTTTTTCAAATGCCCCAGGTTTGTCTTTCGACATTCCTGGTTTCTCTCCTGGCATGGCGTACTTGTAACCCACTTCTGAGGTTCGGGTGCCTGGAAGGTGGGGTTACGTTGCCCCGATGATATGATGGGTGATGATGATAATGGTGCACCAAGAGAGTCCCTAATCCTAAGATGAATATGAATGATGATGATTGCGATGGCCATATGGTTTCGGGGACCGTTTGGGCCTTAAAGTTTTCCTGACATTTGTCTTACAGGTGAGGAAAAACCCCGATAAAAACCTCACCCAGAAAAACTGTCCCGACCGGGGATCGAACCCGGGCCCGCTGCATGACAAGGCAGCATGCTACCCCGAGACCACAGCGGTGGACTCATTTAATACTATATGGTCCAAAACATGGTCTCTTTAAGGATTATTTGAGAATAAAGGATTAAAAACAGACAGGTGATTGATTGGACAGTGAGCTACATGATGTTTATGAAAAAGCAGATACACTAAGAACAGGCTGCAATTGCAAGATTGTTCGCATGAATTAGGAATGTAAGAGGGGCATGGAAACTTTTTGTAAAAAAAGCCAGAGAGAAAGAGTCGAATAGAATGAGGTGGGAGAATAACATTATCCATGATATGAAGAAGGTGAATTATACAGGGAATGTTTGGAAAACATTAGTTCAAGTTAGGGACCTATGGAGAGCTTATGTCTGCATGGCTTTGGACATGTGGGTTCAATTTAGTTAGTTACTGCAATTTATCATGTTACAGATGTCCATATTGGTGCACTTAACGATGGCGGATGATACATTGCTGCACATGGAAAACATGTTGGAATGTACTAACAAAGTCTATACAAACACATTTCATGAAGGAAGCAGAATACTTGTATCTCTACCAACAATGAGGGAACTCAAGACTCTAGAAGAATTTCCTAACAAACCACCATTTCATAATTTAGGACGCTTGCCCAGTTGGTGCATTAAACAAAATACAGAATCTGACAAAAATATCTATCAATATCAAAGATGTGCAATTGACTTACTAATAGGGGTGTTTTCTTCAATCCCCAGCATGCAATGGGTTTTGAAACCTCCAAACAGGGGAATATTCTTCAGTCACATCCAAGATAAAATCATGAAAAATATCCAAGAATCACAAAAATCACCCATAATCCTTACTGGAAAAATGAGTTTGTCCCAACTCACTTTCTATGACCTAGATGGTATCCTCTTAGTATGTCTAGGAGAAGATCTCGAACTTTCCAGGATTTCTGATGTCATGAGAAATATGTCTGCTCGAAATTTCAAAATAATATTTGTTATTTTGGGTAAAACTAAATTATTAAAAGATCTGTACCAATTCTTTCACTCCTACTCTTTCTACAAATTCTCAGTAATAATTCAAAATTATATTAATGGAAATTTTGAACTGCTGACTTGGAAATACGACTCCTGTGGGAATTTGTTAACCTCTCCCATCATGCATTCATGCAACAATGAAGAATCTTTCCATAACTGGTCTATCTCCTTCCCTGAAATTCCTAAAAAATTTAAACAATGTAACCTTACAATAGTTTTAAAATACAATCCGCCTTTCATATTAGAGAAGTTTCATTCTGATCCTAAAGATGGTATTGATATACAATTAATTTACATTATTGCATCACATTTAGGACTCGTTGTGAAGTTTGACGCCAATTTGAG
Organism: Diploptera punctata; assembly: GCA_030220185.1. Classification (NCBI taxonomy): domain Eukaryota; kingdom Metazoa; phylum Arthropoda; class Insecta; order Blattodea; family Blaberidae; genus Diploptera; species Diploptera punctata. The sequence continues at coordinate 368,797 of JASPKZ010000435.1, forward strand.
AGGAATTATTGATTTTTTACAAGATATAAAATATACAATTACATATATGGAGAGATATTATACCGAAGAATATGCATGGTACGTACCTCGTGCAAGTTCCCATCCCAGAGTTTCAAATCTTACTCGTGTCTTTTCGTCAAATGTTTGGGTGACAGTTGTTTTAGCATTGCTATTTCTCGCATTGATTCTCAACCATCTGTGGTTTACATCTACAAAAAACATTTTGAAATGTATTTTAACAATTTTTGGTATATTTTTAAATGTCTCTTCTTCAAACGTACCGAATACAGGGAAATTCCGTGCTGTTTTCTTGTCCTGGATTGTGTTTTCTATTGCTGTAACAACTATTTTCCAAGCTTTTATGACAAGTTATATGACAGACCCAGGAAGGGAGCACCAGATTGACTCCTATCAGGAGCTAGAGGATTCAGAATTGAAGTTATTCATAGATGAAATAAAACGACAACATTGGCCACGTTTTTTAGGCAACAAGGGAGGTTATTACATTTCTAAAGATGGTGTTACCAGTACGATACAATTAGCTATGAATACTTCTAAAGTAGCCATGATATTAAGTAAGGAAGTTTTTCTTTATAATTTTCCTAAAGAGAATAAAACAAATTGGAAGACTATATTACATAGGTTTTCTAAGGAATCTGTAGGAATACACCGGTCACTACCATTGGCTGTTACAAGTCCTTATGTACCACTGGTGAATGAAGTAGTCAGGAGGTTGGTGGAAGGTGGAATTGTGGACAAACTGGTGCAGAGAGCTGTGGAAGTAATGACATCACGAGAAAGTTTGTTGGATGAATTTGAGGTCCTGACATTGTTTCACATGTTCAGTTCATTTCTGTACCTCTCTGTTGGTTTGGTGTTCAGCTTTATTGTGTTTTGTGTAGAAATTTTAGCGTTTACATGCAAAATACACTGAATTATTTAATTGTTGTTTCTAATACCAAACTGTTGAGTTTAATATTAATCAAATTGTTGTTCAATGTATCCCAATACTAATAAAATTCTGTTGTAGTATTAGTCACAATATAAATTGAATACCTGTAAGATCCTCAATGTGTTAAAAACTTTTTCCAATATATTAAATTAATGTTGGGAAGTAAACATTATGAGGTATAATCATTAAAATTCATCGGAGAACATTTTGTTTAAACAACTCACCTCATAGAACAGTTGACGGCCGAAGAATTTTGTCTGTCAGAGTTATTGCTGAAGATGAACACGACTGTGTTTGAAACCGCGGTATCATGGAAGCATGAAATCCTATGAGGTGAGTTGTTTAAACAAAATGTTCTCCGATTAATTTTAACTTTTTTCAAGTTCTGTCGGCCTTTTGTAATTGGTTCCATCTTCAGCAGAAGGTTGTTTGACTACTGACTTGATTGCTGAAATAAGGTTTGTATGTATATATATATATATATATATATATACATATATATATATATATATATATATATATATATATGATATTATTGTTTTATTTTAAAATATTTATTTTTTTAGTATACAATATTTATATTTAATCAAAATTATAGTGGGTCATAACGCTATGAGGTATTTCCAATGTATAAAAGAGTTGGAGAAAATGTTTTCATATCTCGCCCCACAAAGATCTGTGTTTTCATGATTTGGTTTAAAAGGCCAATTTTCCTTCATCTTGAAACCGATATTGTGAAAACACTGAACTTTATAGATTAGATATAAAAACATTTTCTCAAACTCATTAATTTTTTTATATTTTTTAATTTGTATTTGTTATCGACCTTGATGGTGTAGTGAATATGTTCCTTGCCTCTAATTCTGAGAGTCACAGTTCAAACCCAACTGGCGTCAATGGATTTTTAGGATGAAAAAATCCAAGGGACAACTCTATTAAACCATTCATATTTTTCAGTGGTGGTTTTGATGTGGTTAAGGTGCTCACATCTTATTTTCTGGTGGTCGCTGCTCAGAATAATGGGGATGGAAGTAAATATCAATAAAATTAAGTATGTGGTCACACATAGAAATGCAATTATTAAATGTGAATGAATACTTAACAACTGCGTGGAATTTAAAGAAGTGGCTAAATTAAAGTACCTAGGAATAACAATTGCAAGCAGGAACTAGATGCAGGATGAAATTGAACAAAGACTCAACTCTAGAAACCCATGTTATTATGCACTACAGGGACTCTTTCCATCCTAACTCCTCTAAAAAATAATAAACTAAAAGTATGTAAAACAATTTAACTTTTATAGGAATTAATCACTTTGAGGTTTAATTTATGGTGAAATTAAATGTTTCTTACCTCTCCTCATATAAATCTTTTAAGTAGATCGCGATTTCGAGACCTCCACGGTCTCATCTTCAGTACTTTCTTGGTGACTGATGTTATGTCGATCGGAAGAAACTCTTCTTCTTCCCTCTGTTGGTGGACCGATGAACCTCTGGATCAGGTCAAAATTTGCGGGAATTTCGAAGTTCATAAGTTTTACTTCGTTTTTCTGAATGTGGATCTTTTCCCAAACCATGAGTTTCTTTTGTTTGTCCATTTGTTTAATTAGACTGGCTTTTGATTCAATTAAATTGATGTTTCTAAAACATCAAAAATGGAGAAGTGGAAAAGTCAGGAGTAGCTGCTCATGCTAATGGATTGCTGGATTTGGAGAATAGGAAGACAATTGAACTTGCAAACTACTGAGCTCTAATTCAATGCTAAATGAAAATTTCAGCAGTGTAATATGTTAGTTTATAATTTCTGTGACAGCTTCAAAACCTACTCTTGAAATATTAGTAGAGAAGAGAAATTCTTGGAATTATTTCAGTTGAAGTGCAACTATTAGAAGAATGTAGAAAAAGGAACACTTCTCTGAGGAAGTGGTTACCAAATTTGCTTCCCAAGTGAGAAAATTGGAATTTCAGTTCTACTTATCCTAGTGAGATAATCTGTCAAAGTGCATAAAATAAAATATATATATATATATATATATATATAAAATTTTGGTTATTGATATCTAATAGATAATCAATTTATCGGCAATGAAAGTAGAAGCAATAAAGCAGTAATTCCAATTCCTACTGCTCAAACAAACAGGGGGATTTGTTCTGGCTTCATACTTATCGTGTCCTCCTTTTGGAAGGTCAATTTCAAATATGCCTCCAACCATCCCGTATCTTCCCATGCTTTGCTTCTTTTTAGTTCTTCCCAGTCGTATCCTCTCTCTTGTAGACTTTTCTTCACTTGGTCAATCCATCTTTCTCATGGTCGTTTTCCTTTTATCTTGAGATTTAACAGTCTTTGTGGTAGTCTTTCTTTTTCTATTCTTTTTAAATGTCCAAACCATTTTAGTCTACTTTTTTCTACGTCTGTTGTTAGTTTTTCTCCCAGATTTTATCATTCCTTATTCTATCTCTCCTTATTTTATGTACTATTCACGTAAGAATTTCATTTCTGTAGCTTGGATTTTGCTCAAGTCCTTCTTTGTATATGTCCAAGTCTCAGCTGCATATGTTAGAACTAGTTTGAAATACATTTTATCACATTCAAATATAATCTCAAACACAAATGCTTAAACAACAATGGAGGTCACTTTGAACAATTTCAGTAGTTGTTTTTGTATAGATTTGTAAGCTACAGAAAATAATATATTTGCATTTTTGGTTAACTGACTTATGGTGCATCCTGTACTATAAGTTGATATTTTTATTAAGGCAAATCTATCTCTTCATTTATCATTGTTCCTTAAAAATTACACCTATTCAATGTTTAGGCTACCTAAATCATCAGTATACACCACTGGAGAGAAGAAAAGATTACAGATATTTGAGAATATTTAAATTTTTTGAATGAAAGAGAGACAAACAGATGATTGGGAATAACTACATAACAGTAAGCTACATTATCTTTATGAGAAATCAGACATAAGAAGAAGCCCCAGTCTGAGCGCATAATTCTTCTCTTCAAATATGATTTATCCATCATTGATATGTATGAAATGAATAATAGAAACATCATAAGAAGAGCAGTTAAATAATGTAGACTGCAATGGGCAGCACATGTGCCATGAATGGGGAATTAAAGATGGGCGAGGAAACATCATAGTTAGGCTAACAATGAAGTGAGATAATAATATTACGGTAATCATAAATTGAGGGAAGTAAATTGTACAAGGGATGATTGGAAAACAGTAGCCCTGGATAGGGAATTATGGAAAGCTTATGTCCGCCCCTGGTTCGGTAGTACCAGCATAGATCAATATATGCTTCCTTTACCATAGAGAAGCAGGTTCTCTATGGAAGCATAGGTCATTTACCGTACCAACGGTTCTCTATGCGTACCAATGAGTTAGTTATTAACTTATAACCATATGTTGGCTGCACTGGAACTTTTCATAGGAACTTTCAAAGTCTATATGTTATGTTGGCTGCATTGGAAAATCCAGCAATATGGCTACCACAACATGTGTAGGTAAAAAAATATTGCAAAAAGCATTACAAAATGTCTAATATAGTAGGAAAAATCGTTCAAAAAGCATTACAAAATGTCTAATATAGTAGGAACATGTTTTTTTGTTGTCTCTAATATTTGACAATGTTTAAGGCAGTAGAAATGTTAGTAAAAAGGAAGCAGTATATTTTAAAGTATTTTCAATTTGACATTCCAGATATTATTATTTAAATTCCCTCACGAGAAGATAGAGCATAGACTTGACGTATAATTGTCATTAATGAGTTCAACACACAACATTATTGTGTTACACTTAACCTATAACCGTTGATCATATTTTATGTGGAAAGGCGCGAAGTTCATATTGGTATCTGTAAGAGGTATATGGGTGCAAAACATATTCTATTATTTTAAGGAAGGAGATAATATTACGAGTATTTGAGAATAAAGTGTCTAGGAAAATTTGTGGATCAAAGAGAGAAAAACAAACAGGTGAATGGTTAAAACTTGATACTAGTAACTTGTATAATCTTTATGGAAAATTAGATAAAAGAAGACTGTTGAACAGTTAAGTCTTGTGGGATGGGCTGGACCTGTAGCATAAATGGGGAATGAAAGAGGACCATGGAAACTTCTTGTAGAAACCTAGAGAGATAGCACCCAGTAGGAAGATCAAGAGTGAGGCAGGGAAATCATTAACCATGATTTGAGAGAGTTAAATTATGCAGGGAATAATAGGAAACCATTTGCTCATGATGTATAGAGAGCTTATGTCTGCACAGCCATGAATCTCCAGGTTTGATACTGCAAATGAGTTAGTTTAGCAAGTTATTGATTATTTTGTTGAAATTTTCAATTGTGGCAGCCTGTAATGTAAGGAAACAATATTGAACAATCCATAAAACATTGTGGTCCAGTAATGAGGCTTTAAATTAACTTGTGCCATTTCTCTTGCTTCCCCCAGAAGTGACATTGAATTAGATTTCTGAGTTGTTTGTTTTTGTCCAGCTGTTTAGATTATACAGACACTTAGTAACCTTCATTTTTTGTTAGTGTGTTTTTCATAAATTGATTAGTCTGTTTTAGCCATGAGTAATACATTTCTTCCATTGTTAATATGAGCCATGGGTCCCGAGTTTGAAGATTTTCAGGCTCATAAAAGATCCTTAAGCCTGAATAAAAAGGCCTCTAAGCAAAATTTACTGACCTCAATGTCCTCCTAGTTGCCTGTTAGATGTCGCATTGAGTAGGTGTGTTGACCACATGCCATTCATGACATCTATGAACAAGTAAGGTAATTAAAAATGAACTTGTACTTGTAACTCCTTACAAAGAAGAGGCTATGGCTCAACAACAGGCTACGCCATTATAAATAGAGAGAGATTATTAATATGACATAGGCTATTTTAAGTTATTTCTACCTGATATTCTCATTCAGTTTTGAGTCTTTTTTTTCATTTCTTTGCAAAAATCACATGTATATATATATACTCACATATATATATATATATATATATATATATATATATATATACTCACATATATATATATATTCCTTAGGTAATTATTCATTACTACAATAATTTTTGTTTTCCACCAAATAAAACATAAATTAATACCCCATATACTAATTTAATCATTATTAATATTAATCAATTGAGTTGGTGTTTACTTGATGAAAATCCATATTTATTAATTAAATAAAAATAAAACGTAGTTTTATTTGATTTTCATATTTAGAGGAGAGACCTTCTTCATAGAACAATTGCGAATGCTTATACTCTTACCATCCACCAAGATCTCCTAGCAGAGCTCCAAGCTAAGAAAAAAGAAATTTGGATAGAATTTTACGCAACAGAAGCAATGGTAAATCGAACGTGGATGGCTACAAACCAAGATCTTCGGCATTTTGTAAATTCCCTAGCAGTACATGGATACCATCACAAAGTGTGTAAAATGAAGACCTACCACGACCCAGGCGCAGCATGCATGTGCGAGTTTTGTGAACTATCTTGCGATCGTTACCACGTCACAGCATGTAAAAAACAACCCAAATCATTAATTGAGACCTGCACAGATTCATAATGATTGCAAAAGCAAAGTGAACTAATAAAACTCTAATGCACAACTTGTGCGCATTTTCGTTTATATATTTATTATATAATTCAGTGACAGCTGTTTTGGTACACTGTACCTTCTTCAGACATGTTAACAAATTATGAATTGTGTTCCAACTGATCTAAGCAACAATACAACAATATTTATTTAAATTTTTAAATTTAACAAAGGGGATTCATTCAAACCAAGTTGAGAATTTAACAGTTTGTTACTATTTTTCAATTTATTGTTGTATTGTTGCTTAGATCAGTTGGAACACAATTCATAATTTGTTAACATGTCTGAAGAAGGTACAGTGTACTGAAACAGCTGTCACAGAATTATATAATAAATATGAAAATCAAATAAAACTACGTTTTATTTTTATTTAATTAATTATTACTATTATTGCTCCCAGTAAAAAGTAAAGTAGTCCCATTACAGGCCTCAGGAGGCCCTTTGGGGTAGTAGGAGGTTAAGGCTCCCACTTTTTCTAGACAATCGGCACTTGATGTCAGCCCTGCGTGACGGCCGCCTTTACCCCCAGAACAATTGTCTGGTACTCATTTCCGTTAGAGGCTGAGTCGACCCCAGGGCCATAGTGCCGCCAGAAGGTTTGGGTCAGTTTAAAAATCCTGACCCCACCGGGACTTGAACCCTCGACCTTCCGACTTGTAGCGCAGTGCCTTAACCACTATGCTACGGCATGCTCCCATTGGGGTCAAGGATTTTTAAACTGACCCAAACCTTCTGGCGGCACTATGGCCCTGGGGTCGACTCAGCCTCTAATGGAAATTAGTACCAGATGCTTGTTCTGGGGGTAAAGGTGGCCATCATGCAGGACTGACAACCCGGCTGACATCAAGTGCCGATTGTCCAGAGAAAGTGGGAGCCTTAATTATTATTGCTATAATAATTAAAACATTACAGTAAGATTTTAAAGTAAAAAAAAAGTCAAAACACCCAGTGGGATCAAGGATTTTTAAACTGACCCAAACCTTCTGGCGGCACTGTGGCCCTGGGATCGACTCAGCCTCTAACGGAAATTAGTACCAGATGCTTGTTCTGGGGGTAAAGGCGTCCGTCATGCAGGACTGACAACCCGGCTGACATCAAGTGCCAATTGTCCAGAGAAAGTGGGAGCCTTAATTATTATTGCTATAATAATTAAAACATTACAGTAAGATTTTAAAGTAAAAAAAAAAGTCAAAACATTTTAAGTAAATTTTATTTGAATTTAAATGTAGACTGGCATATTACATAGAATCCCAATGATTTCTAATTATTGCTAGGATATAACTGATGTGCATATTTTTATTTTTCAGGTGATAGTGTTACCAAGTAATTTTAATTTATTTTCAGACACATTATTCACAATGAATCCCTGGATGAAGACAGAGAAGCTGGACATTAAACAAGAAGAGGTTGAAGAACCACCAACTATCACTGAACCTCAGGTGAATTATAAACATTTTTTATATCAAATAGGATACTTTAGAAATAAGCATTTACCGAAATCCTACAACCAATGCACTTACTATAAATAATAGTTCCAGATTGTATAATTGAATCTGAAATTTTTACTCCTCACATCATAAAATTATGAATTTCTCACCTGACTAATTTCAAAGGCATTGCCTCCATCATCAGTTACATACTGACTGTTTGAATTTGAACCATCACCAACATTCTTCCTTCCATCTGGTAGAGGTTGAATTAACTTCAAGATCAAATCTTGCTTGTTGGGAACTTAAAAATTGATGTACCTATATTTCTTCTTCAGAATTTATGGATATATGTTTGCTTATCTTTTTCCAATCTATTAGTTCAATAGGTTTTTCTAAATGTTTTTGTTGCGACGAGAGTCGCTCTCTTTGTCGGTAATAGCAGACACCTGCCGTTGATTATTACGCTAATGATGTAGTTCATCTGACTTCCGATTGTAGGCACCTGAATACAGTAATTCTGAGTTGTGTTGGTAGCATTTTGTTGTATACTGTTGCCAACGTCTGCATATTGTGCTCAGGTCTGGCAGATGACTACAACACTTCTCTTCATTGTGTGCTAGGCTCTCGCAGTGTGCGTTAGGCACTCTCATCATGGACGGTAGTCCTTACTAAGTAATTGTATAGAGATTCGTGGGAGGTGGATCTCCCCCAGCTTACAACTGGCTATTGACGAATTCTCCATCTTTACTTTTGGTTGATCGCCATCGAAGGTGATAATTGAACTTTGTGAGTTTTGGAATTCCTCAAACTTACGTGGTTATTGAGGGCCACGTGCTGCCTGTTCCGAAGTTAATACACTTCGAGACCCCTCTAGTCCTAGGAACGGACTTTGATTCAAACATTTGGTCCTGCTTTAATTGTATCTACATAGTAAGTTAGCGCAAAATAAACTTGATTTTCACTGATTACATGTTGTAATAACTAAATTTACCTTTATAAAAATCCAGCACCCCAGAGGAATATTAGGAAAAGGATTCAAAAGTAGACCGTGTTGGCATACAACAGTTTTAATAGTCTAGTTTCTTCTCCAGTTATATGATTCTGTAACATTTTATAAGCTGGCATCACCAATATTTCAATTTCAACATTTTTAAAATTTCTAAAGTGTTCTTTCATCTAAATTTCTTTTAGTTTTTCTTGTGTATATTTTATTGCAGTCATTGTAAATAATTTGATAAATTTTGCAATGAAGTTCCTCAATATAATTGTATTATGAATTTTATTAGTAGTGATTAGAATACAGTCCACAGATGAAGAGAATGAAAGCATGGGACGAAGGGGGGTACGAGGGAATTGCAAGCGATACAATAGCATTCTACCTCAGAATAAAGGAACACTCTATCCATCCGTAGTAATTCTGCCTGAGGGCAGGTCTTTCACTGCAATCATAGCATTTTTACTAGGGAATTGTAGGTGTGGTAGTTTCCCATTGCTTTCCACAAAGTTACACTCATGACATATGAAATACCTACTGCTTTCATTCACTCTGTCTGTGGACAATATATTGAACAGTATTTTTAGGCTCAACTGCACTTCTACTATCTCAAAATTGTTCTGTTATATTGTTGTAAACTATAGCTTTTGTTCTGTACTTACCATCATTTTCTAATATTTTAAAACATTTTAAAACAATTTGTATAACATTATTAGACAATTTTAAAGTATTTATTTAAATACGCAAATCGCAATATTATGAGACTGTTGACGCTAACTGCTATTTTCTCCACAGAGTATATTACTTAGTCTATGATTTTTCTATTGCTGTTTTGGGTTATCGCTGGTTGGATCAGCGTTAGGGAGTGATAAGTAAGTGTACATCCATTTTTAATAAACTTTGGTAACTCACTATGATGTTTGTGGGTTATCATTCAATGATAATGTTATCGCTGCTACTTCTAACTGCTACCGTGTATTTGCAGTTCTTTGCAATTTTGAGATAGTGTAAGTGCAGTTTTTCTGTATTTTTATCATATATCTGGGATATTTAGTTATACTTTGAATTCCACGACCTGGCTAGAATCAGCTGGCACAGAAGGCAAATACATTTCATGCCTAAGTATTATACAGTATTGTTAAGTTTTTCCAGTCTCTATTTCACTTGCATGTAGTAGTAGTAGTCCTGGTCACTCCACTGGAAAGCATAGGGCCCTGATAAAAGCATGCCAATGCACTGTTGTTTGCCAGTGCCTTAATTTCATTCCAACTCATCCCTGCCTATTCAGCTTCATCCCTCATGGTATTACTCCATGTTGCCCTAGGTCTTCCTCTTCCGCTTCTCAATCCTTGGGAGTTCCAATCAAATACCATTTTTGTGATGTTATCATTCTCTCTCCATTTCCATTTTCTAAATTTAATTTCTTTACAAATTTTATTTTGATTTGTTCTTCTCCAAAATTCTTTATTTGTTATAATCTCTGGCCACCATATACCCAAGATATTTCTCAGGCAATGGTTTACAAAGATTTGCAATTTCTTTCCGATTTGTTTTGGAGCCTTCCAGGTTTCATAGCCGTATATTAACATATACCATGAACCCAAGGAGGACTGTGTCTGTAAATTATGCAACAATCCATGCCCCAAATATCATCTAGCAAAGTGTGAAAACAGGACTCTACCACTAAACACTGTAACAAAAGACTGGTAAAAAGCTAAATTAAATTTAATGTACACATTGTGTTTAATAAAAGTAAAAAAATAACTGTATATTAAAATTAATTGCACATTTGAATTAAATAATCTTAGTTTAAACCTTAAGGAGATTTGTTTCGATCTCCAAATTGATTTCATTTCAATGTAAGCATATCTTGCTTGTTTATTTTTTATTATTTCACTCACCTCATACTTCATAACTTCTTGCAGACCTAGGATTCATCACACCATTTGTGACATTCTCAGTGCTGTGTCACGTTCACAACTGACGTCCAATGTCCTTCTATCCTGCAGACTGACCTCCGCTCTATCTGATGGGCTGACCGACGAATTTCCTAATCAGTCCTCTCTCCTTATAACCGGGTATTTCAAAATTCATAGTTGTATTTTCATTCTTGCATATGTAAATTTTTTCCCAAATTGTGAGTTCCTTCGGTTTTACCATTTGTTTAAGTAATTTTGTTTTGGTTTCTATTCTATGTTTTTTTGACCAGGCATGTGCAGCTACTGCAGATTTTTTGGTTTCTCCATTTTTAACATTTCTGAGGTGTTCTTTTAATCTTGTATTTAGATTCCTTTTTGTTTTTCCTATGTATATCTTTTCACAATCTTTACAATTAATTTGATAAATTCTCGATTTTTTGCAGTCTTCAATCTTTTAATTTTTGTTGGTTTTTATTAAATTACCCAAGCTGTAATCATTTTTCGGTGCTAATTTAATGTTGAATTTGTTGAAGATTTTTTGAAACTTGTCAAATACTAAAGGATGGTATGTGAACTTCTTGAATTTTTTGCCAATATTTTTATCTGTCTGAAGAGTACTTTCATTAGTGATTTTTTGTTCTTTAAATTTATTTATTTTCTTGTGTATCATCTTCTCTTGAAAACCATTATCCTTCGCAATTTTTATGATGTGTTCTTTCTCTTTATTGTAATTTTCTTTGCTCATGGGGACATTCACAAGTCTGTGTGTTAAACTATTAAATACTGCCTGTTTGTGTGAAAAATGGTTAAATCCAGTAGCTTTTATATAATTGTCGATGTGAGTTTCTTTTCTGTAGATTCCAAATTCCTATATACATAACTTAATATCTTGCTTTCTTTATTCTGCATCAACATCTTCATCTGAGCCACCATTCACAGATATTATACTATCCAGATATGTAAATTCATTTGTAGCTTCTATTACTTCTCCTTCTAATATAAGAGCAGAATTAATTGTATTACAAATTCTCATTTCTTTTGTTTCATTTTTATTTTATTTCCAGTTCAATGTTAGCTGCCAATTTATAAAGATCATGTAATAGTAGTAGTAGTTGTAATAATAATAATAATAATAATAATAATAATAATAATAATAATTTACCCCTTATGTCCTGCATGGGATTATAGGTGTTCCCTAAAGGAAGTTTCTTATCTAGTCTAATTATAGTTATGCTTATTTCCCTCCAGATATCAGTGAGTGACATGTGATTAGCACATCGTCTCAAGGAGATATCCAGTAGAGAATTAACAGTTGGAGTTTATATATTAAATTTGGAGTTTGACTAAAAATGAAGGAAAATAGCCTTTGAAACCAGTATCGTGAAAACATGGAATTTTATGAAGTGGTGCCCAAGCTGTGCAAAACATTTCTTCCACTTACTTGTGTTTTGCACTCTTTTAACTTTACTATCTAACCTCTCTTGGTTAACTCTTGTTTTTTTCGACCCCGACGCTATTAGGGCATCCAAGGGCTAGGGAGTCTTTCCTTTCTTCCATTTCTTCTTTCCTTTATTTTCTTTCCTTCTCCAGAAAAGCCTGACCAGAGGCTATAAGATGGTAGCCCATCACTGGTCTTGCCTTCCTTTGGCCAGCAACCAATCGAAGGGACTATTATTATGCTTTCAAGTCTTATACGAGAATTTCCCATACGGGAAAATTTTCTATAGGATCGTAACAGGCCTTGGCCTAATATTTGGAAGGAAGAAGAAGAAGAAGAAGAAGAAGAAGAGATGCAAAAACATTTAATTCAATTCATTTATAAATTGTTGAATATTTCTTTTACAGAGCATCGTTCATGAAGTGAAAAATGGATATAGAAGAATGTGTGGTTTCTGATATTAAAGAAGAAATTGAATTTGTGGATACAGAGGTAAATTTTATTCTTTTTAATAAAACCTCATAATGTTAAAAATTCCCAAATTTATTATATTAAACTACCTATTCTAACCTAACCTACCTAGCCTATTCTAACCTAACATACCTTTTCTAACCTACCTAATAACCTAACCTATTTTATCTAACCTAACGTACCTTATCTAACTTCATCATCCTGCCAGGTATTAGTCCTAGAAGAACTGTTACGGCCTGAAAAAGTGGTTTTCGTGCCATCTTTTCATAGGTCGACCAAGTGACCGTTTCCCATTTGGACAGTAGTTCATTATTGCCTTGGGGATCCTGGATCTAGCCATTCTTGAGACATGTTCCTTCCAGTTTAGCTGATATCTGGAGATGTAGTCCAATATTGGTGACACATTAAGTTCTTGAAGGATTTCTATATTTTTCTTTCGATCCCACTTGGTATAGCCAACTGTTCGGCACATAAATTTCATCTCACAAGCTGTTAGTCTGCTTTCATCTCTCATCCTTATAGTCCACCTTCACTCCCATAACATAGGACTGGTCGAGCCATTATTTGATAACGACGAGTACGAGCTGATTTTTGCACTAATGAAGGTTTTAAAACTCTATTAATGATTCCCATTGATTTGTTGAATTTCACAATTTTCTCTGATAAATCCAAATTTTCAACAAAAGAGAGTTTATATCCCAAATAAGTAAACTCATTAACTCTCTCTAAAATTTTGTTATTTAAACAAATTTTGCTTGGTATTGGGGATTTTCCACAAAAGGCCATTATTTTAGTTTTATTGGTAGATATTTCCATTGAATATTTCTGGGCTATCAAATTTAAATTATGTACTGACCATTGTAAATCATCTTTAGATGTTGCTAGTAAAACAAGATCATCTGCAAACATTATTATATCTAATTTTAAATTTCTATTGATAGTGATACTTTCATGTTTTGTTTCTCTAAAGTCTTTTACAATGGCAATAATATATATGTTAAAAAGTAGAGGGAAGAGGCCACAACCTTGTCTGACTCCTGAGTTTATTTCTTTCCACTGAGTTATTTTTTCTTTTAATTTGCCTAATCTAACCTCACCTATATTATCCAAACTATTCTATAGTAATTCTGCCTGAGGGCAGGTCTTTCACTGCAATCATAGCATTTTCATGCTATGCTTTGCAGCTATACTAGGGAATTATAGATGTGGTAGCTTCCCGTTGCTAGTGAAGGATGATGATGATGGTCAGATGATTTTCAGGGACTGTTGGCTTAGCTATAACGGGAAGCACACAGGAGAACAGCTAATCATCAAATCCATGTTGGTGTTGGATAAAAAAACTTAACGATTGAAGTTTCTGCTCCTGGCTGACAGGAAGATCACTGTGTGCCAAATGTCCTCTTACTCGCTGATAGTCTCCAATAGCAATACACCTAAATCATTTTGTTTCACTATCAGTGATATGTTGATCACATATATACGACTTCAGTGGTGTTTTGATACATAATATAACTGTTGTTATGATTAACGTGCAAGTAAATGTTTTACACAGTGCACTGCCGAAATTGTGTCAATTCAAGTCTGTGGATTCCCAAAATTGTGTGACAAACATGGTTTGTGATTGGTCAACAGTAAGGGGAGTCCCTTCATGTGCACGATTGCCAGTGCACCGTCAGTTACTTTCTAAGATCTCAAGCACTGTAATAGATTGATTGTCCCCAGTACGTCGGGACATGGGTACTCCCCTAGTGTGGAGTTTCTTCTTCTTCATGATCATCATCATTAACACAAAAATCCTGAACAAGTCAAGGCTTCCTTCAGAATTGTTCTCCAGGATTCTCTAAACTCTGGCAACTGTCCACCTATTCTTGAGTTTTAAAGATTTGACATCCTTCGTTCATCCATCTCAAATTTGGTCTTCTGATTCTCTGTCTTCCTTTTGGCATACCATCTATAATTCTTCTAACTATTTAATGAGAGGTTTATTAACCAGATTAAATTTGTAATGCTCATCTCCCTATAGACATCAGCGAGTAACATGTGGTTAGTACATCACCTCAAGGAGACATATAGTATGAAACTGAGGTATTACTTAGATGGTGAAGATAGATTAAATTTTCCTCAGAGGCACTATCTAGACTCATGGTTCTTTTATGAACCTGAAAATCTTTAGACTTGGGTCCCACAGCTTAAAATATCTCCCAGAAGACTTGTTCCTTGGCTTTTGCCATCCTAAAAATCCATCAACCCGGCCAGGTTTTAACCCACAATTCTTGGTACCAGGGGCAACTACTAGACCACTAAGACAGGACTCATGCACTGTAGTTACTAGAAAATAGCTCTTTTTTTAGAGCTAAACATTTTCGACAACAACATTACTCAGGTTTTTCTGAATTTTTTTAATTTGGCACTTATACCATTTCTCTGGAAAATTTTACTCCCTGTGGAAAACATTAGCTCAGGATAGGGATGTTCATGTGACCATGAACCTATAGTTCGATAGTGCCAGTGAGTTAGTTATACCATGTTGAAATTAAATGTTTCTTACCTTTCCTCATATAAATCTTCTAAGTTGATCGTGATTTCGAGACTATAACTGTCTCATCCTCAGAACTTTCTTGGCGACTGGTGTTATGTCGATCGGAGGAAACTCCAGTCGCCAAGAAAGTTCTGAGGATGAGACAGTTATAGTCTCGAAATCACGATCAACTTAGAAGATTTATATGAGGAGAGGTAAGAAACATTTAATTTCACCATTAATTAAACCTCATAGTGATTAATTCCTATAAAAGTTAATTGTTATACCATTAATGGTGAGTGGAGAACATATTTTAATCGACTCACCTCATACATTTTCAAACTTCTTTGATACCGATGATTTCAGACAATATCATGTCCTTCTTCAGTCATGGCGTCCACTGATGAAATTCCGCGATGCCATGACTGAAGAAGGACATGATATTATCTGAAACCGTCGGTATCAAAGAAGTTTGAAAATGTATGAGGTGAGTCGATTAAAATATGTTCACCACTCACTATTAATGATATAACCTCCAAATATTAATTTAAATATAGTTATACCATTTTTTACAAACACTCCTAATTGTTGTTCCTAATTACTGAAATATTTTTAGGTTGAAGAGATGGTTGAATATGAAATAAAAATACAAGGAAGTGATTTAGATGTAGAAGAGAATAACATTCTCCAAGAACAATTTTATGAGGATTACAGAACAAATTTACAAGAATATAGTGTGTATATGGACGACTGTACAAACACTTACAAACAGGATCATTTGCAACAGACTGCAGGAAAAAAACATTTCATTTGTTCTATTTGTAATAAATCTTTTTCTAAAAAATCCAGACTTGTTGAACATGACCGTACACATACACACGAGAAACCTTTCGTATGTGACCTTTGTAACAAGGCATTTTCAACACAGTCATACCTCAGAAAACACACACTCACTCACTCAGACGATACACAATCCAAGTGCAACATTTGCTGTAAATCATTTTCAACTAAATCATATCTAAAAATACATTCACACATTCATACAAACGACAAACCTTTTAAGTGTGAATTTTGTACCAAGACATATTCAACGCCATCTGATGTTAAAAAGCATACACGTACCCATACAAATGATAAACGTTTTGGTTGTGATTTTTGTGGCAAGTTATTTTTTAGTAAATTTAATTTAAACAGACATACACGTTCACATACAAACGAGAAACCATTCAAATGTAGTTTTTGTGAAAAGTCGTTTTCGGTTAAAGTGCACTTAACCACACATGAACGAACTCATACAAATGATAAACCATTCGGCTGTAATTTCTGTAACAAGTTTTTTTCTGAGAAAGCTTCTCTGAATAGACATATGCGTACTCATACTAATGAGAGACCATTTGAATGTAATTTTTGTAGTAAATTGTTTTCTGGTAAACAAGATTTAGTTTTACATATACGTGTTCATACAAATGAGAAACCTTTTAAATGTAATTTGTGCGGTAAATGTTTTTCTAGTAAATCTCATCTCAATAGACATACTCGTACACATGTAAATAAAAGGACATAAGAATTAGGAAGTCATATATGCGGGAAATGTATGCTTTCAGGGATTTTGGCATGTTGAAACCGGACCAGGTTTTAAATCTCGCGAGTGACAGCAAGAATCATATTTTGCCTTGTAACGTAAGAGTGATTCATATGTTGCAGTTTGTGAGTCAGATATGTCCATTGGGAGCTTTCTAGATGCATCTGTTATCACTTTCTAGAAGAACCGGCCTCCCGAGGGTACAGTTCGGGAAAGGTCGAGACTGTGCTTCCAGATAGATTGACCCTCGCATATAAAAGAGATGTGAATTGGTCGACTAGTCAGTCAGTCGCGAATAAGTCTCTAGAGCAGTGGTACTCACTAGAAAATACAAGAGAGCCAAATATAAGAAACCATATCTGTTCGAGAGCCGCACCAAATTTCACAGTTCTCAGTCTTGGTAACACGCAGCTTTTTTTTTTACATTTATGGACAAAGCACAATTATTGATTACTGTCATTTAATTTTTGTTAATAATTAACGGTTTGTTATTTTATTATTATTATTATTATTATTATTATTACGGTGCATAATTTTAAGGCAACTTATAGTTGTGTAGATTACTGCTGTGAAGTTGATGGTCGAACTCAGCTGCTCTCCTGCACTATTTTGTCAATACGAGCTGGTTGATTTGCCACACATATCCGCAGCAGGTTTTCCAAGTTCACATTGGTGAGATGAGATCTATGTTTACCTTGATGAACTTTATCTTACTGAAAGTCATTTCACAAACGTACGTTAATCCAAAAAGACACTGAATTTTATATGCAAATGGCACCAAGTTTTCGAACTGTTTTTCTGGAACTGTATTCCAAAACTCTAAAATTGAATTCGTTTTTCGTTTCTCTTGAAAAATACCTTCCAGTTCTGAA
This sequence comes from Diploptera punctata, assembly GCA_030220185.1. Taxonomy (NCBI): domain Eukaryota; kingdom Metazoa; phylum Arthropoda; class Insecta; order Blattodea; family Blaberidae; genus Diploptera; species Diploptera punctata. The sequence goes on from JASPKZ010000435.1 coordinate 386,580, forward strand.
TCCTGCTGGAGATCAATAAGTTCATTTTTTTTAGATTTCTAATCTCAGGACCAAAAATTGACAACCCAGTTACATCTGTTGTAGTTATTGACCAGGGATTTTCAACTAATCGAAATGGGTTTTGAAACTTTCTAAAATCATCAAATCTCGCGCTGAAATCATGGTGTAGTACAGTGAGCAATTCTATGAAGGGTTGCAAGTTTATTTCTTCCTCTGAATATTCTTCAATAAGATGTTGGAAACATGGGAAACTAGTGAAATCATTATTACTAATTTCTTCTGTATACATTTTTAATTTTTCTTCTAAAGAAAAAATTGCGCTTGTGAGCTGAGTAATAAGTTTATTTGTACCTTGCATTTTAATTTGGACATCATTCAGTATTCCTGTTATGTCAGCCAGGAAGCTAACTTTTAACCACCATGAAGCCATTTAGCCACCAGGCTAAATAAATCTAAAAAAAAGAAGAGTCTAGTTCAGGGTATTCTTTATCTTATTCACTTAAAAAGAGTTTTATTTCATGGCAAAGATTAAAAAATCGTTCCAAAACTCTTCCTTTACTCAGCCACCTGACCTCACTGTCATAAATAACATCATCATACTGTGAATTAAGCTCTTTGAGAAATTCTATGAATTGCCTATGATTTAGTTCACGTGATCTAATGAAATTAACAATGTTAATTACTTTCTTCATCACAGATCTGAAAGTTTCGTCAAATTTAGCAGCAAGATTTTCTTGATGTAGAATGCAATGGTATGTTAATAAGTGGTCTCTATTTAAATGTTTTTTTTTAACAGAGAAATGAATCCTTTATGACAACCTACCATTGAAGGACAACCATCAGTGCACACTGATAAAAGTTTGTTTAGGTCAATTTTGTATTTGTCAAAAAAAAAAAATTTAACTGCTTCAAAAAATCTATTCCCCGTGTCTGACCTGTCATAGGTTTTACAGTTAAAAATTCTTCCTTTATAATCCCTATCTTATTACAATATTTAACAAATAAAAGCAACTGGGAGGTGGAACTAATATCTGTGGACGAATCCAGAGCAAGGCTGAAATAGTCACATTCACAAATTTCATCGAGAGTACGAAGGAGCATGTCTACAGACATTTCGTTAACTCTCCTAACACAAGTAGAATCGGAAAGTTGTAACTTTTGTATGTCACTTTTTATCTGTTTTGCATTTGGGAATTTAGAAAATAATGTGTCACAAACGACTAGAAAACACTCCTTAAAAATCTGTGCATCGGCAAACGGTTTCATTTTGTGTGCTAAAATTTCTGCTACTTCATATGATGCTTTTATCAATTTATTTTCACTTAAGGTATCCAACATCATTTTCCGTTCAGACACTATTGACATTTTTAATGTTTTTAGTTTTTCTGCTCTCAATTTAGAATCTTTAGGATATTTGCACTCAAAATTTGAATGCACCGTTTTATAATGCCTATTAAGATTAAATCGTTTATAACCTTGAACTACGTCTCGACATAATAAACACATCGCACTGCCTTCCTTTTTAGCAGGTATGAAGAAAAATTCATGCTCCCAAGTATCTTGAAAAACTCTTCTTTCATCTTCGAGTTTTCTCTTTTTCTCTTTCGAAAAAACACCTGCCATTATTAAACACCGAAATTCACTTCACTTCACTTCAACTGATTAGGTAACACACAGTATCCAGTCGCTTGTTCATAGAAACCAAATTGTATAATATTTCATTGTGAAAGATTCGGACGACAATGTAGAAGTATAAACGGTTTTAAAAACAAACGTACACATATTCAAAATCAATAACACTAGCCAGGACATTGCATTGCATTGTTGAACACTTTCGGTACTGTACTGCTCGGAATGACACAGGGATATCCAAAGTTTTGTAGAATTTCAATAAAGATAATATTATTTTATACATAGAATTAAAAATTTAAATGTAATATAATGAAGGTAAAATTATTCCAAGAGCCTTAATAAATATCTTCAAGAGCCGCATGCGGCCCGTGGGCCGCGTAATGAGTACCGCTGCTCTAGACCAAATCATTATCCAAAAGGTGATGAATGCATTGTGACCTATACATGAAGATAGTATTACAAGACAGCTTCTGCAAGCGTGAATGGAAGGGAAATTGTGTTTGTGAGAGGTTCAAGCAGAAAAACTGTATGAAGGGTACTGGGAAAGAACCAGATAAATCACTTTTTTTTGTTGTAATGGAGTTTGAAGTTCCATTAGATTCCCCATGGAAAGAATTACCATTTAGAAGTGTGAAACAGAAAAGAGTATTTACTTATTATATCATTTATATTAGGAGACTCTTGGGTGTAGTAAGAGCTTAAGGCTCCGTCTTTTCTAGACACTGGAACTTGTTATTAGTCCCACAGCCGAGTGGTTAAGGCAGGAAGCCTTGGCACAGAGCTACAGGACTTGTGCTGGTTCAAGCGTCCATGGGTGAAGACATTTTCTCATGGTATTTCGACCAGTATGGGACTGGTGCCCACCCAGTATCGTGAGGCATTTGAGTAGCTATAATAAGTAGCAGTTCCAGGTTGAGAAAACCAGCTATAACGGCTGGGGACTCAACATGCTGACCACATGTCACCCCTACACTGGCTAGATGATCATCTACCTCTGTGATTGACACATGTGGATGTGAGGCCAGCAGCCGGCTGGTAGGCTAAGGGTCTTCTAGGCCTGTCGCGCCATGGAAAAATGGAACTTGATATTACCTGGGTTGTCAGCTCTATGTGGCAGCTGCCTTTACTCACAGTAGTATTTGGTACTCATTTCAGTTAGAGTTTGAGTCGACATAGGTGCATATTGCCACCAGAATGTTTGGGTCAGTTTAAAAATCCTGACCTCACCGGAACTTGAAACCTCAATAAAGAGTTAAAAATCATTTTTCTAAGTTTCATGAAAAAATTATTTAACTGACTTTTTTTCCCAGTAGCCTTCATATGTGCTTGTTCAGTGTATTATTGTAAATGAAATAAAAACAATTAGGACATTTTTGTATACATTGTTGTGAAATTAAATTTTAGAAACTCCACTTGTTTGAGTGCCACTTACCAGCTCCCATATTTTGAGAATAATATATTTACCATCAACTTCAAATGTGCAGTTATATAAAACTGTTGTAAGATTTATTAGTTTATATAAACCCTGACTGCTAGGTTCATATTACTTATGACTTTGAAGTGGAAAGTACTCAGAAAAATTTTGTATGTTCCAATATATGAAAATGATGGTCGGAGAATCAGGACTTATATTGAAAAATGAAAAGTACAGTACACTAGAGATTGTAGCATTTATAAAATTGAAAAAATTAAAATGGCTTGGATATTGAAATAAGTAAATTATTATACATAGCTAAGCCATTACAGTTAATGGCAAAGAGAAAACTTTCTGCCAGGACCAGGAATTGATCCTGGATCATCTACTCTACCACTGAGCTATCAAAACAATCCTTTCCATCCAAGGAGAGACTTCCCTATTTAACCTCACTGTTAATCCCTTCTTTACCCAAAGTAGTGAACCATCTTAATACATTCAGTACCGTAAACCAGTTAAGGCATTTAAAGAGACTATCGTGTATGCGGCCGTCGGTCAGTTAACTCGTTTTAGAGCGGGCACGAACAAACCGCGTTTATATTCGGCGCCTAAATGTTGTGTTGGCTTATTATGTCTTGGAGATCATAGATGGCATGTAAATGTATATTTTCTATTCCCGTTTGACACGTTTAACCTTGGTGAATCCCCTTTTATTTTTAAAACAAACAACACATGGAATTCGTTCACCCAAACTTGACTCCAGGCTCCAATCACGTCGTATATGTTTCTCGTTATCCCTCTGTTTTTTGTGCGTGAGTGAAACCATGGCGAATGAAAAATATCTCACTGAAGAAGAATTAGTGAATATTTTGTATGATGATGATTCAGGTGATGAACTGATTCCTGAATTAGAAGATTCACAAAGTGAAAGTGAAGATGAACTTCCACTTCCTGAAATTGATACGCCGATACCATGAGATGTCAATCACCCAAGTTATTTCGCCATCAAATCCTACTAGGATATGTCCTTTAGGTATGTACAAAATTTGAATTTTCTATGACTAATAGTTTGTGAATAATGGTCCATTTTCTGAAGTGCCACGAAAAGGATAGCTGGAGTATTTAAATGGCTGGCCTGTGGGTTTAAATGCCCTGCTCAGTGCCTGGTACTGAATGTGTTAATACAATTGGGATGCTTCAACAAGAAGACTTTGTGATGGGATTTTAATACAGCTAAAATCTACTATTATGAATGAAAGAAGTAAGTAAATTATTACACACTATGAAAGTAGTACAATTAAGGATAAAAAGAAAAACTTCTGTCTGAACCTCAGACCTTCAGCTGTAGTGCTGATGCTTTATCCATGAGCTATCCAGACATTCCTTCCCATCCAAGAACAAACTTTTGTGTTTCACCTCTCTATTAACACATTCTTTACCCCAGAACATTGAACCATCATTTACAATACAATTGAGATGCTTCTACATCAAGAAGGCAATTGGGATTTAACCCAATGCCTCAAAAGACGAGGTAGACTTGCTGGCAGTTAAATGACCTTCAACTCAGAAGACAAGGTACACTTGCTTAACTCTGCTGTTATATGTTTTGCAATATTTTATATATCCCTTGGCAGGGTATTCTTTTGTTAACATTTATGAATAGTAGAGGAATGTGTTTTGGCCTTCACCCTTATTGTGATATAATGTGCACCATGCTCTCTGTTACCATCTTTGCAACCACTCGCGTGTGCATTCGTGATCGTACCAATCTTTTATAATTACCTTGAGTTTGAAAGTATTGAGTGCCTATATTAACAATCCTTTGCAATTAAAGACTTCAAATCAGTCTGACGCATACAAATTAAACTAACTAAAGTCCCTGCCCCCAGGCCCATAGAAGGCAAAGATTAATCCACCTTTCCTTAGTAAATTATTAAACATATAGTACTGTATGCCAAGCAGTATTATAATCGTGGAAGCTAGAAGGAAAAAGGGGATTAAATTGGCTTGAGAAAGCTTTAGAATATAAATCTATACCAAACATGACCAGCTATGCAATTAGTAAACATAAGTTAACTAAAAATAATGTAACTTTAATTAGAGTCATAAGTCAGATAATTGAAATACAAATATAACAAAAGTTTATCTTCTTGACCAAAGAAAAAGACATGAATGAAATAATATCATAAATATCGGTCATCAAAAGAAAAAGTTAATAACAATAATAATAAACATGCATACACTCAATCCAGTCCAGCCAAGGGTTAGGGTTAACAGTCCAAGTTGCCCTACCCTGGCTTATGGGACTGATTAAACCAAACAGCTCCTTCGAGCTACTATCAATTTGACCCCGACGAAACCAAAGTTGATGATGACACTAATATTCACTTGCACAGCTTATTTGAGGACTTCACTAGCAAGGGGAAGATGCGCAGAAAGAAGGAAGGGAGAAAGGACAACGAAGATAGGAATTTGGCACTGTTCTATAAGATCACTGAAGAGGGAAGACGTGATGACGTAGTAGTTGCGTAGTTTTACGTACCGAAAAGGTGATTTCGGTACAAATGTACCGTTATGTTTTGTTTGTTTTGAATGTCTGAAAATAGACAATATAATTTATGGTAACTTAAATCCAGTTTCTAGGAAAATGCATTGAGCATTTAAACCTGAAGCAAATGGCTTAATATAGCTAAAAGCTATTACTATTATTGAAATAAGTAAATTATTATACACAGCTAAACTATTAAAATTAATGGTAAAGAGGAAAAATTCTGGAAATACTTTACAACATGTAACGCAAAAAAATGTTCTAAGTTCCAATCATACACCATGTTCATGCCAACAGAGGCGAAGCAGTTTACACTATGAAATCATAGAAATCAGCCAACATATACATAATATTTGAACTCGCATTGCCAACGAACCTAAAAGGTAACGTAATGCAATTTAAGTACTCTACCCTGTGAAAGACCAACTTAAAAGCTAACCGAATGCAATTTAAGTACTCTAACTTGTGAAAGAATGCAAGCTGATTTTATTGACTCTTTATTGGCTGCACTTGGACACGGAATATTTGTTACAATCAATATGGCTGTCATGTTTTCATGCAGTTCAATATTGTGAAAAAATATATTCATATAATTGTTAGAAAACATGTAAAACTCGTAAATCGTGGGAAATAATTTGAAAAATGAAACCCTAAGATTAATATTTAACATTAGTTTATGACAGAATTAAAAAAGTCGCAACACGAGTTGTAAAATTTAGCCAAAATTCTAATTAATAAATGGAGTTATATTTAACTCCTCACCTTATAGTTGTTGATTTCTCGGCTAGTTTCAATACTTCTTTGTATAATTTTCAGTTCTATCTAACTTTATAAGTTTATCAAATGTAACTTTCTTTTTGAGATAAGGTGTTAAATATAACTCTATTAATTAAAATATACCTCATGTGTCATTTCATTTAAATATTATGGAAAACACAACTATAGTCAAAATACATTTTGAATGAGAAACCAGAGGGGAAAGAGAAAAAGAGGAGGACTGAGGTTATAATGGATGGATGAGTGGAGGAGGACTTAAGATTGATGGGAGTTAAGAGGTGGAGAATTAAAGCATTGGATAGATCAGAATGGACATTTGTCTTAAAGGAGCCAAGGTCAAACTGAAAGGAGTGTAATGCTAAGAAAGAAGAAGAATGTCTATCTTTGGATTTTGTTTTCCAAGAAATACAACAGCTTTAAAAAAAATAACATTTTGTCAACTCTGCATTTTTCATTCACTCTTGACTATTTACTTCCACTCCATATGCATAATGGATCTAACTAACTAACTCTAGGTTCATGGCCGCGCGGACATAAGCTCTCCATACATGCCTATCCTGAGCCATGTTTTCCAATCATCCCCTGTATAATCTACTTCCCTAAAACATAGTTAATGTCATTCTCCCACCTCATTCTTGGTCTACCAACTGGGCGTTTTCCCTTTGGCTTTCCTACAAGAAGCTTCCATGCACGTCTTTCATTCCCCATTCGTGCCACATGTTCTGCCCATCGCAGTCTAGAGACTTAACTGTTCTTATTATATCTGGCTTCCTATAAAGACAATGTAGTTCATTGTTATGTAGTCTTCTCCATTCACCTGTCCGTTCATCTCTCTTTGGTCCAAACATTTTCCTAAGAACTTTATTCTCAAATATTCGTAATCTCCTTTCCTCCCTTAAAATAAGAGTCCATGTTTCGCATCCATATAACTGGTAGAATAATAGTTTTATATATTTTCAGTTTAACGTTTTTTGAAAGGAGTTGGGAAGTCAAGAGTTTCTGTAATGCATAATAGCACGCATTTGGAGAATTGAGCCTATGTGGATATAATAATAAATAAATAAAAAATAAGAATTTTGCATGAAGTGTTTTTAGTGACGCTGCTGATGTCAGTTGCCTTTAAGTGTCAGGTAGTAAACATTTTAAAACTCCCGCCTTATCAGAGGTCATCAAATTTCTCATTGGTTGAGCAGACCTGCCCTCACCGACAACATGGACCAATTGTGTGGTAGCGCTGAAATCGACCAGACAATATCGTAAACTGTGGCGCCAAGCGATTGGTTATCGCAAGGATCAGCTGAATTTTCGATATAGCATACTCTATGGATGTAACCGGATGACACGTCAATATATTGTAAAACACAACAATGTTCTCTATGGTCGAATTGTGAAGAAATGAATTTACTAATTTTCTTTCTGAAAGTTTCATGTTGTTGACATGGCAAATCGTTAATCAGTTGCATTAATATATAACTATAGGTTTGTAACTAAACAGTTTTTAAATACTATAAGCATATATGGAATATAATTATTGACTAGATAGTATGTAATATCCTGGTTGTCGATGCCGATCAGAAATAACAGATGAGTTTACATTTAGGAGCTCGTCATATGACGAGAATAAATAATAGGTAGGCTGATTTATTAATCCATTTAACTTAAATATGAGAAAAAATTAATTGAAAGTGTATTTTACCATATTACCGTACTGGTATAAATAATTATATGTAGATCTACACCACATTTGTATTATATTTTTTATCACATTCCAATCTTGAATGTTAGATGGAAAATTGTGTGGGACGGTTTGTGAACCATAGCCGATATTAAATATTGACTTTATTTTAAATGAATACGCAATTAGAAGTAACATTAACTGTAAAAATCGGCCGTTCTGCTATAGGAGTTGTTTCTGGTTTCTTGCTTTTGGTCCCAAGGGACGCGGATTCAAACCCGGCCGGGAAAAAATCGTGGGCCCCGAGAGGAAATTTTCAGGTTTGTAAAAGAACCTCAAGCCTAAATTAGAGCATCTTATCAAAATTTAATCACTTTTTTATGAATTAATACCTTTTTTGCCTAGATGTGCCTTTGAGTAGATGATCTAACCACCCATCATCACTTGCTGACATCTGTAGAGAAAAAGCATAACTAAATTAGCCTTGATGGAGAAAACACATTTTATGCCTGACCGTGAATTTTTCAGTCCTGCAGAATAGTTGTGCACATGTGCAAGGGTTATGGTAGGACTACCTATGCAGTTGGTATTATCAACATTTGCGATAAATTTCCAAAGATGCTTTTAAATATGGATTTACACTAACACATAATTTGTAACCTAATAAAGTATATAATATATATATTGTTTCAAACTAATTTGGTCTACACTAACTTGCGCCTTAACCTAACAAAATAAAAAACTAGTAGTGCAATTTTTTATTTTAATGATTGGTCATACTGGACTGTCATCTGTTGATGAGAATGTGCACTACAGGTATGTATAACGTAGAAGAAATGATTAAGAGATTTTGTATACCTAAATAAATACCCAACAATTGTAAACAAATTAGAGCGAATGATTTCATTGTCAAGTGCACAACATTAGATACCAACCAACAAAAATTTGTAAAAAATATTTTAAGAATCGTTAAAAAATGTTAAAATAGTAGGAAATGTTAGTAGAAACAGAAAAAGTAAATAGTTTAACAGTATCATATGAATGCATGTTGTACCATAGTGAAACCTACAGTTGAGCTGTTACATATATTTTATACTCAAGACACTGTTTACATTAGAATTCAAAATTAAAAGTTTTTCCTTCTTTATAAGCAAAATACTAAAGCCTATTCACTGACATTTATTATGGAGACTTTTATCTTCAATTGGCAAAGGTTTTGCCTGATATTTCAGTAAGAAATATAACTGTTGATGATAATTCTTAAATTTTAACATTATAAAACAGCTGTACTTTTTTACAGAAATCCTTACTATGCTATATCGTACAACATTCTGGCTGAAGTTTCTATTAAGTGCAGTGAGAAATTTTTCTAAGGTCCAGGCAGACACCACGCGCATGTGCCAACAGGGTTCTGTTTTCGAAACATTTACCACTCTTTATAATAAATTTTACATTTTTTCTAATGATTATTTCAATGTATTTTCTATGATATTTAACTGCATACGTAACTTAAAGACGTGGGAGTCATATTGATTTAACAAATATTCAATACAACAACAAAACACATGTTCCAGTGCAGCCAACATAGAGTATGCACTTCAGAATATCAGAACTTACTATTTATTCTTGGGTATTGCATTCTTTCACAGGTTAGAGTACTTAAATTACATTAGGTTAGCTTTTAGGGGGGCATGCCATAGCGTAGTGGTTAAGGCACTGCGCTACAAGCCGGAAGGTCGAGGGTTCAAGTCCCGGTGGGGTCAGGATTTTTAAACTGACCTAAACCTTCTGGCGGCACTATGTCCCTGGGGTCGACTCAGCCTCTATCAGAAATTAGTACCAGATGCTTGTTCTGGGGGTAAAGGCAGTCGTCACGCAGAGCTGACATCAAGTGCGGATTGTCCAGAAAAAGTGGGAGCCTTAACCTCCCACTACCCCAAAGGCCTCCTGATGCCTGTAGTGGGAATACTTTACTTTACTTTAGCTTTTAGGTAGGTCATTCACAGGTTCCATCCATAGTAATTCTGCCCGAAGGCAGGTCCTTCACTGCAACCATAGCATTTTCATGCTATGCTTGCAGCTTTACTAGGGAATTGTAGGTGTGGTAGCTTCCTGTTACTTTCCACACCGATGAAGGATGATGATGATGATAATGATATGGATGATAATTATGGCCATATGATTTCGGGAACCATTTAGGCCTTAAAGTTTTCCTGACATTTGTCTTACAGGTGAGGAAAAACCCTGATAAAAACCTCACCCAGAAAAACTGCCCCGACCGGGGATCGAACCCGGGCCCGCTGCATGACAAGGCAGCACGCTACCTCGAGACCACAGCGGTGGACATTAGAGTACTTAAATTGCATTGGGTTAGCTTTTAGGTTTGTTAAATATTGTGTATATGTTGGCAGCATCGCGTGATTCCATAGTGTAAACCGTTTCATGTTTGTTGGCACATGCGCATGGTGTCTGCCTTAGATTTAGAAAAAATTCTCACTGTGTTTAATGGAAACTTTATCCCAACATTCTTATGGCACTGTTGCACTACATACTTTTTTGCATTTTTACTAGCATATCCTGTTATTGTAAATGTTTTGTAATGATTCTTAAAACTCTTTTTGGATAAAGTATACTTACCGTCGCAAATAAATTTTTCTAAGTTCTATAGAATCGCAGTGCGCATGCGCTAGTGCTCCATGTAAACCCAGAAAGATAAATGCAACCTCCATCAGTTGGCGGTATATGTATGTGAAATCAGTATGACCAACATTGACACAAAATTCCCAGAACTTGTCTAAATATGTATAGTTAACACGAAATGAACTAGTGGAAATATGATTTTACGTGGTAACCGTCCGACATTTTGAATTTTTCATAGAATAACAGATATGAAGAGGTAATTTATTTTACGTATCAAATCACATTTAAAAAGCAAGGAACCTAAAAGCTAACCAAACCTAAATCAATTATTGTAACACAAATCAATTACTCTAACGTAGGTGAAATCCAGGGAACGTGGAATCACATTTAAAAAGCAAGGAACCTAAAAGCTAACCAAACCTAAATCAATTACTGTAACACAAATCAATTACTCTAATGTTAGTGTAATCCAGGGAACGTGGAAGTGATGTTGGCAACATTTGGAGTATTTTGGGTTGTCGATGGTGGCAACGTTGGAACAACATAGGAACAGGAGGGAAAATAGCAGAAAGTAGCAACCAAGCAATGTAGGTCGATCATGTTTTACGTAAATATATAAATATAAAAAAAAGATTGCTGCATCATTGGAAGATGTTTAAAACGAGTTTAAAAGTGTTATAAAATGTTTTAAACATGTTTAAAAGGGTTTAGTGCATCAGTGGCATAAGAAATTAAATTGAAAATTTTTTGCGATGTTTAGTATACAACACCCCTCTTTTTTTTTTTTTACAATTCTTTAGTATTTATATATATGAGCAGAATGTAGTGGTTATCTCTCAATGATATTTATAATTTCTACCGAATATTATAGTGTACATATGCAATGCTTTTCTGACACATGGATCAATTATCTATGCAACCGGTATGACAATTTTATGGCCAATCTTTGTAATAAACTCCCAAATTTGTTTGAAGAAATAGATATTCACTAACTTAATTTTGTTATATTAGTTTTGAGTTTATTGAATGACATGAATGTAATATTTAATTAGGTTTGTGAATGGACAAGTTAGAATACATCCTAAAAATATGTTTGGGAATTAATTGCAAACGTTGTTCATATTGATTTCACAGATGTATGCATTCATATACCTGCAATGATATAAGCATTTGTGCATGCACACTGCTATTCTATAGGGCTTGGAAAAATTCATTGAGAGGACCAATATAAAGTTTCCCTGAAAAACAATTTGACAGTAAGAAGAGTAATTGGACCTCATTCTGCAAAAAGGAACCAAGTCACAAGATAACTGAACTGAGAAAAATGCAATTAAAGTTAAATGTCAATAAAAAATTCACAAGTAAAAATAAACATTTATTTACTACTTCAACTAACAGAATATCATAGAGCTTCTTTTTTATGAGAATGATGGTTACTCAAACATCTTTTAATTCTGAGATTTTACACATTTTTGTTGTTTTGTTCTTTTTGCAGAAAGAGACATGTGTCATATTCTGTCAGTGTTTTCTTACTTGGTTCATAGATGGCCTAAGAATGTGGGTGATTGATTGGATACTTTTTTAGCAGGTCATAGAGCGGTACTTGAGGAACAATAAATAATACACCATTAACTCATATATTATTTCAAATTTGAGGGTTGTTTCCTTTTTGCAGATTGTGGTCAAATTGAAGATTAGATTAAGTTATTTTTCTTACTTTTTTTTTAATTAAGTTATGTAGGTAGGAAATAACACTATGAGGTTTATTTTAATTTATGTTGAGTTGTTTTTGACTCGCCTCATATGAGGTGAATCAAAAACAACTCAACATAAATTAAGATATTTAAAATTTGAATGTATAGAGTGATAACCAGGGCAATATTTTATCTTGGCCTTACTGGTTCTTTTTTTGGCAGATTGTGGCACAGTTGGGCATTTCTGAAAATTATAAAAAAGAAAGTGAAAACCAGAAAAAAATTACTGTTGTAGAATGTGAATAAAGACCTGAGGAATGTACATCTTCCATGCAATTATAAGGCCTGATGGCCTGTTACAATTTTAAGGCTGGATTTTTAATCCATATTTTCCTTAGATGTCCCAAGGATGTCTTTCCATGTGGAGAGTAGTGAAGCATGGCTTTTGGAATTCTTAGGAAGTAACATTATGAGGTTCTTCTTAATAAATAAGGTGAATCCGGAGTCATCTTACCTCATAACTTGTTGTGTTCTATTAGAACTAGTTTCGGTATATTATATATACCATCTCGAGGTAGCGTGCTGCCTTGTCACGCAGCAGGCCCGGGTTCGATCCCAGGTCTGGGCAGTTTTTCTGGGTGATATTTTTATCTGGGTTTTTCCTCACCTGTAAGACAAATGTCAGGAAAACTTTAAGGCCCAAATGGTCCCCGAAATCATATGGCCATCATCATCCTTATCATTACCATCATCCTTCACTGGTGTGGAAAGCAACGGGAAGCTACCACACCTACAATTCTGTAGTAAAGCTGCAAGCATAGCATGAAAATGCTATGATTGCAGTAAAGAACCTGCCTTTGGGCAGAATTACTATGGATGGATATATACCATCATCAGCTTTTCTAAACAGTTGAATTTTACGTTATTTGCTCCCACTCCATCTTTTGGCTGACTGAAGAACTTGTAAATCAAATCTTTTTTCCCGAGAATTTCAAAATTAATAATCTTGTTTCTGTTCTTTACGTAGATATTTTCCCAAACGTGAGTTCTTTTGTATTATCCAACTGTTTTAATTATTTTATGTTTACATCAATTTTATTATTTTCCGACCAAACGTGAGCAACCACTGCAGATTTTTCTACTTCTCCATTTTTCACATTTCTAATGTGTTCTTTCATTCGAAGATTTTCCTCTTTTATGCTTTAAAAATTGTATAGAAGGAGCAGCCAATTGAAATAATTGAAATTTGTAAGAGTCCTGCGCCGTAGCCGAGCGGTTAAGGTAGGAAGCCTTGGCGCAGAGCTACAGGACTTGCGCTGGTTCGAGTCTCCATGGGGGAAGAAATTTTCTCATGGTATTTTGGCCAGTATGGGACCGGTGCCCACCCAGCATCGTGAGGTAATTGGGTAGCTACAATAAGTAGCGGCTCCAGGTTGAGGAACCAGCTATAACGGCTGGGGGCTCGACATGCTAACCACATGTCACCCCTACACTGGCTGTTGATCATCTACCTCTGTGATTGACACATGTGGATGTGAAGGGCCAGCAGCCGGCTGGTAAAAGGGCAACCGCTGAAAAGTGGAAAGACCCTCAATCGGAAATTTGTAAGAAGTAAACAATGAAAAGCTTTGATGTTTTTATTATTCATTTCATACATCTCAATGATGGATAGGCCCAAAATCATATTTGAAGAGAAAAATCATATGCTCAGACTGGGGCTTGAACCCAGGACTTTTGGCTTTCTAGGCCAATACTCTATCGACTGAGCACCTTAGCAAGTTCCAATCTAAGTACAAATTTAGAGAAAAAGCCCCAGTCGGAGCGTATAATTTTTCTCTTCAGAAATGAAATGCTTATTTATTTAATAAAATTGTAATTATATATTTTTAAATTCTCCCATATATATTTAAATTAATATTGGGAAGTAAACATTACAAGGTTTTTCATTAATAGTGAGTAGAGAACATATTTTTAACGACTCACCTCATATAATTTCAAATTTCATTGATAAGGTGGTTTCAGACAGTGGAAGCCATGACTGAAGAGGGACAAGATATTGTCTGAAACCGCCGGTATCAATGAAATTTGAAATTATATGAGGTGAGTAGTTAAAAATATGTTCTCCACTCACTATTAATTCTCCCATATAACTTATATAGACCTGTGCTAGAACATATTTTTATTATTTTTATTTTATTTATTTCAAGTGTTAGTGAATACATTTTTTAACATGCTTAAAGGTAAAAGTTATTCAACTAATGAAAATGTAGTCCATACATCTGGTTTGTTTACATTACAACTGGAACTTAGCTCGGAAGAGGTATATATATATATTTATATCTATGAGAATTTTATTAAAATCTTGTTTTTTAAAGGTTGTCCGTAAGACTATTTACAACCACGATGACTGGGGTAAAACGCCGTGTGGATAACATTGTAAAATCAGCTGAAGATAAAAGGCTGTATCGCTGTTTAGAACTTGAGAATGAAATGAAAGTATTGCTTATTAGTGATAGTAGTACTGACAAGTCAGCAGCATCACTTGATGTCAATGTAGGTAAGTTAAATCACTCAAATTTCTAAATATCAAATTTTAAACGTAATCTCTTATTCTTAATCTTCTTTATTACAGATGTACAGTTTAGGTTTAAGAAATGCATCGATAAAATAAACCATATACCAGTATTTCATACTTACCAAGCTAACACGTCCTTGACTGCATAGCGATGTCAATGTAATTTTCTTTTCACAGAAAGGAGTTGCAATGTATTATCAAAAGAAAAAGTCTAGCTTAACTTGAATGTAATTCTCTTTATTTTTCTCAACATTGCAACAGAACTAGAATAAAAGTCTGTCTATAACAACCAGCCGAGGAGATACTAAGGGCCAACACGCACTCTCTATTGAGTAACCACTAAAAAATTGAGACTGGAAGTAAATGTCAATAAAACCAAATATATGTTCACACATAGAAAACATTATATAATGGAAAAGAACAGTTAACGACAAATGAAGGAAATTTTTAAGAAGTGGCTGAATTAAAAAAATAAAGAAACTAGGAACAATAATTGCAAATAGAAATGAGTCACAAAGAAATTAAACATAGACTCAATTTTGGAAATGGGTATGTTGATATGCATTACAGGGACTCTTGTCATCCCAACTTCTCTCAAAAAGCGTTAAATTGAAAATATATAAAACTGTTATTCTCCCAGTTATAATATATGGATGCAAAACATGGACTCTTACTTTAAGGAAGGAGAAAAGATTATGAGTATTTGAGAATAAAGTTCTTAGGAAAATTTTTGGACCAAAGAGACATGAACAGACAGGCAAATGGAGAAGATATTGTTTATTTTTTTCCTATCTACATAACTTAAATGGAGAAGACTTCATAACATGAGCTACATGATCTTTATAGGAAACCAGATACAATGAGAAAAGTCTCATAGGCTGCAATAGGCAGGACATGTGGCATGAAACCTTGTAGGAAAACCAGAGAGAAAATGTCCAGTTGGTAGACAAAGAATGAGATGGGAGAATAACATTAACCATGATTTGAGGGAAGTGGATTATACAGGGAATGATTGGAAAACATTAGCTCAGGATAGGGATGTGGGAAGAGCTTATGTCCGCATAGCCATGAACCTCCGGGTTTGATAGTGCCAGTTAGTTATAACAACCAGGCATTCCCTTCTTCGATGATTCCACAAGAACTTGGCAGTATACTACTCGTAACTGAGGCAAGCGAACCTACTCTGAATATTAATTTAATATTGAGAAGCTAAAGCTGTTACTATGATTGAATTAAGTATATTAATGTACACAACTAATTTTTCCCTTTACCATTTGGCTACTCTGAATATCTTGAATTACATATATTACTAAGATGGAAGGGGTTGAAATGGCATCATAGTATATAGTCAAAAGTATTACTAATTTGAATAATTGTATTGCTGCACTGAGTTGCACTGTCTAATAATTATGTTTACTTCTGGAACCATGTCGAATGGTGATGCCAGCTGCAGTTAAAACAATATGGGTCCTTATGCTGATTGGTGAAAAAAGAGGGACAGTTGAGAACATCGGTATGCATAGTGAGAGATGTATGATCAAGAAGCAATGTATTAGTTTGGAAAGAAATTGTGAATCTTTGTAAATCATTGCTTGATGGGTATATTGTGGCCAGAGATTATAACAAATATAGAACTTTGGAGAAGAACAAATTAAAATTAAATTTGTAAAGAAATTAAATTTAGAAAATGGAAGTGGATTGCTCATGTATTAAGGAGAGAGAATGATAATGTCAGCAATTAAAATTACGCTGTTGTCCCTAAGGTAATTTAGTCTTTTAATCATAATACTTGGATCAATTAACGACAAATGTGTATAAAAAAAGAGTTAATTATATCGCCCCTGAAAATGGCATTTGATTGGAACCCCCAAGGATTGAGAAGGTGAAGAGGAAAACTTAGGGGAACATGGAGTAACACCATCAGGGATGAGTTGGAATGAAATTAAGGCATTGGCAAACAACAGAGTTAGTTGGCAAGTTTCATCAGGCCCTATGCTTCCGAGTAAAGTGACCAGAACTACTACTACTATTGTCTGTCCAACGGATCTGTGCCCCCGTAAGATATGCAAACTAAAGCCTTTTTTTATATATTAAATCTGGGAATTTTTAACATTATGAGGTTCAATTAATAATAATTAAATGAATCGTGATTTTTTCTTACCTCATACATCTATGTTTCTTTAAACACAGCACTGCAGTATCGGCGACACTTAGGACAGTCGTGAAAACAGCTGACGATGACGACAAAGTGTCGCCGATACTGCAGTGCTGTGTTTAAAGAAACATAGATGTATGAGGTAAGAAAAAATCACGATTCATTTAATTATTAAAAACTAAAGCCTACTTCCTTTTCTGCCTCGGCAAATCATTTCCCTCCCTGTATGCTTATCTCTCTTGACCTGCACTCCAGTGTTGTCAACTCAACTCCAACCTTGCATTATTCAATATTCAAGAGCCATGACACTGGGGGAAATTTGGCAACATCCCTACTCGATAAGTTACCCCGGCTACCCTTTTGACATAGTGGGAGGGAAGTGCAGCGAAGTGGTGTGAGTATAGATGTGTATTTTTCTAAGAACATGCTAAGAATGATATCAGCATTGTAGGGGCACAGATCCATTAGTCCGGTATGCTAATGTATTAGCACTGCATTTTGTTTGCTGCTAAGCCATGTTTGTGTTTATTTCTATTTACAGGTCATATGAGTGATCCATGTCAGCTGCCAGGTCTAGCTCATTTCTGTGAACATATGTTGTTTCTTGGAACAGAGAAGTATCCTTCAGAAAATGAGTATAGTAAATTTTTATCGGAACATGGTGGAGGTTCCAATGCTTGCACATATTCTGACCACACAAACTATTACTTCGACGTTGTGCCTGAACACCTGAATGGAGCACTGGACAGGTAAGAATTACACTCTGAATTTACAAGCAAAAAATCCATCGTGCAGAAACTGCATAAACTAAACAAATTCCTCAACAAGTGAATTTGATAGTCCAATTCATAGTTAAATATGGGAAGTAACATTATGAGGTTCTGAATTCAATGAATGAATGAGTCACTTCTTATCTTACCTCATACTCTATGTTTTTTCAAACATGGTTTGAAAAAACATAAGAGTATGAGGTAAGATAAGAAGTGACTCGTTCATTCATTTATAATAAGAATCACATGAATTGTGAATTAATAAGAAATTAAATGAATCGTGAATTCTTCTTACCTCATACTTCTATGTTTTTTTTTAAACACAGCACTGCAGTATCAGTGACCATTGTCACCACCTCAGCTGTTTTCACGGCCTGTCAATTTTTTCTTTTGCCAGTAATTATTCAAACTGCCATCTGGTGTTCTTTTGAAGGAATTATTTTCTAAACTGCCATTTGGTGTTCTTTTGAAGGAATCATTTTCTAAACTGCCATCTGTTGTATTTTTGAAGAACTTTGTAATCAAGCTCGGTTCGTCTGGAATCTCGACGTTCATGGTTCTAGTATGGTTTTTTTAATATATATCTTTTCCCAAACAAGAATTCACGATTCATTTAATTTCTTATCAATAAAACCTCATAATGTTGAAAATTCCCAAATTTATTATATTGAATTGTGAATTCTTACCTCATAAATCTATGTTTTTTAACACAGAACTGCAGTATCGGGCAACATCATTACCATCGCCAGCTGTTTTCATGACTGTCAATTTTTCATTATGCTGGTAATTGACAGTCGTGAAAACAGCTGACGATGGTAATGATGTTTCCCGAAACTGCAGTTCTATGTTAAAAACATAGATGTGAGGTAAGAAAAATTCACAATTCATTTGATTTATATTAAGAAAATCTTATAATGTAAAAATTTCCGAATTTATTATATGCATTCATTTATAGTCCAATCTTATTGGTTTACAGAATATTTCTTCCTTTTGTTAATTACGCATGTTCAGTACAGTTTTGTTGTGAGAAAACAAACATGACAGTTGCTAGAAAGTTTTTAAATTTCAGATTACCCCCAATCTTAATCATCCAATTTTGATGACTGATTAATGAACTTGACCTGAAAAACTGTGATCCACTAGTGGTCCTGAGAGGCTCTTGGGGTAGTAGAAGATTAAGACCCCCATCTTTCCAAAAATTCCTTCAGAATTTAAAAAAATTTTATTTCAAGCCTAAACCTTGCCTATGCCCTACTAACTTATGTGTAATAATATTTTTCTGTGTCTTTTTTTTTATTTGGAATTTTAACTAAAATTATAATATATGCTCTGTATTTAGTGATTTTAATACAAGATAAGAATTAACGTAATGTTTACTTTGATTAGGTTTGCACAGTTCTTCCTGTGTCCACTTTTCACAGAAAGTGCAACAGAAAGAGAAGTGAATGCCGTCAATTCGGAACATGAGAAAAATATTCCTAATGATTCTTGGAGATTAGATCAATTAGAAAAATCCACTGCAAAGAAAGATCATGCTTTCAACAAATTTGGAACTGGTAAGATAAACTTCATGGTTTTAATGTAACCAGAAATAAAAATACGGGATTTGAAATCAAGATCTCCAGGTTTATGCACTGACATTCTACCATGTAGCTATTTAGACACATATCCCTGTGCAAGCTCAAATACTAATTTTATTCTTTTATTTCCAAATCCTCCAATTAATGAAACTGGATTTAATTACTTTTTTTAGGAATTAACACTATGAGGTATTATTTATTTAAATAAATTCTTATCACTCATCTTATCTTCTTCTTGGACTAGTTTCAAAACCTTAATCAGTTCCATCGTCAGTATTTTGACATCCGTTGTTCTGTAGTCTGTTGGTAGACTGAAAAACCTTGAAATAAAATAATTTTCCGCATGAATTTCAAAGTTCATTAATTTCTGCCTTTTGTTTTTTGAACGTAGATTTGTTCTCAAACAATGAGTTCTTTTCAAATTTCTCTTTGTTTTTCATGTATAGACTTTCTCACATTCTCCACATTTAATCTGACTATTTAACTCATGCCCCAAATGGGAGTCAATGACCAATCACATTTCAATGATTTTTTATTTACAACCAATCACAGTCGTGTTTCGCCTTGAATTTATCAACCAAAGTTTATCGTATTAAAGAAAGCTGCTCCTTTTCAACATTCCGAATAGGTCAAAGCATTATTTTGCAGTGACTGACCCTCTAAGAAATACGGCTACCAGAATGTATATATAGTGCATGAATGTCAGCTGATAGCGCATGCGGAAGATAATATAAAAACATTTGTAGCAGTTGATTATACCACAAAAAAAAGAAACCACTGTTTCCACTTTCTTAAACAAATTATTTTCGAGGAAATAACATTGTAGAAAAATATAATTGACTTATTTACATCATAGGACATCAGAAATTAATTAATACCTATAATGTTGGTTACAAATTTTTCCACTAGGGTGCATTCTTACAATATTGCGATCCTTTGGCAAAAAATATGATCTGGTTGCAGTTATGAACAAAAGAAGCAAATGAAGCATACGAATCGTTTCTCATTTGTTTTCAAACATTGCTGTTTACAGTAAATATATAAATATTTTAAAATAACTATAGTTAAAATAATGATTTGTGAGTAAACAGCTTAATTTTATTCGTTAAATAGTCCTAACAAATGCCACTCTTGATTTCCAAATTCTGTAGATAAATTCACTCCTCACTTCGTGAGTCGTGAATTTATTGATAATTTGGAAATCACTCGTGGCATTACTTATGATAAATCCCTGATTAGTTTTCTTCTTCTATTTTCTAATTTTTGTTGGATCTAATTAAGCTAATGAACTGAAGTAGTTTTTTGGTGCTAATCTTATGTTGAAATTAAAAAAAAGAATTGAAACTTATGGTGCTTCAATGGGTGATATGTGAATTTCTTGAATTTTACATTTTCTTCTCTTTCATTTAGAAGAATGCTTTGATTTTGATAATGAATTTTGAATTTTTAACTTGTGAAAATATAAGCTTTACTAGGTATAAAAGTTGTGTAAAAATTTCACTAAAATGTCTTCTTGACTAAGAGTCAGCTAGAAGGTGTGTAGAACGAATGTTCTCACCTTCAAGCGCACTGGATTGTATGAGAGAGAGAAAAATTTTTGTTTAAATTGAGATGTCTAAATAGTTCCGTAGTTTAGAGTGTGGTATGGAAAACTAGAGCCATTGGTGGTTTATTTTAGGAAGTAATATTTTGAGGTTCTTTTAATCAAGTAGTTTTGAGTCTGTAATCATCTTACCTCAATTTGTTCTCGAACATGTTTCGATATAATCTTCTATATGTGACCTTATATGGAGGTTCTTCGGCCAGCTAGAAGAGGGAGCTGATAATGACATCCAGGGTTCACAACATAAAACTCATCAGTCTGGCCAAGCTGAAGATGATATAGAAGATTGTATCGAAACATGTTCGAAAACAAATCAACATCAAATTGAGGTAAGATGTTTACAGACTAAAACAAACTTGATTAGAGACAATCGATTTAAATCCCAGTTTAGGCATAATTTTTTCTTATTTAAAGAGAAAAATTATATGCTCAAACTGGGGCTTGAACCCAGGGTCTTTGGCTTTCTAGGCCAAGACTCTACTGACTGAGCTATCTGAGCAAGTTCCAATCTAAACACAAATTTTTCTCTTCCATACAAATTTTTCTCTTACATACGCTGTTACTTCTCGCCCACCAAATGCTACGAAACATTTGCTTCTATCTTGCAAATGGCGGCTTCTTCATTAAGAAGTCCTGGGTTTAAGCCCCAGTCTGAGCATATAATTTTTCTCTTCAAATATGATTTATCCATCATTGAGATGTATGAAATGAATAATTTTTTTCTTTAAATATTAATTTGTCCTTCAATTTATGTGACAAATTTAAAATTAAAAAAAAACCCGGAAAATATATTATTTTTATGTTTTTATTATTAATTTAACATTTCTCAATGAAAGATAAATTAAATTTGAAGAGAAAAATTTTCGCCTAGACTGGGACTCGAACCCGGGACCCTTGGCTTTCCGGGCCAAGTGCTCTACCAACTGAGCTACCGAGGCGAGTTACGATCTAGACGCAAATTTTTCTCTTATATACGTTGTAATTCCCTATCGCCAAATGCTTTTGAAACCATTGTTTCTATCTTTGCAAATGGCGGCTTCTTAGTTAAGAAGACATTTATTGGAAATTTAACATTACTTTAAAAGCCAGTAAGGCCTCTAATGATGTTTTTATTATTAATTTAACATTTCTCAATGAAAGATAAATTAAATTTGAAGAGAAAAATTTTCGCCTAGACTGGGACTCGAACCCGGGACCCTTGGCTTTCCGGGCCAAGTGCTCTACCAACTGAGCTACACGAGGCGAGTTACGATCTAGACGCAAATTTTTCTCTTATATACGTTGTAATTCCCTATCGCCAAATGCTTTTGAAACCATTGTTTCTATCTTTGCAAATGGCGGCTTCTTAGTTAAGAAGACATTTATTGGAAATTTAACATTACTTTAAAAGCCAGTAAGGCCTCTAATGATGTTTTTATTATTAATTTAACATTTCTCAATGAAAGATAAATTAAATTTGAAGAGAAAAATTTTCGCCTAGACTGGGACTCGAACCCGGGACCCTTGGCTTTCCGGGCCAAGAAAAAAAAATTTTTCTCTTCAAATTTAATATATTATTTTCTTTATTATAAATTGTACTAGCTTAGCTGTGTATAATAATTTATTTCTATTATAGTAGTCAAAGTGAATTTATTGTTGTTTTTAATTTTCAGGAAATAAACAAACTCTAGACACAATTCCCAAGGAAAATGGAATAAATGTTCGTGAAGAACTGCTAAAATTTCATGATACATGGTATTCTTCCAACATAATGGCCTTAGCTGTTTTGGGAAAAGGTATGTTTAATGTAATACATACGTAGGGTTGCCAAATGTAGGCTATCCTGCACATTATGATTTTTTTCCCATTTTGTTCTGCATATGGTGCACTCTTTAAATTATATGCCAAATATACATTTTATTTAGAGAATAAATGTTATCATTATTTAAGTAAAATTTTATCAGCTCACTTCATATTCTCCTTCTTCTTAGACCGGTTTTGAAACTTTCTTCTTCAGTTCATCCTCAGTATTTTCACGACCATAGTTTTGTCATCTTGAAGAGCCCCCTCCTGGTTAAGATGACAAAACAACGGTCATGAATATACTGAGGATAGAACTGAAGAAGAAAGCTCTGAAACCGGTCTAAGAAGAAGAAAAATATGATGTGAGTTGATAAAATTTTACTTAAATAAAATTCAAATTTTTGTTTATATATGAAGACATGGGGGGAAAAACAATGAATGTCACTTTTTATCGAAATTCTACTTATATGTCTGTTAGATAGCGTGAAGTCCATACTTTCTTCAGGTATATTAGTTTGATCGAAAAGTAATGAGTGTCAGCAGTTACAAGCAAATTAAAAAACATAGGAAGCGGGAAAAATGATGAGTGTCATGACGTTTTGCTGAAATAACGATGAGTGTTTTGCAACTCTTTGAATTTAAATCACTTTCATGTTGGTATTTTAGTGTTAGTAACCCTGTATTTATTCTAACATTTCTGCCGTGTTTCCATTGTTGATTAAGTTAATTAATCAAGACAATGTGTTAGTTGATCCACACAGATTTAATATGCTTGAAATATTCAGCCTAAAGAAGTGTTTTACTTATACTGTACATATTAAAGTTTAATTTCAATTGTATTATGAATCCAAATAATACTACTGCTCCAGAATGGAAAGTGAATCCGAAGAAAAGGCAGAAGCATGGACGAATATCGGATGCGGCTAAGAAGATGAGAAATCAAACGCATGAGACTGGAAAGAATTGTGAGTGCAGCAGATTAAAATGTTTTGTGAAAATTAGTGAAATTGAAAGACAGACAATCATAAATCATTTTAATGGGTTATCTGATAGGGATACTCAGAATTTACACTTGTCTGGGCTAATAAGAGTTCATTTTATCAAACAAAGACGAAGTCGGAAGGATCAAGACGAAAGTGACCTTCACCACCATTCGTACACATATAGAGTTAGAATAAAAAGAGGTGATGAAGTACAAGAAGAAAGTGTATGCTACAAAGGATTCATAGCACTGCTTGGAATAACTTCACGGCAACTGCAAACTATTCAACAGCAACTAACAACGTATGGGGCAGTACGTCCTGATGGGAGAGGTAAACACAAGAACAGACCTCATTCTATAGGTGATGAAACACGAGCAAAGATCAATGAACATATTCAGTCCCTCAAAGGTCGTCACTCTCATTACTCTTTGAACAAAATGTCTAAAATAATTAACCAGAGGATCACAGTGCCAAAGATGCAAAGAGCAGAACATGTATATGGAAATTAACCCCAAACAACCCATTTTTGTTATGATACTTTACTTACGCAATTTTAACAATGAATACAACCATTTCCTTTGGTTCCCCTAGGGTCCGAACTTTTGATAAGCGAAGGTGATTCAATAAAAGTAACAGAGAAACCAAATGCATTAGAAGCAATTGTCACCCTTATCAGAAGCTAACCGTTCCGGTTCAGTCAACCAGAAAAGGAATCAGTTTAAAAGAACTCGCCTTAAGAAAGGTGCTCCACTTAAAAGAGACACAAACTTTCTACGATAGAAAACGGAAATGCCGAACAAATGTGTTCAAGAAGGGTACCAGAAGTTTTAGAAGATATTGCCATGGATCTCCAAAAGAACTTGGCTGTTCCAAATATATCAATGCAGATAGTGTGGACTACAAACGCCAGTTGACGATTCATCCATTAATATCCATGTTCTGACATCTGAAGATTCAGTGTTTTACTGTTATGATCAAACCATTGCAAAGAAAGGTTCTGATGAAGTAGTATCCATGCTTCACCATTATATTTTCAATATTCTTCCACCTCAAGTGAAACAGCTACACATTTTCTGGGACTCTTGCGGTGGACAGAATAAAAATTACACAGTTTTCCGCTATATTCATTACATGGTAACTACATGTCGACGTTTAGATAAAATCACAATGACATTCCCTGAAAGGGGGCACTCTTATTTGGAGTGCGACAAAAATATGGCACTCATTCCACAGAAACAAAATACTGAAGTTTCTCAAGATTGGTATGCTCTTATTAGGGATTGCAGGGTGAAACCAAACCCATTTCTTCTTCTTCTTCTTCTTCCTTCCAAGTATTAGGCCAAGGCCTGTTACGATCCTATAGTTAAATTTTCCCTCCAGCGTAAATAGTTTGATCCTTCCGGAAAATTCTTATATAAGATTTGAAAGCATAATAATAGTCCCTTCAATTGGTTGCTGGCCAAAAGAAGGCAAGACCAGTGATGGGGCTGCCATCTTATAGCCTCTGGTCAGGCTTTTCTGGAGAAGAAAAGAAAATAAAGGAAAGAAGAAATGGAAGAAAGGAAAGACTCCCTAGCCCTCGGATGCCCTAATAGCGTCGGGGTCAAAAAAACAAGAGTTAACCAAAGGAGGTTAGATAGTAAAGTAAAAAGAGTGCAAAACACAAGTAAGTGGAAGAAATGTTTTGCTCAGCTTGGGCACCTTGTGGTCGCCATCCACATATCCTCTAGATGAGGACCCCCAAGTAATTGAATGTGACCAAACTCTTTTCAAAGAATGGACAAAATTATTTTCTCTTCAAGATGTGTATAAATGAAAACTATCAGTACCTTCAAGACCACTGAAAGAAATTAAGAGTTGAAGTTGAGCAGCCACGCCTTCTATTTTTGAAATCAGGAAGCTACAATGGATCCTGGGGAAAGTACAGTAATGACTGGGAAGAGAATGAGAAGGGAGGTTACACTAGCTGATGGAGAATTCGTCTTACCTGGTCCAGCCTACATGGATATCATACCAGTTCCATTGTTAAAATGGAAAGATCTGCAGGTGACTGTTCTCAAATTAGTATCAACAGTATTTCACCAAGTCAGGTTCTTGTGTTCTATGATTAATTTTTTGTTTCAGGAACTTTCAAAACTTCTCTCCAGTGAGACATCAAAAAACTATTATAAGAATCTACCTCATTGAGAAAGTAGAGTTAATATGCTGAAGTATAACAAAAGGGTTTCATTGTTTTAGATACTTAGAAACTTAAAATATGGTATTCTATTATTACCTTATCTTAATTAACTCTTTAATATAATACTGAGTTGTGCAGTGCTTGTTAATTATTTCAACAACAATGAATCTTCATCGTTTTTTCTGCTTCGTCAAATAAAATAAAAGTGTACATTGTTGCTATTGTTAAAGGTTACTAATTGAACATAATGTCTAATATGCATATTCTATGTTAACCACAACTAAATTTTAAATAATAAACAAATGTTCCCACAAAAGGGTTTCAAAGTTTTAAAAATTGTTTTCTCTGTAATGGTAAAAAGTGACATTCATCGTTTTTCCCCCCATGTCTTCATATGTCTTCTAAGTAGATTGCGATTTCAAGACCATAACGGTATCATCTTCAGTACTATATTGGCGACTGATGTTATATCGATCCGAAGAATCTCTTCTTCTTCCCTCTATTGAGAGGGAAGAAGAAGAGTTTCTTTGGATCAACATAACATCAGTCCCCAATATAGTACTGAAGATGAGACTATTATGGTCTCGAAATTGCGATCTACTTAGAAGATTTATATGAGGAGAGGTAGGAAACATTTGATTTTACCATAAATTAAACCTCATAGTGATTAATTACTGTAAAAGTTAAATTTTGTTTATATTTGAATTTTTGTTTATATGTTTACAGAGAGTTTGAATCAACTTGAAGAATTGGTTGTGGAACTTTTTTCTGACGTGAAGAACAAGAATGTTACAGCTCCAAAGTGGACAGAGCATCCATTTGGTCCAGAACAGCTTCAAATGAAAGGCTTTATTGTTCCAGTGAAAGATCTCAGGAATCTTAATATTACTTTCCCAATTCCAGATCTCCATGAGTATTATAAGTCCGGGGTATGTACGTATTTTACTATTATTTTTATATAAAATTCTATCAGCAAAATAACTCCATGATATGACATGCCTAGAAGGCCCTTAGCCTATTAGTCAGCTGCTGGCCTCATATCCATGTCTTAATTGCTGAGGTGTACAAACATCCAGCCAGTATAGGATTGACATGTGCTCAGCATGTTGGGTCCCCTACCCATTATAGCTGATTTCCTTAACCTGCTTTTTATTGCAGCTATCCAACTTCCTCTGTACTGGTGGAAATTCCATGATAATATCTCATGGGAACTCAAATTAGCACAATTGCCTTATACTGCTTGGGTGTGATATGGGACATTATTTTACAAAAATCCGTCATGTAGAATTTCTCAGTCAAATTTATGACCTGATTTTCCTGTTTTATATAATGTCTCTCTTTTATATTAAATTAATGTTGGAAGGTAAATATTATGAGGTATTGAGTTATGTAGATAGGAAATAACACTATGAGGTGAGTGAAGAAAGAATGAAACAATATTATGAGGTATAATCATTTAAATTTATCGGAGAACATTTTTTGAAAACTCACCTCATAAATTTCATGCTTTTCACAGAACCGTGGTTTCAAGCGTAATCACGCCCTTCCTCAGTCACAACTCCGAGTGTGATTGAGAATGGGCGTGATTACGCTTGAAATCGCAGTTCCGTGAAAAGCACGAAATTTATGTGGCGAGTTTTTAAAAAAATGCTCTCCGATGAATTTAAATGTCTTTCTTTTGTTAATTAAATTGTATGTATAGAGTTTTATTGTGAGAATGCACTTAAATTCCATACCCGAGTATATATCTTTGATATATTATACATTTTTCCAGTCTCTGCTTCAATTAATATTTAATTTTAGGAAGTTATATTTTGAGGTTATTTTAATTATATTATTTTTGGTCTGGACATCTTACCTCAATATTAATGTTGATTTGTTCTTGGACATGTTTCAAAACAATTCTGTTTTATCGTCAGCTTTCCCAGACTGGTTTTATTTTTGTGAAAAACCAGTCTGGGAAAGCTGACGATAAAACAGAATTGTTTTGAAACATGTCCAAGAACAAATCAACATTAATATTGAGGTAAGATGTCCAGACCAAAAATAATATAATCTGCTTCAATTGCTTGATCACAACTCATGGACATGTTTGCTGATCTTTTCTCTATGTTACCATTGCTTGGTGTTGATATGCTGACTTGTTTGAGAACTATTTTATACAATTTGAAATGATACATAAATGAACTGCATGCACCATCTTATTAGTAATTGATCAACTGGTTTTCAGACACTATTTGTTTTAATATAATAAATTTGGGAATTTTTACATTATGAGGTTTTCTTAATAAAAATTAAATGAATTGTGAATTCTTACTGTTTTGTTTTCATTAGTTTTATGTGTTAATTCCTGTAAATTTACTCATGAATATGTCAATATGTTTCAAGTTGTCATGCAAAAGAACACTATTTGTTAATAAGATTTTATCCAGTCATGCAGATTTTTTCTTTGTTTTAAATGCATGTTTTTTTTTTCAAATACATTTAAGAAATTCAATTAATAGAGTAAGAATACAGTTATCACTAGTTTCATTATTAGAGACTAGTAATTGGAGCTCTAAATTTTTGGACTAAAGAGATATGATCAGACAAGCAAATTGAGAAGACTACATAATATTGACCAGATGTAATAGGAACAGTTAAGTCACGTTGACTGCGATAGGCAGATCATGTGGCCCGAATCGGTAATGAAAGAGGGACATGGAAACTGTGAAAGCCATAAGGAAAGCGTCCAGTAGATAGGCGAAGAATGAAATGGGAGAATAACATTATCCATGATTTGAGGGATGTTAATTATACAGGGGATGATGGAAAACATTAGCTCAGGATAGTGATGTATGGACAGCTTATATGCATATGACCATGAACCTATGCGTTTGATAGTACCAGTAAGTTATTAAATTAATATTAAGAAGCTAAAGCTGTTACTATGATTGAAATAAGTATATTAAAGTACACTACTAAATTATTGTAATCAAATGGTAAAGAGAAAAATTTATGCCTGAACCGGGAATCGAACCCCGAACCTTCAGCTTTCCGTGCTGATGCTCTAATCATTGAGCTAATCCAGGCTTCCTTCCCATCCAAGCATAAATCCTTCCTTTACCTTACTGTCTTGGTCCCACATTCAAATGCTATGAATCATCATTCACAAATACACAATGAATGGCTTCTACCTGAAGAAGACATGAAGGGACTCCACATAGCTATAGCATTATTTATTAAATTAATATTAAGAAGCTAAAGCTGTTACTATGATTGAAATAAGTATATTAAAGTACACTACTAAATTATTGTAATCAAATGGTAAAGAGAAAAATTTATGCCTGAACCGGGAATCGAACCCCGAACCTTCAGCTTTCTGTGCTGATGCTCTAATCATTGAGCTAATCCAGGCTTCCTTCCCATCCAAGCATAAATCCTTCCTTTACCTTACTGTCTTGGTCCCACATTCAAATGCTATGAATCATCATTCCAACAATACACAATGAATGGCTTCTACCTGAAGAAGACATGAAGGGACTCCACATAGCTATAGCATTATTTATTAAATTAATATTAAGAACCTAAAGCTGTTACTATGATTGAAATAAGTATATTAAAGTACACTACTAAATTATTGTAATCAAATGGCAAAGAGAAAAATTTATGCCTGAACCGGGAATCGAACCCCGAACCTTCAGCTTTCCGTGCTGATGCTCTAATCATTGAGCTAATCCAGGCTTCCTTCCCATCCAAGCATAAATCCTTCCTTTACCTTACTGTCTTGGTCCCACATTCAAATGCTATGAATCATCATTCACAAATACACAATGAATGGCTTCTACCTGAAGAAGACATGAAGGGACTCCACATAGCTATAGCATTATTTATTAAATTAATATTAAGAAGCTAAAGCTGTTACTATGATTGAAATAAGTATATTAAAGTACACTACTAAATTATTGTAATCAAATGGTAAAGAGAAAAATAAGCCTGGATTAGCTCAATGATTAGAGCATCAGCACGGAAAGCTGAAGGTTCGGGGTTCGATTCCCGGTTCAGGCATAAATTTTTCTCTTTACCATTTGATTACAATAATTTAGTAGTGTACTTTAATATACTTATTTCAATCATAGTAACAGCTTTAGCTTCTTAATATTAATTTAATAAATAATGCTATAGCTAAGTGGAGTCCCTTCATGTCTTCTTCAGGTAGAAGCCATTCATTGTGTATTTGTGAATGATGATTCATAGCATTTGAATGTGGGACCAAGACAGTAAGGTAAAGGAAGGATTTATGCTTGGATGGGAAGGAAGCCTGGATTAGCTCAATGATTAGAGCATCAGCACAGAAAGCTGAAGGTTTGGGGTTCGATTCCCGGTTCAGGCATAAATTTTTCTCTTTACCATTTGAATACCAGTAAGTTAGTTTGTTGATTAAAAGCTAAAAATGAGATGCAATAGTTCAATGTTCATTACTTCTGATGCTATATACCATTTTGATGTATACAAGGTATCAAACCTGTACTTGTACTTCTGCCCTCAGTACATAAACATAAGATGAAGAGTACAGTTGTATAAATGTGTGCTCTACTGTCATCGGACAAAGTAACTTGCTTTCAATGAAGTCACTGTGCAAGTAATAATGCTAAATTATTTATTTAAGTACTATGTTGTCATTTACCTAACTTGGATATACATTAACATATTTGGATGAAGTAGACATAGCAAATAAAATTATTTATTTTAATAAAACCATGGAATAATAAATTCAGTAATGAAACCTTCTCTAGTCCAGAGAGATATCAGAGTACAGTTATACAAAACCTTATCAATACCTACACTTTGCTATGGCAGCGAGGCTTGGACTTTGAGGAAAGGAGAAGATAGCAGGATAACTTCTAGTGAAATGAGATTCAGGAGATATACAGCAGGATATACCAAATGGGATCACAAACACAATGATGATGTCTTGAAGGAACTATGTTTGGAACTGGTTATTGAATATATACATAGATACCAGAACAACTGGATGAATCATTTGCGACGAATGAGTTCAGATAGAGTTCCCAAGATCATGCTTCATTATTGTACAACAGGGAAGAGCTCTCTGGGCTATCCAAGGAAACGCTGGATACAAAATTCATCAGTGAGATCGTAACAGGCCTACAGGCCTAAGACTTGGTTGGATGAAGAAGAGGGTAGTCATTTTGTAAATTAATTATGAGAAATAACAACATGAGGCTTTCAAGTTAATAAATAAATAGTGATTCATGAAAATCTCACCTCATAAAACACAGGACCGTGGTTTCAGGAAGCATCCCTCCTACCTTCAATCATCTATATGACTGTAAAGTATATAGGTACATTTTTCAGTAAATCTTATGTATTATTTTGTAGGGAATGTTTAATTTCCTATGTTTGCTATACACCCAGTTAGGTAGAAATGTTATTCCAGTGCCTCGGTGAAAAGCAAAGAGGTGTGAAATGTAGCCAGATGACATCATAATAAGGAAAAGTCACTTGTACTCTTTGTAAATGTGGAGTAACAATGAACAAATGAACAAGAAACGTTTGTGAAACAATTATAATATTTATTGATAATAATTACAAGTAAATACACGTGTAAAGAATTAAACCATACTTTTGTGGAATAGGGCCCTGTTATGGGTTGAATGAATTTTGAGATTAAGGGTCGTATGCAAATACATTAGTCTCTACTCAAATTACTTCCAATCACTGGTGAGCTGATTCACCGTGAGCAATTGCTGAGATCGAATTAACGGCCGACTTACCGGTCATGCATGAAAGTTGACGTTTTCGTAATATTGGCAACGAATTACCCAGAATTCTCAGCAATAAAACCACTTCCGTTATTTTCGTCTGCTATAGAGGAATGCATTTACGCTTGCGTCCCGCAAATAATACCGTATACAACGACGTCTGCGTCGCGCAATAGTACGCCGATTCTCCTGTTATTCCAGTTGAATTCTTTGGTAGACTCTATCAAATTCCCTTTTCCTTCTGCGTATAGCCGAAAACATGATCCAAGTCTTCAAGGTCCCGACAGCTGGGATAGAAGCTGCTAAGAAGTTTCAAACTACATCGGTCCCTTTCGTGGATTTTCACGATAGTTTTCTATCCTTGAGCTATGATCCTTAGTACCCCCGACCCCCCTGCAGTTAGCTTACAATTATTGTCGCATGAATCGATTTCTGAGTAAGCAAATATGGTATTTGTATGAAACTTCCTCAGCAGAGAACGCCTTTTACTGTGTCTAATGTTCATTCAAACATGCGACCCGTCTTACTTGCAGGGGACTTCAATTCTGATTAACGTTTACATAATTCAATAATAGAAGGAAAATGTCAAGAAGACTTTTCAAACACTCTGTATCATAGTTATAATTTGCCTCTAGTCTTTTCCTTTTCCCATTAGAGTTTTTATTTTTAAATCAAAGGTAAACTATTACTGGTTGATTGCAATTGCAAAATATTAAGGTTAAATTAAATGATTCTTCATACCACACCTCAAATCCAGTCTTCTATGTAGATTGTGGTTTCAAAACCTTGGCGGCTTCATCTTCAGTACCCTCTCTTTGTCCATTTACTTTAATCTTAAATTAAACCTCATAGTGATTTTTTCCTATAAAAGTTCAGTACAAATCATATTACTAATTTATAATCATTTTTATTTTGTTTTTTGGCAGCCAGGGCAATATTGAGTCATCTGTTGTTGACATGAGGCGGTTCCTGGAAGCTTATTATCTGTGTTAAGAGCAAAAGGTTGGTGCAACAGTCTCGTTGGTGGTTCTCGTACTGGATCCAGAGGATTTGGTTTCTTTGGTATCAATGTTGATCTCACAGAAGAAGGAATCGATCATGTGGATGATATTGTAAAACTTGTATTTCAGGTTAGTTTTTCAATATTCTGTCATTGAACACTGCCTCTATTAGTTTAGCTCATTTTGTTATTTTACATTAATCAGAATATTGTTTTTTTTTTTTTTTGGCCGTACAATGTGAATAATGCTTAAAAAGGAGGGCCAATGGAATGGATATTTGAGGAATATAAAGACATTGTTTCCATGCACTTTCGATTTAAAGATAAAGAATCTCCAAGGAGCTATGTTTCCAACACTGTGCACAATTTACATGTAAGTACTTTGTTCTCTTAACTTTGAAATATAAAATGTGAGACAATCATATTTTATTTTTTTGTATTTTTGTAAGCCTATGTTTTCCCTTTACAGAGATTTAGGCGCTCTCCCCCCTACAGGGAAGAATTTGGAGCATACTATTTTCGTTACACTTGTTTTCGTATAGATGTCATTTTGAGTGGTCCGTGGTCAGCGTTCCGCCTCATACTGACATCTAGAAAACCAAGGTTGTACTAGGATGGGAAAATTCGGTAAATTTTGCTTAGAGGCCTTTTCATTCAGGCTTAAGGATTTTTTACGAGCCTAAAAATCTTCAGACTCGGGACCCACGACTTAAAGTCCCTCCCGGAGGACTTGCTCCTTGAATATTTCCATCCTAAAATATCCATCGACCCCGGCCGGGTTTGAACCCGCGAACCTCGGGACCAGAGGCAAGGAGCATAGCCACTAGTCCACCGCGGCGGTGAGAAATAAAGATTCCAATTCAATTAAATCGGTACGCTCAGACAAATCATCTGAATCAGTATTTAAAGAGGAAAATTTCTTCATAGTTAAATATGGGAAATAACATTGAGGTTCTTAATTCATAAATTAATGAGTCATTTTTACATCTTACCTCATATTTCATGTTTCTTTAAACATGGGAACTAGTTTTCAAGAGAAACATCTCTCTCATTTTCAACTGACATTATGACTACCGGCTTCCCATTGGAATCTCCATCAATAATGTTGCCATCTGGTGTTGAATCGATGAACTTCGAGATGAGAGAGATGGTTCTCTTGAAAACTAGTTCCCATGTTTAAAGAAACATGAAATATGAGGTAAGATGTAAAAATGACTCATTAATTTAAGTAAAATTTTTTCCTGAACCAGGACTTGAAACCAAGATCTCCAGCTTTACATGGTATTTTTTTTCACTTGGGCTACCCAGGCAATTATTGTCTCTTTTTTTTTGTATTCTGGAACTATTATTGCTTTCTCCCATTGTAAAATGTTTTAAATATATGTTAATGTAATTATATTTGAGTTGTGTGTTTTGACTCGCCTCATATTTCTTGATTTTTATGCAGACCGTTTTCGTCGCTGTGTGACATTCTCGATGCTTCACACCTTGAGAATGTCGTACAGTTAGCGACGAAACCAGTCTACATAAAAATCAAGAAATATGAGGTGAGTCAAAATACACAATTCAAATATAATTAAAATAAACCTCATAGTTTTTCAAAGTTAAAATTGGGAAACACATTATGAGGTTCTTAATTAATAAATTAATGAGTCATTTTAACATCTTACCTCATATTTCATGTTTTATCAAACACGGTAACTATAGTTTTCAAATGATCTTGTCATTCATTTTCAACCGCCATTATGACTACCGGATATTTGTTGGAATCTCCCTCTCTAACGTTGCCATCTGGTGTTGATTTGACGAACTTCGAGATATTGTTGCCATCTGGTGTTGATTCGATGAACTTCGAGATGAGGTCACGTTCATCCGGAATGTCGAAATTTGAACAAATTTAAATCTATGAATTTCGACATTCCGGATGAACGTGACCTCATCTCGAAGTTCATCGAATCAACACCAGATGGCAACGATATCTCGAAGTTCGTCAAATCAACACCAGATGGCAATGTTAGAGAGGGAGATTCCAACGAATATCCGGTAGTCATAATGGCGGTTGAAAATGAATGACAAGATCATTTGAAAACTATAGTTACCGTGTTTGATAAAACATGAAATATGAGGTAAGATGTTAAAATGACTCATTAATTTATTAAACCTCATAGTGTTATTTCCTACATATATTTAATAAATGTTAATGTGTTTGTAGGATTATCCGTTAGAAGAAGTATTATCTGGTTGCTACCTAATTAGTGATTGGAGGCCAGATCTCATAGAGATGGTATTGGGATACTTAACTCCAGAAAACATCAGGTAATGTATTATAGCTAAATAAATATAAAATAAGTTATGAATTCAAAATACATTCTGGTGTTAAACAAGGAGACCCACTATCACTAACCTTTTTTAGTTCAGCGGTAGATACAATATTAAAAAAGAATAAACCTAAGAGAAAATATATTTACCAGATTAAAGTATTGCACTACATATGCAGACAATATATTAATAACTGCTAGTACTCAACAAGCTGTTAAAGAACTATCCCAGAAGTTGAAAGATTAACCTGAGAAAATTGGCCTATTAATTAATAAAAAAACATAAAAAATTGCTCCAAAAGAATGACTTAGAAAACCTGGAAAATCAGTAACATAATTTGACTTGCTTCTTGAATTTTCCATCCTAAAAATAAATCCATCGACCCCAGCCGTGTTCAAACCTGTGATCCTTGGGACAAGAGGCAAGGAACATAACCAATAGTTCACCCCGGTCGATAAACCATGATTATATAGAACATTAAAAGACGAATTGTGACTTACGTATGTGAGTTCAAATACTGAAAGAAACCAGCCAACAAAAGTTACTAGTATTCAAAAGTAATATTTTGAGACACATTTTTGACCCTACAAAAATATTGATGGTTTCTGGAGAATTAAAAATAATGAGGACCTAATCTAATTAAAATTAAACCATTGTTGATTTAATGCAGCTCAAAGACTAGCATGGTTTGGACATATTAACAGACTGCCAAATGAAAGATTTGTCAAAAGAATATTTAAATACAGGGGCACGCCGTAGCGCAGTGGTTAAGGCACTGAGCTACAAGCCGGAGGGTCGAGGGTTCAAGTCCCGTTGGGGTCAGGATTTTTAAACTGACCCAAACCCTCTGGCGGCACTATGGCCCTGGGGTTGACTCAGCCTCTAACGGAAATGAGTACCAGACGCTTGTTCTGGGGGTAAAGGCGGCCGTCACGCAGGGCTGACAACCCGGCTGACATAAAGTGCCGATTGTCTAGAAAATGTGGGAGCCTTAACCTCCTACTACCCCAAGGGCCTCCTGAGGCCTGTTGTGGGATCACTTTACTTTATATTTAAATACAAACCAATCTCCACAAGATAACATGGTAGACCTAAAAATAGATTGAAAGATGATATCATAAAGCATATAAAAATGAACATCAAGAATTTGCCAAATCTCTTTTTACCGCTCACTGAAACACTTAATTTTTTTCTAGCACTTCACTTCCCTAATCACAACTGATTTCACCCACTGATATCTAACTCACTACTGACAGATGACCATTTCACCTGTCTTTTACTTATGTGAGTCAAAACATCTGGAAAATCCGACCATGTGGAAACCCTTGAGTCTTTGTGAGAAATAGATTCTTCTTGAGTCAAAAAATTTGAGAGGCCAATTCTAGAAAGCAATGGTTACACACATTTCGAAGGCTTGCGATCCTGACTCGTAAATCCTTTATATTATATAAGGTGAGACTTGGAGCAATGGAAATCTTGTAGCGGTCTGCAAATATTCAAAAGGTGCCACCAATAATGCAGAGCATTTCATGAAACACATCACAGTATAAAATATACTCCAGCCACTCGATCTCCGGCTCTGATGTTTTCATAACAGTGTTGCCGATATGGATATTCAGTGGGAAGGGCCACTTTATGTATGTGGTTTGCAGAAGTAAGCTTACAGCTTCTCAGCAATTTCAAACTTTACTAGCATGCTATAGCAGCATCAAGAGCAGTGATTGGTTGTGGCAGACATCTACTCCCACTCGAACTATATCCTTATTGGCAGTAGAGGCCAAGTTTCTCCCTTTACCCCATGTACAACCTAAATGTCAGAACTGGAGATCAGCGACTCATTTTGCTATTTTCCCACATTCCTGCACACTTTTCTTCATGCAAATTATACTGCATATAATTTTGACCACACCAAGTTCTAATAATTTTTTCCATAAGCACAGGTCCAAAATATCTTTCAGCTTCTTTACTTCCATGTTCTTCTTCATGTTTTACAAGCTGCAATTAGTAACTTTAAGTTAAGGACTTGCCTTATTTTCCATTGCTAAAACCTGTTCAAACTAAACACAAAATATTTCAGTACATCAACTCAATACTGATAATTGATAAATATCTTACTTACTTACTTACTCACTGGCACTATCGAACCCGTAGGTTCATGGCCGCACGGACATAAGCTCTCCATACATCCCTATCCTGAGCTAATGCTTTCCAATCATTCCCTGTATAATCTACTTCCCTCAAATCATAGTTAATGTTGTTCTCCCACCTCATTCTTGGTCTACCAACTGGGCGTTTTCCTTCTGGCTTTCCTACAAGAAGTTTCCATGCACGTCTTTCATTCCCCATACGCGCAACATGTCCTGCCCATCGCAGTCTACGACACTTAACTGTTCTTATTATATCTGGCTTCCTATAAAGACCATGTAGTTCATTGTTATGTAGTCTTCTCCATTCACCTGTCTGTTCATCTCTCTTTGGTCCAAAAATTTTCCTAAGAACTTTATTCTCAAATACTCGTAATCTTCTTTCCTCCCTTAAAGTAAGAGTCCATGTTTCGCACCCATATAGTATAACAGGTAGAATAATAGTTTTATATATTTTCAGCTTAACGTTTTTTGAAAGGAGTTGGGACATAAAGAGTCTCTGCAATGCATAATAGCATGCATTTCCAGAATTGAGCCTATGTTTAATTTCCTTGTGCATCTCATTCCTATTTGTAATTATTGTTCCTAGGTATTTGAATTCAGCCAATTCCTCAAAATTTCCTTCATTTGTCATTAGCTGTCCATTTCCATTATATAATGTATTTCTACGTGTGACCATATATTTAGTTTTACTGCAGTATGAAATTTAATAAAAATCAAAATGGGAGGTAACACTATGAGGTATTTGCATTTATGAATGAGTTGGAGAAAATGTTTTAATATCTCACGTCCTAAAGTTGCGTGTTTTCATGATACCGGTTTCAAAAGCAAAATTATACTTTTCAAACCAGTATCATGAAAACATGCAACTTTATGAGGTGAGATGTTAAAACATTTTCTCCAACTCATTCATAAATCAGTATGAAACTTGGAAAGGAAACTGTTTTCTTAGTCAGTAATGTGCTAGATGTCGCGTGAACGTGTTACTTGACTGTGCCCTTAACATGATCTTGGAAGATATAAGGAAGTGTGTATGATTTTAAAAAGAGGATGACAATTTTTATCTTCTTTATATAAGGCAGATCCAATTTAAAGAAATGTTTGAGATAAAAAAGTTTGTCTTATGCACCAGAAAATACGAGAATTAAAATAATAAAAATCCATAATTTATTTAATTAGCAAAACATTTCTTCCAATTACTTGTGTTTTGCACTCTCTTAACTTTACTATCTAACCTCTCTTGGTTAACTCTTGTTTTTTCGACCCCAACACTATTAGGGCATCCGAGGGCTAGGGAGTCTTTCCTTTCTTCCTTTTCTTCTTTCCTTTATTTTCTTTTCTTCTCTAGAAAAGCCTGACCAGAGGCTATAAGATGGCAGCCCCATCACTGGTCTTGCCTTCCTTTGGCCATCAACCAATCGAAGGGACTATTATTATGCTTTCAAGTCTTATACGAGAATTTCCTGGAAGACGCTGGAGGGAAAATTTTCTATAGGATTGTAACAGGCCTTGGCCTAATACTTGGAAGGAAGAAGAAGAAGAAGAAATAAAAATAAAACTTAAGAGTTTTATGTGATTTTCATATTTAATATGTATATACATTTAATATATAAATATGAAAAATCACATAAAACTTTAAGTTTTATTTTTATTTAATTAAATAAATCAAAATAGTGAAAAATTATGGTTATGAGGTGAGGTATGAAACATTTTAATTTATATTAAATTAAACCTCATAGTGATTCCTGTAAAAATTCAGTACAAGTAATAAATTACTTTATTTTCAAATATGCATAGATAGCTGTAATATATAGAATTCATGCAATCATATTTAAGATTCATAAAAATAAATAGATAAATGTGTCAGAAAATAATGATCACATAATATTTGTTCAGGGTTGCAGTTGTTGGACAGAAATTTGAACCTACTACAACAGAAGAGGAGAAGTGGTATGGAACAAAATACAAACTGGAAAAGATACCAGACACAGTGTTGGATGTAAGTTATCCTTTTTTCATTTTGTCTCATGTCCCTATTATGAGGGTCGAGTTTCGGACAAAAGCCTCCATCTTACTCGATTATTCCATGTCTCCTTTTCCATAATATCTATCCATTAAATTACTCGACATTCTTCTTAACTTGTTCGTTCCATCTATATCTTGCCAGACCTCTTGATTTTTTCCCTTTTAATCTAAATTCCAATACTTGTCTTAGTATCATTCTTTCTTTTTACATTACCATTCCATCTTATTCTATTTACCTTCCATTTCACATTATATTTAAACCAACTTCAAAATTTCTCTTACTTCTAGTGTTCTGTGTGGGCAAGCTATAGCTTAATTATTATGAGTTAGTTATTTTGATTCACCTCGTATTTTTTTAATATTCTGTAGACTATAGTTTCGTCGCATCTATGTAACATTGTCAATGCATTCTACAATGTCGCATAGATTCATGCGACCTATAGTCTACAGAATATAAAAAAAATATGAGGTGAGTCAAAATAACTAACAATTATTAGAAGGAACCTCATAGTGTTATTTCCTACAGATATTAAATAAAAAAGCTATAGCTTAATTGGTTAAGGAAATATGCTACAAGCCAGAAGGTCAGGAGTTAGAAATCTCAATTGAGTCAGGATTTTTAAACTGCCCAAACCTTCTGGCTGCATACAAATTAAAGAGTGCTACAAAAATGATTCAACAACTCCAAAAACTACAGAAAAGAATTCAATTGCAATGGATACCTGCACATTGTGGAATTGCTGGAAATGACACTGCTGATTTTCTTGCCAAAAAAGGCTCCAATTTAATTCAGAATATTACTAAAAGCTTACCTTTCACATCCATAAAAAGAATAGTTAAAAACAAATATAAAATCAAACAAAACCAAGACCTATGTAATAAAGCCAAAGACAAAAAATGGAATATTTTAGTAAAGAAGCCAGATATTATTCCAGAATTTCCACGTAAAACTACAGTAGCAACATTTAGACTGCTTACAGAACATGACTATTTGGCCAAACATTTATATAAAATAGGAATCTACACGAATCCAAATTGTCCTCTATGCAATAAAGACGAAACAAACCTGTGAAGTATTACCTGTTGGATCCACAATAGAGAAATATTGGAGAGCAAGAACGCTAATGGCTTCGGTGCCAAGGCCCAGCATTTGAAAACAACAACAACAACACCTTCTGGCTGCACTATGGTCCTGGGGTCGACACAGTCTTTAACTAAAATGAGTACCAGAGTTTGTTCTGGGGACAAAGATGGCTATCACACAAGGATGACATCTCATGCCAATTGTCTAAAAAGATGTGAGCCTTAACCTCCAACTACCCCAGGGCCTTTTAAGACCTTAGTGGGATCACTTTTTGTGTTCTTATTTCTATTTCTTTCGGTTTTTCCAAGCAAGCTTCTTAAAAAATCCTTCATAGACTAAATATCTATAATTCTCCACAATACACCCTGTATG
The DNA here is from genome assembly GCA_030220185.1 of Diploptera punctata. Classification (NCBI taxonomy): domain Eukaryota; kingdom Metazoa; phylum Arthropoda; class Insecta; order Blattodea; family Blaberidae; genus Diploptera; species Diploptera punctata. Next base: position 427,296 of record JASPKZ010000435.1, read on the forward strand.
AACAACCAGACACAATAATGATCTAGAAACATCTAATACAGAGCCAAGAAATACAAAAAAATCAAAGGAGATATTCAAACCCTTTTGTTGGTTTTTATTAGTTTTAATAAAAACCTTCAAAAATGAAAAAAACTGATAAAAATAGAAAATCAGGAATATATCAAATTGAATGTACGGGTTGTGAAAAAAAATATATAGGAAAAACTAAAAGAAACCTACAAATTAGTACCAAAGAACACACATGAAATATTAAAAATGGGGAAATAGAAAAATCTGCAGTTGCTGCTCATGTTTGGTCTGAAAAACATAATATAAATTCAGACACTAAATTATTAAAACAGTTAGAAAATACAAAAGAGCTGACTGGAAAAAAATCTTCATTCAGAAGAACAAAAACAGAGTTCTGAATTTTGAAATACCGACGGAACATGACCTTGTTTGGAGGTTCTTTGGCCAACCACAGGAGGGAGCTGACATTGACATCCAGGGTTTACAACATAAATCCAACCAGTCTGGACAAAATGCTGAAGATGATTGAGGTCCAATCGAAACATGTTCAAGAACAAATCAACGTTAATATTGAGGTCCAATCGAAACATGTTCAAGAACAAATCAACGTTAATATTGAGGTAAGATAAACAGACTCAAAATAAAATAATTAGGTTACTTAATTGATTGCAACCAATAGGCATGGGGGTTACCTAAGCAAACATTTAAAAATCACTCTAGCAGCCACAATTTTCAATTTTTCATAAGACTCAGTATATGCCATGAGATATGTATTTTGAAAAATCAGCAAAATTTGCCATTAGGTGTGGGGGTTTACCTGAAAGTAAAAATTTATTTATTAGTTAGTGCACAGGCACTTAGTCTATGGTAAAATCAAATGTTTCCTACCTCTCCTCATATAAATCTTCCAAGTATATCGCGATTTCGAGACCATAACGGTCTCATCTTCAGTATTATATTGGCGACTGATGTTATGTCGATCTGAATAAACTCTTCTTCTTCCCTCTATTGGTGGACCAATGAACCTCTGGATCAGGTCAGAATTTGCAGGAATTTCGAAGTTCATAAGTTTTCCTTTGTTTTTCTGAATGTGGATTTTTTCCCAAATGGAACTCACAGTTTGGAAAAAAAATCCACATTCAGAAAAACACAGGAAAACTTCGAAATTCTGCAAATTCTGACCTGTTCCAGACGTTCATCAGTCCACTAATAGAGGGAAGAAGAAGAAGAGTTTCTTCCGATTGACATAACATCAGTCGCCAATATAGTACTGAAGATGAGACCATTATGATCTCAAAATCGCAATCTATTTAGAAGATTTATATGAGGAGAGGTAGGAAACATTTGATTTTACCATAAAGTAAACCTCATAGTGATTAATTCCTGTAAAAGTTAAACTTAGTCTATGACCATTCACCTTCTAACATGTCAATATATATCCCCTGCAATCTTGAAATTGCACTTTTTGATGACACTGCATTGTAGAATGCAGTCCCAGTCCATCACTGAAGATTCTATGCAGCACAACACACATCAGAGATTTTAAGATGAAGATTAGCTGCCAAACAGTCTTGACCAGTAAACACTCTGATAGCTGCCAGTACTTCTATTCTTGGAATATTATGTAGAAAAAAGCCAAAATGTAATAATTGCACTAATGACCATGTTTTTTGCAACAAAACTGGATACATACACTCTATTAACAAAAGAAAGAGTCTTCTCATAAGCCCTTGTGTCTCTTAATGAGTCATAGATGCTCTCCCCCTACAGGGTAGAAATTCAACCATACTAATTTAGTTTCACTTGTTTTTGGATAGATGTAATTGTGTGGTCCGATGTCAGTGTTCTGCCTCATAATGACATCTGGGAAAAGAAGGTAATGCAAGGATGGGAAAATTTGGTAAATTTTGCTAGAGGCTTTTTTATTCAGGCTTAAAGATCTTTTACGAGCCTGAAAATCTTCAGACTCTGGACCCACGGCTTAAAGTTCCTCCTGGAGGACTTGCTTCTTGATTTTTCCATTGTAAAAAATTCATCGACCCCGGCCAGGTTTGAACTCGCGACCATAGTGACCAAAGGCTAGGAGCATAACCACTAGTCCATCACAGCCGACAACAAAAGAAAGATATTGATGTTTTTATTATTAATTTAAATTCTTCTCACTGAAGGATAAATTATATTTAAAGAGAAAAAAATTTTTTTTTTCAGTCTAGGCGAAAATTTTTCTCTTTAAATATAATTTATCATTCAGTGAGAAGTGTTAAATTAATAATAAAAACATCAATAGAAGCCCTACTGGCTTTATAAAGTAGTGTTAAATTCACAATAAATGTCTTCTTAACTAGAGGTCGCCATTTTCAAAGATAGAAACAAAGGTTTTGAAAGCATTTGGCACGAGGGAATTACAACATATATAAGAGAAAAATTTGCATCTAGATCAAAACTCGCCTCGGTAGCTCAGTTGGTAGAGCATTGGCTCAGACAGCCAAAGGTCCCGGGTTCGAGTCTTGGTCTAGGCAAAAATTTTTCTCTTTAAATATAAATGAAAGATATATTCCATAAATCTGTAAGATCAGACCATTAATATGTTGTGCTGAATAATTTGTATAGTTTATACAGTTCCGGTGTAACAGACTTTCTGTAGTGTGTGGTATCTGTCCTTGAACAACAATTTGATGGATCCTGAGTATTGTGTAATGTTTTGACACTGAACTTGTTGTTGCAGGAATGGAGGTCGACAGACTTGTATGATGATCTTAAACTTCCACCAAAGAATGAATTTATTCCAACAGATTTTGATTTAATGCAACAGGAAGATAATGTAAGTGTTTGATATTATCATCTTCCTTTCATGTTGTAGTCCTGAGTGTACTGTTACAGTCTACAAAAAAAATCCTTCCTAGGCCGTCCCAATGGTCCTTTATCAATTGATAGTTGATTGGTTGGTTGATTTCTAATGGCAGACACTAAATATTTGCCTCATTTGTTTACTGGCATCCCAATAAAGTTGCACTTTGTTGCTAGTATTCTTTAGTTTTTCACATTTGAGTAGATTGTCTTTATTTATCTTTTACCATTTGATTGATACTTTGTTTCAATATTGAATTTGTATTGATGTTTTTATTATTGATTTAACATTTCTCAAAGAAAGATAAATTAAATTTGAAGAGAAAAATTTTCGCCCAGACCGGGACTCGAACCCGGGACCCTTGGCTTTCCGGGCCAAGTGCTCTACCAACTGAGCTACCGAGGCGAGTTACGATCTAGACGCAAATTTTTCTCTTATATACGTTGGTAGAGCACTTGGCCCGGAAAGCCAAGGGTCCCGGGTTCGAGTCCCGGTCTGGGCGAAAATTTTTCTCTTCAAATTTAATTTATTGAATTTGTACCTTATAAAACAGTCATCCTTAACTATAATTTGTAAGGTACAAATTTAAAATTGAAATAATTTTAACCTCAACGGTGTTCAAACATGATTATTAAAAGTATAGATTGATTGATACTTTAAAATTGCATTACAAATCCTGGGTATGGACATGTCCATATAGGAATCAAATGAATCATGAATTCTTCTTACCTCATATATATATATATATATATATATATATGTTTTTTAACACAGAACTGCAGTATTGCAAAATACATCATTTGCATCTTCAGCTGTTTTCATGACTGTCAATTTTTTCTCTTGCTGGTAATTTTCCAAACTGCCATCTGGTATAATTCTTAAGAAGTAATTTTCTAAACTGCCATCTGGTGTACCTTTGAAGAGCTTTGTAATCAAGCTTGGTTCATCCAGAACCTCAAAGTTCATGGTTTTAGTATGTCCACACGCCGTAGCATGGTGGTTAAGGCACTGTACTACAAGCCAAAAGGTCGAAGGTTCAAGTCCCGGTGGGGTCAGGATTTTTAAACTGGCTCAAACCTTCTGGCGGCACTATGGCCCTGGGGTTGACTGAGCCTCTAACGGAAATGAGTGTCAGCTGCTTGTTCTGGGGGTAAAGGCGGCCGTCATGCAGAGCTGACAACCCGGCTGACATCAAGTGCCGATTGTCCAGAAAAGTGGGAGCCTTAACCTCCTACTACCCCAAGGGCCTCCTGAGGCCTGTAGTGGGATGACTTTACTTTTTTAGTATGTCTACATGTTGACACAAGTACCTTACCTGTATGTCAAACTTTGGAGGTAAATAAACCCAAGACTAATCTGTATCTTTTTACTGTTTTACACTTCCAAATGACTGCTTTTCATGGAGAATCTAATGACACCTCAACCTCCATTCTGACAAAAAAAGTGACTTACCTGGTTCTTTCCCTATACCCTTCATGTAACATTATAAATATAGCTAACCTACTCAAATCCTAGTCTAATCTACCCAATTTAGAATGTAGTTATGAAAGATGTAAGAAAGTTACAACATAACAAAAAGGATCAAATGGTAAAGAGAAAAATTTATGCCTGAACCGGGAATCGAAACCCGTACCTTCAGCTTTCCGTGCTGATGCTCTTAACCATTGAGCTAATTGAGGCTTCCTTCCCATCCAAGCATAAATCCTTCCTTTACTTTACTGTCTTGGTCCTACATTCAAATGCAATGAATTGCATTCGTTAAGAGCATCAGCACGGAAAGCTGAAGGGTCGGGATTCGATTCCCGATTCAGGCATAAATTTTTCTCTCTACCATTTGATTACAATAATTTAGTGGTGTACTTTAATATACTTATTTCTATCATAGTAACAGCTTTAGCTTCTTAATATTAATTTAATTAACAAAAAGGATGTTGGTATCACATATGTAGCTAGTCATGTAATCAATAGATCACAACCTGTGAATGTATAGTTTGTTTTAACATACATAGTGCATCATTTCCCTAATGATAGCATTTTTTTAAAGGTATATATTGTTTTATAAAAATGTTAATTTGTTTTGTTTTAGGCTCCAGTATATCCAACCATAATTCAGGATACATCTCTGTCTAGGGTATGGTTCAAACAGGATGATGAATTTCTTCTACCGAAAGCAAACCTCAGCTTTGAATTTGTAAGGTTGGTATTGTAGAGTTTAGAGTATTAGAAGAAAATTCTTGCAATGGCAATACAGCCTAATGTTGGGCCTCCTCTATCCTTTTCCTACATCCTTTCATATCCAATGTTATTCTTCTCCATGCTGTAGAGCAGAGGAATTCTCTATTATCCTTAAGTCCATCAACTGTCTTTTATCATGTTGGACATCCTCAATCCTTTCCCTACATCCTTCCCTGTCCAATGTCATTCTTCTCCATGCTACAGAGTAGAGGAATTCTCTATCATTATGTCTTTCAACTGGTCTTTTGCCAAATGTTTTTCCTTCCATAACCTTGTTTCTATCCTGTGTAAATGTGATCAACCCATTTCAATATTTTCAGTTTAACATGAGTAACCAGGTCAACACACCTATACTTTTCATACAACTCATGACTACATAAAACTGGAGGTCATGGGTTCAAACATTTTCTCTTCAAAAATTATTTAGATAGTCAATTGAGTATAAATTTATATTGTTTATTTTTTATTATTTCACTCACCTCATACTTCATAATTCATAGCAGCCCCAGGGTTTCTTCACATCATTTGTGACATTCTCAATGCTGTATCACGTTCACAACTCTATTTATAATTAAAATCAGAATATTTTTGTGATGTGTGTCCACAGTCCGTTGGCGTATCTGGACCCTGTAAGCTGCAATATGACCTACATGTTTGTACAGTTATTCAAGGATGCACTTAATGAATATGCATATGCAGCTGAACTGGCTGGTATGAGATGGGAACTTACTAACACGAAGTATGGCATGATTGTAAGTGCTTTTCTTATCATATTACCTTCTTATGTTAACAAAATATTTGATTGCTAATAACCAAATAAAGGATTTTTAAAAAATTATTGCTATAAATTTGAAAAAGTAGACAATTCTGTCTACTTAGGCTCTCTAGAGAATGGGAACAATGATATGAAATAAGAAATAAATAAATTAATATAAAGTGCCAATAAATATTTTGCATTACTTATGTATTATAAATCTAAAACACACGTGAAACAAAAGTAAGACTCAACAAGACACTAATAAAACCGATACTGATGTATGGACCAGAGACCTGGGTAATGACAGTAGGTGATATGGCTGGACTTAGGATATTTGGGAGAAAGATCTTGAACATACATGGATCTATCAAGGAAAATGGAGAATGACAGTCACTGAGGCAGGACGCGGCGCGGACAGCAGGTAGTGAGGTTTTTCCAAACTACCAATACAGGGAGTTGTATTACTTCCCTATAGCTTACATGAGAGATTCGACTCTTGATTTTAGTGTCTTGCAGTTAAAAACGGCAGATAATTTTTTTGGACACGGCCTTTGTACATCACAAAGCTTTTCTGGGAAAAATTTCAAGGTAGGTTTCTACATGCAATAGTTGACAGTTCTCTTGTTAGTTGCTTAGTAGTTGTCTCATTGGGTCAGTAATATAACCACATGCCATTTATGACATCTGTAGAGAAATAAATGTAACTAAATTCATCTGGTTAAGAAACTTTCTTCTAAGGAAATGCCCAATGCTCCACAGTGAGATAAATGGGGATCAATCATCATCTTCAAATCATGTATTTATAACATTTCTCTATTGAAAGATACTGCTGTAGTCATTATAATATAAATAATCTTTTTATAAGATTCATGATATGTTCCGTTGAGGTATTATTCAAAATTAAAATATAAAATTATGGAATATTCACCTGGAAGGTCCGTCTCCTCAACTTTATTAGTTATTTAATTGTAGTGCTTTCGGGACTAGTCCCATCATCAGCAGGATTCAAAACTGGTGTTTCACTGAAGATCTGGTAGAGGGGGTTACATGTACTGGGTTTGTTTTCATTTTTCAGGTGGTCGTCGTTGTGAACTGCTTTCATGATTTCCATCTCCTCGAATACGTTTATCTTCGCTGGATTATTTTCTCTGTGCATTACTGTTATGGTGTTTTCAATTTTTAACATGTGATGTCCTTCATGGATAACGTGATTTGCATAGCTTGATTTTCCTTCTGCGTGAATAAAGTCTCAAAAATGTTCTTTAAATCTGATGTTAAAACTTCTGTTTATTCTTCCTGTATAAAATTTGTTGCAGTCCTTACTGTCAATTTATATACTCCTTTGCTTTTGAAAATGTTATTTTCTTCAATGTTATTTCTTATTATGTTATTTTATTTGTATTCCATAATTTTATATTTTAATTTTAAATAATCATATTAATTTTATTTTTATATCTTATCTTTTAGCTTGGTATCGGTGGATACAATAGCAAACAGCATGTGCTACTTGACAAAATAATGGAGAAACTAACTAACTTCAAGATAGATCCTAAGAGATTTGAAATTCTGAAGGAAAATGTAAGTAATCAATTGATTTGGCATTTACTTGATGAAAATCCATTTTTATTATATTATTTTTGGTCTGGACATCTTACCTCAATATTAATGTTGATTTGTTCTTGGACATGTTTCAAAACAATTCTGTTTTATCGTCAGCTTTCCCAGACTCCAAAAATAATATAATTAAAAATAACCTCAAAATATAACTTCCTAAAATTAAATATCCATTTTTATGTTAATTAAATAAAAATAAAACTTATATATATTTAGGGGATATGTGGATGATGACCACAAGGTGCCCAAGCTGAGCAAAGCATTACTTCTACTTACTTGTGTTTTGCTCCTTACTTTTATCTTTAACCGATCTGGTATTTCTTCCTTTTGTAATACCAGATCCCTCTTTATATTTTCCTATCCAGTCTCCCTTGCCTGACTTCTTGTTTTCTTTGACCCTTATGGTATTAGAGTATTCGGGGCTGAAGGGTTCATTTCTGTCTTTCCTATATCTCTTTCTTCTAACCTTGTGGACACTCACCTTGAATGCCCACATAAGCTGCATGTTCAAATGCAGCCCCATTGCAACTTAAAGCGTAACTATGCAATGGATTCGTATCAGGTATGGCTGGATACATGTAATGAAGAAGTATATGTATGTGTGTGTGTGAAAATCATATAAAACTTTTAAGTTTTATTTTTATTTAGTTAACATGAAAATGTAATTTTTTTCACTCACCTCATATTGTTCTTCTTATTCTACCTAAATGAATATACCTCATAGTGAGAATTCCTAAAATAAGTAATGAAAATGTAATTTAGTTGAGTTGTTTCTTGACTGACCTCATACTTCTTAACTCCCTTGTGATCCGGATTTCGTCACTCCATTTGTGACATTCTCAATACTGTTTATGCTCACAACTGAACAGCATTGAGAATGTTACAAATGGAGTGACGAAATCTGGATCGCAAGGGAGTTAAGAAGTATGAGGTCAGTCAAGAAACAACTCAACTAAATTAAAATAAACCTCATAGTGTTATTTCCTACCTACATAACTTAATGAAAATGTAAGTTACTGAATTTATTTAATAAAAATGTTATTGGAAGTAACACTCAGTAAATTATCAATATTAGATAAATGATCCATCTTAAATATTAAATTTATCACTTCTTACTGAAAGATAAACTTTATTTGAGGAGAAAAATATGTTTTTAATTAAAATTACAGTGGGAGGAAACACTGAGGTATTTACATTAATAAATGAGTTGGAGAAACTGTTTTAACATCTCATCTCACAAAGTTGCTTGTCTTCACGATACCGGTTTCAGAAGTGTAGTATTACTTCCATCTTCAGTCAAATTCCAACTCAGTTGGAAGATGGTCTTTGAAAGATGGCTCTTCAAGGTGATAGAACAACGGTCACGGGGATACTGATGATGGAACTGGTGTAAAGTTTCAAAACTAGTTTAAATTAAAAAAAAGAATAAAAATATGAGATTAGTGATAAAATTTCACCTAAATTCACTTTTTTCATTTACTTTCAACTGTTTACTTCTGCTTTGTACACATTGTGGATTTATTATAGGTATAGATGGACCCAAGCAAATGTGCATTTACAAGGGTGGATTTGAAAGTAACATACAATAATTGTTTTAAAAAATAATTTACATGTAAAAAAAGAACACACACAAATTAACTCACATCTTTTAGCTACTTTCCTACATAGCTGCCAATTTTCTCAATACATTTTATCCATTGTGGTACCAGTTTCAATATACCTTATTAAGTAGTCTGTTCAGTTAGAGTATAGCAATCTGCAGACAGCTGATCACACTTCAGCATCTGTCTCAAAACAATTGCCAGCATGTTTCAGGCATGACTCATCACCAGGGACAATTCCTTTCGGAAAGTCATGCCCTTCTTTAGCATAATGTAATGAGTGGTCCAAGCTTCTAATCATTCACTGGCCAGCTGGCCAGAATGTGGTGAATCACAAAGATTCTCACAGCTGTCTTTGAAGAATGCACAACACCTAGAAATGTTTCTATGGTCCATCCAGTTTTCCCCATACATGCCACACATGTCCCCCTGAATTTCACTCAGGTTATGTCTTTTGCCCGCAAAAATCACACTACACATAGCTCCTCTTCACATGTTGGCGACAATAACATGCATGCCATCTTTGTTATATAAGTTCATTCTTCTCTTCCTAGAGCTGCACATAAAAAAAGGTCCAGTGAAAACTTCAAGCTATACCTTGGTGAAATTTCAATATCCCAGCTGCAATGTCAGTGCAAAAAAAAAAGTGCATTACTTTCCAATCCACCCTCGTAGATAGGTCTAACAATAATTTTAAAAAGTTGTCTAGTAACTTTATAATTATGTAAGAATAATGTATTTATTGACAGTATGTTCGAGGCCTGAAAAACTTTGAGGCTGAACAACCTTATCAACATGCTGTGTACTATCTCGCAGTTCTCCTGGCTGAACAAGCTTGGACCAAAGAAGAACTTCTAGCTGCCACAGATGGTAATTATCTAGTTTGAATTATGAGTAGAGATTGCCTTCAAGCCTCAGGCCATGAAGTTTTTGTGTGGATTATTGTTAAGTGAGATGCTATATAGCAGTTAGTACAATTTCTCTCTGTTAGATATTTATTTTTCCAAGCCTGTAAATTTGACTTATGAACATGTGCTTTTCAAGCCCAACTATAGCTTGTGGCTCAACAGAAGTGCTTTGAAACTCTTATATGCCTTAGCTTGTTCTCATTGTCTTTTATGATGTTAATGTAAATTAAATTAATAAATCACAATGGAAAGTAACATTATGAGGTTCAAATTCATCGGAGAACATATTGTTTAAACAACTCACCTCATAGGATTCATGCTTCCATGATATCGCGATTTCAAACATAGTCATGTTCATCTTCAGCCATAACTCCGACTGGACTATGTTTGAAATCGCGATATCATGGAAGCATGAATCCTATGAGGTGAGTTGTTTAAACAATATGTTCTCCGATGAATTTTATTGATTATACCTCATAATATTTAAATTAATATCGGGAAGTAAACATTATGAGGTTATATCATTAATAGTGAGTGGAGAACATATTTTAATCGACTCACCTCATACATTTTCAAACTTCTTTGATACCAACGGTTTCAGACAATATCATGTCCTTCATCAGTCATGGCGTCCACTGATGAAATTCCGTGATTGTTGATTTCTTTAGTGACATCACCTCTTGTGCTGCCATCTTTCGTTGGGATTATAAACTTTGTAATTAAATTTTTATCCACTGGAATATCGAAATTCATAGATCGATATTGTCTGGAACCGTCGGTATCAAAGAAGTTTGAAAATGTATGAGGTGAGTCGATTAAAATATGTTCTCCACTCACTATTAATACCTCATAATGTTTACTTCCCAACATTAATTTAATATAATTATGAGGTTCTTCTTAAATGATTCATTTGAGTCTTACATCTTGCCTCATAAATTGTTGTGTTCTTGAAAGCATGTTTCAATAAGACTCTGTATTATTGTCAGCTTGTTCAGATGTGAGTTTAGATAATAGCAGTTTCAAGCCACAAAGTGCTGGAACCCACTGGAAAAATATTTCCTTAGTAAGCTTTTTCAAATGCCACACTGCAACATTTTGTTACATTTAGGTGTTGTGGGTGTAAGTGTTTATGTGTATGTGGGTATATAATGTTATGTATGTAATAAGGTATGTTGATTCTTAAAATATGACAATTTTTTTCAATTTTTAAATATGTTTGCAGAACTGATATTAGAAAAAGTGGAGGCCTTCATACCACAAATTCTGTCCAAGATGCATATAGAGTGCCTTATACATGGGAATGCTGATAAACAGGTTTGTACATAGCATATTTCATCAAAATTAAAAGCATCAGATAAAATTCACGCTTATTTGGAGTGGATTTTATGGGATATTGTAGATTTGCACAATTACAAGTTTTCAAATTACTTTTTTTTTCATTAATATTTAAAGGAAGTGATACTATAAGGTTTATTTTAATTAATAATAGTTTGAATTTAACACCTCATTTCATTGTAGATTTCTTGAAGACTAGTTTCAGATCTATCTTACTGTTGAATTGGAAGTTCATCAATCAGCCAAGAGAGGGAGTAGGAAGCAACGTACAGGATCATAAACCACCAATTCAACAGTTAGATAGAGCTGAAGATTGGTACAAAGAAGTATCAAAACTATTCTTTGAGAAATCTACAATTATGTCAGATGTTAAATTCTAAGTCTATTTAAGATAAATTAATCATCAAAGTGATGTTTGGGGACCGTTTAGGCATTAAAGTTTCCTGACATTTGTCTTACAGGTGAGGAAAAACTCTGAAAAAACCTCACCCAGGAAACTTGTCCCAACTGGCAAGGTAGCATGCTACCTCGAGATCACAACAGTGGATACTCACTATATATTAGTCATTAAATAAATTCTTTTTACCATTGATTACAATAACTTATTCTTAACAAATTACAGTAGGAAGTAACATTATAATTATAAGGTTCTTCTTAATAATAAAGATGAAATTGGTCATCGTACCTTATAAATACATGGTGTTTCATAATTAATATATTTGGTCTGTGTATTCTTACCTCTCATACGAGGTAAGAATACACAGACCAAACATCTTAATTATTAAATAAACCTCTTAATGTTAAATTATTTTGAGTCTGTTTATCTCACCTCAATATTAATAACACTTGACGATTTTATTATTAATTTAACACTTCTCATTGAAGGATAAATTATATTTGAAGAGAAAAATTTTCGCCTAGACCAAGACTCGAACCCGGGACCCTTGGCTTTCCAGGCCAAGTGCTCTACCAACTGAGCTACCGAGGCGAGTTGCGATCTAGGTGCAAATTTTTCTCTTATATACATTGTAATTCCCTCGCGCCATATGCTTGAAACCATAGCTTATCCTTCAATGAGAACTGTTAAATCAATAATAAAATCGTCAATAGAAGCCCCTACTGGCTTTATAAAGTAGTGTTAAATTCCCAATAAAATGTCTTCTTAACTAAAGAAGCTGCCATTTGCAAAGATAGAAGCTACGGTTTCAAGCATTTGGCACGAGGGAATTACGATGTATATAAGAGAAAAATTTGAGTCTAGATCGCAACTCGCCTCAGTACCTCAGTTGGTAGAGCATTTGGCCCGGAAAGCCAAGGGTCCCGGGTTCGAGTCTCGGTCTAGGCGAAAATTTTTCTCTTCAAATATAATTAATAACACTCTTAATGTTACTTCCTTTTGTATTTTTAAAACTTGATGTTTCATTTGATATGTTTCAATATGTTGTTCATACTATCGTCAGGTATTCCAGACAAGAATCTGAACAAGTTGACAATGGTATGAGAACATATTAAAACATGTCAAATGAAATATCAAGTATTTATGAGGTATGATCACTAGATTCACTTTTATTTTGAACTTATTCTTTCCGTATTAAAATGTCTAATATGTTATTTTTTAATCTAAACAAGCTTTTAACATATTATTTCCAACATAGAGCATGCTGATGCCACCATGTTGTCTTTTATGACATTTCTGGTTTTATCCCCTGGCATTGGCAGAATTGTAATCTATTTCTTAGGTTGGGGCAGCTGGAAGGCGGAGTTACGTTATCACAATGATATAATGAGGGATAAATAATAATGAAGCACCAGGAGAGCTCTTAACCTAAATTCCAGACCATGGGCAACCACAGGAATAATTTCCTTTAAGGAAAAATTTTTATGGTTTGACCAGGAATCAAACCCGGGACCTCATGAACTGTAGTCAGAAATGTTGATCACTAGCCCATGAGGCTGGTCTAAGCCTTTTTCATTATTTTCCATTGAAGAGAAATTTGAAACAAATCTCGAGGAATTACCCACACCAGATCTGAATATAAAACAGACAGTTCAATGCAAAAGCAGATTGCGACCTCAATGTTGGATTAAGAACATTATTGGGTGTAGCAGCTTAAATAATAGGTCTGTTCGACCTAATTCACACACACTTCTCAGGTGAGACATGTACCAATATGAAAACCATAACTGACTGAGGTTCTGAAGTGACAAATGCACGCTATTGTTTCTCCTGCATTTTCCTTACTAGAGAAAATCTATGGACACACACTCGAGTGAAAGGTTTTAATCATCTGGCAGATAAAATAAAAAGCACAAATCACAAAACAACATATCCAAAACATATATTTAAATTAATATTGGGAAGTAAACATTATGATGTTATATCATTAATAGTGAGTGGATGACTTATTTTTAACGACTCACCTCATATAATTTCAAATTTCTTTGATACCGGCAGTTTCAGACAATATCTTGTCCCTCTTCAGTCATGGCTTCATAGTGGAAGCCATGACTGAAGAGGGACAAGATATTGTCTGAAACCGCCGGTATCATAGTGGAAGCCATGACTGAAGAGGAACAAGATATTGTCTGAAACCGCTGGTATCAAAGAAATTTGAAATTATATGAGGTGAGTCGTTAAAAATAAGTTCTCCACTCACTATTAATATCCAAAACATTTTAAATCTTGGATACTACGAATATAGTTAAACAATATGATAGTATAAGAGGATAGTCACTCTGCATAATGAACAAGTATAGCAGAAATGGTATATTTTGAACAAGCAGAATATTAATGATAATGTTCTAATATGTTATATATTTTAATAAATTGCAGTAGGAAGTAACATTATGGTATTCTTAATAAATAAGGTGAATCTGATCGTCTTACCTCATAATTACTTGATGTTTCATTTTACATGTTTCAATATGTTGTCAATACTATCGTAAGCTCATCCAAACTGTTAATTTTTATATTATCAGCCCTGGATGTCGACTCCGTTGACTGAAGAATTAATGATTGTAGAATTGTAGACTCATGAATTTTGAAATTCACGGGAGAGGGATTTGATAAGCAAGTTCTTTGGGCCACGAAAAGATAGAGTAAGAGTCGACATCCAGAGATGACAACTTAAAAATCAACAGTCTGGACAAACTGACGATGAAACAGAAGTGTTTTGAAACATGTCTTTAAAGAACTCAACTTTTATGAGGTAATATGTAACAGATTCACCTTATTTATTAAGAAGAACCTCGTATTGTTAGTTCCTATTTTCTTCTTCTTCTTCCTTCCAAGTATTAGGCCAAGGCCTGTTACGATCCTATAGAAAATTTTCCCTCCAGCGTTTGAGGGAAATTCTCGTATAAGACTTGAAAGCATAATAATAGTTCCTTCGATTGGTTGCTGGCCAAAGGAAGGTAGTTCCTATTGTAATTTTATAATAGAATAATTATGTTAATATTATTCTTTTTAAACATCTTAATGATGGACAAATTATATTTTTCTTTTCAAATATAATTTGTCCAACATTAAGATGTTTAAAAACAAATAATATTAACATTGAAAGAAGCACTACTGGCTTTGTAAGTAATGTTTAAATTCCCAATAAAAAGTCTTAATAAAGAAGCTGCCATTTGCAAAAATCGTAGCATTTGGGGTTAGGGAATTAACTATGTATAAGAGAAAAATACACATTTAGATTGGAGGTCTAGGTAGCTCAGATGGAAAAGCATTGACATAGAAAGTCAAAGGTCCTGGGTTAAAAGCCCAGTGTAAGTGTATAATTTTCTTTTCAAATATAATAGAATAATTATGTTTATATGTTACAGAAAGCTCTGCAACTTGTACGTCTTGTGGAGGAGAGGCTGCAATCGTCTGTGTCCTTATGACCATTACTGCCCCGCCAGCTTCTGCGCAACAGAGAACTCCAGCTGGTGGATGGTAGGAGTTATTTCATCTCAGTATTATTTTTTGACAAAACAAAATTCATGAAACTGTTGAATACAAACAAATATAATTTTTTTTATTGAATCTCCAATAATACAAACCCAATAAATGTCTTCTTAACTAAGAAGCCATCATTTACAAAGATAGAAGCTATGGTTTCAAGCATTTGGCGCGAGGGAATTACAACGTACATAAGAGAAAAATTTGCGTCTAGATCGTAACTCGCCTCGGTAGCTCAGTTGGTAGAGCACTTGGCCCGGAAAGCCAAGGGTCCCGGGTTCGAGTCCCGGTCTAGGCGAAAATTTTTCTCTTCAAATATAATACAAACCCTATTTCACCATCCGGTATGTTAGGGTTTTAGTTACAATACAATTAATTATTTACAGTAATTTAGAGTATGGTTAATTTCTAGCATTACCAGTACATAATAATGGATTATGAACAAATAAATAAATTAACAAACCAAAAAACTAACTGAAAGTCTCTTAAAAATATGATAGATAAAGTCACACAGCTTTCTATAGCAACACTTCTTACATAAAATATTTGATAATGGCAAAAACCTAATTTTTTAATAAATTCATGTCTTTTGGAATCAAATGCAGGACACTCAAATAACAGATTTGAGATAGTCTGGCTGGAGTTCTTGCAAATACAGGTATCTGCACCTATTTTAAATCATTCCAAATTTACCATGTCCAGTCATAAATTGTGTTAATACAAAATTTGGTTCTACATATTTGCGCTTTATTTGGTCAAAAACAGTTGGGAAAAATCATGTTCTTGTCAAAGCACCATTAATACTGTTTAACCACTCAGCATTCCAATTTTGTATGAGATCATTTCTTAATACTTCTTTAATATACGACAGAGGACAGAAGGAGTAAAAGTAATCCATTAAGTTATGTAGATAGGAAATAACACTATGAGGTTTTTTAATATTGTTTATTAGAATTAGCAGCTGATTTGGCAAGAAAATCTGCACGTTCAAAATATAATAATAGAAAATTATAATTTTAAAAATGTTAAAGGGTTTACCATCCTCAATTTTATCATAGACAATGAAAACAAAATGGAAAATGAAAAAAATAAAAATTTCAATAATGAAAGGAAACAGAATATACTTCTCATTTTTTATCTGTTTAAATAAAAAAGTGTTACCTAAAAGAAGCAAACTGTTTATTAATATTTAAAGGAAGTAAAACTATGAGGTTTTATACTAAGAAGAATAATTTCTGAACTATACATGGTCCCAGTGGACTAGCGGTTACTAATGTCCTTATCTGGGATTTATCAAATTGATTGCAAAGATTGTGGAAAAATATACATAGGAAAAAACAAAAAGGAACTTGAATACAAGATTGAAAGAATACCTTATAAATGTTACAAATGGGGAAATATGTTGTTGTTGTTTTCAAATGCTGGGCCTTGGCACTGAAGCCATTAGCATTCTTGCTCTCCAATATTTCTCTATGGTGGATCCAACAGGTAATACTTCACAGGTTTGTAGGTGTTCTTCATTCATTTCTTCGTCTTTATTGCATAGAGGACAATTTGGATTCGTGTAGATTCCTATTTTATATAAATGTTTGGCCAAATAGTCATGTTCTGTAAGCAGTCTAAATTTTGCTACTGTAGTTTTACGTGGAATTTCTGGAATAATATCTGGCTTCTTTACTAAAATATTCCATTTTTTTGTCTGTGGCTTTATTACATAGGTCTTGGTTTTGTTTGATTTTATATTTGTTTTTAATTATTCTTTTTATGGATGTGAAAGATAAGCTTTTAAATCTGCAAAATCTTGCTACACATGAATGGTCAGAAAAACACAGCATCAAAAAAAAAAAAGGGCACAATATTGAAACGCTTAGATAAATCTAAGGAACTCACAGTTTAGGAGAAAATTCACATCCTCAAAAATAAAAGGAAAATCATGAATTTTGAAATTACCAGGGAAAAAGATTTAATTTGGAAGTTCCATCACTCAGCCAACAGAGAGAGCAGGAAGCAACCTACAAGATAGCCAACCACCAATTCAACAGCTAAATGGAATTGAGAATGATTGAATATCATATATTTAAACCTCATAGTGTAACTTCCTAATGATTTTAAAATAAATCATATATTTTCCTAATCTTCAAGAATATCTCCAGTTATGAGGTGAGTTGTAAAATCTAACAATTTATTAATTAACCAAACTGGTTTTAAAAGTTGGGCTTCTTTTTCAATTTTATGATTCTCCAGTAAACTATGTGCTGCAATTCTATTCAATAGATAGTAGATAGGGACAGAGAGAATCTCGTTAATCCATTAATAGGATTGTTTTGTTTTGTTGAATAATCGTAGTATTTTCCTGCACACTTGTATTGATCTTGTCAAAAGTGTATCATTATTTGCTATTACTTGAATGGCAAATTTAGAATCAACCAGAAAAACAGCCTTTTGAAACTGATTAAGTCAATGTTTTTAATGATGTAAACACATGATTTAAGTAACAAAACAAAAATATATTCAGTAAACCAGCAATATTGGATTATAAATTTGACTTGATGAGAATTTTCTTAGTTTATACAGCTTCTGCATGACTGATTAAAAAAAATGGATAAGCCAAATTTATAATGACTTATCTCAAGTATGAATGCTATTGGTACACCTGCAATACAACTTACGATTCTTTTTTTTTTCAAGTGTGTGTACATTCTGGTCAAGAAAGATTGAATGTCTGGTAATATGTAAATTTTATATCAATTTTAACTTTTTAAGAATTAAAGCTATGATGTATTATTTATTTAAATAAAATTGTATCACCTCCACCTCATATTCTTCTTCTGTTTTTATAATATATTTGGGAATTTTTAACATTATGAGGTTCAATTCATAAGAATTAAATGAATCGTGATTTCTTCTTACCTCATACTTCTATGTTTTTTTAAATATAGCACTGCAGTATCAGCGACCATTGTCACCATCCTCAGCTGTTTTCACGACTGTCAATTTTTTCTTTTGCCGGTAATTATCCAAAGTGCCATCTGGTGTTCTTTTGAAGGAATTATTTTCTGAACTGCCATCTGAACACCAGATGGCAGTTTGGATAATTACCGGCAAAAGAAAAAATTGACAGTCGTGAAAACAGCTGAGATGGTGACAATGGTCGCTGATACTGCAGTGCCGTGTTTAAAAAAAACATAGAAGTATGAGGTAAGAAGAAATCACAATTCATTTAATTCTTATTCTTCTTTTGAATCACTGCTCATTATATTTTCTTATGCCAACTTGTAATTTTGTTTGTTTTGTTCAGGTTGTCATTATGTATTTGAAGTTCGTAACAGACTGCATCGTAGTTCCTGCACTGAAATTTACTATCAGTGCAACCTACAGTCAACGCACACAAACATGCTTCTAGAACTGTTGGTACAGCTCATCAACGAACCCTGCTTCAACATTCTTCGTACTAAGGTACAGTATTAGCAAATTCCAAAGAAATGAAGCTATTGAGGTTATTCTCATGAAGAGATTTTTGAAAAATTTCTCCATTATCTAGTAGACACCGAAAATGACCAAAATTTATACATACATACATAATATACTGCACTGGGAGCCTGAGTGGAGTAATTGGTAGCTTGTACTGTACAAGGTTAGAGGTGATTATTTTTTATTTTATGTAGTGGTAATAAGTAGATGTTTTTGTAACAATCGTTGAATGAATTAGATCAAATCAACATAAAATTGAGACTAAAAATTACTTGTCTTAGGAAACTAATGAAATGAACAAAAATAAAGAAAAATTAAATTTGAAGAGAATCATGTAATTTATCCTTCAATGAGATGTGTTAAATTAATAATAAAAACATAAAAAATAAGGAAATTAACAAAGACAAAAAATCAGGAATTTATAGGATAAAATATGGGGATTATAAAAAAAATCTACATAATGAAAATAAGAAGTAACTTGAATATCAGAATGAAGAAACACCTAAGGAATGTAAAAAAAATGGGAAATAAAAAATTCTACTCTACTTCCTTATACTTGATCAGAAAAGCATTGAATTGTAGGAAAGACAAAATTAATGAAACGATTAGAGAATTCTATAGAACTCACAGTTTGGGAAAAAAAAATTGCATGCAAAAATACAATGACAAAATAATGAATTTTGAATTTCACAAGGAAAAAGATTTAATTTGAATGTTCATTGGTCCACCAACAGAGGGAGAAAGAGTACGCCTATAGGAATACAATTATCAAATCAACAATCAGATGCCATTTTTTTTTTTTAATTTGAAGAGAAAAATTTTCGCCTAGACCGGGACTCGAACCCGGGACCCTTGGCTTCCCGGGCCAAGTGCTCTACCAACTGAGCTAGTTGAAAATAAGTAAGAATTTCATTTAAAATGTAGCTCTGGGCATGAACAAAAGTGGGTCCGGCGGATTACAGAAGTAAATTTCCACATCATTTAAATATACAATATTTGCAGATGATTGGCTCTCTGAAAGCATTATGACGTAGATACACAGAACTCACATCTTTAACATTTTCCAATACCATTATTTTAACACAGTTCCTATAATGGATCATATTATAATATTATAATGATATTGTGAAAGGAAAGATGGAAAACGTTAAATAACATCAATTACTGCTTATAAAAGTGATGGTGTAAAATTCTCAAACATAGATACTTCTAAATGAAGGGGCCAGCTGTTGGCATTGATAGTGACACCTACCTGGCAGCGGACGAAATGAGAATTATAGATTTGTATATGTGGAAGAATTGTTAATGTTTGAACCATGTCTAGAATGGTGTAGTGGTCTACATATTCGTACGGAGAACGAGAGGTCCACGGTTCGATTCCTGGTTGACATTAATTTTTCTTTCACTGTATCATTATAATGTAAAACCGGATATTTATCCCCATATAATAATAATAATAAGGGTTTTTGTTTTGTTTATGTAATATTTAAATATGATTATATTTATTTCTATTAAGAATGGAAATAAGATTGATTTAGAGAAATCAAATTTTTTATATGTATATAAAAAAAATTCAAACTGGTCAATATAAACTGTTAATACAGTTGGATGTATTTCAAACTGATTTAATACATGTAAAAATACTTTGAATATTTTAATTGATATTTTTTATAAATAAATAAATGGGATTGGACGAAATGGATGGTAGTCAGCCAGTAGTACTCCTTCCTTTTCAGTTGGACCAATCAGAACTTCCATATTATAACTGAGATGAAATGGGATTTTTCCCAGAACAACAAGATGGCTACAATACTTGAAAGAAGTCAGACATGTAAAACTACAGGTCATCAAGAAATAAGAGAATTATAGTTCATTTCTTGATATTAGTTGACAAAATGGTGTCAAAGTTATGGAAAATAATATCATAGTAGAAATTTAATTCGTATGGAGTATAAATAATCCATAAAGTGAAAATAAAGTGTTAGTGAGTGAAAAATTGACCGTTGGAAATACTCATCCATTACATATATGAAGTAATCTTCTATAAGTGAAATTTATAGCCTCAGGGGTCCTCATCTAGGGGATATGTGGATGGCGACCACAAGGTGCCCAAGCTGAGCAAAACATTTCTTCCACTTACTTGTGTTTTGCACTCTTTTAACTTTACTATCTAACTTCTCTTGGTTAACTCTTGTTTTTTCGACCCCGACGCTATTAGGGCATCCGAGGGCTAGGGAGTCTTTCCTTTCTTCCATTTCTTCTTTCCTTTATTTTCTTTTCTTCTCCAGAAAAGCCTGACCAGAGGCTATAAGATGGCAGCCCCATCACTGGTCTTGCCTTCCTTTGGCCAGCAACCAATCGAAGGGACTATTATTATGCTTTCAAGTCTTATACGAGAATTTCCTGGAAGGATCAAAACGCTGGAGGGAAAATTTTCTATAGGATCGTAACAGGCCTTGGCCTAATACTTAGAAGGAAGAAGAAGAAGTGAAATTTATTAATTTAAGCCGGAATCTTTTAAATTATTGATATTTTACAAGATTTATCTAAACAGATGTGAAAACTTTAATAAAATGACATTTACTTTAACTGTTAACAAAAGTGTCATTACTTATTCATGTAAGAAACCTTCCCTCATTCCCTTGAAGGGAATCATCAGTGCCGTGGCAAATAACAGTGATCAAAATTATTACAATCATATTTCTATAACGTGGGACATTACATCCAACAACCCACCTTTAAATGGCCATCTTTGTTCGTGCATTTTACTATAGTCCTGGAAAAAATACCAAATGTGAGGTGAGGTATTGCACTGGCACTTACCATTTACTCGTCGGTGCAAATAATTTTCCCAGAGGATACTCATTATAGTCGGTGTATAATTCCCTTTACGAATGAAACATGTAGAACCTAACACTACTTGTAATAGGGACTTGCAAAGCATACAAATAAATACGCAGTCTATAGGTGGACCCAAATATAGACTTAGTTCATCTTTCCTGAAATAAGTCACCTCTAGTGTGTTATTGATCATAATGTTCTAGAAAGCTAAACATATTTAATTTGGCTAATAACATTTTTTATTGCAATCATGAGAGGAAGAGGGAACCAATACCTTGCACTAAACTTAGGTTTAAGATTATGGTGGAAATGGCTAAGCAAATTACTAATCAAAAGGCATACAAATTTAACGAAAATAATATATTTAACTTTCACATGGAAAAAACACTATGAGGTTTATTTTAAGAATTAAATTAATATTTTTATTACCTCACCTCATATCCTTTTTCTTCTAGACTGCAGTTTCGGAGCTATATCTCCATCATCAGTAGCCTCTCGTCAACCGGTGTTATGTCGTTTCTTGGCAGTTTTCTTCTTCCTTCTCAAGATATAGCTCCGAAACTGCAGTCTAGAAGAAAAAATATATGATGTGAGGTAATAAAAATATTAATTTAATTCTTAAAAAGAATATAATTGTAGTAATGAAGAATAAATATAACATTTAACTGTAGCTTTTAACATAGTTAAAATGAACAAACAATGGAAAATATGAACAGTTGCTAATATTAATTAAGCAAGAATATAAACCACTCATGCATATTGAGGTTTCCACTCATACTTGAAACAACACATTTTTCTCGTACAGCTATGATACAACCAAAAGAGTCCCCTCCCATGTTGAAGGAACGAAAGCGTAGCTTCGACTGTTGAAGTCAACTTCGTATCGTGGACATTACGTATCGCGCATACATTCAGTGCACCATCACGTAATATGGGACAAGGAACCAGGAAAACAAGGAGGGGTAGAGCGCAGATCATACAAATGGCACTAGAGTCTACTAAATAACGTCACAGCAGGCAATATTCATGTCAGTGTAAAATCTGATTCATTTAATGATGATTGTTAAATAAAGCATCATAGTGTCAACTTTCTAAAAATATAAATTATCTAAGATGTTTTTGTGTTTTAGGAGCAACTTGGGTATATAGTATTTAGTGGAATACGAAGAGCTAATGGAGTTCAAGGTCTTCGTGTTATTGTGCAATCTGATAGACATCCTAGCTATGTAGACCAGAGAGTTGAAGCCTTTCTTGCTAAAATGGAAGTAAGTATATGAACTATAAGAACCTCATATATTTAACTATGAATATGTATATACATTGACGATTTTATTATTAATTTAACACTTCTCATTGAAGGATAAATTATATTTGAAGAGAAAAATTTTCGCCTAGACCGGGACTCGAACCCGGGACCCTTGGCTTTCCGGGCCAAAGATAGAAGCTATGGTTTCAAGCATTTGGTGCGAGGGAATTACAACGTACATAAGAGAAAAATTTGCGTCTAGATCGTAACTCGCCTCGGTAGCTCAGTTGGTAGAGCACTTGGCCCGGAAAGCCAAGGGTCCGGGTTCGAGTCCCGGTCTAGGCAAAAATTTTTCTCTTCAAATATAATGTATATACATACCTTTCTATACAGTAAAAATTCTAATAAATAAGCTAATATGATCAGAAATTAAAGAAAAATGGATTGCTGACAGCATGAAAAAAATCATGGTCAACTATGATTAAAAATTCTGTAACAGGTTTTCCATGACATAAGCAGTGCGTGGGTTCCACTTAAGAACTGGGGCCTATTCCACAAAAGTATGGTTTAATACATTATTAGTTACAAGTAAAATTTCATGTAAAGTATGAATTTGTAACTTTCTAATCCACAAAATAAGGTACATGACATAGGTAATCAATAAAATGGTACAAGTGACATAATAAAATATAGTGTGTCAAAACAATTATTTACCGTCTGTCATTCCTTGAATTAGGTTATGTTAAGATTTAATTTAAATTGTTCTTTATACCTGACCTTATATCCAGTCTTCTAATTACACCAGTTTCAAAGCATAGGCAGCTTAATCTTCAGTAATTTCTTGTCAACTGATGTTATGTCATTCAGGAGAACTGCTTCTTCCTCTCTCTGTTGGTAAGGCTGATGAATCTCTGAATCAAATAAAAAGTCGCGGAAGTTTGAAATTCATAAGTTTTTCTTTCTCTTTTTTTTTAATGTGGATCTTTTCCCAAACCAAATGAATTGCACATTAAAAAAAAACAGAAAGAAGAACTTATGAATTTCAAAATTCCCAGAGATTTTGATTTGATCCAGAGGTTCTTCGGCCCACCAACAGAGGGAGGAAGAAGCAGTTCTCCCGATCTGGATAAGAGGTGAGATGTAAAGCATTTTGATTTAAATCTTAAATTAAACCTCATAGTGATTCTTCCTATAAAAGTTTAATAGGTTGTATTAACCTTCTTATTAACAATAAATAAGGTGAATCTTGTACATCTCACCTCATAAATTTACATTTCAATTAACATGTTTCGATATGCTGTTCATATCATCATCAGCTTGACCAGACTGTTAATTATGTTGTTGGCCCCAGATGTCGACTTCCACACCTCTTTTAGTTGACCGAAGAACTTGTAAATCAAATCTTTGTATTAATGTGAAGTAAAATTAAAATAGAAAATAAATTCTGTTCACTTCACCTTATATCCTATCTTCTAATTAAGTTTCATCATCAATAATTTCATGACTGATTTGAAAAAAAAAAATCATGACCAAAGTTTTGTCGACTAGGAGCATTGCTTCTTACTCCATCTGTTGGTGGACCAATGAACGTCTGAATCAATTATATTTGAAGAGGCTTTCCAGGCCAATGCTCCTGGGTTCAAATCCCAGTTTGAGCGTATAATTTTTCCCTTCAAATATAATTTATCCTTCAGTGAGAAGGGTTAAATTAATATAAAAAATATGTATATATATCTGAATCAAATCAATTTCTTCGGGAATTTCAAAATTAAATTAAATTTTGAAATTCCCGGGGAAGTTGATTTGATTTGGAGTTTCATTAATCCACCAACAGATAAAGTAAGAAGCAGTGCTCCTGGACGACAGAACATTGGTCATGAAATAACTGATGATGGAACTGCCTAGGTTTCGAAACAAGTCTAATTAGAAAACACGGTGTGAGGTGAGGTGAACAGGATTTATTTTAAATTATATCTCATAATGATATTTTCTACAATAGGTCATGAAATTACTGATGATGAAACCACCTAGATTTCGAAACTAGTCTAATTAGAAGATAGGATGTGAGGTGAACAGAATTTATTTTAAATTACACCTCATAGTGATATTTCCTATAAAGTTCAAAGTGAGGTAATTAGAATGAGAGATGTAATTTTTTGATTGTGAGTTACTTTATACCTCTCTTCACTGTTGTCTCCCTATAATAGACACTGTGAGGTGAGTTATTTAAACAATATGTTCTCCGATGAATTTTAATAGACACTGTTATTTAATTACAGGATTACATTGAAGATATGTCAGCAGAAGAGTTTGAACGACACAAGGAGGCACTTGCAGCTCAAAGACTTGAGAAACCCAAGAAATTGTCGGTGCTTTCTGCTCGCTTCTGGTCAGAAATACGTCTCAACAGTATAATTTTGATAGAGCTAATATTGAAGTTGCTCATCTTCGTTCATTGAAGAAACAAGATATATTAAATTTCTTTAAGGTAAGTAGTGTCATATTTGAAGAAAAAATTATATGCTCAGACAGGGCTTTCAAACCAGGCCTTTCGCTTTCTAGGCCAATGCTCAACCACTGAGCTCTCTGGGCACTCCAATATAAACACAAATTTTTCTCTTATACATTGTTAATTCCCGATCGCCGAATGCTACGAGCCTTTGCTTTGATTGTGCAAATGGCGGCTTCTATTTAAGATGACATTTTATTGGGAATTTAAACGTTACTTTATAAATCAATCAGGAATTAACAATGTCTAAGAAGAGAAAAAATTTGTGTTTAGACTGGAGTGCCCAGATAGCTCAGCGGTAGAGCATTGGCCTATAGAAAGCCAAAGGTCCTGGGTTCAAACCTCAGTCTGAACATATAATTTTTCTCTTCAAATATAAATTGTCCTTCAGTGAGAAGTGTTACATTTATAATAAAAACATCGAAAGAAGCCCTACTGGCTTTATAAAGTATTTACATATACACACACAAGGTTTATAGAATGTATAACAATATAACTGATGAAAGTCTGTATAAGGGTTTTTTATTAGTCATCATCATCATCATCACCATCCATGCAAGTATTAGGCCATGTGGCCTGTTATGGTCTCGAAGAGAAATATTCCATCCAGCGATACTTTGCCTTGGTGGCAGTAACGAAGCATGGTTTTTGGAATTCTGTGAGATGACATTAATTGAAAATGGGCTTTCCAGTTGTTCTGGTAGTTCTGTATATGATGGAGAATGGGTTCTACATGTAACTCTTCCATAATTTCCACATTTCTTTTATGGTCCCACTTTGTATAGCCTGCTGTATGGCGCATAAATTGCATCTCATTTGCTGTTATTCGGCTTTCATCTCTTCTTCGTATTGTCCATGCTTCACTACCATATCTTAATACTGTCTTGCGACAACCTTATAAAGCCGTAATCTTGTTAAGTTATGTAGATAGGAAATAACACTATGAGGTTCTTTAATATTGTTTATTTTTTATCATTTCACTCACCTCATACTTCATAATAAGTATGAGGTGAGTGAAATGATAAAAAATAAACAATACCGTAATCTTGTGTTCTTTTGTACTCTAGTTGGTTTCATTATACTGTTAATATCCCCGTTGCTTTTGTGAAATTTGTGATTTTCTTTGCTTTATCAGCTTCATCTTGAAATGTTAAATTGTAACCCAAATAATTAAATTCATTTACTCGTTCTAAAATTTCATCATCCAAAACAATTTTGCTAGATATAAGGTTTTTTTCCACAAAAGGCCATCACTTTAGTTTTCTTTGTATTGATTTCCATTTGTACCTTTTTGCAATTATATTAAAATTGTGTATAGAATACTGTAAATCTCTTTCTGTTGTAGCTATTAATACCAATAATCTGCAAAAAAGCAGGGAGTCTATTTTTAGTATCGTTTAGTTGTTTCTTGACTCACCTCATACTTCTTAACTCCCAAGCAGACTCGAGTTTCTTCACTTCATTTGTGACATTCTCAATGCTGTATTACGTTCACAACTGATGTCCAACGGCCTCCTCTCCTGCAGACTGACCTCCATGCCATCTGATGACTGACCGACGAACTTCCAAATCAATCCCCTCTCCTTATCACTGGGCATTTCAAAATTCATAGTTGTGTTTTTATTCTTCCATATGTAAAATTTTTCCCAAATTGTGAGTTCCTTCAGTTTTTCCAATTGCTTAAGTAATTTTGTTTTGGTTTCTATTCTATGTTTTTCTGACCAGCTACTGCAGATTTTTCTGTTTCTCCATTTTTAACATTTTTGAAGTGTTCCTTTAATCTTGTATTTAGATTCCTTTTTGTTTTTCCTATGTGTATCTTTTCACAATCTTTACAGTTAATTTGATAAATTCCCAATTTTTTGCAGTCTTCAATCTTTTCGTTTTTGTTGGTTTTTATTATATTACCTAAACTGTAATAATTTTTCGGTGCTAATTTAATGTTGAATTTGTTGAAGATTTTTTGAAACTTGTCAAATACTAAAGGGTGGTATGTGAACTTCTTGAATTTTTTACAAGTGTGAAGAGTACTTTCATTAATCATTTTTTGTTCCTTAAATTTATTTATTTTCTTGTGTATCATCTTTTCTTGAAATCCATTATCCTTTGCAATTTTTATGATGTGTTTTTTCTCTTTATTGTAATTTTCTTTGCTCATGGGAACGTTCTATTTTTAGGTTTATATTAATTTGAATAGAATCATGTCTCATCTGTTGTTTTTTTAATAGTAGTAAGACTGAATAATTTGTCATGTTAGTTTGGGTGCTTGTGAATGGCAATTTATGTTTGGCTAGCATTCCAAACACATACGGGAATTGACAACATATATAAGAGAAAAATTTGCATTTAGATTGGAACTCACCCAGATAGCTCGGTTGGTAGAGCATTGGTCTAGAAAGCCAAAGGTCCTAGGTTCGAGTCCCAATCTGAACGTATAAGTTTTCTTTTCAAATATTGTTGTTAAACATAAGGCCTAATTTTGATCTGTTTTCTAAATTCCTTTGGTGGTGCTGGATTTTTATGTTAATCATGTTATATTCAGTAAGTGAAACTGTTACAACAAACTTTTAGTTTGATATGTTTATCGTGAAAACACATCTTCACAATTATTAATACAAATAAGCATGTCTTTAAATTCAATGCGTTCACATTATTTATTTCTTCTTTCAAAGATTAATGAACCAACAATTATTTTTTACATTCTCTATCACAACTTCTTCCAACAGGAAATTGTTAAATGTAATTTCCAATTACCATGTACAAAAAATTCTTCTCCACCAACAATCCTTATTTATACAAAAAACAATAGAAGGTACATAGCAACGAATATCAAGTCCTCCTTATATCATTTCAAACTATTTAAGAGGAACTTCCTTGTGTTCTTAAACAAGGGGGCCCTCGAGGTGTTCCTAAAGCCTTGGAACTAAATGCAACCGCCACGTACAATGGCTGAGCACAGAGGAAAGCGACGTATGTCGACACAAATACGATTTATCCATCATTGAGTTGTATGAAATGAATAATAAAACATCGAAAGAAGCCGTACTGGCTTTATAATGTAATATAAAATTCCCAAATAAATGTCTCGTATAAGACTTGAAAGCATAATAATGGTCCCTTCGATTAGTTGCTGACCAAAGGAAGGCAAGAGCAGTGATGGGGCTGCTATCTTATAGCCTCTGGTCAGGC
The DNA here is from genome assembly GCA_030220185.1 of Diploptera punctata. NCBI lineage: Eukaryota > Metazoa > Arthropoda > Insecta > Blattodea > Blaberidae > Diploptera > Diploptera punctata. The sequence continues at coordinate 455,802 of JASPKZ010000435.1, forward strand.
TTTTCTGGAGAAGAAAAGAAAATAAAGGAAAGAAGAAATGGAAGAAAGGAAAGACTCCCTAGCCCTCGGATGCCCTAATAGCGTTGGGGGTCGAAAAAACAAGAGTTAACCAAGAGAGGTTAGATAGTAAAGTTAAAAGAGTGCAAAACACAAGTAAGTGGAAGAAATATTTTGCTCAGCTTGGGCACCTTGTGGTCACCATCCACATATCCCCTAGATGAGGACCCCTATGCCAATTTTGGAATATATCAAACAGTACCAACTAAATTGGAAACACCATCTAGAAAGAATGAGTTCAAATCGGATCCCCAAAACTGTTTATAATTATATACCAAGAGGACGAAGATCACTGGGCCGTCGTATGAAATGCTGGAGGGAAAATTGTCTATAGGATCATAACAGGCCTTGGCCTAATACTTGGAAGGAAGAAGAAGAAAAAGAAGAAATAAATGTCTTTTTAATAAAGAAGCCGCCATTTGCAAAGCAAAGGTTTCATAGCATTTGGTGCACAGGAATTGATAACGTATGTAAGAGAAAAATTTGCGTTTAGATTGGAACTCGCCCAGATAGCTCGGTCAGTAGAGCGATGGTCTAGAAAGCCAAAGGTCCTGGGTTTGAGTCCCAGTCTGAGCGTATAATTTTTCTCTTCAAATATGATTTATACATGCATTGTAGTGTTAACCTGGGAGTAATCTGATTGTAGGAACTAATACACCACACTGCTCCTCGTCGACATAAATTGGCCGTCCATGTGGTGTCGATGGCAGAAGGTGGAGCAGGATTAGATGAGAATATCCAACCTGTTCCAGTCGATGGTGAAGTGATAGATGGACTGCTGCCTCCTCCACCGTGTAAAGAGGTATATTACTTTTATATAGATCTTAGTTTCGTAGTTAGAATCCAATGCTGTTATAAACTATAATTAATTACATGCATCCAGCCATAGCTGATGACATTAGTCATACTTATTTTTTTTTTTTTCCAGCATACGAAGATAGAAGATATTACAGATTTCAAGAGCAGTCAGGGAATGTTCCCATTGGTTCAACCTTACATCAACATCAACACAAACAACACAAAGTCAAAGTTGTAGTTTTACTCATCGGACAGACATAATCTTATTCATAGTTTGTATGAAGTTTACTTTTAAATGTCATCAACAGAGGTTACTAATAAATGGCTGAAGACAGTTTTTACTCTACTGAAGACTTTGTGAGTGGTGTGACATGCATAATTTAAACTAGTAAAATAGTTCTAAGAATTATGACTTATTTACAAATAAGTTTCACTAATACTTTCAAATTTAAATAAGAAGATTTTAACTGTAATAAATTAACAGAAATATATGTCAATGGTGTGATGTGTTTGACATCTGCAACTTCTTTTCAAATTAAGTTATGTAGTTATGCAACATTGTTGCGCAAAAGCAACGAAAACAAGTCTGCATAAAATTCAAGAAATATGAGGTGAGTCAAAATAACCAACTCATTAATAATTAAAAGAAACTTTCATAGTGTTATTTCCTACATATATTAAATAAAAATGCTTAATATTGTTCCTTCAAAGAAAGTCCCTATCTCTCCATTCATCACTACACTTACAGATACACTGGACTCTAACCATACACCAATGTTTTTTAAAATTACATCATCATCCTTACTCACTCCACCATTTCACATATCACAATGTACACAGACTGGCCAGAAATACACACCTGCTTGACCAGTAAGTCAACTGTACTCTTTCTGTCCAGGCAAGAAAACAATTGAACAAACATTACATGAATTCCACCTACAACACAGAAACCTTTTCAGGTATATATTCTATACCAAAATGTGGCACAGCATAAAATGCAGAGGCAAAAATTTTTCTCTTCAAATAAAATTTATCCCTCAGTGAGAAGTGTTAAATTAACAATAAAAACATCAATAGAAGTCCTATTGGCTTTATAAAGTAGTGTTTAAATTCCCGAATAAAAATGTCTTCTTAACTGTGAAGCCGCCATTTGCAAAGATAGAAGCAAAGGCTTCATAGCATTTGGCACGAGGGAATTACAACGTATATAAGAGGAAAATTTGTGTCTAGATCACAACTTGCCTCGGAAGCTCAGTTGATAGAGCATTTGGCCCGGAAAGCCAAAGGTCCCGGGTTCGAGTCTCAGTCTAGGCGAAAATTTTTCTCTTCAAATAAAAAAGAAATAAGTGAGAATGTCAAATAACAAAATGACAATCTCTCCATCATTTCACTCTGTATGATCAATCTCAAAAGCTTAACTTCAAACACAAGAAAGTATATGTAGTTGATACGTAAATTAATGAGTCATATATAGTTGAGTTGAAATTAAACTGTAAATAAGAATTTTATTTGAAAATACAATAGGAAGTAACATTATGAGGTTTTACATAATAATAAGTTTGTTACTATCAATTTTAAAATCAGTTTCCATTTCAAATAAAAAATTAAGTGAGAGATACAAAAAAAAGTTATTTGAATTGTTTGTTGCATTTGCCAAGATATATAAACTGTATAAATATGGCAGATTATATAGTTTTACTCCCTGTATTATTTCCATATTAATTGCTAAGGAAGTATCAATTAAACAAGAGGATAAATTTTATTACTTGGGCACAATGATTACGAAAGAGGGAATTAAATCTTTGGATATTCAATGACGGGTTGAACGGGCAAAAACAAAAAAAGAAGTATTAGGAACATTGAATTCAATGTCATGGGATAAGAATTGTCCTATTAGCAGTGGCGCGGGAAGTCAAATTTCTTTAATTTCTCTTCACACCAGTTTTTACAAAAATCCCCAAAATCTTCTTATTTCTTTCACAATTATTCATTGTATAAACACACCTGATTTTTCTGCTTTGAGTCTTATATAAATACAATCTATCTCATAGTTCACTTCTCTTCACACGCAGAAATCCTCATAACATTTTCTTCCTTAATAAATAAGTTGAATCTGCTGTCATCGTACCTCATATTTTGTCGTTTCTTGTGAGACATGTTTCAAAGGATCTCTGTTCCATCTTCAGTTGGTACAGACTGATGATCTTTAAGTTGTCAGCCTGTATGTTGACTCCTGTTCCATCTGTTTGTGGTTCAAAGAACTTACATATTAAATTTCTCTTCCCGGGAATTTCAAAATTCATATGATGAAGGCAGATTCAACTTCTTTATTAACCCTTTACGTGTCATGAGCCGATTAGATCGGCTCTGGTACTCCTGTCCATTACCTGCCAGACAATATACTTAAACTACTTGCAAAACCGATCACATCGGAGGGTGCAATTTAAATTTCTGACACAAGAGATTTTACCAGTGGCATGCAGAGAGTTAAGTAGAGCCTCATGAGTTAGAGAAACGAAAAAAAAGAACCTCATTACTTTCTATTGTATTTTTATGAATTTTCTTCCTTGTCGCTCTTTAGATTCTCCTCACGACTGTCTGTCGTGATTCATTCACAACCGACTTGCATCCTTTTTTTATGAGATGATCAGAACTATCTGGAAACCCTGTCTGGGTCTCTCTCGAATCAAAACCCCAGAGAGGCAGACTCTTTCTAGAAAGGGATGCAGAGATGCATCTGGAGAACAGTCCTTTTAGAAAACACATTTGGAGAGATCATTTGCGAGTTGCATATTACCCGAATCCCCAATTGTCGTATAAGACGAGATCTGAATCTTGCCACTATGTGCAAAATTCAAAGATGATCCTTTGAGCAACAGATCAACACTGCATTACAGAATATTTCCATCAACAGTTTTAAAATTCATATTAAAGCACTGTTGAGGTTAAGTAATAAGATATTATATATATATATATATATATAAAATTGGTACCTAGTAAGTTAGTCGTCCTCAACTAAATTATTAAACTTCCATCAAGTAACGATTTTTATTATTAATTTAACACTTCTCATAGAAGGATAAATTATATTTGAAGAGAACACTTGGCCCGGAAAGCCAAGGGTCCCGGGTTCGAGTCCCGGTCTAGGCGAAAATTTTTCTCTTCAAATATAATTCCTTGGCCCGGAAAGCCAAGGGTCCCGGGTTCGAGTCCCGGTCTAGGCGAAAATTTTTCTCTTCAAATATAATTCCATCAAGTAGTTCTGTTATGGAGGCCTTTCAAAAACAATGTTTCAGCTTCCGCAATTTAACTGGTACTGATGTTGTATAAGTTGTACAACAAGTTTAGCTCTGCAGGTGTGTTCTCATTGTGTAGGTCTGTATTCTTTGCTTTTTTTAAAATCTCTATGTCTTCAAGGATGCTGATCCTGTTGTTATACTCTCTGTGTAGTACTGACATAGTATTATCAATTTTATTGAACTGATGACCCGTTTCTAGCACGTGTTTGGTCAGAAAACAAAGAAGAATCAATTTAACAAATAAAACGAAACTAGAAAAAGAATGTAATATAAATACAAACAATTGGATTACACTAACTTACACAGGAAATGAAGTGACCAAATTAGCTAATTTGATCAGGAAACAAGATAAAACATTAAAATCACCTTCAAAACTAATAACAAACTCATCATATCCAACAAAATAGAAGTAACAAATAAATATGAAAATAAAGGCGTTTATAAATTAAAGTGCAATAGTTGCAAAAAGTTCTACATAGGTAAAACAACAAGAAATTTCAACACAAGATACTCAGAACATTTCAAAAATTTTATTAATAACAAAGAAAAATCAAGTTTTGCCAAACACATACTAGAAATGGGTCATTAGTTCGATAAAATTGATAATACTATGTCAGTACTACACTGAGAGTATAACATCAGGATCAGCATCCTTGAAGATATAGAGATTCTAAAAGAAGCAAAGAATACAGACCTACTCAATGAGAACATACCCACAGACCTAAATACGTTGTACAACTTATATAACATCAGTACCAGTTAAAATGCAGAAGATGAAACATCGTTTTTGAAAGGCCTCCATATTGGAACTACTTGACGAAGTTTAATAATTTAGTTGAGGACGACTGACTTACCAGGTACTAATTTTATATATAATATCATAGAATATTTCCAGGAGCACAAAATTACATATAGGAAAGGTATTAGTTGAAAGTTTTTTATGCTAAAACTAAGTATGGGTTATGAATGAAAAATATAAAAGAAAGATTTAGACTGTTGCGAATAGATTATTTGAGAATAAGCGAAGGAGTATCAAGATTGGAAATAATCTAGAATGAAATTAGGAGATGGATGGAAGCGGAGGAGAGTGTGATAGATACATGTGAAAGAGGGAGTTAAAAAGATTGGACACCTAATGAAGATGCAATAACAGCAATAGCTTAAAAAATCTTTCAATGGACACTAGCTGGTAGAGGTATTTGGCGAAGATCAAGATCATGGTACCAAAAAGTTGAAGTCATTTGTTCAAAGGTACTTCAAGAAGGATGGAGATTGGGAATGGAAAGGCAGCTTCAGTTGAAAAATTCCTGAATAATAAAAATAATTTAAATCTTAAATTAAACCTCATGGTGAGTTTTTATAAAAAAGTTCAATAATAATAATATTTCCGTCTGGTGAGTTGAAATTTGAACACTGCTTAAGGGCTGTGAGTAATAATTCCCTTTCGATAAAAGGTAAAAAAAAATCCAGATTTAATTTATAATATATCTGTATTTTTGTGTTCCATAAAAAATAAGTACAAAATTGTACATTTGAGAAAAATGAGTTTGGAAAATTATGACTTTTGTAAAGTAAGATGCTTTACATTTATTAAGCTTCTTACACTCTTCGAGAACATCTGAATGTTTTTATCATTAATCAAAGTGTTCCCTCTAAACCTTTTATATTTAAAAAAATGAAAATTTTCTGATTGGTCTTAACACCCTTTATGCACACATATTTGTTTGAAATAGACATTTGAAGAAACTATGGTAAACATGTGTCAAGTTTGAAATACTTCATACACTATTAGTGTGTTGTTTTACTTTTTTTTGACCATAGTTTTGTTTCTTCTATACTTTTTTGTTTTTCACTTTATGCCTTTATAGATAATTTTTTGGACATGGCCTTATTCATTACAACGCTTCTCTGGGAGAAATTTCAAGGTAAGTTTTGGCATGCAATGGTTGACAGTTCCCTTGTTAGTTAGTTTCTCTTATAATAATAATCATCTTTCTTTTATGTTGTAGTCCAAAAAGGACTGTTAAGGTCTATAAAATATTTTCCAACCATCTCTTCCTAGACCTCCAGAAAATTATTTTGTATGTCTAATGATATGTCTTTTTTTTAACAATAATATTTTCTTTATTCTGACAGAGTTAAGGACATAAGGCCTTATCTTCCACTCAACCAGCACAAATATACAAATACATATGTACTTAATACAGGCTTTCCACTTTACAGCAGTTCACCCTTAATTCGTGCATTCCAGAGATTCCTATCTTCCCATTGTCTTTCTTCCATACCCCTCTTCATCATGGCATCATATATTCTCTCATACCATGTTGTGCTTATCCCCCTCTTCCTTCTGCCTGGTACCATCCATTCTAACACCCGTTTAGGCCACTGCTCCTCCAACTTCCGTTTTACATGCCCACATCAGTGAAAGATCTCTTTGTTATTCTCTCGATAACAGTAAAACAGAATACTAATTATAATGATTTAAAAAGACATTAAAAATTGCAATTTAAATTTCATGTACATTTTATAAGAAAAAGCCGCCGCTGTTGTCTTGAGATAGCATGCTGCCTTGTCATGCAGCAGGCCGGGGTTCGATCCCTGCTCAGGACAAGTTTCCTGGGTGAGGTTTTTTTCGGGGTTTTTCCTCCTGTAAGACATGTCAGGATACTTTAAGGTCCAAATGGTCCCCGAACATTATCTGGCCATCATTTTCATCAATACCATATTCACCTCATTAGATTAAGTTTAGGTTTAAGGCCTCTCCTGGTGCGTCATCATCCATCATATCATTGGGTGGGACAGCGTAACTCCACCTTCCAGGCACCCCAACCTCAGAAGTGGGTTACAATACGCCAATGCCAGGAGAGAATACCTGAAATATCAAATGACAAACAGGTGGCATTGAACAAAAAACATTTTATAAGAAAAACATGATAATATTATTAGCAGTAGTAATATAATAAATTAAAAGGGAAACACCAATTAATATATGTATATTATGAAAATACAATAGGAAGTAACAATATGAGGTTCTACTTAATAAATAAGTTTGGTCTGCTGTCATATTGTTATGAATTATGAGGTAAGATGAAGGCAGACCAAACTTATTTTTGTTATGTACATTATGTTACCAGGTAGCAGTTAATGACAAGTTCACTTCATTGATTACTTTTATAATTATGTCAAGATCTATTTATTGATTAATTGAAATATTCATTTCATTCGGTGCTCTTTGTTTTGATTATTACATATGGTTTCACATAGCTCACTGTTAAGTAGTTTTGACCATCATCTGTCTGTTCATCACTCTTTGGTCCAAAAGTTTTCCCAAGCACTTCATTCTCAAAATCGTTTTTCCTCCCTTAAAATAAGACACCATGTTTCACATGCACGTAATATAACTAGAAAAATAATAGTTTATATATCCTTAGCTTAACTTTTTCTAATATCATGATCCAGGCCATGTGGTCTGTTACGGTCTCAAAGAGGAATTTTCCATCCAGCACTTTTTTGGACATCCCAAAGATCTTTTGCCTTGGGGGTAGTAATGAAGCATGGCTTTTGGAATTCTATGAGATGGCATTCGTTGAAGATGGGCTTTCCAGTTGTTACGATAGTTTTGTATATGGTGGAGAATGGGTTCTACATCCAACTCTTCCATAATTTCCTCAGTTCTTTTATGGTCCCACTTTGTATGGCACATAAAGCACATCTCATTTGCTGTTATTCGTCTCTTTCATTGCTTCTTCATATTGTCCATGCTTCACTGTCATATCTTAATACTGGTCTTGCGAGAACTTATAAAGCCGTAATCTTGTGTTCTTTTGTATTGAAGATATTTGGAATAACTAGAGTCCCTATGGTCAGGGTGTCCAACAGTTGGGAAAATCTTGAAAACTGGGAATAAGTTGAGGATTTGAAAGCTACCGGGAAACAGATGGGAATTCGTAAAGATATATACATCTATCTAGTATTAAAATAAAAAGAATTGCAATCATTAAACTATATTCTAAAAATGTATATTGGAATATTTTTTGGAAGAAATATTTATGAAACTATAGCATACGTTTGGCAAAGTCAAGCTGTCACTGCTAAAGAAATGCCAGCATTTGTCAACACAATATCGCGTTTCAAAACAATACTTGAGCACACGTAGTTATAAATATAAGTTTTTATTATCTATACATATTAAAAATAAAGTTTTTTACAAAATTAGATTTACTAGAATTAATTCAATTTAGCACTCAAAAAACTCAGAATTATTCTTTGATGTCGTGAAAAAACTGGGAAATAGTCAGGAATTTCATATTTGTGATTTTCTGAACACACTGATAGTGCATAATAGCATGTGTATTCAGAGTTGAGCCTATGTTTAATTTCTTTCTGTACCTCATTCCAATCTGTAATTAATTTATTGTTTCTATTTATTTGAATTCTGCCTCTTTTCAAAATTTCCCTCATTTGTAATAAGTTATAATAAAAGTTTCGGAATTATTAATCAAGTTATGAAACCATCCCTTGTACAAAAAAAAACACCAGATTACGTTTATATAACACTTTGGCTAGACCAGTGATAAAACTTTTAAAGAAATTTGAGGCCAACCGGAACCTTTATAAATATTATAATAGTTACACATATATTATAGGAACATTTTGTAATATTACTATTAAATCCACCTTTATATAAACATTTAATTTTACATTCCGTTTAACTAATATGGTAGTGATGTATGGTAGTGAAGCATGGACACTAAAAAGGCAACATGAAAGCAGAATAGCGGCTTGTGAAATGAGATTCATGCACAGAACAGCGGGTTACACAAAATGGGATCAGAAAAGGAACACCGATATCTTAAAAGAATTGAAGACTACGCCAATTTTGGAATATATTAAACAGTACCAACTAAATTGGAAACACCATCTGGAAAGAATGAGTTCAAATCGGGTCCCCAAAGCTGTTTATAATTATATACCAAGAGGACGAAGATCTCTGGGCCGTCCTATGAAACGCAGGAGGGAAAATTTTCTATAGGATCGTAACAGGCCTTGGCCTAGGAAGGAAGGAAGAAGAAGAAGTAATAAGTATGATTCCCATATAATAATGTATTTGTATTGTTATTAAAAATTACAGTGGATAGCAACACTAAGAGGTAATTTACAATTTATAAAATGTATATCTGTGTTGAAATCCTTCTATCTTAACCTTTTAGGTGCCGTGAACCAATCGGCTCTGATGTTTCTGTCCGTTACCTGCCAGACAATATATTTAAACTACTTACAAAGCCGATCACATTGGCAGATGCAATTTAAATCTCTGACACAAGAGATTTTACCCATTGCATGCAGAGGGTTAACAAAAAATTTTATTTTTATTAAATGAATGGAAAGAATCAATAAATTATCATACCAATCTGTAAGAAAGGAGATAAAACTGATTGTAAATACTACAGGGGCATCTCATTACTTTCAACTTCATACAAAATTCTAACATATATTAGTATCCAGACTTACTCCCTAAATCGATGATGCGATAGGTGACCATCATTATGGATTTAGTAGAAACAGGTCTACATAGATCAGATTTTTAGTACAAGACAGAGTTTAGAAAAGAAATGGGGATTGTAATGGCACTGTGCATCAACTATATGTATACTTTATAAAAAAACATATCCAATTAAGAGGGAAAAGTTATATAGTATCCTGCTGGAGCTTGGAATTCCTAAAAAATTTAGACTTAATTGAATTTGTCTAAATGACATGAAGAATAGGGTGTATGTCAAATATTTTTCTGATACTTTTAAAATTCACAATGGGTTAAAGCAAAGAGATGCACTAATCTCCTTACTATTCAATTTTGTACTAGAGCATGTCATCAAGTCTTTAGAGGATGAAGAAGGCTTATATCTCAATCATATTAATAAGCTGTTAGTTTATTCTGATGATATAGTATTGTTAGGTGATAGCGAGGAGTTACTATGGGCTAACACGCACACACTATTGAGTAACATTAAGAAATTGGGACTGGAAGAAAATATCAGTAAAACTAAATAGGCTATAATGGTCACACACAGAAATACATTATATTATGGAAATGGGCAGTTATTTAAAATGGCTGAATTCAAATACCTAGGAATAACAAATTACAAATAGGAATAAGATTTTGTTTTGTTCACCCCAATGGTCTCAAGATAGTGTGCTGCCTTGTCATGCAGCAGGCCCGGGTTCAATCCCCGATTGGGAGACAAGTTTCCTGGGTGATTTTTTTTTAGGGTTTTTCCTCACTTGTAAGACAAATTCCAGGATACTTTAAGGCTCAAACGGTCCCTGAACATCATCTGGCCATCATTAACATATTCATTAAGTTTAGGATTAAGGCCTCTCCTGACGCATCATCATCATATATAATCGGGGCAACTTAACTCCGCCTTCCAGGCGCCCCCACCTCAGAAGTAGGTAACAATAAGTCCATGCCAGGGGAGAATACCAGAATGTCGAAGTGATGGCATTGAATAAAAAAAAATTACCATTTCACCGATAATCTCTATGGCCAATGACAGCATAGAGAAAGAAGTGAATGCAGGCTTAGCCAACTGTAGCATGTTACTTTCTATGTAGATTACTGCAATGGCTGGACATTCAGTTGAAATCCGAAATACAGGGGAACCGAAGGTTTGTACGTGTTATTTATAAAAATGTGTAGAATTAAAGCGGTTGTATTACTTTATTTACAATTTACTTACATTTTACATAAATAAAAATAAGGTATTTCGTTATTTCATTCTAGGAATTTTAACATAACCTCACTTTTGTATCAGTATAAACCTTTTCAAAACCATTTAAGGAAATAATTATAAATCAATTAAAGAAATTCAGACAACAAAAAATATTAAAAGAATATACCACCCTTGCAATCTGATTCAAAGAAAGGAAAACAATTCAAGAAAATTACTGGCTCTGAGGTTACAAATATGTCTCACACAATTTATCCTGAAATACATAACAAATTTCAAAAATTTGTCAAGTAATTCAATATTACATTGGCACCGATAGATAAATTTAGCCTTAGTAATTTATTAATAACCAATAAGAAATTGAACATCCCAGATAGTAAAAAAATCTGGAATTTATCAAATTAGTTGTAAAGACTGCAATTAAGTATACATAGAAAAAACAAAAAAGAATTTGGACATTCGCACAAAATAGAAATATTAAACATGGTGAAAATATATAATTTCAGGATGTGGTCGGTTTTATGTCTCTCACATTTCTACACTTACATTCTTATGCCACTGATGCACTAAACACTTGTAAACACGTTTTGTACTGTTTTAAACATTTTGCAATGATCTTCAAACTTTCTTCACAATATTTTATATTTATGTAAAACATGATCGTGGATACATTACTTCCTTGCTACTTTCCCATGTTGTTCCAACGTTGCCACCATTTGAAAATAATTTAAAACTATATTTAGTGTTAGTGTACGTAAAATTAGTTTATAGTTCATTAAATAGTACACATGTAAATTGCTTTGTTACGTTAGGAAATGGGAAGTTGGTTTACGTCATTTTTAAGCATTTGGGAAGAAATAATATGCATGTAAATTATTTTCTTTAGTTAGAAAATGGCAAGTTAGTTAACGTCCATTTTTTTTTACATTTGGAAATTTATTCCCAAAGTTGGTAACGCCGACTACCGGAGTCTATATTAACCATTACAGCAACTAGCGCATGCGCGCTGCGATTCTGTGGAACTTGGAAGAATTGCTGAGAGACATAAAACTGACTTTTTCCTAATTTCAAGAGGAACATCCCTTCCATTTTGAACCGATATTATGACTACCAGATTTTCGTTGGAATCTCCATCTATAGGCCTAACGTTACCATCTGAAGTTGATTTGATGAACTTTAAGATCAGGTCCTGTTCATTGGGTATTCCGAAATTGATAGATCTAAATTTGTTCTTCTGAATATTAAGATGGCAACGTTAGGCCTCTTTTTCAATTTTATGACTCTCCAGCAAACTATGTGCTGCAATAGCTGATTTTTCATTTTTTTTTTGTATGAACTCCCTGAAATCAGTTTTTTGGCTTGAAAGAGCTGTGAGGTGCAAGGGGAAAACAGCTTATTTTCATGTCTCTTGTCGCTGGTGAATCAACAGCAATACATGAATTCTTGGCAGAAATTAATGTCAATCTGGAAATCTTGTGTTGTTATAGCAAGGAAAATATGTTTGTTATTCCAGTGGTATTTATTTAGTGTGATTTATAACTTGGTTATTTTCCTATTTTTCCTTATTTATAGATTGCTTTTAACAGCAAGGTCATATAGCATAATTTGGGAAAACTGCACTTAAACTAGTGTGAAATATTTTCAAAGTCTTATAGAACAACAGTGCGCATGCGCCAGAGTTTATAGAGCCAGCAATAACCCACAATCGAACCACATATCGGTTATCATTCTCTATTACTATCCATCGCTATGAAATTTAAATGAACAATATTTGAATAAATCCCCAAATCTATGTTAAAAAATATATATTAATAATAATAATAACATTACCAAATGTTTATTAAAAATGGGTGTACACTCTTATCACTCCCTAACGCTGGTCCAACCAGCTATAACCCAAAACAGCGATAGAAAAATCATAGACTAAGCAATGTACTCTGTGGAGAAAATAGCAGTTAGCATCACAATGTTGTCATAATATTGCGATTTGCATTTTTAAATAAATACTTGAAAATTGTCTAATAATGTTATAAAAATTGTTTGAAAAAGTTTAAAATATTAAATAATGTTAGTAAATACAGGAGAAGAGCTATAGTTTACAACAATACAACTGAAAAAATCAAGCGCTAGTAGAAGTGCAGTAGAGCCAATTTTTGTATTTATTTGTAGTGATATTTTGAATGATATGTTAAATATGATTAAAAGGATGCTGGTGGTGAAATTCCAAATCAGCATTGTCTTGACAGTTGGGGAAAACCTTTGTGAGGTTGGTCTGACTGGGGTTTGAATCCAGGATCTACAGAATATGAGTCTCAAACAAAGCAACATGATTCAACTTTACTGGTCTCTACTTCATATTAAATTAGTTTAAAGACAATTTTAAGAATACCCTAGTGAACCTCCAGATAGTTAAGGCAGGAACTGCCGCTAATGATTAGTGTAAATGGTTAATTAAATAATAATAATTCCATGGCATGTCAGGCCTAGAAGGCCCTTAAGCCTACCAACCGGCTGCTGGCCTCACATCCACATGTGTCAATCACAGAGGTAGATTGAACATCTAGCCAGTGTAGGGGTGACATGTGGTCAGCATGTCGAGTCCCCAGCCGTTATAGCTGGGTTTCTCAACCTGGAACTGCTACTTATTGTAGCTACTCAAATGCCTCACGATGCTGGGTAGGCACTGGTTCCATACTGGCCGAAATACCATGAGAAAATGTTTTCCCCCGTGGAGACTCGAACCAGTGCAAGTCCTGTAGCTCTGCGCCAAGGCTTCCTGCCTTAACCACTCAAATGGTTAATTAGTACGTAGTAAGTTATAAACTATGTTGGCTACAGTGTAATAGTGTGTTTCTGTGCTGATGCTCTGACCACTGAGCTAATTCAGGTTACATTCCCATCCGAGAATGGAAAGCTGAAGGTTCGGGGTTCAATCCCAATTCAGGCAAACATTTTTCTCTTTACCATTGATCACAATAATTTAGTTGTGTTCATTAATTTACTTATTTCTATCGTAAATAATAGCTTTAGCTTCTCAATATTAATTTAATAAATAATGCTATAGATGTGTGGAGCCCCTTCATGTCTTCTTAAGTTGAAGCCATTCATTGTGTATTTGTGAATGATGATTCATTGCATTGAATGTGGGACCAGAGAGTAAGGTAAAGGGAGGATTTGTGCTTGGATGAGAATGTAGCCTGAATTAGTTCAGTGGTCATAGTGTCAGCACGGAAAGCTGAAGGTTCAGGGTTCGATTCCTGGTTCAGGCAAAAATTTTTCTCTTTACCATTGATTAAAATAATTTCCAAACGGTCCCCGAAATCATATGGCCATCATCCTCATCATTATCATCCTTACCATTACCATTATCATCATCATCCTTCACCGGTGTGGAAAGCAACGGGAAGCTACCACACCTACACAATTCCCTTGTAAAGCTGCAAGCATAGCATGAAAATGATTGCAGTGAAGGACCTGCCTTCGGGCAGAATTACTATGGATGGACAATAATTTAGTTATGTTTGTTAATTTACTTATTTCTATCATAGTAATAGCTTTAGCTTCTCAATATTAATTTAGTAAATAATACTATAGCTGTCCACCGCTGTGGTCTCGAGGTAGCGTGCTTCCTTGTCACACAGCAGGCCCGGGCTCAATCCCCGGTTGGGGCAGTTTTTCTGGGTGAGGTTTTTATCAGGGTTTTTCCTCACCTGTAAGACAAATGTCAGGAAAACGTTAAGGCCCAAACGGTCCCCGAAATCATATGGCCATCATCATCATCCTTATCGCCATCACCATCATCCTCCTTATCATCATCATCATCCTTCACCGGTGTGGAAAACAAAGGGAAGCTACCACACCTACAATTCCCTAGTAAAGCTGCAGGCATAGCATGAAAATGCTATGATTGCAATGAAAGACCTGTCCTCGGGCAGAATTACTGTGGATGGATGGATACTATAGCTGTGCGGAGTCCCTTCATGTCTTAAGTAGAAGCCATTCATTGTGTATTTGTGAATGATGATTCATTGCATTGAATGTGGGACCAAGTGATTAAGGTAAAGGGAGGATTTATGCTTGGAATGGGAATGTAGCCTGAATTAGCTCAGTGGTCAGAGCATCAGCACAGAAAGCTGAAGGTTCAGGGTTCGATTCTCGGTTCAGGCAAAAATTTGTCTCTTTACCATTGATTCATAGTGTTACTTCATATCAATTTTGTTAACTGATGTATAATGTTTGTTTGATACAGGGAAGAGGTTTGTATGCAGTGCGGCCCTTCAAGGCGGGTGAAGTTATTTTTGAAGAGCTACCGTTGGTATGCTGTCAGTTTGCATGGAATTGTGCTTATGGTTACCTAGCATGTGATTTCTGTATGAGGTGAGAATAACAATCTCTTACCTACTGACATACTAATGCAAGTGCAGTCTCATGTCAAATTCATACAAAACATAAGCCAGTTGCCCAATAAGTAAGTTCATTGATTGCTACTGGATAGATATACAGTATGTCCACAGATTATAAAAATCTGTCACACAGGAACTGTATAAACTAAGAAAATTCCTCAGCAACTCAAATTTATGATCTCTTTTTGCAGGTTTACTTAATATATATTCCTTTTGATAATAAATTAATAAATTGTTTTAATATGCAGGATCTTTTTGGTGATGATAAAATATGTTACACATTATTATCAATAAAATCCCAATCACTAAATGAAACGGAGCATGGGCAGGTTTGCTTGGGGTTGGATTTTTCCCATTTTCCCCTGCCACAAATTTTATTCCACCATTTCTCCATTTTCATCTCATCCATTTCATTTTGTTCATCCGCCCCTGTGACGGTGCATCAGGAGTGGTCAGCCAGAACCCTTGTAGTTCACAGACCTCTATAAATATAGGAGCTTCATCTCATCCCTCGACCTTGTTTCCCTCAATGAGATTTAGGCGCTCTCCCCATACAGGGAAGAAATTCAACCATATTAATTTAGTTACACTTGTTTTCATATAGATGTCATTGGAGTGGCCAGTGGTCAGTATTCCACCTCATACTGACATCTAAGAAACCAAGGTAGTACTAGGATGGGAAAATTCAGTAAATTTTGCTTAGAGGCCTTTTTATTCAGGCTTAAGGATCTTTTACGAGCTTGAAAATCTTCAGACTCTGGACCAACAGCTTAAAGTCACTCCCGGAGGATTTTCCCCTTGGATTTTTTCATCTTAAAAAATCCATCGACACTCGGGACCAAAGGCAACCTTTAAATATTAAGATAATTAAACTAACAAATTTTTGTGATATCTTTAACAATAATGTATAGGCACTTTACCTAATATCCAGTCTCTACTTATAATGCTGTGCATGCATTGCTATGATGTTTGCTTAGACATGTATGTTCGATGCTATATTTGAGGAGGTCATATTCAAAACATGTTTTTTCCATCTTGTATCAAAACTGACTTTTTGTGATGTTATATGTAAATTTATACACTTAAGTTGATTGATAAATTACACTGGCCAATAAAACTTCACCTTTAGTTTGTTACAAGGGAAGCAATGAGTGTTTCTAAGTGACTTTTCAGCTGTTTTCAAATCTTTTTATAGAACTTTTTGATCACTCAGGGTTTTAGAGTACTAGTAATCACTTGAAAAACATTTTTTTTTGTGTCTGCATATTATAGTACAGGGAGTCCCATTCAAACCTCCCACATTTTAATTAATCATAACTAACAAAGTATGCGGAATTATGAAATGAGGCCGGTATTAAACGAAACAGAAACTCAAAGAATTTTTATTACCACACACTAAAACACCTCTATATGTGCACCATTAGTAGCACAAACATATCAAGTCTGTATTTGATTTCGTGCCACGTTCTGTCCAACATGTCTATTGGTACTGTTGCAATTGTATCAAGGATATGGGTTCGTAATTCATGAAGATCTTGTACTGGAGTCGCAAACACATGGTCTTTTACATACCCCCAGAGGAAGAAGTCAAGTGGAGTGATGAGTGGCGAATGTGTTTTATGCAATAGATGAATTAACTGCAACAGTGAAAACAAAAATTCTCTGAGTTTCTCTTTCTTTAAATACCAACCTCATTTTATAATTCCGCATACTTTGAGAGTTATGAGTACGGTAATTAAAATGTTGGAGGTTTGAATGGGACACAGTGTATTATGATATTTTAGCTGAAATTACATTTACTGTTCTAAAATGTATATGAAGTAGATTTTCCACTGTACTTTTCTTGAGAAATATCTCTCTTCAGTGTAACAGTAGTCTGCCAACATATTTGGACACCATATGCCCTGGTAGTGCCTTTCCATTTTCACATTGTCCTACTGGAAACACTCCCCATTTTTGTCACTCATAGCTCTGTGGTTTTCAGGGAAGAAATGAAGATGTGAGAGCGAAAGAATATATTTGATGACATATTACATCCCATGATCTTGTAGTAACAATTATAGTTCATAACAAAACATTACTTTGCAGTAATTTATGAAAATGGATAAGAAATGTTTTGAAAATAAGCTCATTTGTTTGAAACTGTGTTGAGTGATTGATTACTAAATAACAATAAATTAATGAGTCATTTTAACATCTTACCTCATATTTCATGTTTTTCAAACACGCTAACTATAGTTTTCAAATGATCTTGTCATTCATTTTCAACCGCCAATTTTAACTTTGACTAAATAACAAATTGTAACAATTTCTGCTATAATTTCCTCAGGCTAACATTCAATATTTGTCACAAAGTGGTCATCTAATAAGGATCCTCTATACCAAAAATCAGCTGGAAGTTCCAACTGGAAGGTTCGGAGAGCAAGACCAGAATATTTTGTAGCATGACAGCTCATCAGTAACACATTTAAGGCAAGATAGTCGTTATCCAGGTCAAAAAATGCATGAAAATTTGGTCCCAAATAGGTGGTCATATATTATGTCCTTTTAATGATATCACACTGAAAATTTTTATGGAAGCAGAGGGGGATGAAAGTTATGGTGCTGGAAAATTCTAAATGTGAATCTTTAAGGTTAGAGCATGTAATTAATTTTCTTTTCTTTTTCTCTGAAAGTTACATTTTTCATTGCATTGGTACACTTTTCTCAAAAACCATTTAACCTAGGGTCATTAAATTTTCAGAGCATGTTAACAGGTGTATGTTTATATGAACCATGCAAGATTGTAAATAAAGTTTAGAAAATATTCATATTATTTAATTTTTTACATATATAATAAGTCATTAATTTATTGACGCGTACTAACTAGAGCCATATAACCATAAAAATCTTCTTCTTCTTCTTCCTTCCAAGTATTAGGCCAAGGCCTGTTACGATCCTATAGAAAATTTTCCCTCCAGCGTTTCATAGGACGGCCCAGTGATCTTCGTCCTCTTGGTATATAATTATAAACAGCTTTGGGGATCCGATTTGAACTCATTCTTTCAAGATGGTGTTTCCAATTTAGTTGGTACTGTTTAATATATTCCAAAATTGGCGTAGTCTTCAATTCTTTTAAGATATTGGTGTTCCTTTTCAGATCCCATCTGGTGTAACCCGCTGTTCTGCGCATGAATCTCATTTCACAAGCCGTTATTCTGCTTTCATGTTGTTTTTTTAGTGTCCATGCTTCACTACCATAGGTCAACACTGGTCTAGCCAAAGTGTTATATAAACGTAATCTGGTGTTTTTTTGTACAAGGGATGGTTTCATAACTTGATTAATAATTCCTAAACTTTTATTATAACTAGTAACTTTTTCAGGGATATCCTTTTCATTCCAGATAGAGAGATAATATCCAAGATATTTAAATTGATTAGATCTCTCTAAAATGTTATTCTGGAGACAGATTTTACTTTGTATGGGGTCCTTCCCATGAAATGCCATAATTTTAGTTTTGTTAATTGATATTTCCATATTAAATTTGGCACCTATTTTCTGTAAATTATAAATTGATCGTTGCAAATCATTTTCGGAAAGTGCCAGGAGAGCTAAATTGTCTGTAAAAAGAATAGCATCGAGTTTGAGGTTCCTATTGATGGGTATATATCCTCGTTGTGTTTTCCTCCATTCATTTATTAATTTATTCATGTATATAATGAAAAGCACCGGTGAAAGTCCACATCCCTGTCTTACTCCAGTGTTGATCTTTTCCCAAGAAGATAATTTGCCATCTTGTTTAACAGAGATTTCATTATCTTTATAGATGTTGAAGATATTTAACCATAAAAATACATATATTAAAGTAATACTGCATAGTTACATTTTCACACACAGTGATGATGAGCAGTTAAAATTTCGTTGCCATCAGAATTACAGGATATGAGTAAAGTGTACCAATGTAAGGTAATGTAACGTCACATTTAAAAAAAATCTTTAAATTAAAAAAAAATTCCTTCCTCATAACAAAGTGTATGTTAACCATTCTAGGCTAAATCCAAAGCAGGAAGTCCCCAGATATACCATAAAAATTTTCAGTGTGATATCATTAAAAGGACATAATATATGACCTCCTATTTGGGACCAAATTTTCATGCATTTTTTGACCCGGATAACGACTATCTTGTCTTAAGAATTTTATTATTTAATGTTATACAGTCCCTATGTTCTCTCACTTTTAGCAGAAAGATTACAAGTATTTGAGAATAAAGTTCTTAGAAACATTTTTAGGCCAAAGAGAGACAAACAGATAGGTGAATGGAGAAGACTATAACAGTGAGCTGCATAATCATTATAAGTCTCATAAACAACAGTGGGCAGGACATATACACAAATGGGGAATGAAAGAAGGGCATGCTATGCTTCGCAGCTTTACTAGGGAATTATAGGTGTAGTAGCTTCCTGTTACTCTCCACACTGGTGAAGGATGATGATGATGACCAGATGATTTTTGGGGACAGTTGGGCCCTAAGCTTCCTAACATTTGTCATACAGGTGAGGAAAAACCCCGAAAGAAACCTCACTCAGGAGCCTGTCCAGACTGGGAATCGAACCTGGACCCACTGCGTGACAAGGCGTGACAAACCTCGAGACCACAGTTGTGGACCCTGGATGATATGATGGGTGATAATTGATAATGAAGCACCAAAGAGTCCTTAAACCTAAACTTTACCTAAATATCTGATAATGGGTGACCATAGGAATAATTCCTTTTGGAAAAAAAAAAAATCCTGTGATCAGAGCTGGAATCGAACCTGAGACCTCATGAACTGTAGTCTGAAGCTCTGACCATAAGACTCTGAGCCTGATCTATTTATAGCTCATTTGTTTATTATTGTTAATTAACCCTTAAATTAAAAATGTTTCTTATTGGATACATTGATTTCATTTATTTAATTTTGTTTTTAGATCCATAGAAAAACAAACGAGTAAAAATTACTTATATTTATGTCAAATTACGCAATAATGTATAATAATAACACAGTTTAACATGGATTTATTTTCCTTGAGGTCCGGAACATTTAAATAACTGGCACGAGAAAATATTGTATTGACAATTTAAGGGTTAATTGCTAGAATATGATACATGAAATGTATTATATTATTTTCTAGGGCATTAAGAACTTATATTATGCCCACTAATTTATATTACTCCCGTTACCAAGACAACGTATAATGAACAGTATTATTAAATGGAGAAAATTACCAAAAATGCACATTTTTGAAAATTACACTTAAAGTTGGCAAAAACTGCCAAAAAAATTGTTAAATTCCCAATTAATGGTTCAAAGTTTCATTTACTTCAGTAAAAAGAACTAAACCATAATATATTATATGCACCACTTGATGATTAGTCCCTCGGGCGACTTACAAACCTTCAGGCAAGAGGACTTTCGCTTAGTAAGTTTTCATTCTCGAAGCATAATCATCAATATCCTTGATACATAAATAACTATTGTATTTTCTTTTAGTTTTCACTATTTTTTCCTGATTTCAGTTATCATAGTTAAAATTTGCAGCTAATTTGTTCTCTCTTGGCTCAAAACAGAATGGGGAGGCTGACATAAAAATTTATCATCCTGCATCCCGAAGATGCATCCCGAAGAAAAGTTAAAAAAAATTGTATACTCATTTTTGTGCTTAATGGGTTTTTAGGGAGCCAAATAAAAAAAAATGTATGTATAGGCCTATATATTTGGAGGGGGGGCTTTTATGGGGATCCTGAATTGAGATTTTATCAATTATAATTTTATTTTCACATTTAATGAGTTCATAGGAGTCAAAATAACATATTCAAGAAACAAACTATATTTTTAGGGTGGGGGGCATTTAAGGGTTGTTATGCAAGGTATCATATATGGTATCTTTGGTCTCAACCAATTTTTGCCCTTTAATTGATGCTGCCATATAAAATCTGCAGTTGGAAACGGGGGGGGGGAATAAAAAATTGGGTTCAAAATTTTCTTTGACTCTTATTGTTGGAGTCCTGAATTGAGATTTTGTCAATTATAATTTTATTTTCGCTTTTATTGAGATCATTGGGGTCAAAATAACAAATATTCAAGAAACAAAAAAAAATATTTTTTTCAGGGTGGTATTTAAGGGGTTTTTATGCAAGATACCTTTGCAGACCAATCAAGTTTTTGCCCTTTAATTGATGCTGCCATATGAAGTCTGCAGTTGGAAATGCGGGGGGGAGCTTGAAGCTCTGAAGGTAATGAATGTGATACCACCGATCACAATGAGTTGGATTTATTCCCAAAGTGAGAAAAAAAATTAAACACCAAAGAAAGATATCATATATGAAACTGAGGGACATAGGAGGTTAAGGTAGCTTTAGATGAGAACATATAGTTTCCTATGGTAAAATCAAATGTTTCTTACCTCTCCTCATACAAATCTTCTAAGTAGATCCCAATTTCGAGACCATAACGGTCTCATCTTCAGTACTATTTTGGCGACTGATGTTATGTCGATCAGAAGAAATTCTTCTTCTTCCCTCTGTTGGTGGACCGATGAACCTCTAGATCAGGTCAGAATTTGCGGGAATTTCAAAGTTCATAAATTTTCCTTTGTTTTTCTGAATGTGGATCTTTTCCCAAACCATGAGTACCTTTTGTTTGTCTATTTGTTTAATTAGACTGGCTTTTGATTCAATTAAACAAATAGACAAACAAAAGGTACTCACGGTTTGGGAAAAGATCCACATTCAGAAAAACAAAGGAAAACTTATGAACTTTGAAATTCCCGCAAATTCTGACCTGATCCAGAGGTTCATCGGTCCACCAACAGAGGGAAGAAGAAGAGTTTCTTCCGATCGACATAAAATCCTCGCCAAAATAGTACTGAAGATGAGACCGTTATGGTCTCGAAATCGGGATCTACTTAGAAGATTTGTATGAGGAGAGGTAGGAAACATTTGATTTTACCATAAATTAAATCTCATAGTGATTAATTCCTGTAAAAGTTAAATACAGTTTCCTAGTTATATTTTCAAGATTTTCTAACTGTAAGGGCTTAATTCTTATTGTTTACAAGATCTGTTTGTATGGGGATCACTTGAATGCACTGATGTCACATATAGTATAACTGTTACAAACCTTACTGCATTCTTAAGCTATCCCGCTTTGTAATCTGACAATCACATGCTTTATGAGTTATGAGTAAGAATATTTATTATTGTTTATTTTTTATTATTTCACTCACCTCATACTTCGTAAATCATAGCAGACCCTGGGTTTCTTCACGTAATTTGTCACAAATTACGTGAAGAAACCCAGGGTCTGCTATGATTTACGAAGTATGAGGTGAGTGAAATAATAAAAAATAAACAATATTAAAGAACCTCATAGTGTTATTTCCTATCTACATAACTTAATAAAGTTGGCTATCAAGTCATAGGAAAACAAGAATAACGTAAACAACTGGAACACAATGTCACAAATTACGTGAAGAAACCCAGGGTCTGCTATGATTTACGAAGTATGAGGTGAGTGAAATAATAAAAAATAAACAATATTAAAGAAACTTATTTTAGGAATTCTCACTATGAGGTATATTCATTAAGGTAGAATATGTTTATCACTCACCTCATATTGTTCAATATGAGGTGAGTGATAAACATATTCTACCTTAACTTAATATTAAAGAACCTCATAGTGTTATTTCCTATCTACATAACTTAAGAATATTTATGTTGTGTGTCTTGTTATGTTATTGTGCAGGCCACTGGAGGGAGCAGAGGACAATGTCCGAAGACTTACGAGGAGAAATGACGTGATTTTACCTCATGCTCATTGCTGTCCTACAAACAAAGAAAATCACACCGAATGTCCTGCATGTGGAGTAAGTAATGCTACACACATATATACAAGGAGCAATTCTCCTAGAAACACTTGATTTGTTGTCTGTGAGTAATAAAATTGACTGATTTGAATGGGGTTTTTACCATTATTTAGATATTTTTTTTGAAAAAAATTATACATATATAACATATGGTGAAATTAAATGTTTCTTGCCTCTCCTCATATAAATTTTCTAAGTTGATTGCGATTTCGAGACTATAACTGTCTCATCCTCAGAACTTTCGTGGTGACTGGTATTGGAGTCATGACTGAAGATGAATGAAAAATCGTTTGAAACCAATGGTCTCAAAGAAATTTGAAATTGTATGAGGTGAGTTATTAAAAATATGTTCTCCACTCAGTAATATTGTCCTATTTATTCATTTGATATACAATGCTCTTTTTTTTTTGCCTTATAAATTAATTTTGAGTGAGATGCTATATCTTCTCCATGTGTGTTATCCTTCTCATACTGTTACTTCATAACAAATACCTAATGTAATTGACTTTTTTAGTAATTAATACATGAGGTATTATTTCTTTAAGAAAAGTTTTATCACCTCCCTCACATCATTCTCATTAGACTGGTTTTGGGACCTAATTTGGTTCCATCCTCAGTACTTTCACAACCATTGTTATGTCGTCTTGAAGAGCTGTCTCCTGCTCCCTCTGTTGGTAGACTGTAGAACCTCAAAATCAAATAACATTCTCCGGGAATTTCAAAATTCATTAATTTCTCCTTTCATATAATTCTTTTTAATGTAGATTTTTTCCCAAACTATGAGCTCTTTGGGTTTTTTTCAATTTGTTTAATTAACCTAGCCTTTCTTCTGACTTGATATTTTTCTGACCATGCATGGACTGCTACTGCAGCTCAATTTTGACATTCCTGAGATGTTCTTTCACTCTGGTTTTTAAATTTCAGGTGATACAGTTTTTCTTAAATATCTAATATAATGTTATGTTAGAATAGTTTTAGAACCTTTATTTGGAAGAAGATCAGCAGTCTCAATTCCACAGTGTGCTGGTATCTCTTGCTGGTATAAAGCTTGTAGGCATATTGATTTCAGTTCTTGATATATTCACACAGAAATTAGAATGTTATGTTATGTGTTACAGGTGCAATATTGTAGTGACAGCTGTAGAGAGAAGGCTTGGATTCATTATCATAGAACTCTTTGTCTGCAATCACGTTCACGCAACCCTAACCATCCTTTGGAGCAGTTAAATGAGGCCTGGAAGTGAGTATTTATTGTTTTATTTACACGATAAATAATGTATGTCCAAAACAAAAACTATGAATAAAAACTTTAGTTGCTCACCAAATAATTGACGGATGAAAATACCATTTGTTGCAAATGACAGAGGGACTTCTGAAATTCTGATGCTTACAAATAAATTTCTGTGTAATTACTTATTTTAGGAGTTCTCACTATGAGGTATATTCATTAATAAATTTCTGTGTTATATTTGAAAAGAAAAATATATGCCTAGACTGGGGTTTGAACCCAGGACCTTTGACTTTCTATGTCAATGCTCTTCCATCTGAGCCACCTAGGCCTCCAATCTAAACGCGTATTTTTCTCTTACATATAGTTAATTCCCTAA
This sequence comes from Diploptera punctata, assembly GCA_030220185.1. Classification (NCBI taxonomy): domain Eukaryota; kingdom Metazoa; phylum Arthropoda; class Insecta; order Blattodea; family Blaberidae; genus Diploptera; species Diploptera punctata. The sequence continues at coordinate 480,582 of JASPKZ010000435.1, forward strand.
CTCCAAATGCTACGAGCTGTTGCAAATTTTTGCAAATGGCGGCTTCTTTATTAAGAATACTTTTTCCCCAATAAAAAGTCAAGTACAGAATAGCATGATTTGTTTTCACTGCAATCTGACACTTCAAATAAGTTGGTATCAGAAATTGATCTTCTCCAATTTAACAAAAGAAATATATCTACATCGTTAGGAAAAACCAGGTAAGTCTTCAAAGTGATTTTTTACAGGAGAGCAAAAACTAGTTCAATGACTTACATGAAAGAGTGCATACATAGAAAATTCAATGCTTAATAACACCGTCACTATTCGCTTGACGACTTACCCGTTTTTACCGAATGTGCATCGGACCAAAAGCTATCGGGAGATGTTAATAACTCATTTTCGACCAAAAGTTGACTTACCCGGTTTTCCTAACTGATGTAGATATATATTCCGTAAACCAGCAAAATGGGACCATAAATTCAACTTGCTGAGGAATTTGCTTAGCTTACACAGTTTCTGCATGACAGACTTCCCTGAATGTAGATCTTCTCCCAAACTGTGAATTCTGTTGCTCTTTCCAATTGTTTAATCAATTTTGACTTCTTCTCAATTTTAAGTTATTCTGCCCACCCATGGGATAAAATCCACATTCAGGAAAATGGAGACAAGTTAATACATTTTTAAATTTCTGGAGAAAAGGATTTGATTGTGAGGTTTGGCTGACCACCACCAGAGGGATAGGATGTGCAAAGTTTCCAACAAATATCTCAACCATTGGTTTTTGGTTAAGGATGAAGGTGACTCCTTTGAAATTGCTCCAAGAAAGAAAGCTAAAATGAGATGAGATATAAGGAATTGATCAATTTATTCCTATCAATTTAATGTTAAAACAAAAAATCATGTAAGTTTATTTAATTTTAGAGAATGTAGGTGATATCTATAAATATTATATTTCATTACAGACAAATGCATTATCCACCAGAGACTGCATCCATCATGCTATTGGCCCGCATTTTTGCTACAGTTGAACAGTCAGAAGATCCAGCTGCAATAATACAGTTGTTCATGCAGGTAGGTTACCTAAATAAACAACTTTTTATTAAGGTAGAATTTTTTATCACTCACCTCATATTGTATTGAACAATATGAGGTGAGTGATAAAAAATTTTACCTTAATGAATATACCTCATAGTGAGAATTCCTAAAATAAGTAAACAACTTTTTTTATGATGTTTTTATTATTGATTTAACATTTCTCACTGAAATATAAATTATATTTGAAGAGAAACATTTTCTCCTAGACCGAGACTCGAACCCGGGACCTTTGGCTTGCCGGGCCAAATGCTCTACCAACTGAGCTACCGAGGCGAGTTGCGATCTAGATGCAAATTTTTCTCTTATCTAGATCGCAACTCGCCTCGGTAGCTCAGTTGGTAGAGCATTTGGCCCGGCAAGCCAAAGGTCCTGGGTTCGAGTCTCGGTTTAGGCGAAAATTTTTTTCTTCAAATATAACTTTTTTATATATATATAATTTCTATAAATACCATAAAAGCCCCTCCAAATGACTCCCAACTCTTGTCATCCCAAGCAATTGCAAGACTCAAATCTTTTATAAGGCATAAGTGATTTGGATTCAGATTGTGTCACATGTACAAATCATAATCCATCTCTCCACACATGTTATCTGGAAGGTTCACTTTCATGGGTGGGTGGTTGGTCACCTCTGGAAACTACTATTCATTTTTATGTTATATTTTAAATTAACACTTTCCAGATTTGGATATAGTTTTTTTTAGAAAGAAAAATTGCGTTCAAACATAATTTTTCTTTCTAAAATAAAAAATGCATGCTATTATGCATTGCAGAGACTCTTGATGTCCCAACTCCTTTTAAAAAACGTTAAACAGAAAATATATCTTCTTCTTCTTCCTTCCAAGTATTAGGCCAAGGCCTGTTACGATCCTATAGAAAATTTTCCCTCCAGCGTTTGAGGGAAATTCTCTTATAAGACTTGAAAGCATAATAATAGTCCCTTCGATTGGTTGCTGGCCAAAGGAAGGCAAGACCAATGATGGGGCTGCCATCTTATAGCCTCTGGTCAGGCTTTTCTGGAGAAGAAAAGAAAATAAAGGAAAGAAGAAATGGAAGAAAGGAAAGACTCCCTAGCCCTCGGATGCCCTAATAGCGTCGGCGTCAAAAAAACAAGAGTTAACCAAGAGAGGTTAGATAGTAAAGTTAAAAGAGTGCGAAACACAAGTAAGTGGAAGAAATGTTTTGCACAGCTTGGGCACCTTGTGGTCGCCATCCACATATCCCCTAGATGAGGACCCCTGAGGGGACAGAAAATATATAAAACTATTATTCTATCAGTTAAATTATATGGGTGCGAAACATGGACTCTTACTTTAAGGGAGGAAAGGAGATTACGAGTATTTGAGAATAAAGTACTTAGGAAAATTTTTGGACCAAAGAGAGATGAACAGACAGGTGAATGGAGAAGACTATATAACAATGAACTACATGGTCTTTATAGGAAGCCAGATATAATAAGAACAGTTAAGTCTCATAGACTGTGATGGGCAGGACATGTTGCACGTATGGGAAATGAAAGACTTGCATGGAAACGTCTTGTAGGAATTATATTAATTATATTATTTTTAATCTGGACATCTTACCTCAATATTAATGTTGATTTGTTCTTGAACATGTTTCAAAGCAATTCTGTTTTATCGTCAGCTTTCCAGACTGGTTTTATTTATGTTGCACAACCTGGATGTCGATGTCAGCTCCATCCTGTGGTTGGCCAAAGAACCTCCAAACAAGGTCACGCTCCATCGGTATATCAAAATTCATAACTCTGTTTCTGTTCTTTTGAATATAAATTTTTTCCCAAATAGTCAGCTCTTTTGTATTTTCTAACTGTTTTAATAATTTAGTGTCTGAATTTATATCATGTTTTTCAGACCAAACATGAGCAGCAACTGCAGATTTTTCAATTTCTCCATTTTTAATATTTCTTATGTGTTCTTTGGTCCTAATTTTTAGGTTTCTTTATGTTTTTCCTATATATATCTTTTCACAACCCATGCATTCAATTTGATATATTCCTGACTTTTTATTTTTATCAGTTTTTTCATTTTTGTTGGTTTTTATTAGTTTATTTAAATTGTAGTTATTTTTTGGTGCTAATTTAATATTAAACTTCTCAAATATCTTTTGAAATTTATTATGTACCCAAGGGTAATATGTGAATTTATATTTTTTTCATAGGTGGTTCTTCTTTTTCAAGATTACTTCTGTTTATTGTTTACCCACCTCATACTTCATAATTTATAGCAGACCCAGGGTTTCTTCACGTAATTCGTGACATTGTCAATGCTGCGTCATGTTCACAACTGACGTCCAACGGCCTTCTATCCTGCAGACTGACCTCCGCGCCATCTGGTGGCCGACCGAAGAATTTCCAAATCAGGCCTCTTTCTTTATAACCGGGTATTTCAAAATTCATAGTTGTATTTTCATTCTTGCATATGTAAATTTTTTCCCAAATTGTGAGTTCCTTCGGTTTCTCCAATTGTTTAAGTAATTTTGTTTTGGTTTCTATTCTATGTTTTTCTGACCAGGCATGTGCAGCTATTGCAGATTTTTCGGTTTCTCCATTTTTAACATTTCTGAGGTGTTCTTTTAATCTTGTATTTAGATTCCTTTTTTGTTTTTCCTATGTATATCTTTTCACAATCTTTACAATTAATTTGATAAATTCCCGATTTTTGGCAGTCTTCAATTTTTTCATTTTTGTTGGTTTTTATTAAATTACCTAAGCTGTAATCATTTTTCGGTGCTAATTTAATGTTGAATTTGTTGAAAATTTTTTGAAACTTGTCAAATACGAAAGGATGGTATGTGAACTTCTTGAATTTTTTGCCTATATTTTTATCTGTCTGAAGAGTACTTTCATTGATGACTTTTTGTTCTTTGAATTTATTTATTTTCTTGTGTATCATTTTCTTGTGAAAACCATTATCCTTAGCAATTTGTATGATGTGTTCTTTCTCTTTATTGTAATTTTCTTTGCTCATGGGGACATTCACAAGTCTGTGTGTTAAACTATTAAATACTGCCTGTTTGTGTGAAAAATGGTTAAATCCAGTAGCTTTTATATAATTGTCGATGTGAGTTTCTTTTCTGTAGATTCCAAATTCTATTTTCTTTTTCTCTTCTTTCCTAATCAATTTAAGGTCTAAAAATGGTATTTCATGATTATTTTCTATTTCCATTGTAAATTTGATTGTTTTATTTTGAATATTTAACAATATTAAAGAACCTCATAGTGTTATTTCCTATCTACATAACTTCTGTTTATCATTTTTTGTTTTTTATACTTTTCTATCCTTTTATGTACCATTTTTCATCAAACCCGTTTTCTCTTGCTACTTTGATTATGTGTTTTTTCTCATGTTTGAAATCTTGTTCGTTTAAGGGTAAGTTTACCAATCTATGAGTTAAACTATTAAAGGCTGCTAATTTATGTCAATTGGATTGAACCCTGTTGATTTTATAAAATTTTCCATATGAGTTTCTTTCCTATGAATCCTGAATTCAATTTTTCTTTTTTCTTCGTTTGTGACCAATTTAAGATCCAAAAAAGGTATTTGTTTATTTTCTTCTATTTCTTTGGTGAATTTGATGTTTGTACTCTGTAAATTTAACAGTTTTAGGGAATCTTCTACATGTTTTTCTTTAACAATACAAATTATATCATCTACATATCTGCTCCAAAATTTAAACATTGTGGGATGTGCTTTAGTGATTTTATATTCAAAATCGCTCATAAATAAATTTGCCAGGAAAGGTATTATGGGTTTCCCATTGAGAGCCCTGATTTTTGTCTATAGAAACTCCCATCGAATGTAAAAATACATGGGAGTTTCTGTATCATCTTCTACACAAGAAAATAAATAAATTTAAAGAACAAAAAATGATTATTGAAAGTACTCTTCAGACAGATAAAAATATTGGAAAAAAATTCAAGAAGTTCACATACCATCCTTTAGTATTTGACAAGTTTCAAAAAATCTTCAACAAATTCAACATTAAATTAGCACCGAAAAATGATTACAGCTTAGGTAATTTAATAAAAACCAACAAAAATGAAAAGATTGAAGACTGCAAAAAATCGGGAATTTATCAAATTAAATACAAGATTAAAGGAACACCTCAAAAATGTTAAAAATGGAGAAACCGAAAAATCTGCAATAGCTGCACATGCCTGGTCAGAGAAACATAGAATAGAAACCAAAACAAAATTACTTAAACAATTGGAAAAACCGAAGGAACTCACAATTTGGGAAAAAATTTACATATGCAAGAATGAAAATACAACTATGAATTTTGAAATACCCGGTTATAAGGAGAGAGGACTGATTTGGAAATTCGTCGGTCAGCCATCAGATGGCGCAGAGGTCAGTCTGCAGGATAGAAGGCCGTTGGACGTCAGTTGTGAACGTGACACAGCATTGAGAATGTCACAAATGATGTGACGAAACCCTGGGTTTGCGAGGAGTTATGAAGTATGAGGTGAGTAAAATAATAAAAAATAAAGAATATTAAAAAACCTCATAGTGTTATTTCCTATCTACATAACTTAAGTTTAGATAGATGTTTCAAAAGTTTTGCTTCTTTTTCAATCCTATGATGCTCTAATAACTATGTGCTGCTATAGCTGATTTTTCAATTTCTCCATTCTTTATGTTTCTGAAGTGTTCTTTTTTACGAGTTTCCAAATTCCTTTTTTGACTCACCTCATATTTCTTGATTTTTATGCAGACCTGTTTCGTTGCTTTTGCACATTCAAAATAACCAACTCGTTAAAATTAAAAGAAACCTCATATTGTTATTTCCTACATGTATTAAATAAAAGAGGAAAAAAGATAGATCACTTGGTATAGCATTTGCTTAGTGTGCGAAAGGTCCTGGGTTCAAATTCCAGTCTGAGTATATAATTTTTCTCTTCAAATGTAAGGATTAATTTGTTTTAACTAAATCATCATATTGAGTAGATTTTATTTAAATGTAAGCTATAAGGATATTTTCAAGATGATAGGTCTGAAATTATTACTTTGGGATTGTATATATATAGTATTCTTAATATTGCTTATGCTAAAATGAGTTACCACATACTACATTTAGATTTTATTTTGGCGACAGTAGCATAAATACTTTTAAAATTAATTACAAAACACTGTTGAGGTCACTATGTAAAAGTTAAAATTAAAAAATTAGTATTTGGATCTCAGTCATCCTTAACTAGATGAAATGCTACAACTATTCTGGAGTCCTTTTGGAATCATATGTTCCATCTTCTGTATCATTTCATAACTTTAAGATGGAACATATGTTTTCAAAAGGACTCCAGGGTAGTCAGCATTTCATCTAGTAAAGGACGACTCAATATTCAGATACCAGTTTTATATATGAAGAGAAAAATTTACATATTTGAAGAGAAAAATTATTTGCTCAGTCTGGGACATGAACCAGGACCTCTGGCTTTCCAGGCCAATACTCTACCAACTGAGCTATCTGAGTGAGCTCCAATCTAAATGCAAATTTTTCTCTTATATATGCTGTTAATTCCCATGCACCAAATGCTATGAAACCTTTATTAAGAAGACATTTATTTCGGAATTTTACATTACGTTATAAAGCCAGTATGGCTTCTTTCGATGTTGTTTTTATTATTCATTTCATACATCTCATAAATGGATAAATCATATTTGAAGAGAAAAATTATTCCTTCAGACTGAACTTGAAGCCAAAGGTCCTGGGTTCAAGTCCCAGTCTGAGCGTATAATTTTTCTCTTCAAATTTGATTTATCCATCATTGAGATGTATGTAATAAATAATAAAAACATAAAAAAATGGTTATTTATTGAGATGACTACTAAGGCTGGTATTCAAGAACCAAGCTCTCTAGGCCATGCCATCTCCAATCTTCCGTAAGCTGAGGCTCTCATTTTTCAATTGTTCCCAGAAACTTTTTTTAAAATAAATATTTGTTAGCACATGATGTTGAATAGAGTGAGGCAGTTAGAGTAGGTTCTGCATCTGGCTCACGCCGGTTTGAACTCATATCATGACCCACATAATTAACCATGGAGAGAGGGGCTGAGAGCCGCTCTTTGCAGAAAGCTTGGTTCTTGAATACCAACCTAAGTATAGGTGGCAATTCAACAGGTTTGACTATATGCAGAAATTAATGATAATTTATTTTGACAGTTTTGTCACCAGACTGTGAATGAAGAAGAGGAAATAGCTCACAAGATGCTCGGAGAGCAATTTACTGGTCAGCTCCAGTTACTACGAGAACTGATGACTCAAGCACTTTACAGCGACACTGTACAGCAGGTATCTCTTCTATTCATGATATATAAATTAATATACGCAACAATGGGTAATGTAACTAAACAGAAAATTTTCTGAACGTAATATTGAAATTACTATACTGGGGCAAACTATTAATGATGATGATGATGATAGAATCCATTCGTCCCACTCTGGGACAAAGGTGTTTACCTAGTAAGAAGTTTCTTACAGGCATAATTCAGTTATGCTTATTTCCCTACAGATGTCAGCAAGGGATATGTGGTTAGTGCATCACCTTGAAGCGATATCTAGTAGGAAACTAAGGTATTCGTAAATTAATTAGTAATTTTTTACATCTTACCTCATTTTTTATGTTTCTTTAAACACAGGAACTAGTTTTCAAGAGAAAACATCTCTCTCATTTTCAACCAACATTATGGTTACTAGGGCAAGGCAATTAATCATTTTGCATCTTTTTCTTATGAATGTTGAAACATTGCTTGCATATATTAAAATGTACGGCATTAAAAAATGGATTAAATAAAAACAATTCATTAGGGCATATTCTTGCATTTTCTTAACTTTCTTAGGGAATAGGCCATTTTTTGGCAATTTTTAGGTCATTTTGAGCATTTTTTTACACTTTTCCAGAAGGCTGTGACATTATTTGTATTTGATTTAAGATTATTATAATTCAGTATTTTTCCTTGTCAATACAATTACTTGGAATTAAATAGTTGTTTTGCTAACTACTACCTGTATTTTTCAAGGTATGTGCATAATGAACTTGCCCACTTCTAGGAATTTTATTCAATTTCTTAGAGCTTATGCTAGCTTCAACCCTTATTCTGATTGTTAACTGCAATTCAAAATTGCTGTAAAAGTGCACTGTGTAACTGAAATGTATTTTCTACAATAAAAGGTACTGTAATATGTATTTTTTAACTACTTTTCTTTTAATATTTCAATGTTAAGTTAAATTAAATTTTATGTAATTCAGTAATCAAGTGAGTACTTAATCTAATAAATAGTATTTTTATTGGTAATTCTTAACTTTTTATTCGTCATTTTTTTATTTTATCGGTCAGTTTTTGCAATTTTTAGGTCATAAATGCATTTCTTATTTTGCATTTTTTACCAATTTATAGGTCATTAAATGCCTTGCCCTAATGATTACCCACATTTAACTATGAATTAAGGTATTACTTGGATGGATGAAAGTCGGTTAAATTTTGCTCAGAGGTCTTTTCATTCAGACTTGAGGTTCTTTTATGAGCTTGAAAATCTTTGGGACTTAAGAGGACCCCCACATCTTAAAAATCCAATAACCCCCAACTGTGTTCAAACCCATGACCGTTGCAACTGGAGGTAATTACCATCATCACCACCTCTCATATCATCGGGGCAGCGTAACTCTACCTTTCAGGCACCCCTACCTCAGAAGTGGGTTACAAGTATGCCATCCCAGGAGAGAATATCGGAAATCTTATAATGATGACCTGGTGGCAATGATAATAAAATATATGTACTTTTGAAGGAGTTATATCAGTTTTTGTGCTGTCTTGTGATTGAAAATCAAACTCATGGAAAATTGTAATGAAATTTAACATTTAGACCCTATATAAGAGTGAAAAAACTTGCTTCTTTAATGACATTTAAAAGCCTTGTAAAGCGATGTACATTAATTAAAAGAAATGATTTCCTAACCTAACAAGGTATAGGCTTTTTTTAATTTTATTTTTCGACTATGTAGCGGACATTGAAATAATAATAGATGATATGAAAACAGAAGGAAAAAAATTTCTTTAGGTATGAATGTGGAAGAATAATAGAAGAAATTAATGAAAATCCAAGAAATAAAACGGGACGGGGAAACATGAAAATAATAAAAGAACTCAACGAGAAAAAATGTAACTATTACCAAAGCAGATAAAGGCAACCAGTTAGTAATTATGTATATTGAAGATTATAAAAATAGAATGAACAGAGTTTTGGAATCCACAGAATACACTGAAATAAAATCCAACCCACTTCCTAAAAGTATTAAAGAAATTGACAACATCTTGAAAAACAAAAATCAAATTTTAACGAAACAAGAAAAGTTCAAGCTGATGGTTTCAAACCCTAAAAATAAAAAAAAATGCATGGTCTCCCAAAAGCTCTTACGGATGGAAATAAAGTGAGGCCTATTATTAACAGTATAGGGTCACCTACATATCTAATATCCAAATGCTTATGTAGTGAATACAAGAAAATGGCAGGGTTTGATAACCTTTCAATTGATAACTCATTTCAATTGATAGAAAAATTAGAAAACATACAGTTAGAACCAACAGACAGATTAGTGTCATATGATACAGTTTCACTGTTTTCCAGCAACCCTAGAGAAACCACTACTGAAATTTTGGAAAAATGGTTAAATAAAGACAAATTAGAAAAAGAAAACATAAAGGAATATATAATTTTAACCAAATTATACATTGAACAAATGCTTTTACGTATAATGGAAATTTTTACAAAGTTCTGGATTACTTATTTTAAGAATTCACACTATGAGGTATATTCATTTAGTTAAAATTTTATCACTAGCCTCACATTTTTCTTCTTTTTTTAATTTAAACTAGTTTCGGAACTTTACACTTCTGTTCCATCATCAGTATCCCTGCAACCGTTGTTCTGTCATCTTGAAGAGCCGTTTTTCGCTCCCTCTGTTGGCAGACTGATTTCGAGGTTTTTCAGTCTGTCAACAGAGGGAGCAAAAGACGGCTCTTCAAGACGACGGAACAACGGTTGTGGGGATACTGATGATGGAATAGAAGTGTAAAATTCCGAAACTAGTTTAAATTTTTTAAAAAAGTAGAAAAATATGAGATGAGTAATAAAATTTTACCTAAAAGTTCTGGACTTCCTATGGGAAATCCCCATCACCTTTTTTTGGCTAATTTATTTTTGGAAGTTTTGAGCAGAAAATAACAAGTGGACATCCTTTAATTTTCAAATTTTGGAGCAGATTAGTTGACAATGCAATTGCTATCGTGAATCATAAACAAATAGAGGATGCTTTAAAGCTTTTGAACATTCAGAGTAGAATAATGGTTTATTTCAGAATTTGGAATATACAGAAAGAATACACATATAGATAACTATATTAAAGCTTTGGAATTCAACCATTTTGCTCACAAAGAGGCAGTGTTCAATAGTTTGTCACATAGATTAGTAACTATACCTATGAACAAAGAAAAGTATGAAGAAAAAAAAGAATGCCTAATTAATGTAGCAATAGAAAACGGCTTTGAAGAAAATATGGTACACAAGAAAATAAATACATTTAAAAGACAAAAATTAATTAGTGAAAGCACACTTATGAAACAAACAGAAGAAAACATAAAATTCAATAAATTCACTTACCATCCATTGAAACACCACACGTTTAAAAAAAAAATTAAAAGTTTAATATCAGATTGGCACCAAAGAATGAATACAGCCTAAATAGGATAATTAAAACCAATACAAATGAAAAAAATTGAAGAAGAAAACAAATAAGGAATTTATCAGATCAAATGCAGGGATTGTGACAAAATTTACATAGGGGAAAAAAAAAAAAATGAAAACAAGGGTGAAAGAACATCTTAAAAATGTCAAAAATATTGAAGTGGAAAAGTCAACAGTAGCTGCTCATGCTTGTCTGAAAAACATCTAATTGATACAAAAGCCAGTTTGGGAAAAAATCCACATTAAAAAAAAAACAAGAAAGAAAAACCTATGAACTTTGAAATTAATGCGGATTCTGAGTTGGTCCAGAGTTTATCTGTCCACCAATAGAGGGAGGAAGAAGCAGTTCTTCTGATCGACATAACATCAGTCGACGAGAAATTACTGAAGATGAAGCTGCCCAGGCTTTGAAACCTGTCTAGTTAGAAGATATGATGTGAGGTATGAAACATTTTAATTTTCACTTACCATCCATTGAAACACCACAAGTTTCAAAAAAATTTCAAAAAGTTTAATATAAGATTGGCACTGAAGAATGAAAACAGCTAAATAGGATAATTAAAACCAACAAAGAAGAAAAAATTGAGGAAGAAAACAAATCAGGAATTTATCAGATCAAATGCAGGGATTGTGACAAAATTTACATAGGAAAAACAAAAAGAAATTTGAAAACAAAGGTAAAAGAACATCTTAGAAATGTCAAAAATGGTGAAGTGGAAAAGTCAGTAGTAGCTGCTCATGCTTGGTCTGAAAAACATCTAATTGATATAAAAGCAAGTCTAATTAAACAAATAGAAAAACAAAAAGAACTTATGCTTTGGAAAAAAATCCACATTCAAAAAACAAGAAGGAAAAACTTATGAACTTCAAAATTCCTGAGGATTCTGAGTTGATCTCGAGGTTTTTAGGTCCATCAACAGAGGGAGGAAGAAGCAGTTCTTCTGATTGATATAACATCAGTCGATAAGAAATTTGTAAATTAATGAGTCATTTTTTAACATCTTACCTCATATTTTATGTTTATTCAAACACGGGAACTCATTAATTTAATTATGACTCATAATGTCGGTTGAAAATGAGTGACATCCTTCTCTCGAAAACTAGTTCCCATGTTTGAAGAAACATAAAATATGAGGTAAGATGTTAAAAAATGACTCATTAATTTACGAATTAAGAACCTCATAATGTTATTTCTCATGTTTAACTATGAATAGATAAGAAATTACTGAAAATGAAGCTACCCAGGCTTCGAAACTGATCTAGTTAGAAGACTGGATATGAGGTGAGGTATGAAACATTTTAATTTAATCTTAAATGAAACCTCATAGTAATTTTTTCCTATAAAAGTTGAAGGTATTGTGTGTTTCAGTGGCTTACACCAGAAGGGTTCCAGTCTCTGATTGCACTGGTGGGCACAAATGCGCAAGGAGTTGGTACTAGTCCTCTGAGTGAGTGGGTGAAGAAAGTCACTGCTCTACAACTTCCAGCTGATGAGAAACACAATTTAGATTCATTTATTGACAACCTCTACAAACAGTTGGATGATGGTAAGTAATGTGAAACATTTTTTTGTAATATTTAGCGAATTTTGAAGGAATAAAGATATTGAGATTGTTCTAATGAAACTTTTTTTTTAAAAAGTTTACAAATCTTCATCAGTTCTATCTAGCAGACTCCAAAAATTACCATGACATAAGTTTATATATGTGTTTGTGTGTCTGTTAATGACCTGGCGGTGTAAATCCTTCCTTTCAAAAGAAGCCATGCTCACAATCAGCATTTTAACATTCTTAAAAATCCATTGACCCTTGCTAGGTATGAACCTCGAAACCAGAGCTGAGCAGGTAACCACTGACTGAAGCAATACAATAATAATATTATTTTTGGTCTGGACATCTTACCTCAATATTAATGTTGATTTGTTCTTGGACATGTTTCAAAACAATTCTGACAACTAGTCTGGGAAAGCTGACGATAAAACAGAATTGTTTTGAAACATGTCCAAGAACAAATCAACATTAATATTGATGTAAGATGTCCAGACCAAAAATAATATAATTAAAATAACCTCAAAATATGTTGTTGTTGTTGTTTTCTAATGGCGAGATTTGACGCTTAAGTCATTTTCTCTCTGGCTTCCCAGTACAAGCGAACAAGGTCCTTAGAGTGTTGTGCAGTTGGATTTAAAGCTGGACAGACTAGAAGGTGGTGTTTGTCCATGATCAGGTCCGGGTCTTTGCATATGACACATCTGTCGGATTGGAAAACGTTTATTCAAATATAACTTCCTAAAATTAAATATTAAATACAATAATAATTTATAAAGGGGAAAAATTTAACTATTTCCATGTTATAATTAAAATTTTGTTAATAATTATAAATATTGTAATATATGTGTGATTTCTCAGGAAGAAGACCACTTAATTTAATTAAAATTACAGTGCGAGGAAAAATTATGAGGTATTTACATTAATAGATGAGTTGGAGAAAATGTTTTAACATCTCACCTCACAAAGTTGCGTGTCTTCACGATACCGGTTTCAAAAGTATAGTATTACTTCCATCTTCAGTCAAATTGAGTTGAATTTGACTGAAGATGGAAGTAATACTATACTTTTTATCGTGAAGACACACAACTTTGTGAGGTGAGATGTTAAAACATTTTCTCCAACTCATCTATTAATAATAAAGACTACTTAAGTTGTGAAAAAAAAATGTATTTTTATTCTGCATAGAATTCTGCCTTTAAAAAAATTGGTTTTCTAAGTTAAAAAATATAATTTTATGAGCAATTGAAGTTGGCTATTTGAAAATTGGAAATTAGCTTTTAAAGTTATAGAAGATTTATAGTCTAAAACTGATTACATGTACCTTCTACTATCCCAAGGGTTTCCTAAGGCGGGGTGGGAACACTTTATTCTTTACTTTCCCATGCAAGCATAAACTTCTCTTTGTATTCTTAGCTGCATAATATTATTTTTTTTTAATTTACCATAAATATCTATTTATAATGTATAATGGCTTAGCCCAATGTTTAGCCATAACCCTCCCTTATCAGGAGCTTCTACACCAATTGCCTGTAGACATCATAAATGGCACATAGTCAACACATTGACTCAGTGAGATATCTAGCAGGCAACTAAGGTATTACTAGGATGTTGAAATTGATAAATTTTGCTTAGAGGCCTTTTTATTCAGGCTTAAGGATGTTTTATGAGCCTGAAAACCTTCATACTCGGGACCCATGGCTTACAGTCGCCCATGGAGGACTTGCTCCTTGGATTTTTCCATCCTAAAAAATCCATTGATCCTGCAACCCTCAGGATCAGAGACAAGGAGCATAATCACTAGTCTACCATGGCCGACGATCATAAATATAGCTTTAACTATATGTTTCCTTAATGTAGAAGCGACACAATTTGTATTGTGAACGATATTTCACTACCTTGGGTAGAGGGATCAAGAGTGAGGATAATGAGAGAAGAGAAGCAGAAAGTGAGGAGCCAGTATTACCTAAAAGAGTTAATAAGATGTGCTTAGATGGGGAAGAAGCCTGAATTAACTCAGTGGTACAGCATCAGCACGTAAAGCTAAAAGTTCAGTGATCAGTTCTTAATTCAGGGAGAAATTTTTCTCTTTACTGTTGAGTCAGATTGTAGCTGGTGGAAGCAAAAGCTTTCATATCAAATGAGAAAGGTATATTTTATAATAATAATAATAATAATAATAATAATAATAATAATAATAGCTTTATTTTACCTGGCAGAGTTAAGGCCTGAAGGTCTTGTCTACCACTCAACCAGGTTTAAAAAAAATACAAACAAAAAAAAAGTCTTAAATCTAAATTACAATATATATATATATATATATATATATATATATATATAAACAATTACAAGTTATGAATACAATACTATTAATATTTATAATGTATTTTGATTTACTCTAAATTTAACGAATTAAATATATAATATGTACAAGATATATAAAAAAAGAGGAAAAGATTAATGACATAGTATAAAATTAAGTAAATAGAGAAAAATTAATTATTAGACAACAGGTAACTGTATAAGCGTGACTTAAAGGTACCAAGTGTGCGGCAACCCCTGATATCTTGAGGAAGGAGATTCCAGGAGCGGGCAGAGGCTACTGTGAAGGAAGTAGAATAGGAGGAAGTGCTATGAAGAGGAATTGTTAGCAGACTGCTATCTTGTGACCTAGTGTCAATATTGTGTAATAAGAGGATAACTTCTCAAATCTGGACGCCAGGTAAGTAGGAATGTAGGAATTCAGAAGCTTGAAAAGTAGTGAAAGAGAGTGCAATTTACGTCTGTCAGTAAGACGGAGCCAAGAGAGGTTATTAAAGTGTTCGGAAATATGGTCATAACGGCAGATATTGAAAATGAATCGAACGCAAGCATTATGAACACGCTGCAGTCTCTGCGACAAGTCATAGTTTAGATCGTTATATATAATGTCACAATAATCGAAGTGTGGTAACACAAGATTCTGCACAAGGATTTGTTTTAACGAAACTGGGAGAAAATTCTTTAAACGTCTAAGATAATGTAAGATGGAGAAAGTCTTTTACATATGGGTTTTACTTGTGTTTGCCAGGTTAAATTTGCGTCTAGATGTAGCCCAAGATCTATTACTGAAGAAGAATAAGGGATAATTATATTAAGTTATGTGAGTGAAATAATAAAAAATAAACAATATGTCTAGCAATTTTCTTAAGTTTACAAAATCTTTTATATCACATCCAAAAATTTACAAAAGTTGTAATTCTATGTGACTCCAAAGCAGCCATTCTTGCTATAACACGAGACACAACACCCAAAAGCATCAAAATTATCGAATGTCACAAAATGATAAAACAATTATCCCGTCTACATAAAAAAGTTGTACTTCAATGGATTCCGGCCCATTGTGGAGTGACAGGCAATGAAATAGCCGATTTTCTAGCCAAGAAGGGTAGCAAAATTGTTTCAAACCCAACTTCTGCTCCAGTTTCCTTTCACTCTATCAAAAGAATTATCTCAAATAAATACATCAATAAACTTAGAGAAGAATACACCACCAAAACATCTGGAAAGGAATGGGAAAATCTACAAGCTTATGACATTACTACATTACAAAGAAAATCTGCAGTAGCAACATTCAGACTGCTAACGGGACATGACTGCTTGAATAAACACCTACACAGAATTGGCATAACAGATTCACCTAAATGCCCTTTTTGCAATTTAAATGAAGATATGGAAAGAAACCATCTCCTCCGTTGTCCAGCCTTTGTAGAAGAGACCAGCCTTTCTGCTAAATATTGGAGTGCAAGAGAGCGAATGATTTCATTATCAAGTGCTCGACATTAGATACCAACCAACCAACCATATTAAGTTATGTAGATAGGAAATAACACTATGAGGTTTTTTAATATTGTTTATTTTTTATTTCACTCACCTCATACTTCATAACTCCTAGCAAGCATACCCAGGGTTTCATCACATCATTTGTGATATTCTCAATGCTGTGTCACGTTCACAACTGACGTCCGGCTGCCTTCTATCCTGCATACTGACCTCCGTGCCATCTGACGGCTGACCGCTGACGAACTTCCAAATCAGTCCTCTCTCCTTATAACCGGGTATTTCAAAATTCATAGTTGTATTTTCATTCTTGCATATGTAAATTTTTTCCCAAATTGTGAGTTCCTTCGGTTTTTCCAATTGTTTAAGTAATTTTGTTTTGGTTTCTATTCTATGTTTTTCTGACCAGGCATGTGCAGCTATTGCAGATTTTTCTGTTTCTCCATTTTTAACATTTCTGAGGTTCTGAGGTTCAGAAATGTTAAAAATGGAGAAACAGAAAAATCTGCAATAGCTGCACATGCCTGGTCAGAAAAATATAGAATAGAAACCAAAACAAAATTACTTAAACAATTGGAAAAACCGAAGGAACTCACAATTTGGGAAAAAATTTACATATGCAAGAATGAAAATACAACTATGAATTTTGAAATACCCGGTTATAAGGAGAGAGGACTGATTTGGAAGTTCGTCGGTCAGCCGTCAGATGGCACGGAGGTCAGTCTGCAGGATAGAAGGCAGTCGGACATCAGTTGTGAACGTGACACAGCATTGAGAATGTCACAAAGGATGTGATGAAACCCTGGGTATGCTTGCTAGAAGTTATGAAGTATGAGGTGAGTGAAATAAAAAATAAACAATAATTATATTATTTATAGTAATGTTTATAAGGAGAGCTGTGAAGTTCCTGATTCATTTACTTAACTTTTACAGGAATTAATCACTATGAGGTTTAATTTGTGGTAAAATCAAATGTTTCTTACCTCTCCTCATACAAATCTTCTAAGTAGATCGCGATTTCGAGACCATAATGGTCTCATCTTCAGTACTATTTTGGCGACTGATGTTATGTCAATCGGAAGAAACTCTTCTTCTTCCCTCTGTTGGTGGACTGATGAACCTCTGGATCAGGTCAGAATTAGCGGGAATTTCGAAGTTCATAAGTTTTCCTTTGTTTTTCTGAATGTGGATCTTTTCCCAAACCGTGAGTTCCACATTTAGAAAAACAAAGGAAAACTTATGAACTTCAAAATTCTCACAAATTCTGACCTGATCCAGAGGTTCATCGGTCCACCAACAGAGGGAAGAAGAAGAGTTTCTTCCGATCGACATAACATCAGTCACCAAAATAGTACTGAAGATGAGACCGTTATGGTCTTGAAATCGCGATCGACTTAGAAGATTTGTATGAGGAGAGGTAAGAAACATTTGATTTTACCATGATGATCTTGATGAAGATTTTCAGGCTGTAGGCCATGGTCATGAGGCTTGTAGTTCCCCGACGTTTCACCAGAGACTGCATCTGGCATCCTCAAGGGTTGTCTTGCCAAGGATGCCAGACGCAGTCTCTGGCGAAACATTGGGGAACTACAAGCCTCACGACCATGGCCTACAGCCCGAAAATCTTCATCAAGATCATCATAGCAGCTCCGGCCATGAAAATCTACGTGAATACATTTGATTTTACCATTTCTGATTCATATTTATATTTTATACAATTATTTTGTCAATCATTCTGATCATGATTTTTGTGTATGTTTTTCCAGAGGTGGGTGGTTTCCTAAACTCAGAAGGTTCAGCCTTGTACATGCTGCAGAGTGCTTGTAACCACAGCTGTGAACCAAATGCATTGCCAACTTTCCCACACAGTAACTTCCAGCTTGCCATGTGTGCTATCACAGACATTGAGGCTGGACAGGAAATATTAATCAGCTACCTGGATGAATGTGCACTGGAAAGAAGTAGACATAGTAGGCAAAAGATACTCAGGTAAACTTTCATTTAACATAATCACATAACTTTTAAATGACTAAAGAGAAACATTTCTAAAATCAGTAAATGAATCAGATGCCAGTTGAAGTTGAGGAAATGTTCAAAATTTGTAATACTATGAGAGTCCTGCACTATAGCCGAGTGGTTAAGGCAAGATGCCTTGGCACAGAGCTACAGGACTTGTGCTGGTTCACGATCCCATTGTAGAAAAATGTTGTCATGTAATTTTGGCCAGTGTGGGACCAGTGCCCATCCAGCATCATGAGGAATTTGGGTAGCTACAATAAGTAGCAGCTCCAGGTTGAGAAAACCAGCTATAATGGCTGGGGGGGTCATACATTCTGACCATTTATGTCACTCCTACACTGTCTCGAAGATTGTCTACGTCTGTGATTAACACATGTGGATGTGAGGCCAGTGCCGGCTGCTAGGCCAAGGGCCTTCTAGGCCTGTCACACCATGGAGTTTAAAAAAAAAGCACTATGAGGTATTTAAGAATTAAATTAATGTTTTTATTATCTCACCTCATATCCTTTTTCTTCTAGACTGCAGCTTCGGAGCTTATCTCCATCATCAGTAGCCTCTGGTCGATTGGTGTTATGTCATTTCTTGGCAGTTTTCTTCTTCCTTCTATCGGTGGACCAATGAACCTCTGGATCAGGTCAAAATTTGCGGGAGTTTTGAAATTCATAAGTTTATCTATCTTAAGTTATGTTATCTATCTTGTTTTTTTTTCTTTGTGGATTTTTTTCCCAGACTATGAGTTTCCCAATCCAAAAAAAAACAAGAAAGATAAACTCATGAATTTCGAAACTCCCTCAAATTTTGACTTGATCCAGAGGTTCATCGGTCCACCGATAGAAGGAAGAAGAAAACCGCCAAGAAACGACATAACACCAGTCGACCAGAGGCTACTGATGATGGAGATAAGCTCCGAAACTGCAGTCTAGAAGAAAAAGGATATGAGGTGAGGTAATAAAAACATTAATTCAATTCTTAAATTAAACCTGATAGTGTTTTTTTCCCTGTGAAAGTTAAATAACTATGAGGTATTATAACTATGTATTAAAATTACACCTCATCTCATTTTTAGGGCTGCATGCAAATACATTAGTCTCTGGTGAGCTGAGTTTTCTGTGAGCACGTGCAAAGTTCGAATTAGCGAGTCGCTGACTGGTCATGCATGAAAGTAGTTTTTTTTGTAATATTGGCAAGAAATTACCCAGAATTCTCAGCGATAAAACCACTTCCATTAAGAAGACATGAAGGGACTCCACATAGCTAAAGCATTATTTATTAAATTAATATTAAGAAGCTAAAGCTGTTACTATGATTGAAATAAGTACATTAAAGACACAACTAAATTATTGTAATCAAATGGTAAAGAGAAAAATTTATCATATTTGAAGAGAGAAATTATATGCTCAGACCGGGACTTGAACCTGGGACCCTTGGTTTTGTAGTTCAAGTGCTCCACCATCTGAGCTACCTGAGCAAGTACCGATCTAAACGCAAATTTTCCTCTATATACGTTGTAATTCCCGCCCACCAAATGCTATGAAGCCTTTGCTTCTATCTTTGCAAATGGCGGCTCCTATATTAAGAAGGCATATTTGGGAATTATACATTACATTATAAATGCCAGTACGGCTTTTTTTTTTTTTTTTAGCTTGCTGAGGTAGCTCAGATGGTGGAGCACTTGGACTAGAAAACCAAGGGTCCCAGGTTCAAGTCCCGGTCTGAGCGTATAATTTTTCTCTTCAAATATGATTTATCCATCACTGAGATGTATGAAATTAATATTAAAAACATTGAAAAAAGCCGTACTGGCATTTATAATGCAATGTATAATTCCCAAATATGTCTTCTTAATATAGGAGCCGCCATATGCAAAGATAGAAGCAAAGGCTTCATAGCTTTTGGTGGGCGGGAATTACAACGTATATAGAGGAAAATTTGCATTTAGATCGGTACTTGCTCAGGTAGTTCAGATGGTGGAGCACTTGGACTAGAAAACCAAGGGTCCCAGGTTCAAGTCCCGGTCTGAGCATATCATTTTTCTCTTCAAATATGATTTATCCATCACTGAGATGTATGAAATTAATATTAAAACATTTCAGATGCTATGTTTGGGTTATTTGTTAAGATTTGCATCTGAAAATGAGAAAACAGCAGTCACACAGTATGAAAAATTTTTAAGGCTACCCCATAATAACTGGACCCAAAGAAAACCACAAGTATGTTTAAAATCTCAGCAAAGCTTCTTAAGCATTGTACAAGAAATCAAACAGAAATTGCAACTTCCACATTCAAAAGAAAATATGCAGATGAGAAACAACCCTCTAGAATTTTTGGAAATTGAATATAACCTTCATTTAACAGAAGACATCAAGAAATCTGAAACTCCTCCATATATTTTAAAACAAATGTCACTGGAAATAATAAATCTAAGATACCCAGCTCCTGAATGGATAAATATTTTTACAGATGGCTCCAGCCTACCAAATGATGGTGGCACTGGTGATGGTGCGAGTATGTCCACTTTTTTCCTTTTATCGTAAACTAAACACAAATTCAACAAACTTTGATGGCGAAATTCTAGCAATTTTCTTAAGTTTACAAAATCTTTTTATATCACATCCAAAAATTTACAAAAGTTGTAATTCTATGTGACTCCAAAGCAGCCATTCTTGCTATAACACGAGACACAAACACCCAAAAGCATCAAAATTATCGAATGTCACAAAATGATAAAACAGTTATCCCGTCTACATAAAAAAGTTGCACTTCAATGGATTCCGGCCCATTGTGGAGTGACAGGCAATGAAATAGCCGATTTTCTAGCCAAGAAGGGTAGCAAAATTGTTTCAAACCCAACTTCTACTCCAGTTTCCTTTCACTCTATCAAAAGAATTATCTCAAATAAATACATCAATAAACTTAGAGAAGAATACACCACCAAAAACATCTGGAAAGGAATGGGAAAATCTACAAGCTTATGACATTACTACATTACAAAGAAAATCTGCAGTAGCAACATTCAGACTGCTAATGGGACATGACTGCTTGAATAAACACCTACACAGAATTGGCATAACAGATTCACCTAAATGCTCTTTTTGCAATTTAAATGAAGATATGGAAAGAAACCATCTCCTCCGTTGTCCAGCTTTTGTAGAAGAGACCAGCCTTTCTGCTAAATATTGGAGTGCAAGAGAGCGAATGATTTCATTATCAAGTGCTCGACATTAGATACCAACCATATTAAAACATTTAGAAAAATTTATGCCTGATAAATTTTTCTCTTTACCATTTGATTACAATAATTTAGTTTTGTCTTTAATATACTTATTTCAATCATAGTAACATCTTTAGCTTCTTAGTATTAATTTAAGAAAATAATTTTATTTTAAATTTTAGGGATCTTGGGATCAAATTGCAGTTTGGGTAAAAATGTTTCTTTTCAAAAATTAATTAATCATTATTTTATGGTTTATTTCAGAGATAACTACTTGTTCACTTGTCGATGTACAAAATGTGAAGCTCAGAGTGAAGATCCAGATGAAACAAGTTCAGAAGAGGAAGAGGAAGATGAAGACGAGATTGAAGAAAA
This sequence comes from Diploptera punctata, assembly GCA_030220185.1. Classification (NCBI taxonomy): domain Eukaryota; kingdom Metazoa; phylum Arthropoda; class Insecta; order Blattodea; family Blaberidae; genus Diploptera; species Diploptera punctata. Next base: position 502,389 of record JASPKZ010000435.1, read on the forward strand.
AATGTCTGATGTTGAAGAGCAGGCTGCAGTTAATTAATTTACATATCATTACTTCATTATTACATTCCAATACATACAGCATTATAGCTAGATTTATGTACATACCATCGTCACAATGTGTACTACAGTCCCAACAATATTCCTCCATATATCTCTTTCTTGTATCTTCTTCTCCACATTCCATTATTACATTCCGATATATACACCAAGTTCATCGTGCTGTCTCCACCTGACTAGCAGGCCCAAGTTCCGTACCTGGCAGGGTTGACAATTTTATTGATCTTTTATAAGAAAAATCACTATGAGGTTTAATTTAAGATTTAGGGCCGCATTTAAAGACTTTCTCAGTTCTCAATTTCTTCCACTCTATCATGAGGGTTGAGATTTGCATTAGCCACCCATCGGACATTCATTATCGAATTCTCACCAATCAAGTGTAAATCTGACTTCATTTAATTTTTTTGTGAAGTTGGCAACAGAAAACCTGTTTTCAATGCATTCCAACGTGCCTGAGGCATACTTAATAGCAGGAGAACTCTGTCGACCAATACTTTGTTTAATGAATATTTTGCGTTTAACAAATTGAAATGTAAAAATGTCATTTTAAAAATAAGAAATACCTTTAATTACATTCATAGATAAATACAAGAAATAACATTATGTAATTGCATGTTTACAAAGTAAAATACAATAGTTTAAAAGAAATAAGGAGCAAATTTTTATGGAATATGGACACACTCATTAACTACGTAGGCCTACAGATATTTCGAGATATTTCTATAATAAATAATTTTTTAATATACAATATAATATTTAATAATTTTATACAATATATTCGTGAAGATAACATATCCTCAAAAGAAAGTTCCTACCATAGTCTCAAAATTAATAGACAAAATTACAATATTATGACTTTTCTGATTAGCCTATTATTATTATTATTCCATTTGTATGGTGAGGTTTATGCCTAAACTAAAAAAAAAAAACTAAATAATCAATACTAATAAAATTCATTGTTAAATTGAGATGGAGAGTCGTAAAATAAAATAAGTTAAAATATACCTTCTTAGGTAAAATCCGTCGTCCTCAATTTATAAAATATGTAATCTTTATGCCTGTAGGCCTTTCAGAACACCCGTTCCATCTTCAGCAGGTCCCCCTTTGCTGCAACATCCAGTATGATGGTTGATGCTGCTGGTCCTAATGTGTTGTCGTGACTAAAGCTTCTTCCTGAAAGGCCTACAGGCATAAAGATTACATATTTTATAAGTTGAGGACAACGGATTTTACCTAAGAAGGTATATTTTAACTTATTTTATTTTATAAAACCTAAATAAGTAATTTGTTAATATGGTAAGGCTATAGAAGTATTGTAACATAATTTTTGTATTTTTAGGTTAGGCCTACATAGGAAATTTGATTAATAAAATAATCAATTAAAAATTCACTTATATCTGCAATTATGTGTTCTTTTTTATGTTATAAAAATTGTGTACTGTATTTATAACTCATAAATGCAATGCTATTGCCTAATAACGAATCAATGGCATTATCGAACCTAGAGGTTTATGCCTGCACAGACATAAGCTCTCCATACTTCCCTATCCTGAACTAATGATTTCCAACCATTCCTTGTATAATTCACCTCTCTCAAATCATGGTTAATGTTATATTTAAAGTTTTCATGCCCCTATTTCATTTTTCATTTGTTACGCATGTCCTACACATCGCAGTTTAAAAAAGCTTAACCATTATCATTATTTATTTAATACACAAGTAATCTTCTTGGTGATAAAATATTAAAATATATATACAGTCAATATGCCCATTTCACCAATTAATGTTTTAAAATGGTCAACAAGTTTCTACAGCCAAGCTGTCATTCTCAAGACCAGATATTGACTGAAGACAAAATTGATAATAAATAAATAAACAAATTCAGAGAAAAACATGGGCTTACAAGACAAGAGATTTATTGAGTGCTAATTAACATCCTCTTTTCTTTATGCGAATGTTATGAATTTGAAAATAATGTATCTGAAGCGGATTTGCTCTGTTTGTATAATGATGCTGTAATTAACAAAGGTGTATTAGTAGTAAAACCAACAAAAATGAAAAAAACTGATAAAAATAAAAAGTCAGGAATATATCAAATTGAATGCATGGGTTGTGAAAAGATATATATAGGGAAAACAAAGAAACCTAACAATTAGAACCAAAGAACACATAAGAAATATTAAAAATGGAGAAATTGAAAAATCTGCAGTTGCTGCTCATGTTTGGTCTGAAAAACATAATATAAATTCAGACACTAAATTATTAAAACAGTTAGAAAATACAAAAGAGCTGACTATTTGGGAAAAAATTTATATTCAGAAGAACAGAAACAGAGTTATGAATTAAATTTGAATTTTTAAATTTAATTTTAAATTTAATTAAATTTTAAATCATTAGAGGCCTTACTGGCTTTTAAAGTAATGTTAAATTTCCAATAAATGTCTTCTTAACTAAGAAGCCGCCATTTGCAAAGATAGAAACAATGGTTTCAAAAGCATTTGGCGATAGGGAATTACAACGTATATAAGAGAAAAATTTGCGTCTAGATCGTAACTCGCCTCGGTAGCTCAGTTGGTAGAGCACTTGGCCCGGAAAGCCAAGGGTCCCGGGTTCGAGTCCCGGTCTAGGCGAAAATTTTTCTCTTCAAATTTAATTTATCTTTCATTGAGAAATGTTAAATTAATAATAAAAACATCATCAGAGTTATGAATTTTGATATTCCGATGGAGGGTGACCTTGTTTGGAGGTTCTTTGGCCAACCACAGGATGGAGCTGACATCGACATCCAGGTGGTGCAACATAAATAAAACCAGTCTGGGAAAGCTGACGATAAAACAGAATTGTTTTGAAACCTGTCCAAGAACAAATCAACATTAATATTGAGGTAAGATGTCCAGACCAAAAATAATATAATTAGTAGCACTGTTTAATTCTGTATATTTGCATTAATCAAATACTGTTATATGTTAGGTCAGATTGTAACACACTTACCTGTTGATCTGCAGATCTGAGTTTAAAACCTGAGGGGGTAGTATTTTATTTTTAACTATTAAAGGCCACATATAAGAAGTATAATGACAAGATTAAGTGGGTAGCTCTGCATATAGCCAAGCAGTTTAAGGTATGATGCCTTGGTGCATGTTCGAATCCCTGTGATAGTTGAAATTTTCTCAATTTTCTGTAGCCAATATGGGACTGATGCCCATCCAACATCGTTGGAATTTGGGTAGCTACAATAAGTAGCAGCCCCAGGTTAAGAAAATCAGTAAATTAATGAGTCATTTTTTAACATCTTACCTCATATTTTATGTTTCTTCAAACACGGGAACTAGTTTTTGAGAGAAGGATCTCTCTCATTTTCAACCGACATTATGACTACAGGATTCTTCTCTCGAAAACTAGTTCCCATGTTTGAAGAAACATAAAATATTAGGTAAGATGTTAAAAAATGACTCATTAATTTACGAATTAAGAACCTCGTAATGTTATTTCCCATATTTAACTATAAATGAGAAAATCAGCTATAATGATATGCTGACTACATGTCACCTTATACGTACTGGCTAGATGATCTTCACAAGAAATGAACAGATAGGGCCCATGTCGAACAATACAAAAATACTAAATGGAACTTGTTTCTATTTCTTTCACCTGTGAGATCTATGTACCGTGTCACAGTAAAAGACATTTATATAATTCTGAGTTTGTTTACGCTGACTGCAATAGTTAAAAAACTGATTACTAAGCTTTATTTCACAAAACAAAGGGTAATAGCAACACCTGATTTCAATAATATTTATAAGGAAAGATTTTAACTAATTTTTTATAATAATATCTTTGTAACTGTACATGACAGTTATTGTAATATATTATACTTATTCCTTTTCTCTGTGTTTTTTTTGCACATTTTAGTCCAAATGTCATTAAAATTCTATAATATTTAGCGAGATATGTGAATTTGAAAATAATTGGTAAAATTACCTTTAAATTGAAGTTTTTATTATTAATTTAACACTTCTCACTGAAGGATAAATTATATTTTAGCACGAGGGAATTACAATGTATATAAGAGAAAAATTTGCATCTAGATCGCAACTCGCCTCGGTAGCTCAGTTGGTAGAGCATTTGACCTGGAAAGCCAAAGGTCCCGGGTTCGAGTCGCGGTCTAGGCAAAAATTTTTCTCTTCAAATATGATTTATCCTTCAGTGAGAAGTGTCGAATTAATAATAAAAACCCTATTGGCTTTATAAAGTAGTGTTAAATTCCCAATAAATGTCTTCTTAACTAAGAAGCCGCCATTTGCAAAGATGGAAACAAAGGTTTCAAAGCATTTGGCGCGAGGGAATTACAATGTATATAAGAGAAAAATTTATGTCTAGATTGCAACTGTAGATCAGTTGGTAGAGCATTTGGCCCAGAAAGCCAAAGGTTCCGGGTTCGAGTCTCGGTCTAGGTGAAAATTTTTCTCTTCAAATATGACCTTTAAATGTTTAAATCTCCTCTGTCCATTCAGTAGGAGTCCATTTTTTTAAAGCTTGCTGTCACTGAAGTGGTAAATTTCGAATCTCTCTGCAGTAGATATGTTGAGAAGGCATGTGGTAATGTTGATAGTGATTTGTGTGTCAGATGGGGATGTTAAGCCTGGTGGCCCTCTTGGTGCTTTTCAACAAGAGTAGGATACATACCGGCACTGTGTTTCACATTATCCCTTTTCTTCATCATCATCCCTCGTACAATGCACTACACAAACATATTCATCCTACATTCCTCTCTGAATGCTTAACTTCCCCATAATTTTTACAAAAATAAACTATTTTAAATATTAAATTATGTAGGTAGGAAATAACACTATGAGGTTTATTTTATTTAAATTTGAGTTGTATTTTGACTCACCTCATATTTCTTTATTTTTCTGCAGACTCGAGTTTTGTCACTGAATTTGTGACATTATCGATGCAAAACTGTCGTCCTGTGGTTCTCTCTCTTGTAAATTGTCTTCTGCACTCTCTGTTGGCTGGCCGATGAACTTCCAAATCAATCCCTTCTCATTTTCACCGGATATTTTAAAATTCATAGTTTTCTTTTTATTCTTGCATATGTAAATTTTCTCCCAAATTGTCAGTTCCTTTGATTTTTCCAACTGTTTAAGTAATTGAAGGAACACCTTAGAAATGTTAAGAATAGAGAAATAGGAAAATCTGCAATAGCTGCACATGCTTGGTCAGAAAAACACAGAATTGAAACCAAGGCAAAATTACTTAAACAGTTGGAAAAATCAAAGGAACTGACAATTTGGGAGACAATTTACATATGCAAGATTAAAAAGAAAACTATGAATTTTGAAATACCTGGTGAAAATGAGAGAGGATTGATTTGAAAGTTCATCGGTCAGCCAACAAAGAGCACAGAAGTCAATTTACAAGAGAGACAACCGCAGGACGGCAGTTATGATCATGGTGTTGTATCGATAATGTCACAAATTCAGTGACAAAACTCGAGTCTGCATAAAAATAAAAGAAATATGTGAGTCAAAATACGACTCAAATTTAATTATTTTAAAGATTATTTAGAATTATAACTTTTTATGTTAAAAAATTGAATAATTTTTAAATAAATTGTTAAGTAAATAATTTATAAGTTAAATCTGTACACTAATGTCACCTATTGGAGCTTTTCCAAATTACATAATCCGTTTCCAGTGGCTTGGATGCACTATGCCTAGCCATGTCTTATCGGTGTCATTTCGTTCGGGTGCAGTTGAGAGAAAAAGTAAATTTCATTGCCCTCGGTTTGTATTGAAATACTAAAGTTTTATTCAATTTACTTAGTTTAATTGTTTATAGTATATATATTTTAAGAGAAAAATTTTTGCCTAGACCGGGACTCGAACCCGGGACCCTTGGCTTTCTGGGCCAAGTGCTCTACCAACTGAGCTACCGAGGCGAGTTACGATCTAGACGCAAATTTTTCTCTTATGTACGTTGTAATTCCCTCGCGCCAAATGCTTGAAACCATAGCTTCTATCTTTGCAAATGGCGGCTTCTTAGTTAAGAAGAATTCCCAATAAATGTCTTCATAACTAAGAAGCCGCCATTTGCAAAGATAGAAGCTATGGTTTCAAGCATTTGGCGCGAGGGAATTACAACGTACATAAGAGAAAAATTTGCGTCTAGATCGTAACTCGCCTCGGTAGCTCAGTTGGTAGAGCACTTGGCCCGGAAAGCCAAGGGTCCCGGGTTCGAGTCCCGGTCTAGGCGAAAATTTTTCTCTTCAAATATAATTTATCCTTCTATGAGAAGTGTTAAATTAATAATAAAAATTGTTTATAGTATATAGTTTGTAAGTTATATTTTATTGTGATCTTGTCACAAGACAAATAGAGTGAATGTAAATAGTGAATTTTCAAATGTAGTAGTAGTAGTAGTAGTAGTAGTAGTAGTCTAATGCCCATTAGCTTGGATGTGTTCCATTTACTATCTTGCTTCCCAATAGAGTCCTGCCAAAGTTATTGTAGGTGACAACTTCAGAGCCTCACAGCTAGCAAGATGATCATTGTTCATGGTAGTGTTATTGTCTTGGCACAGTATACAATTACTTACTTACTTACTCACTGGCACTATCGAACCCGTAGGTTCATGGCCGCACGGACATAAGCTCTCCATACATCCCTATCCTGAGCTAATGTTTTCCAATCATTCCCTGTATAATCTACTTCCCTCAAATCATAGTTAATGTTGTTCTCCCACCTCATTCTTGGTCTACCAACTGGGCGTTTTCCTTCTGGCTTTCCTACAAGAAGTTTCCATGCACGTCTTTCATTCCCCATACGTGCAACATGTCCTGCCCATCGCAGTCTACGGGACTTAACTGTTCTTATTATATCTGGCTTCCTATAAAGACCATGTAGTTCATTGTTATGTAGTCTTCTCCATTCACCTGTCTGTTCATCTCTCTTTGGTCCAAAAATTTTCCTAAGAACTTTATTCTCAAATACTCGTAATCTCCTTTCCTCCCTTAAAGTAAGAGTCCATGTTTCGCACCCATATAATATAACTGGTAGAACAATAGTTTTATATATTTTCAGCTTAACGTTTTTTGAAAGGAGTTGGGACATCAAAAGTCTCTGCAATGCATAATAGCATGCATTTCCAGAATTGAGCCTATGTTTAATTTCTTTGTGCATCTCATTCCTATTTGTGATTATTGTTCCTAGGTATTTGAATTCAGCCAATTCCTCAAAATTTCCCTCATTTGTCATTAGCTGTCCATTTCCATTATATAATGTATTTCTACGTGTGACCATATATTTAGTTTTACTGATATTTACTTCCAGTCCTAATTTCTTAGTGTTACTCAATAGTGTGTGCGTGTTGGCCTTTAGTATCTCCTCGCTATCGGCCAGTAGTACTACATCATCAGCATAAACTAACAGCTTATTAATACCATTGAGTTGTAAGCCTTCCTCATTCTCTAAAGATTTAATGGCATGCTCTAGTACAAAATTAAATAGTAGAGGAGATAGTGCATCTCCTTGCTTTAACCCATTCTGGATTTCAAAAGTGTCTGAAAACTGTTTGCCTACACGCACCCTACTCGTTGAGCCATTTAGACACATTCGAATAAGTCTAACTAACTTTTTAGGAATTCCAAACTCCAGCAGGATACTATATAACTTCTCCCTCTTAATTGAATCATATGCTTTTTTGAAGTCTACATATAGTTGATGTACAGTACCATTATATTCCCATTTCTTTTCTAAAATCTGTCTTATACTAAAAATCTGATCTGTTGTAGACCTGTTTCTTCTAAATGCACATTGATGATCTCCTAGAATGTCATCAATATAGGGAGTAAGTCTGCTTACTAATATATTTGTTAGAATTTTGTACGAAGTTGAAAGTAATGAGATGCCCCTATAGTTGTTGCAATCAGTTTTATCTCCTTTCTTATAAATTGGTACGATAATTGATTCCTTCCATTCGTCTGGAAGAGCTTCTTTTTCCCAAATCATACTAAGCAACCAGCGTATCTTGTCCATCAATTTTTCTCCCCCTGATTTTATCAGTTCTGCTGGGATCTCATCTGAACCTGATGCTTTATACATCTTCAATTTTTCAATTGCCATTTCAACCTCTAATGCACTTGGCTCTGCGACTAGCATTTCTGCTGTCTGTAACTTATCCTCCTCAATGTCCTGTTCTGTATGTACATTTAATAGCTGATTAAAATAACTTTTCCATCTATTTAATATACTCTTGGAATCTGCAATCATATCCCCATTTTCATTCCGAATTATGTTTGTTCTAGCCTGAAACCCTTTCTTCTCTATACTAATTCCCTGATATAATTCTCTAATGTTCCTATTTTTTGCATTCATTTCAAGATCATTAATCTTCTCTCTCAAATATTCCCTCTTTTTACTCTTTAGTAACTTGGTGGTTTCCCGTCTAACACTACCCAATTGCTCTAAATTTACCTCATTTGGCTCGTGTAACCATTTCATTTTTGCTAGCTTTCTTTTCTTTACAATGTCGGCACATTCCTCATCAAACCATTTCTTGTTTTGCCTCTTTTTTAAACAACCAATGCTTTCTGATGCTGACAATTTAATAGTATCTCTTATAGCCTCCCATTCTTTATTTATATCAGTTTCTTCTTCGTTTGCCACATTGTCATCTGAAGATTCCAGTACTTCAAATCTATTAGCAATTTTGATTTGGTATTCTTGCCGCATTTCATCATTTTTCAAGTTTTTTAATTCATATTTTACAGAATCATCTTTAGCGTTTGTTCCTCTCATAAGCGATAGCCGTTGTCTGATTTTCACCCTGACCAGATGATGATCTGAATTGCAGTCTGTCCCTCTAACTGATCTAACATCAATGATGCTACTGTGCCAGCGTTTATCCACTAATACATGATCTATCTGGTTCCGAGTTTCTCCATCTGGGGACGTCCAGGTGTATTTATGAATATCCTTATGCTGAAATGTTGTGCTCTTAACAATGAGATTCTTTGATGTGGCAAATGTGACTAATCTAACCCCGTTGTCGTTACTATCTTCATGAAGACTGAATTTGCCTATTGTTGGTTTGAATATATCTTCCCGCCCCACTTTTGCATTAAAATCTCCTAAGACAATTTTCATATGATATCGTGAAAGGCTATCAAATAAGCATTCTAATTCTTCATAGAACTCATCCTTGATCTTGTCATCTTTATCTTCTGTGGGGGCATGTACATTTACAATTATAAAATCATGTCGTTTACCCTTTAGAATTATGTATGATATCCTATCACTAACAAACTTAATATCTCGGATAGCGGATAGGATCCTCCTTCTGACTAAAAAACCCGTTCCAAATGCAGGTCTTTCTGCACCCCCATAGTATAATGAAAAGCTTCCTGATTCCTGACTACCTTCTCCTGGCCACCTAACTTCCTGTAAAGCGACTATATCCAAGGGCGATTTATCCAATTCCCGCGTTAATATCTCTAGTGCCCCGCTATTGTATAAAGTCCTAACATTCCATGTTCCTAGGAACATGTCCCTGTGTTTGAGCCTTTGGCATGGGTTCCCTGAAGTAGTCCCCGCCCGGAGAACCGAATGGGGGACTATTTGACCTCCGGAAAATTTTACCCCAGTAGAACCCATGTCCGCATTTCTTGACGGTTGTATTTTTACGGTGAAAGATCGTCACTCTTTCGACCAAGGTACTTATTTCGTCTGGCTTATCACCTTCGACCAGTCCGGCATGGGTAACCCTATCGGCAGCAATGCTACCGCCGGCATAGCTCTCAGGATCATTTAAGCACACAAGCCACTCCACCACGACAAGGTAAAGATACCATGGAGGGAAAAGTAAAGTGATCCCACAACAGGCCCGAATGTCCTTGGGGTAGTAGGAGGTTAAGGCTCCCACTTTTTCTAGACAATCGGCACTTTATGTCAGCCCTGCGTGACGGCCGCCTTTACCCCCAGAACAAGCGTCTGGTACTCATTTCCGTTAGAGGTTGAGTCGACCCCAGGGCCATGGTGCCGCCAGAGGGTTTGGGTCAGTTTAAAAATCCTGACCCCAACGGGACTTGAACCGTCGACCCTCCGGCTTGTAGCTCAGTGCCTTAACCACTACGCTACGGCGTGCCCCCGCATTAGACAGTAAAATGCCTTCTCTGCTGAGCAAGTTGTATGCTAATACGATTTTGCTTACTCAGAAATCTGTTCATGCGATAATAATTGGTTAAATTTGTAAGCTACCTGCGGAGGTAGCTTAAATGAGCAACTCAAATTAAAATCCCGAAGGGAACCGAACGGGAACCGATGGTAATCGATGTACTTTGCTGCTTTATCCAACATTTATCCAAGATGTCGGACCTTGAAGACTTCGATCATGTTTTCGGTATACACGGAGAAGAGGAATTTGATAGTCTACCAAAGAATTCAACTGGAAGAACAGGAGAATCGGCGTAATATTGCGTGTCGCAGACGTGTTTGTATACGGTATTATTTGCGGGATGCAAGCATAAATGCATTCCTCTATAGCAGATGAAAATAACGGAAGTAGTTTTATCGCTGAGAATTCTGGGTAATTCGTTGCCAATATTACGAAAACGTCGACTCTCGTCCATGACCGATAAGTCGGCCGTTAATTCGTTCTCAGCAATTGCTCACGGTGAATCAGCTCACTAGTGATTGGAAGTAATTTGAGTAGAGAGTAATGTTCTAACATACGACCCTGAATGTTGCTACTGCTTCATCTTGTAATTTATTTTATTCCACATTTTGTCCTGAATGAATCGTTTAGATGCGAGCTAGTGAGGAACTTCCAAGAATCCTATCATGTTAGTAGCTCTGCTGCGAATGTTCAAAGAGAGTTTGATGTTGAGGACCTATAAAATGCCTATAACAGACCTTTAAAAAGACCTAAAGATAATTCTAAAAATACCTAAAAACTGGAAAAAAGGACATGAAAAGGCAATTCAAAGTAAATAATAATTTTAGTTTCAACTGTATTTCAATGAATGTAATAAAATTGTTTAAAAAGTATAAAATTCTAGTGAAATGCGACACACATTGCGAAAAAAATTGATGGCTAAAAATGCAAAGTTTGAAAAATGAATTCTGTTTATTAAAAAGAAAGTTCTTGGAGAATTTAGATTGAACAATATTTTCCACCTAGAATGAATTCAGTGAACCCGCAATGGATATCAGGCAATCAGTAAGCAGGTTAAAAACAAATTTTGTGAGGGTTCAATAGTTTCCCACGGAACAAAGTGTTTGCAATGTGAAAAGTCTTTGGAAAGTAAAACTAGATAGTATTTTTAAAAGAAATTAAAATTGACACTAGACTGCGGGTTCTTGAATTATACAAATAGTATAAATGATATTTAATTTTAGGAAGTTATATTTTGAGGTTATTTTAATTATATTATTTTTGGTCTGGACATCTTACCTCAATATTAATGTTGATTTGTTCTTGAACATGTTTCAAAACAATTCTCTGTTTTATCTTCAGCTTTCCCAGACTGGTTTTATTTATGTTGCATTATGTTGCACCACCTGGATGTCGATGTCAGCTCCATCCTGTGGTTGGCCAAAGAACCTCCAAACAAGGTCACCCTCCATCGGAATATCAAAATTCATAACTCTGTTTCTGTTCTTCTGAATATAAATTTTTTCCCAAATAGTCAGCTCGTTTGTATTTTCTAACTGTTTTAATAATTTAGTGTCTGAATTTATATTATGTTTTTCAGACCAAACATGAGCAGCAACTGCAGATTTTTCAATTTCTCCATTTTTAATATTTCTTATGTGTTCTTTGGTTCTAATTTTTAGGTTTCTTTTTGTTTTCCCTATATATATCTTTTCACAACCCATGCATTCAATTTGATATATTCCTGACTTTTTATTTTTATCAGTTTTTTCATTTTTGTTGGTTTTTATTAGTTTATTTAAACTGTAGTTATTTTTTGGTGCTAATTTAATATTAAACTTCTCAAATATATTTTGAAATTTATTATGTACCCAGGGGTGATATGTGAATTTCCTAGGAAAAATATAGGAAATTCACATATCACCCCTGGGTACATAATAAATTTCAAAATATATTTGAGAAGTTTAATATTAAATTAGCACCAAAAAATAACTACAGTTTAAATAAACTAATAAAAACCAACAAAAATGAAAAAACTGATAAAAATAAAAAGTCAGGAATATATCAAATTGAATGCATGGGTTGTGAAAAGATATATATAGGGAAAACAAAAAGAAACCTAAAAATTAGAACCAAAGAACACATAAGAAATATTAAAAATGGAGAAATTGAAAAATCTGCAGTTGCTGCTCATGTTTGGTCTGAAAAACATAATATAAATTCAGACACTAAATTATTAAAACAGTTAGAAAATACAAACGAGCTGACTATTTGGGAAAAAATTTATATTCAGAAGAACAGAAACAGAGTTATGAATTTTGATATTCCGATGGAGGGTGACCTTGTTTGGAGGTTCTTTGGCCAACCACAGGATGGAGCTGACATCGACATCCAGGTGGTGCAACATAATGCAACATAAATAAAACCAGTCTGGGAAAGCTGAAGATAAAACAGAGAATTGTTTTGAAACATGTTCAAGAACAAATCAACATTAATATTGAGGTAAGATGTCCAGACCAAAAATAATATAAGTATAAATGAATCAGTCATTTCAAAACGGGATCATCTCCATTTTTTCTAAAATGCACTTCTTTCATTATTCCATGTTTAGATACCTACTTCCATCGTTTTCGTGTGAGAATGGATCAACTACACTATTCCTTTACCACTTTCTGACTTTATTCAGTAGCAATTTCAGATTCAATGCTTTATCCTGAACAAGTTGAATCAGTTTTTTTTCCTCTACTGTAAAATTTGATCAGCTGTAGATGATCCCTTTTCGAAATGACTGATTCATAATGTAGTCAAAAGAAGGTAAAGTTGCAAAAAAAAAAAACAAAAAACACAAAACCTAAAAAAGGACGAATAAGCAAAAAAAAAGAGGATGAATAAAACCCACTATTTTTTTTTGGTATGCAATGACCCAAACTATATATATATATTAGGGTTATAACTTTTTTACAACCTCACTGTCTTGTTTCATAATCTGATGAATTTTTACTTCTGTCTGAAGAATTGACTAGTCATTTCAATATTCCTTTAAAAAAAGTCATCCCGAAATCAAAATTCATATTTCACTACTTACTGATTATTTTGAAATACAAGATATATACTGTAATACAAACAAGAAAAGAGATAAAATCGTTCAACCGCATGTACAATTATTGTATATTATTGTTTATTGCTTAGAATGAATCGGAGATGCAATTTGTCTTTATTTCTACAGGGAGCATATAATTCTTGCATGACTTTAATTTCATGTTCAGCGCACTGTTTACTTCTTGGTATACTTAATGCAGATGGCTCCTTCTTCCAATGATTTTCTGAGTGCAGTGCTTTTTTAAATGTGTTTGACAAGTTCGTGAAGTCATTTATGTTGTATATCTGATTACTAAACCAGTAGTCTGCTCAGTCAAATGAAATAAATATGCACAATTTTTCAAAGCATCTCTAGTAGTAGGCATAAGTATAAATTCAAGAAGAGCAAGAATAGCTCTTGAATTCCATCTTGCATTACTAATGTTCGGAATTTTTTGGAACCTAATGAATGGAAAGCATCCTTTTTCCTCAAAGAATCTAAACACATGTGTTAGATGGTACAAGAACTTCATGTCACCTCTCCACTCTGATTTTAATAGGATATCTTCTTTTCCATTCACAAACTGTGATTTTAGCCCCTCATACTCATTCACCAATTTAGATACAAATGAGTATTCAATGTTTGGAGACTTGGTACTCAGCAAGTTCTTGATCCATCACTAAACATAGTATTCTGTCCAGAATGTGATGCTGACAACCAATAAATTGAGGTGCAGCAACACCCTTTTCTGCAAAAAAAAAAAAATTTGCAATCTGACAACTCCATTTTTTTTATCTGTGTTAACACTAGTTGTATCAGCAATGATCATTTTAATTGCATTTCACAAGTTATACTCAGCAATAATTTTAGCAATTCCTTCAGCAATAGTTTGAGCCTTTCCATTTTCCAAATGCAGTACATCCAATTTTATTGCTGTTCTTTCATTTGAAAATACTACCCTGATATTCATTTTCCTCAATGCGTTTGCCTTCGAAGTGCAAGCACCACTCTTCTCTATGTAATGTTTCAACCATTTCTTCCTTCAATTTAACCACCTTTCTAAAACTTGATATGTGTATTCCTGCTTGACTCTTGAGTAGGAATGTCAATACCATCATATGACAATTATTTACATTAGTTTATTTATTTACTACCTCAATATTAATGTTGATTTGTTCTTGGACATGTTTCAAAACAATTCTGTTTTTATCATCAGCTTTTCCAGACTAGTTAGATTTATATTGTTTATTCACAACAGTTGTGAACGTGATGCAGCATTGAGAATGTCACAAAAGATGTGAAGAAACCCAGGGTCTGCTATGAATTATGAAGTATGAGGTGAGTGAAATAATAAAAAATAAACAATATTAAAAAAACCTCATAGTGTTATTTCCTATCTACATAACTTAATAGTTAGATTTATGTTGCACACCCTTGATGTCGATGTCAGCTCCATGCTGTGGTTGGCTGACATTGACATCCAGGGTGTGCAACATAAATCTAATCAGTCTGGACAAGGTGACGATAAAACAGAATTGTTTTGAAATATGTCCAAGAACAAATCAACATTAATATTGAGGTAAGATGATCAGACTGTAAATAAACTAATTAAAATAACCCCAAAATATCACTTTCTAAAATTAAATATTAATTATTTACATATTTTAGCAGCCTTTCTTGTTGATACATTTGTAGATGTTACCAAGTTGGTTGCAACTACTTGTTTTTTCTTTTTTTTGTGTTTTCTGGTTGTTAAATGAGTATTAATTTCATTTTCATATTCACTGCTTTCTTTTTCAAACTCAATACTGCTACTAACATCACCAACATGAGATACAGATGTTGAAAGAGAAACTGATTCTGTAGGGAGTTTTTGCTTCTTTGAAGGGTGAATTGTCTCCTTTCGTGCTACTTTACTTGTTGAGTAACCAATCTCTCCTTTGCTTTCCAATTGTAATTGGTACAATCTTTTGTCATCATTAGATAACCATTGGCCATTTACTTTTGTAATATCAAAAAGCTGGTCAAGAGTATCAAACTTTCCCCTCCTTACACATTCATCATAAGTCTTCAGTACTTTATGGAGCTTTGTATGTATTACTTGATTTGACAAATGGGGAAAATTAAGTTTATTTTGCCACAAATTTTTAACTTCTTCAGACATTTTCGCTACTCTTTCGTTTCTTCCTTTGATATCTGCTCCAAGAAACTGATATCTTCCAATAATTTGAAGTTGAAGAGGCATCATGCAGTATTCTTCTAGTGAAGAATCTACTGTAGCCACATTTTGTCTTCTTTTATGTAACTGCTGGAATCTCACTAGATTATCCGTCCAGGTCCCTTTATTTTTCTGAGTAGTGTTATAACTTTTCTTGTGTGACATCATGTATTCCCTGTAAATAAAAACAAGCTATTGTTTCCATTCACTAGTAATCATAGATACCAAATGTTATGAGTATGAGCACTACACATCATTATATACCAATACTACACAATATATTAATGGAGTAGATATAATAGAAATTTTAGAAATGTGAAACTAAATATTGATTTGGGGGTGACCTTTTCTTGAAGCTCAGTGAAATTAAGGCCTTTTTCAATGGTTTTAAGCATAAGTTCACCCACTCATTACACAGTAAATATTTTATTTCACGAAAGTCCAAAAAGTTATAACCCTTGTGTATATATAAAGTCCAAAAAGTTATAACCCTTGTGTGTGTGTATATATATATATATATATATATATATATATATAAGTTGGGCCTTGCCTTTAGACATAAAATGAAAAAAAGGATTTTTCCTCAATTTCAGAGTCATAAACATGAACCTGTAATATGCGAGTGTGCTATTGAAAAACTTTTACAACACCCGTTTAATTCACTTTCATTTCAAGGCTGTCACTGAATTAAACTCAATTTAAAGGCCGGTAAAATTTTCACAGGAAATTTTAATACAAATTTGTATCAAACTATCTCCTGGTTATGTGATTGTAATAATCTAAAAAAATGTATTCATGTAGACTTTCACGGCCGGAGTTGCTATGATGATCTTGAAGAAGATTTTCAGGCTGTAGGCCGTGGTCGTGAGGCTTGGAAGTTCGTCGGTCAGCCATCAGATGGCGCGGAGGTCAGTCTGCAGGAGAGGAGGCCATTGGACATCAGTTGTGAATGTAATACAGCATTGAAAATGTCACAAATGAAGTGAAGAAACTCGAGTCTGCTTGGGAGTTAAGAAGTATGAGGTGAGTCAAGAAACAACTAAACAGTATAAAACCATCCCCTGAATTATACAAACTTTTTTAACAAGAGCAAGAACAGGCCACATAGTCACCCAGAAATATCTATTTCGTTTTAATATCATTGATTCTAGTACCTGCTGTTGGTGTAACAGTCATGAAGAAGATCTTGAACACATCCTCATAAATTGCTCTTTTCCAAACCTTCAAAGAACTAAACTCAAATCTATAATACCTGGAACTTTGGGAAAAACACAATATATCCTGAATACTCCTCATCTTTGGACTCTAGCAGATGGAATATACTTCAAACATCGGGCGTTATCTCCATCTTTTGTAAAATGAAGAACAATATAGTGGAACTTTGTGTTGTTAGCAAATAGCTGGATACACTAAGACGATTGATTGATTAATTAAATTAGTATTTTATGCTGATGATGTAGTACTATTGGCCGATAGCGAGGAGATACTAAAAGACAACACGCACACACTACTGAGTAACACTAAGAAATTAGGACTGGAAGTAAATATCAATAAAACTAAATATATGGCCACACGTAGAAATACATTATATAATGGAAATGGACAGCTAATGACAAATGAGGGAAATTTTGAGGAAGTGGCTGAATTCAAATACCTAGGAACAATAATCACAAATAGGAATGAGATGCACAAAGAAATCAAACATAGGCTCAATTCTGGAAATGTGTGCTATTATGCATTGCAGAGACTCTTGATGTCCCAACTTCTTTCAAAAAACGTTAAACTGAAAATATATAAAACTATTATTCTACCAGTTATATTATATGGGTGCGAAACATGGACTCTTACTTTAAGGGAGGAAAGGAGATTACAAGTATTTGAGAATAAAGTACTTAGGAAAATTTTTGGACCAAAGAGAGATGAACAGACAGGTGAATGGAGAAGACTACATAACAATGAACTACATGGTCTTTACAGGAAGCCAGTTATAATAAGAATAGTTAAGTCTCATAGACTGCGATGGGCAGGACATGTTGCACGTATGGGGAATGAAAGACTTGCATGGAAGCTTCTTGTAGGAAAGCCAGAGGGAAAACGCCCAGTTGGTAGACCAAGAATGAGGTGGGAGAATAACATTAACTATGATTTGAGGGAGGTAGATTATACAAGGAATGATTGGAAGGCATTAGCTCAGGATAGGGATGTATGGAGAGCTTATGTCCGCATGGCCATGAACCTACGGGTTCGATAGTGCCAGTGAGTAAGTAAGTAAGTATTTTATATAATCTAACTTTTGTTCCATGTGTCAGCTGTTTTGATTTATTACTTCAGTACTAGGAAGTAACATTTTTGGCATTTTTTATCCTTTTATTTGCTTTACTACTACTACTACTAATATAATAATCACATTTCATACAAGTATAAGCTCTGATGGCCTGTTACAATCTCAAGGCTGGATTTTCAATCCATCTCTTTCAATGTGGAGAGTTATGAAGAATGGCTTTTTTGGGTTTCTATTCATTCATATACATTGTACATGTTTTTCCCAAGTGTACTGCTAATTATTTATAAAATGTTCTTATAGGACAGTGTTTCTTTTGTGATTCCATCGAGAATAACCTGCTGTTGATTTCATGAATTTCATTTCATTGGCTGTGATAGGGACAGAGGTAATCTCGTTAATCCATTCATGTGGGTCACTAATAAAATGACAAGGAATTTGGCTACCTTAAGAGAGTGACGGGTGTCCTTATTTCTTATTTTCCATGCCTCACTACCATAACAAAGTACTGGCCTTGCTAAATTTTATTTCCAAGGTATCTCTTGAGACTTGAAACCAATAAACTTAACCTAAATTTCAGACAACAGGAATATTTCCCTTTAAGAAAATATTGCTATGGTCTGACTGTAAATTGAACCTGGGACCTCATTAACCCATTGGAGACTTTTAACGAGTCTCCCTCGTGAGCAGGTAAAAAGGCCAAACAGCTCAACAACGACCTACACTCGTTGTGTTAAATCCCACCACTATAAGAAGATGGCACTCTCTTTAGTGATTAAAGTTTTCTGTTCTCCGTCTGTAACATTTTTTGCAGGTTTATATAAAGCATATATGTAGGACTAGTATATTGTAGAGTATATTATAGAAATAATTTATAGAATAATTTACTTTTTTAGATACTTATTACGGTAATATATATATATGTAGTTTCAGTGTTTTTTTTTCGAATATCATGGCTGCTAATATAACTTTTTTAGAAACACCCCTGATGAAGTGAAGGCCTATTTTACACTATAAGTCAAAGATATAAAACCTAACATAAAACGGTTCTGGAACAATAGACCAAATTTATAAATGCCCATTTACAGCAAAACTGTGCCTTTCAAAAGTTTATTCCTAATTTCGATGTTTCTTCACTTCAAAGACAATGAATCCGTAATTAGAGATGACAGAATTTACAAAATTAGACCTGGTTTGGAGTAATTGAATACAACATTTCTGTCCTTGTATGTTCCAAGTGAAGACATTTCACTTGAAAAATCTCTTATGAAATTACGAAATATATTGGCTTACGACCAGTTCAAAGTCTCTAATCGGAATAAAACGGCACGATTTGGAATAAAATATTAGAAATTGTGCGAGACCTCTTCGGGATATGATCCAAATAAACACTGAACGAGATGCACCAGAAAATTCAGATTTTACTGTAAATTAGAGTGTAGTCCTAGAATTAGCAAATCCGTTCCTAGACAAAGGTTACACATTACAATTAGACAACTTGTGTTCTCCTAATTTATTTTTAGAGCTCAATAGACGAGAGACATATTAGGGACAGTAAAATCTAACAGAAGAAACATACCTATGGATTTAGTGAACATCAAATTAAAAAAAAAAAAAAAAAAAGGGGAGGTAACATTATCTAGTCGGAGATTTCCTGCATTGAAGTGGAAAGACAGGAAATACGTTTATTATTATCATCCAAACACGAAAATGCCGACATCACTGTCACCAGTAAGAAGCAATGGAAGAATAAAGGCAGATAAGAAGAAAAATTCACAAAGGCTAAATGTATTCTAGAATACAATACAGAAAAATTGCTTTTTTACATTATCGATAATTTGAGAACTTTCTATGATTTGATAATGTATAGGTCTATGCTTTTATATATTTAATTTAATTTATTTTTATAATATACTGTATTGTATATTGTTGTTATTTTTACAGTTCCTGTTAGAACATATGATTCATGTTTACTTCAAATTAATGACCAAGAAATGTTAGTAAAGGACGGTTTTTGAAAGGTTTGTCAACTTTCACAGCCTTCAAACTAACAATAAATAACGATTAAATTACACAAAAGAGGGTTGTAAGCAGGCCACATTCCTTTGCAATTCTTAAAAGTACAAAATACTACAAGAAAAAACAGGGGTAAACAAACTATCTGAAAATTCATAAGTTCTGGGACGCAGAACGCATGGTCTGGGTATTTTGATTTAAAACCCAGTGCAGCGCTGGGGTGATTTAAATGGGTTTCCAGTGAACGTACCAGGCGTTTTAAACGTGTCTTCAATGGGTTAACTGTAGTCAGAAGCTCTAACCACAAGACCATGAGTCTGGTGATATGGAACGTATAAAAGACAACACCTATGTTGTTATGCTAACCTCTAGTTTCGAGGTTTGTTAGTTCAAATTAGGGTGGGATCCAGCAGCGACCCAGGTGAAAAGCTATTGATTGAAACCCTATATGAAGGAAATGAACATTGAACCAATGTTTACACTTTGCCTAAATATGGGTTTACCATCGATTGCTCTTCATTAAAATATCACAGGCTAAGTCTGATGATATTGA
The DNA here is from genome assembly GCA_030220185.1 of Diploptera punctata. Classification (NCBI taxonomy): domain Eukaryota; kingdom Metazoa; phylum Arthropoda; class Insecta; order Blattodea; family Blaberidae; genus Diploptera; species Diploptera punctata. The sequence goes on from JASPKZ010000435.1 coordinate 522,748, forward strand.
TAAGAGTTTTTAAGGCTTAGCAAATCTGAGTATGGCTTCCTTCAGAAGGAAAGTAAAGCAGTCATAGATTTATGGCATGTATAAGATACTTCGGGTGAATTTCTCAACTGAAGTCTAAACCATGACTGCAATTTTCCAATTTACTGTTTCCATAACAACCATAAAATCTATGGCTATTAATTACAAAAAACAAATGTCTGAATCATGTCTATGGTTTAATAACAATTTCTGTGAATTTTTAGTCATTTTTATAAATGCAATGGAAACAATAAAAAATTAGAAAACTCCATGGTTTAGACTTCTTCTTCTCTTCTTCTTCCTTCCAAGTATTAGGCCAAGGCCTTGTTACGATCCTATAGAAAATTTTTCCTCCAGCGTTTCATAGGATGGCCCAGAGATCTTCATCCTCTTGGTATATAATTATAAACAGCTTTGGGGATCCGATTTGAACTCATTCTTTCAAGATGGTGTTTCCAATTTAGTTGGTTCTGTTTAATACATTCCAAAATTGACATAGTCTTCAATTCTTTTAAGATATCGGTGTTCCTTTTCCGATCCCATCTGGTGTAACCCGCTGACTTTGGTTGAGAAATCCACCCGAAGAGACTTCTGAGCAAAATTGATATGCTTTTTACACTTACAAGGAAACTGCTAACCATTACATGCTGAAACCTACCTTGAAAATACTTCCAGAAAAGCATTGTGATGTACTAAGGCCATGCATGTCCTAGAAAATTTCTGCCATTTTTAACTGCAAGGTACAGAAATCGAAGCTAGTAACCAGTAATGGCAACCCACTGTATGGAGCAGATGTACTATTCATGAGTTAGGAGCAGAGTGAAGTGAGGCATGGACGGCAGATAGTTATCCAGTCTGCCAATACAGGAGTTATATTACTTTCCTATAATTTAAATGAGAGATTCGATGCTGGATTTTAATGCCTTGCAGTTAATAAGTCAGATAATTTTTTGACATGGCCTTTGTACATCACAACACTTCTCTGGAAGAAATTTCAAGGTAGGTTTTGACATGTAATGGTTGACAGTTTCCTTGTCAGGTTTAAATTCTTACACTAATGATCTGAGTTTTTTAAGAGGATTTCTACACTGTTTTTAAATTTATTTATAGATGCTTTAATATCCAAGCTCATATTACATACAGAATGTTTAGGTAGGCTATATCTAGAAGGCATTTTTATTTTTATGAAGAAATTAATCAATATTAATTTGAATGATATTGTGAAATGGGTCCTGGCATGCAATTCAAACTCAGAGATTGCCTTGGTGTTTGAGGAAAGCCAGGAAAAATTCAAATTTAAGTAGATTGGTAAGCACCGGTCTTCGAACTCGGGACCTCCCAAAGTTCGCGTCTCAATCGCTACCATCTGAGCCAATTCACACGGTAATTCAGTAATTACTTAGAAAGCCTGAACTTAAAAATCTAACAATTATTCCCTCTAACCTTGAGATATTGAACAAATTCTTGGTAATAATCGAGGTTAGGCGTCGGTGTTTGATTTAAAAGAAGCTAAGAACTAGAATTATTGGGGCTTATTCTAAATAGTTTCCAATAGATCTATTACTTTTATTGTGCAACAATTAGCCATATATTGTAGACCCCACCATATATAAAAAAGACGATGTATGAAAAACAATTTGTTACTAAATGGAATTTTAGCGCATTTCTAATCGTCATATTAGTCACTCTGAATCATGGACTTTCTCTATTAACCTGGATTTAAGTTTTTTATTAAGGAATTGTAGCGCCTTTAACGGGTTACTTTGTGCATCGTAATTGACAATATTCTGAGGCAATTGTTACTTTAAAATCTGGAACTCATGGAATTCGAAGAGAATTGTCTCCCTGTTGCTGAAACAAAAAATAAAGAAGAGGTAAGGTTCACTTTATTATATTGGTAAGAAGAACCCAGCTTTGTTTTTCTGGAGATTGAAGTGTCAAATAAATGTAAATGAAAAGTGAAATTAGAATATCCATCTACTGTAAATTGAAAAATTATAAAATGATCCATGATACTTCTCATATTGTACATGAAGTTAGTAATTTTAGATATCGTTCATAGAAATGAGGTTAGATTAATGAGTCTAACAAAAAAATTGAATTTAATATTCTAGTGTTAGATTAAAAAAACTATTGAGTTATAATTTATGTTTAGCTTTAACAACATTTCGATTTTCAGATTGGAGGATACCCGAACATAGATCAAAGGAACTAATCCCTGACACAAGCTTAAATCAAAATAATGTTGGTAGCAATGACAAGTTGATGACAAATGACCATATCGATGTATTAACTCACGTTAGATATTACGTAATTACCATGATCCATGTTAAGTCTTTTAAACCTCTTACGGCACGGGTATATAGTTTACATTCACAAAACAATTAAAAAGGCATACTTATCACTACAGGACCTGGTAATTTGGTAGTTTGTTTCTCGGCGCAAATATATCACTCATAGTTGTCAACATTGACGAATTAAAAAAAAAACATTATAAACAGTAATTGCTCCTTGATAATCACTGAATGGTCTAGGGGTCAACATCAACCTTGCATGTAAGGTTCATGAAGTCATGTCTTAACACAGAGCTACTGGGAGTGTGTGATTCAAAGACCCCATGGGGTAAACATTTTCTCATGAATTTCGACCAATATCAATCAAACATCATTAGGGACTTTGGTAGCCACAATAAGTTGTAGCTCTAAAAGTGATTCCAATACAGGCCTTAGGAAGCCCTTGGGGTAGTTAGAGGTTAAGGCTGGCACTGGATGTTAGCTGAGCTATCCACAGAACTAGTATCTGGTATTCATTTCCATTAGAGGTTGTGTCAACCTCATAGGCAATGGTGCCATCAGAAATTTAGGCCAATTAAAAAATCCTGACACTATCGGGACTTGGACCCCAGACCTTCTGGCTTGTAGCATAATGCCTGAACCAACTACCCTATGTTATGCTGAGAAAATCTGCTAAATTGGCTGTAGACCCAATATGTTAACCACATGTCATCCCTGTATTAGATTTTTCACATATAATTATCATCGTGTAGATGTCATAAGCAGCTGGCTGGTATACTAGCCACAGTGAAAGAATAATCTGGAAGTAAACAAAACCCATGTGATTTTTGACTGTATGGTGTTTAGCACACAGAAAATAGGGAAAAACTGCACTTAAACTATCATGAAATATTTTCGAAGTCCTATAGAACAACAGTGCGCATGCACCAGAGTTTATAGAACGAGCGATAACCCATAATCGAATCACATATCGATTATCATCCTTGATTACTATCTATTGCAATGAAATTTAAATTACCAATATTTGCAATAAATCCCCAATTCTACGTTTAAAAAATATATTAATAATATTAAAATTACCAAACATTTATTAAAAATCTGTGTACACTTACTTATCACTCCCTAACGCTGATCCAACCAGTGATAATTCAAAACAGCGATAGAAAAAGTCATAGACTAAATGATATACCCTGTGGAGAAAATAGCAATTAGCATCACAATATTGTCTATAAGGCATACTCTATTAGAAGACATATCGGGCGGAGCTATGTGTGGCTATACATTTCGTCTAGCCTATCATAATCGAGCAGTGTTGTACAATTGGCGCTGTAACCACGACATATTGTCTGTCTCTTCCCCTCTTACATACTGATATCTGACAATGGCACATGAAGAGTGAAGCAGGATTGGCTTACCGCACATGTCTTCTAATAGCATGCCTGATCTAACAGTATCATAATATTGTGATTTGCATATTTAAATAAATACTTCAAAATTGTCTAATAATGTTTGAAAAAGTTTAAAATATTAAATAATGTTAGTAAATCTGAAAAATCAAGCGCTAGTAGAAGTGCAGTTGAGCAGTGAAAGAATAATCTGGATGTAAACAAGACCCATGTGATTTTTGACTATACGGTGTTTAGCACACAGAAAATAGTCCTTGATTAAATATTGAAATACAACTGCAATAACGGTTCAGAAAAATGTATAGCATTAAAGGCAGATGTATTAATTTATCAATTAAAAATGTTATTGTTCACAGCTTATATAAATAGCCTAATGTAATTTTTGTGTTGCACAGCTAGTCAGTGGGAGAGGCAGGGGCCGTGAGTAACATATATTTACATCATGGAGTGATACATTACTATATTCTTTCATTGCAGCTAGTATAGACCTATTGAAGTTCTACCATAAAGTTTAATAACCGTACAATTATTGGGATTTGGAGTGCAGATATCTTGATACTGTAATAAAAATTACTGTTGTAGAATATAATTAGTGACCAGAGGAATGTTCCATTCCATTAACTCTGTTTAACCAATTATCTTATTATAGGTACTTTTTATGTGCCACCCGGGCCATATGCTAAAATGTCCACTTGAGACAAAATAGTTTCAAGAGTAGTATTGGGACTGGACTCACAAATGGAAAAAGGCCTGAGAGCAATCTCAGAGACAAGCTTGGGCCAGTATCAGATACAGTATGTATCACAAGTGGACATGTTTCATTCCTTCATATAAAAAAGTTGGGAATTTTTACGTTATGGGTATATATATCCATCAATAGGAACCTCAAACTCGATGCTATTCTTTTTGCAGGCGATTTAGCTCTTCTGGCACTTTCCAAAAATTATTTGTAACGATCAAATTTATAATTTACAAAAAATAGCTGGCAAATTTAATATGGAAATATCAATTAACAAAACTAAAATTATGGCATTTCATAGGAAGGACCCCATAAATGTAAAATCTGTCTCCAGAATAAAATTTTAGAGAGATCTAATCAATTTAAATATCTGGGATATTATCTCTCTATCTGGGATGAAAAGGATATCCCTGAACACATTACTAGTTATAATAAAAGTTTGGAAATGATTAATCAAGTTATGAAACCATCCCTTGTACAAAAAAACACCAGATTATGTTTATATAACACTTTGGCTAGACCAGTGTTGACCTATGGTAGTGAAGCATGGACACTAAAAAGACAACATGAAAGCAGAATAACGGCTTGTGAAATGAGATTCATGCGCAGAACAGCGGATTACACCAGATGGGATCGGAAAAGGAACACCGATATCTTAAAAGAATTGAAGACTATGCCAATTTTGGAATATATTAAACAGTACCAACTAAATTGGAAACACCAACTAGAAAGAATGAGTTCAAATCGGATCCCCAAACCTGTTTATAATTATATACCAGGGGGCACGCAGTAGCGTAGTGGTTAAGGCACTGAGCTACAAGCCGGAGGGTCGAGGGTTCAAGTCCCGTTGGGGTCAGGATTTTTAAACTGACCCAAAACCCTCTGGCGGCACCATGGCCCTGGGGTCGACTCAGCCTCTAATGGAAATGAGTACCAGACGCTTGTTCTGGGGGTAAAGGCGGTCGTCACGCAGGGCTGACAACCCGGCTGACATAAAGTGCCGATTGTCTAGAAAAAGTGGGAGCCTTAACCTCCTACTACCCCAAGGGCCTCCGGGCCTGTTGTGGGATCACTTTACTTTACTTTAGAGGACGAAGATCACTGGGCCATCCTATGAAACGCTGGAGGGAAAATTTTCTATAGGATCATAATAGGCCTTGGCCTAATACTTGGAAGGAAGGAAGAAGAAGATTTTTACATTATGAGGTTTTTTAATAAAAATCAAATGAATTGTGAATTCTTCTTACCTTATACATCTATGTTATTTTAACATAGAACTGCGGTATCGAGAATCATCATTCGCATCCACAGCTGTTGTCAAGACTCAACAGTCGACAGCATGACTCAATAGTCATGACAACAGCTGAGGATGGGAATGATGGTACCCAATACTGTAGTTCTGTGTTAAAATAACATAGATGTGTGAGGTAAGAAGAATTCATGATTCATTTGATTTTTATGTTCATTCCTGCTTGCATGAGTTACAGGGAAATTGTCGCGTGCCAAAACCTTTCTTGAAATTTCTTCCAGAGAAGTGTTGTGATATACCAAGGCTGTGTCCAAAAAATTATGAAAAATTATGTAACATTTATAACTGCAAACATTAAAATCTAGCACTAAATCTCTCATTTAAGCTACCTGGAAGTAATACAATTCCTGACTTGGTGAAATGGATAACCCTGATGACCTGAGTGCCATGTTTCCACTCCACTTTATTCCTGCCGGAACTCTTATCTGCATTGCACAATGAATTACCATTGCTGTATTCTGGTTTCTTTTTCTGTGCCTTGCAGTTAAAAATGGCAGATAATTTTTTGGACACAGCTTTGGTACATCCCAACGCTTCCTCTCCTTCACTTTCCTCTGTAAGTGAGCTGCATTCTCTGGGAGAAATTTTGAGGTAGATTTCAGCATGAAATGGTTGACAGATTCCTTGTTAGTCTCCAGTCATATGTCATTTTTTGAAGAGTGGTCATTATTTCAAATCTCAAGATTGGAACTGCCCTGGTGACAAGATTGTTCAGTCTAGATTCTTCACATTTTACTTAAATTTCTCTCTGAATTTTCTTAGCCTTTTGCTGAAGGCATTAGATTATAAGATTAATTATATTTAATGTTTTTATTTTAAATTATATGTTTGATTTGATGTTTAAACAGGAGATGAAAGATTTAATAAAGATGGAACCACAAGAATATGTGAATGTTACTCATATTAAACAAGAAGTTGAAGATGATGTGACTCCCACGGAGTCAGAGGTAAGTGTCTGCTTTGTTATTGTAAACCTGTTCGGTTGTCCCACAGTATTCAGCTTCCACTTTTTACATGCTTTATATTAGCTTGACCTGTATCTATGTAACTGAATCATTTAACACGATTTTCACCCACTTAAAATCATTGGATCGACTTGAAACTTTGCATACTTGTAAAAGACCCGTGACAATATAATAATTTCATATTTTGTTTCTAAAATCATAGCCAGAATCATCAGAAAATAAAAAAAATGTGTCTTTGTATCTATGTAATGGAATTTTTGAACACAATTTTCACCCACTTAGAAACATTGGATGACTTGAAACTTTGTATATGTGTAAAGGACCCATGACAATATAATAATTCCATATTTGTTATCTAAAATCCTAGCCAGAATCATCAGAAAATAAAAAAAAGTATCTTTGTATCTATGTAATGGAATTTTTGAACACGATTTTCACCCACTTAGAAACATTGGATCGACTTGAAACTTTGTGTACTTGTAAAGGACCCGTGACAATACAATAATTTCATATTTTGTTTCTAGAATCCTGGCCAGAATCATCAGAAAATCAAAAAAATGAAAACTGGTATAATAGGTTGCGGACTTGTCGACTTTTTAGTCAATCGTTGTAAGAGCTCAGTTGGTAGAGCGGTACACTCTAGTGGTATATAATTTCTGTAATCCATAGGTTGCTGGTTCAAATCCGGCTGGGAGGTTTTTTTTTAGAAGAGTATTACTTTCAGCTCATACTACAATAGAATCGAATTTAAAGATATTTACATTTTTATCTTATTCTGTAAAATATTAAAACTAAAAAATAAAAAATAAATAATAGTTTTAAAAAACTAACACAACACACTTTATTAGAAAACTGAACTAAAAAAATGAAAAATAATTTTAATTTCCAACATGCTTGGGATAAATAATTACCATCAAAAGCATGGGGTGCTCTTTATCAATTAATACATTTGATAATAAACAGATATTGGTAAAAGTAAAGTCTCTAAGAAGAAAATGTAAAAATCATAAAAAGCACCCCACACTTTTGATGGTAAAATTATTTATCCCAAGCATGTTGGAAATTAAAATTATTTTTCATTTTTTTAGTTCGGTTTTCTAATAAAGCGTGTTGTTTTAGTTTTTTAAAACTATTATTTATTCTTTTTTACACACGCATTATGAAGCTAAGTGTAATGTAACCAAATACTATGATGGAAAAACTCACAAATTCTGTTCTGTTTAATGTATATTTATTAGCCATTCTATGTGTATCAGATGTATTTATTTATCTAATGCCGGGGATATAATTAGGAATAAAATGGGGAAATGATTCTAGATTCCAGGAGTGTATTAAATAGATGGAAAAATTACTTTAATCAGTTGTTAAATGTATATGCCAAACAGGATATTGAAGATGATGATTTACAGACAGCAGAAATATTAGTTACAGAGCCAAGCACATTAGAAATTGAAATGGCGATAGAAAAATTGAAGATGTATAAAGCATCAGGTTCAGATGGGATCCCAGCAAAACTGATAAAATTGGGGGTAGAATAATTGATTAACAAGGTACATTAGTTACTCAGTATGATTTGGGAAAGAGAGGCTCCACCAGATAAATGGAAAGAATTATCTAGGCTATAAGAAAGGAGATGAAACTGACTGCATCAATTATGGGACATCTTATTACTTATTACTTTCAACTTCGTACAAAATCCTAACAAATATATTAGTAACTGAGTTTGTATTTTTTTAACATTCATATGAGGTAAGAATGTTAAAAAAATACAAACTCAGTTATTAAATTAAACCTCATAATATTACTTCCTAATGATTTAAAAATATATTAGTATTCACACTTTTGGCCTATTTCCAGTATTGCTGATGTAATAGAAGATCATCAGTGTGGATTTAGAAGAAATAGGTTCTTAATAGATCATATATTTAGTATAGGGCAGATTTTAGAAAAGAAATAGGAAAATAATGGTATTGTACATTGACTATATTTAGACTTCAAAAAAAGACATATGAGGGAGAAGTTGTATAGTATCCTGCTGAATTTCGGAATTCTGCACCAAGGCAACCATGCCTTAAACTGCTCACTACAGCATGGGACACACACACACGCACACATATATATCCTTCCATAGTAATTCTGCCTGTTGCTTTCCACACCGGTGAAGGATGGTGATGATAATGATAAGGATGATTTTCGGGGACCGTTGGGCCCTAAGCTTCCTGACATTTGTCTTACAGGTGAGGAAAAGCCCTGAAAAGAACCTCATTCAGGAGCCTGTCCCGACCGGGAATCGACCCGGGCCCGCTGTGTGACAAGGCAGCATGCTACCTCGAGACCACAGTGGTTGACATATATATAAATTTTTGCCATGGCCTATTTTGGTGTCTGGTAAGTAGGATCAACGATAATTTGTGAAAATAAAAAAAAAGTTTTCATAACAAGCTCGATAGGTCCATTTTATCAGAATTTGCTAAATCTATTAACTGTAATATATCTTACTTATTGGCTTTATGTCCCTTTGTTAAGAATTTCTAGACCAAGCTAATTGAGTTACATTTATTTCCCTACACAAGTCATTAGACTCAATGAGACATATAATAGGCAAATAAGGTATTTCTTGGATGATGGAGGTCAGTAAATTTTACTTAGAGGCCTCGGCTTAGAGTCCCACCCGAAGGAATTATTCCTTGGATTTTTTCCATCCTAAAAAAAAATCCATTGACCCGAACTGGATTTGAACCCGCAACTTTCAGGACTAGCGGCAAGGAACATAACCATTCGACTACCGCAGCCAACTTGTATATGTCTTAACACTTAAAACTAAAAATTATGTTCTGTCCTATCAATTAATGCTAATACAAACTGTATAAATAGTTATGTAGATAAAAGATAAGTTTATAGAAGTAGCATCATAAGAAAGTGAAGAAATTTATTGCTTGAGAGTTGTTAGGAAGGTGCAAATAGCTTTCTTCTCATATCTTTCCATCTCTTGAGAAGTTTTGGCACTGTAGTAAGCCACATTTAAAGATGAAATTGGGTAGATCATATACATATCCCTGTGCATTACTATCCATTCCATCCATAGTAATTCTGCCTGAGGGCAGGTCCTTCACTGCAATCATAGCACTTTCATGCTATGCTTGCAGCTTTACTAGGGAATTGTAGGTGTGGTAGCTTCCCGTTGCTTTCCACACCGGTGAAGGATGATGATGATGATAATGATAGGAATGATGATGATAATGATGGCCATGTGATTTCAGGGACCGTTTGGGCCTTAAAGTTTTCCTGACATTTGTCTTACAGGTGAGGAAAAACCCTGATAAAAACCTCACCCAAAAAAACTGCCCCGACCGGGGATCGAACCTGGGCCCGCTGCATGACAAGGCAGCATGTTACCTTGAGACCACAGCAGTGGACATACATTACTATAATAAAAAAAAAATAACACATTCATGTGTAGAATGTATTCTTCTTTTTCTTCATGGCTTGAAGGTTCAAAGTGAACTTTGGCTTCCCTATTTATAGCCTTCCATTGTCCTCTATCCTTAGCTTTAATTTTCCAATTCTTCAACCCCAAATTTGCAATATCCTTAATATTGTCCATCCATCCTTTCCTGGTCATCATTTCTGTCTTGTTCCCTCTATTCTGGCATCTAATATCAATTTTTTAAGTGTTTACCTTACTTTTGTTCTATGTGGCCAGCTGCCTTAGTCTTATCGACAAAAATCACAAAACTCTCTCCTTCTAGTAACACATCAATTACCTTAATTGATCCTTTTTTCCAGTGACCATTTACACTTACTGGGCCATATATACTTCTGATAATTTTCCTTTCGAAGACATAAAAGTTGATTTTCGTATGCTGTTTTCATTGTCCATGTTTCTGCACCACATGTAATCACTTATACTAGTGCTGTTCAGTAAACAATGATCATTATTTTTTTATAGCCATAATTTAACATTGAAAAATTTGGTTTTACGATATTTGTTAGCTTAATGCATCATATACTCGTTGGTACAAGTTTCAAGTACATCCCTCCCAGATCCTGTCTGGTAGTGGTGTGCAAGTCAAGACATGTTTAGTACTGCCTATGGCTATAGTAGAGGTAATTCAGAATTTCTTTTAAAGGTAATTACTGCTAAAGAAACTTGGCTACATCATTTCGATCCTGAGAGCAAACAGCAGAGCTCTGTATGGAAATCTCCTTTATCACGAATCCTCAAAAAAAGCAAAAGTGTTAATTCTGCTGGGAAAGTTATGGTCATCTCATTTTTTTGATATTCATGGAATGGTTTATCAGCATGTTGTATCTGCACACAAAACAGTAACTGGGCAGTACTATAGAGATGTCCTGATAAATCTGCAAGATCATATCAGGCACAGAAGACCACATGTCCATGCAACAACCTGGTTGCTGCACCATGATAATGCAAGGCCGCATATTGAAAATGTTATTGCTGAATATCTTGCAGAAATCGTAGTGAAATGCGTTCCTCACTCTGTCTATGTCTGAATTTAGTCCTGTGTAGCTTTTTCCATTCCCTAACCTGGAGAAACACTTTTATGGAGGCATTTTCCATCTTCAGAAGCAGTTGTGAAAGCCGCGGAGGAAGTTTTAAAAGACCTGAAAAAAAAGGGGTTTTCAGCATGTCTTTACAGATTGCTGGGACAAGTAGATTCCATCCAAAGAAGACTAGTTTGGGAAGTACCATCAAAATTCTGAGGATGAGTAAAAGGTATGCTCATTAATGTTTAAAGGAAATGACTCTATGAGGTTTATTTGAATTAGTAAATTGAGCTAGACTTTACAAGTTATGAAACCATCCCTTGTACAAAGAAAACACCAGATTACATTTATATAATACTTTGGCTAGACCAGTATTGACCTATGGTAGTGAAGCATGGACACTAAAAAGACAACATGAAAGAATAATAACTTGTGAAATGAGATTCATGCACAGAACAGCGGGTTACACCAGATGGGATCGGAAAAGGAACACTGATATCTTAAAAGAATTGAAGACTACGTCAATTTTGGAATATATTAAACAGTACCAATTAAATTGGAAACTCCATCTTGAAAGAATGAGTTCAAATCGGATCCCCAAAGATGTTTATAATTATATACCAAGAGGACGAAGATCTCTGGGCTGTCCTATGAAACGCTAGAGGGAAAATTTTCTATAGGATCGTAAGAGGCCTTGGCCTAATACTTGGAAGGAAGAAGAAGAAGATGAAGACTTTATGACTCATCTCATAATTGTAGATATTCTTGTAAAACCAGTTTCAATACACTACGTATCTTTATCAGTTTCATCTAACTTCGTTAGATGGAATTGATAATGATACTTAGTGTATTGAAACTTGTCTTCAATAATATCTACAATTATGAGGTGAGTCATAAATTCTAACACAATTTATTAATTAAAAGGTATGTTACCAAAAAATTATCATTGTTTATTGAACAGTAACAGTCCTTATATAATCTAAGGCTTTTTTGCTTTTAGACATTTTCAATTTAAACAGATAAAAAAAATGAGAAGTATACTCAGTTTCCCATCATTATTGATGTTTGTATTTCACTTTCCATTTTGTTTTCAATATCTAAGATGGAGCTAAAGTATACAATATATTACATAAAAATTATCACATGTATTTTGTAACTTTCACTTCTTGTTGAATAGGACTTGGAAGATGAATTAAAGACAGAAGTGGAGCAATTTGGCCATATTCAAATTAAAAATGAATTTAATTTTGTGTCTTCTGATGAGCCAGAGGTAAGTTAGATTTTATTGCATTCTCAAATGAGAATGATTACAATTGCTTTGTGTAGCTCATTGGCAATGTGGAAGCTGCAGGTTAAAAAAATGAGTCAAAGCTGCCAGTGATTTTAAGTGATTTTTCTTACAATACAAATCTGACTCCAATTTGCCTTTAGACACAGAAGACATATACAATTAATTTTGTACAACAAATAAACAATAAATAAAAATACAAACCATATAACTTTTTACATCTACTTAGGTTGTAACTTTACTAGTGGCAACTATTTATTACTAGTATTCTAGTGACAGACCTGTGGAACTTCTAAAATATTCTTCAATATAGTACCGAGCATTGTCTACAACTCATTGCCAGTAATATGAAAGTCGTAGTATCCCTGTAGCAACTCTTGTTCTGTTGGTGTTTCTGACTGACTGTCTTAATGCCAGCAGAATCTCAGCAACAGTCTGGAATCGAATGTCACGAAGTGGTTCCTTCATCTTAAGGACCAAATCATAATCACAGGGGCTTAAGTCCTGTGAATGTTGTGGATGGAAAAGCACTTCCCACTCCCAGCAATGGTACAGATCAGCTACAGGGTGTTCTGTGTGCAGTCCGAGCAGCCCTGTATAGTAATGCCGTCTCCCCATATGTTTCCACAAGACCTTTATGACATTGTTATGCTATATGGCCATGTTACATTGAATTTTCAACCAAGATCGCTCTTCCTGCTTTGTAGAATGGCGAAATACAACAGTTTAGAGTGGCAATTTAGAGGAGACTAACTTTCTCTCTCCAAAGCACATGCGCTTGGAGACGTATGGACGAGTCCATTTACTTTATGATAGGTCAGACATATATTAACATGTGATAGAAGTTACAACAATTAACTCCATCTGGTTTCATTTCTATAGCAGTGTTGCCACTATTTTTGTTACAGCCTAATACTGAGAGAATGCCAAGGTTCTTTGTATTTTTGCAGAAAGGGTGTTGTAGAATTTACAACGACCCTCTCAATGCCTCAAGAGTAACATCTTTGATAATGGTTGACATTATTTTAAATGTTATGCAGAACAAGGCAAATGTCTTTGTTTATGGTGCACCTTATTCTGACCTGGCCGATGACTTCTATTTCTCTCATTTTATAAGAATTTATATAATAAGGAATAGTTGGCTTGTAGTTGGACTTCTTTTCAAGATCAATTTCCTCAGCTTGACCTTGAGCGTTTCATTTCTGATAGTAGGATCCAAAATGTATCCCATCAGAGCTCCAGGTTTGAAAGCAATGATGACAATCTGATGAGTGCTGGCACTCTCAGCGACCCATGAATCTCTTAATAAGTATTGTAACCGTTATTCTGTAGTGCTTTAGTAAATCTGATCTTTTGGTGTCTGCTTTTAAGACATCATGCATGAATGGTTGGATATCTCAATATAACTATTAGTAAATCGAAAAAGTTCTTTACACTTTGAAGAAGGATACATATCTCTTAATTATATTATTTTTGGTCTGGACATCTTACCTCAATATTAATGTTGATTTGTTCTTGGACATGTTTCAAAACAATTCTCTGTTTTATCTTCAGCTTTCCCAGACTTCAGCTTTCCAAGAACAAATCAACATTAATATTGAGGTAAGATGTCCAGACCAAAAATAATATAATTAAAATAACCTCAAAATATAACTTCCTAAAATTAAATATACATATCTCTTTTTGAAATTACAAATTCGTAAAAAAACAAAGACAGTTCAAAAACTTTTTAGCAATATTGAAGTATACAATAAGAATCCATTTACAAATTGTATTTACTTTTTATTCATTTTTTTTGTATTCATAATTCTTAAAACACTAGTTTTTGAAAGGGGTTGTTGAAACATCGGTTCCCTGTACACCAAATTAACAGATGAGAAGCGCAGTTAACAGACTAATGGTCCGTGGATTTCATCATGAACTGTTGTTGTTTTCCAATGGCTTGCAGTTGGGATTCTTTAACCCATTTTGCTTCTTGCCTCCCAAGTAAAGTCAACTTAGGTTGTTAGATTGATGAAGGGTTCTGGACAGTTTTACACAATGTAGCAGATGTTCCTGATCCATTCTTGAATTTGTTTAACAGCATAAGGTGCATTTTTTTTTATGTTTAAAGGTAGTGACTATATGAGGTATATTTTAATAAATAGTATTAAACATAGGCTCAATTCTGGAAATGCGTGCTATTATGCATTACAGAGACTCTTGACGTCCCAACTCCTTTCAAAAAATGTTAAACCGAAAATATGTAAAACTATTATTCTACCAGTTATATTATATGGATGCTAAACATGGACTCTTACTTTAAGGGAGGAAAGGAGATTACGAGTATTTGAGAATAAAGTTCTTAGGAAAATTTTTGGACCAAAGCGAGATGAACCAACAGGTGATTAGAGAAGACTACATAACAGTGAGTTACATGGTCTTTATAGGAAGCCAGATATAATAAGAACAGTTAAGTCTCGTAGACTGCAATGGGCTGGACATGTGGCATAAATGGGGAATGAAAGACTTGCATGGAAGCTTCTTGTAGGAAAACCAAAGAGAAAATGCCCAGTTGACAGTCCAAGAATGAGGTGGAAGAATAACATTAACTATGATTTGAAGGAAGTAGATTATACAGGGAATGATTGGAAAACATTAGCCCAGGATAGGGATGAATGGAGAGCTTATGTCCACATGGCCATGAAACTACAGGTTCGATAGTGCCAGTGATGTAGTTAGTTAGTTAAATAGTTGGATTTTTACGTCTCATCTCATATTTGTACATTTCTTGAAGACTATTGTTTCAATATGCTGCATATCATTATCAATTCCATAAAATTTAATTAGATTGAATTGATAATGATACATAGCGTATCAAAACTATAGTCTTAAAAAATCTACAATTATGTGCTGAGTCGTAAGAATCAAACAATTTATTAATTATAAGATGTAGAATTTAACATCCCAACATATATAGGATTTATAGACTATGAAAAACTTTTGATTTGGTAAATAGAAGTAAATTATGGGATATAATGACAAATAAATGTATTCAACAACATTTGATTATGGCTATACAAAATTTATATGTAAATAATAAAATTGTAACAGACAGGGGTTTTAAATCTAAACATAAAAAAACAGTAAATCGTGGTGTCAGACAAGGGTGTCCTTTATCACCTTCTCTTTTTAATTTATATATAGATGAAGTTATGTTAAAGTGGTAGATTAATCTAAATAAACATTTTAAAATAAATAATAAACTGATGGATACAAAATTATTTGCTGATGATCAAGTAGTGATTTCCAGTTCAGAAGATGATCTTCAAAGAGCTATTTTTAATTTGGAAAAAATAAGTGCCAACTATAATTAAAAAATTTCAAAGACTAAAACTAAAATTTTAGCATTTAAAGGACATGATACCGTAAGAGCAAAAATAGTAATTGATAATAAAATTTTAGAGCAGGTGAACAGTTTTAAATATCTAGGTTTCAATTTATCATATGTGAAAATTGAAGATATTAATGACAAAAAATAAATAAATTTAATCTAATGTGTGATACTATTAAAAGAACCCTTAAAAACACAAGAAAAGAAACAAAAATTAAATTTTATAAAGTAATGGCTGTTCCTGTATTGATGTATGGATCAGAATGTTGGACGATCACTAAAAGACAAGAACAAAGATTGGAAGCAGCTGAGATGCGATTTTTAAGAAATATAGCAGAATATACTCTGCTGGATAAGAAAAGAAATGAAGATATAAGAAAGGAACTAAATATTTTCAAACTTACAGACCGAATAATTAAATATAGGTACGACTGGAAAAAACATATTGATAGAATGCCAGAAGGAAGATTTCCAAAATTATTGCTAAATTATAAACTGTGCGGAAGGAGAAATGTTGGTCGCCCACACAGAAGATGGTCTGAACAATTTTAACAATTCTAGCTTTCATGAAACCGGAACGAGCCAATCCCTGGAAGATGATGATGATGATGAAGATGCATTCTTTGCTTTTGGTTATTTTCATTTGTGTAGATGTACAGCAAGGCAGTAATGGGCTGTGTTCAATCTAAATGTGACAACAGCTTCTTTTCTTGGTTTCTGAGAGTTGTCCTTACAAGTTTTTCTAATATTTGCTCATCTTTTACCATTTTCCAGTTGAGTGCAGTGATGTGTAAAAAAATATCCAGCAGAAACTCATATCTTATTGCCTCCAAAAGATGTATGTAAACTGAGTAATGAAAAAATCATAAATAGTCAACTTTTATAAGATTCATGATATGTTCCGTTGAGGTATTATTCAAAATTAAAATATAAAATTATGGACTATTCACCTGAAAGGTCCGTCTCCTCAACTTTATTAGTTATTTAACTGTAAGGCTTTCGGAATTAGTTCCATCATCAGCAGGATTCAAAACTCAATCCTGCCGATGATGGGACTAGTCCCAAAAGCGCAACAGTTAAATAACTAATAAAGTTGAGGAGATGGACCTTTCAGGTGAATATTCCATAATATCATATTTTAAATCATTAATACCATGCCCTTTCATGCAAGAAAAACACAAAATCAATCGAGGAACTTAGCTCTGAATACTAAAGAAACTGACAGAGTTCATGCACACTTGTGCACATTTCTCCTTTTAATAGTAAATAATATTTACATCACAGGAAATTACTACATCGACTGTATTATGTTTTTAATTGAAAATGGATCAGTAATTCTTCCTAATTTAGAAGAAACCTGATGGAATGATAGTTTAGTGTTCTCATTTGTGCTTTGTGTTTAGTGGGTTCAAGGTTCAAATCTCATTGGTTTAAGAATTTTATTTGTAGATTTATTATCATAAATTATGAGAAGTCATAATTTGTATTATTTTTTAAGTACATATGCTTGTAGTTGAATATTGACAGACATGATTCTCATTAAAACATCAGTCATTGGAATATTGGCCTAGAAAGCCATAGGTCCTGGGTTCAAGCCCCAATCTGAGCATATAATTTTTCTCTTCAATTATGATTTATCCATCAATGATATGTGTGAAATGAATAGTAAAAACGTTGAAAGAAGCCATACTGGCTTTATAATGTAATATAAAATTTCCAATTAAATATCTTCTTAATAAAGAAGCCACCATTTGCAAGATAGAAGTAAAGGTTTCATGGAATTTGGTGCATGGGAATTAACAGCATATATAAGAGAAAAATTTGCATTTAGATTGGAGCTCACTCAGATAGGTCACTCGGTAGAGCATTCATCTAGAGTGCAAAATTTTCTCTTCAAATATAATTTATACATCATTGAGATGTATGAAATGAATAAAAAAAATCGAAAGAAGTCATACTGGCTTTATAATGTAATATAAAATTACCAAATAAATGTCTTCTTAACAAATAGAAGCCACCATTTGCAAGATAGAAGCAAAGGTTTCATAGCATTTGGTGCACGGGAATTAACAGTGTATATAAGAGAAAAATTTGCATTTAGATTGGAGCTCAGGTAGCTCAGTCGGTAGAGTATTGGTCTAGAAAGCTAAAGATCTTGGGTTCAAGCCCCAGTCTGAGTGTATAATTGTTCTCTTCAAATATGGATAATGAAAATTTAATATCTATGTTTAAGCTACTTTATTTCTTATTCAATTAAATAAAGTTATGTGCGTGTTTCTAATGTCACCCACAGCACTTTTTGTGCTTTGGGTTCTGCACTGGACAGATACATGCATAATGTGGTCTATTTTTAATAAATGCACCACTTTGGCAGACCACTTTATGAGGTGATGAATTCTTGTATGCAGAGAGGAGTTTAGGATGAGTGTATGTTTATATGTTGTGTAAGTGTGCTGTATGAGGAATGATGATGAACAGAAAGGAAAAAGTTAAAATCTGGTGCCGACACATAGCCTACTCCTATCGAAAAAACACTAAGGGTTTCATGTCCTTGGGGTAGTAGGAGGCTAAGGCTACCACTTTATCTAGACAATTGGCATTTGATATCAGCCCTACATTTACCCCCAGAACAAGCATGTGGTACTCATTTCAGTTAGAGGCTGAGTCGAGCCCAGAGCCATGGCGTCACCAGAAGGTTTGGGTTAGTTTAAAAATCCTGATCCCACTGGGATTCGAACCCTCGACCTTCTGGTTTGTAGTGTATTTATTGCCTTAACCGACTACGCTACGGTGTGCCCCATGTCTGTTATTCCATACTGTATTATGTGGTCATCTTCCCTCGTTATTTGTATTGGATGCTAGGCAATTACTGAGGGAGCGCATTTTGTTCCCATGACTGTGTGGTTGTATTTACACATAAAACTATTGCCAACTTTTATATGAAATGATGGATGTGGGCAGAAAACTTGACAAATCACATTTTCTCAAAAAAAAAATTCCTCATTATCAACCTCTTCATTAAGTTATTGTTGTATAATCAAAATTAATCAAATTCCTTTCTGACTAGTTGTCAAAGAAAAAAAAATCATAATAGATTTATGATACATATCAGACTTTTGCAATTTAAGCTGGAAAGTTAAAAGTTTAAGTTCGGTCGGTTCAGGATTTTTAAACTGACCCAAACATTCTGGTACCATGTCCCTCATTTTGACTCAGCCTCTAATGGAAATCATCTCCTTAAAACATTTTGTGGGTTTTCAAGATTTTTGCACACACCTCTCAAATAATTGTTTTTTAATAAATTCTCTCTCTCTTTCTCTCATGAGTGATATGATTTATTATAAATGGAGATGGTAGAAATATAGAAAATTTTACCAATATAAAAACAGACTGTAAGAATATGAAATGACAAAATATGAAAAAAAAAAATTGAAGTATATATATATTTTTTTTCAGGATTAAATTATTATATTAGAAGATAAATAATGAGCTTTTGAATAAAAACATAATGAATTAATAATGCTTAATTTATATTATAATTACAATAATATAAGCTACTAAAATTATTAATTGTAATTAATTAGCTTTGAAGAATTGAAATAAAAAATTAATGAGTTATAGATTAAACACTAATTATTTACATAAAAATTAATTCAATATAACAATACGGACTTAATCTGTAACTCATTGCTACAATAACTAAAATCACTGACACTATCAAATAAAAGTTGTTCAAAACTTGAAATATCACTTAGATTTTTATATGCCCATTTGCTTCAGGTTTAAATGCTCAATACCTATCTCCAGAAAACAGATTTAGATCACCATAAATTGTATTGTCTATTTTCAGACATTCAAAAGTAACAAAAAATAACGGTATTTCAGATCACAATAAGGTTGAAGGCCAAAACACATTTCTCTATTATTCATAAATGTTAACAAAAGATTACCCTGCCAAGGGATGTACAAAATATATAACAGGCAGAATTAAGTGAGTGTACCTCGTCTTCTGAGTTGAAGGGCATTTAACAGCCGGAGAATGTACCTCATCTTATGAGGTGAATGGATTAACTTCTTCTGGTTCTACTCTTCCCATCCATCCATGCATCCACCCGCCGATCCATTCATCCTAAGATTCTGTACCCTGAGTCAGACC
This sequence comes from Diploptera punctata, assembly GCA_030220185.1. Lineage (NCBI taxonomy): Eukaryota > Metazoa > Arthropoda > Insecta > Blattodea > Blaberidae > Diploptera > Diploptera punctata. Next base: position 542,805 of record JASPKZ010000435.1, read on the forward strand.
CTGGTCCTTCCCATCTACCATTCCCATACCTTTTTTTCAAGTTTGTTTTCTGTTCATAAACTTGTTTCTAACAGTTGGATTAAATATACAGAAATATTAACAATTTTCTTGAAATATGAACATTAATTTTTTTTTTTAATTTAAAGAGGAATATGTATGTCTGGACTGGGGTTTGAAACCAGGACCTTTAGCTTTATATGCTGATTCTCTGCCACTGAACAATCCAAGGCCTCTAATCTTCAAGAAAAGCTCTACTGGCCTTATAAAGTAATGTTAAAATTCCCATTAAAGTTTTCTTAAATAAGAAACTGTCATTCGTGTGTCGAGCAACAGTTCACAAGCCTTTGGCGCTCTCAGGAATTGAAATGTGTAAGAGAAAAATATTTGTTTAGATTGGAGGTCTTGGATAGCTCAGTGGCAGAGCATTAGCATATAAAGCTAAAGATCCTGGGTTCAAATTCAGGTATAGGCATATATTTTTCTCTTCAAATTGAATATAAAAATATTGTTAAAATATGAAATATGCCTTTTTTTTAGCTGCTTCAGATTTGCGATTGTCATGACCTAAATATTTCTAGTTCCCATTTCATTATTCTTCATAGTTGAGAATATGAAATTTCATATTACTACTAATTCTAGCTATGTGTAAATAATTGATAACAGTAATTATAAAATAATAATATATGTTTAATAATATTTTAGGCTGAAGAGAATAAGGAATGTAGTGAAAACAAGGAAAAAGACTTGGAGGAGAACATGTTGCTTTGTGAAACGGTTTTGAAAGAAGAAAAAGATGTGTGCAAGACTAACCCATGGGAAATATGTGAACAGAAAACTCTTAAAGTGGATTCTCAATTATCGAATGATAACTTAACTGAAAAAAAAGATTCTAAAATTGTACCTCCTGAATTGCAACATTTAGTTTGTAAAATTTGTAATAAGTTATTTTCTGGAAGATCTGCTCTATCTCACCACAAACGTATACATACAAACGAAAAACCTTTTAAATGTAACGTCTGCGGTAAAGCTTTTTCTCAGAAGTGGTATCTTTTTGATCACTTAAACAGACATTCAAATATAAAACCGTATAAGTGCGATATCTGTAATAAGTCATTCTCTGATAGATCTGGTGTTTATGCACATAGACGTATACATACAAATGAGAAACCGTATGTTTGTACATTTTGTGGTAAGAAATTTACTGGCAAATCTGCACTTACAAAACATATACGTACTCATAAAAATGAAAAACCATTTACATGCAACTTTTGTAATAGATGTTTTACACAAAAATCTAACCTACTTCTTCATATTCGTATGCACACAAATGAGAAACCTTATTCATGTGATTTGTGTGATAAATCTTATTATGACAAATCTACACTTAATAAACACAAACGTGTTCATTCAAGTGAAAATCCTTATTTATGTGAAATTTGCAATAAGACATATTCTGATAAATCTACACTTACCAAGCATAAACGTATTCATACAAATGAGAAACCTTATAGTTGTTTATTTTTGTATTAAGTCATTTTCCGATAAGTCCACTCTTACTAAACATACACGTATTCATACAAATGAGAAGCCTTTTGTTTGTAATTTTTGCAATAAGCCATTTTCTGATAAATGTGGCCTTAGACGGCATATACGTACACATACAAAAGAAAAACCGTATTCATGCAATGTTTGCAATAAATCATTTTCTGATGTTTCTACTGTTAAAAAACATAAACGTATTCATGCTAAACCAGATCTGCCAGATGTGCAAACATAGGATTGCATTAATTTATATGTAATAATTGTCATGTTTTACTATGATATACTTTATAAATAAAGTAAGAAAAGGGTAAATGTATCCAGTTAAAAGGTCTATGGACTATTGATAAAATCATTGATTATTATTAAATAATAATACAAGAAAGATATAGGATGCACTCTAGTGTAGATGGTTAAGGCAATACGTTACAAACTGGAAGGTCAAGAGTTGAAGTTCCTGTAGGATCAGGATTTTTAAAACTGACCCGAACCCTCTGGTGGCACCATGGCCCTGCGGTCGACTCAGCCTCTAATGGAAATGGAGTACCAGATGCTTGTTCTGGGGGTAAAGGCAGCCGTCATGCATGGCTGACATCAAGTACCAATTGTTTAGAAAAAGTGGGAGTCTCAAACTCCTACTACTCAAGGGTCTCCTATGGCCTGTAGTGGAATCACTTTACCTTCTACAAGAAGGTTATAGCTTGACTAAATGTATTCATCGACCACTTTTTAATAGAAATTTTTCAGTAATCATTTTATAGAAGGATGAGTGAGTCAGAGGGCCAGGGTTGACACATTTGGCATGATGGTATAATACAATATACAGGGTGTAACAAAATTACCATTACAGACTTTTGAGGATGTATACTGGTGACCAGGACGGTTATATTTAGCTTAGAATCTCATGTCCAGAAATGTACCTTTTCCTGCAACATGCAAGAAAACTACAACACACATTGTTTACTCTGATGCCTGTTGCTTATCTTCTGGATCCACTTACATGAAGGGCTTGATGTGACATCAAAACAGATACAGTACAGCCCTGCAGCCATAACCTGTTCCAGTAGGTCTTCCTTGAATGCCACAGATGTCTCATAAATCATGGATTTCATGTGGTAGTGGTCTAGCAGGGCCAAGTCAGCACTACCAAGCTAAGCAATCGGACTACCACGACCTATCCACTTTTGTCCAAATCGTTAGTCCAGATGGTCTCGGATGAGCTGCCCTCCCATTTCACCGAGCTTCCCATACAGTAATACCATGTCGGCGTATTCTGCAAATGTGTAGTTCACTGGTCAACAGTAACACACCACAAATGAAATGTAGTACATACAGCTTAGTACAGTATGAACAAAGACCACAAGCACAACAGTAGGTACAAATCTATGGTGGGCATGGGACATTAGGTGATCGGAGAATGACGTACATAATATATTCACTACTGAATAAATTTGCCACGCAATTTCTCGTTTGCTTAACTTACTACTGTCCAATGCAAGACTGATTGGGGTCTCGCCTCCGGTCCCTTTTTATAGGTGCGAGGAAACCCCCAGAAATAGCTTCAAGATATTTCGAAGCCTAGAATCCTCTGGCCATGGAACTTTCTCCAAAGAGGAGGGAGACACCGGTAAAACCATCTGGCAAGACAGTCCAAATACTTTGGCCGGTTTGTGTGGGCCGTCTAACTGGCAATTCTCTTCCAGCCCGTGCAATTCAAACGTCGCTATGCGACATGTAACAATATCATAGTCTGTGTGCTGAAAATGTGGGAGAGTTGAACGAATGCTGTAGTATTTTGCAGTAGCAGGAACATGGACATGATTTTCTATGCTAAACTTAACCGTCTTTATCCCCACTATATGTCCTCAAAGCCAGTAATGGAATTTAGTTACACCCTGTATTTATTTACCTACTTAAACACTATTTTAATGCAACAGATGTTCATAAAACGGTATAGTAAATGTATTTATTCATGGAATTTAATGATTCTTAACTGTTTTTACTTGTATATATGAAAAGAAAAAATTGGGCCTATTTGTTGTCGTGGCCCCTCTAATACTTCAGGTTTTAACATGGGTCTGTCGATAACAGTGTGTCTTTGTCAATAACAAAGATTATGCCCTTATTTTACCTCATCATGTAATACTTGGCCGTTCCCTGCGATTCCACCTAATCTCTAGATTTAGTTCTCATAATGGCAGATATTCTTTATTCGATATTATAAAATTTGATTTTACATTTATCCAGGAATTATCAAAATATTTTTATTGATTTACAAACCTGTGGACTTATTAAAAATTGTGAAAGGTGTAACAGATATAGAATTATATGGTTTTTATATAAAAACAGTAATTATAAAGGACATTATTATGCTAATTGTAAGAGGTGTAAAAATTACAAATCCTTAATTGAGGATACATTCTTTGAAAATTTATGCATGTATCTTGGGAATGAATTAATCATTCTTCATTACGTGTATCCAGTCGCAGCTGATGACACGTATCCATTGCATACTTATGGTGTGCAAGTTGCATTTGGGCTACATATACATGTAGGTAATGGGGCATTAAATGCCCATGAGGTTAAAAGAAAGAGAGATAGGAAAGACAGAAATGAACCCTTTGGCCTCGAATTCTCCAACACCATCAGGGTCGAAGAAAACAAGAGGTCAGTCAAGGGAGACTGGATAGGAAAGCAAAAAGAGGGATTTGGTACTGGAAAGGAAGAAATACCAGATCGGTCTATAACCCACCAAGATGACCAGTGCTAATTGGTGGGTAGCCCATCCCTTTAGTTCATATTGCATAAACAATATGTTAACAGCTGCACCATGAGAAGGATTGGATGCTGGGTTATTGTCCAGGTTGGTTCCTGTAAGCTTTCAGTCTAGAAAGAATTAGAGGGTCTCCCTGTTAAAAAATTAACCCTTTGCAGCTGTATTCGTATAAAGAGAAGATTTAATTCCAATTATCCAAAATTATGTCCTGCCTGGTACAGAAATCTGGATTGATGAGTGATGTGCATAGAACGGTTTGAGGCAATATGGATATATTCATAGAACTGTAAACCACTCGAGAAATTTCATTGATCCTCTAAATGAGGTATGCACAAATGCTGTAGAATTATATTGGTCATGCCTGAAACAATTCTGCTGGAAAAAATATGTAATATGGAGTTCATTATTGGCAGAACATGTGAATGAATGTATGTGGAGAGAAACATACTATATAATGGCATAGCCCAATGTTGAGCCATAGCCTCTCCATTGTTAGCAGTTACTAGACCAAGTTAATTTAGTTACCTTATTTACTCATAGGTGTTATGAATGGCATGCGGTCAACATACTGTCTCAATGAGAAATCTAGCAGGCAACTAAGGTATTACTAGGATGTGAGGTCGGTAAATATTGCTTAGAGGCCTTTTTATTCAAGCTTAAGGATCATTTATGAGCCAAAAAAATTTTAAGACTCAGGACCCATGTATTTAAGTCCCTTCTGGAGAACATGCCCCTTGAATTTTCCATCCTAAAAAAAATATCTGACCCCAGCCGGGTTTGAACCTGCAATCCTCGGGACCAGAGGCAAGTAGCATAACAACTAGTCCACCATGGCTGACAGAGAAACATACTGCAGAGATGAAATTTCATTCCAAATTTTCCTGCAGCAAGTCTGGAATGTATTAACACATTACTACAGTAATTTCCATAGATTCTTGTAATTTAATATTGTATAAATGCCATTCTATTTAATACTTTTACAGATTAGGGTAATTAAATTATATTTGAAGAGAATAATTATACGCCCAGACTGGGGTTTGAACCCAGGACCTTTGGTTTTCTAGGCCAATGCTCTACCACTGAGCTACCTGAGAAACTCCAATCTAAATGCAAATTTTTCTCTTATACACTGTTAATTCCTGATCGCCGAATGCTACAAGCATTTGCTCGATCATGCAAATGGCAGCTTCTTGTTTAAGAACACATTTATTGGGCTTCTTTTGATGTTTTTATTATTAATATAATTAAATTATGTTAGGTTAGTTATGTTATTATATATGTATTCTTATAATTTATATTATGTAAATTCTATATGATAATTTCGTCAGGTTAGGTTAGTTTTTAAGTTATCTTCAACTTTTTTTAAATATTTGCTTCGTGCTGTATCCACTGTTTATTTCAATGATAAGAATAGTTAATCTGTGATGATAAATAGAAATAGATTATAAAATTACGTTAGGAAGTAACATTATGAGATTCTTCTTAATAAATAAGTTGAGGCTGTTTTCATCTTACCTCATAGTAGTTGACTTATTTTAGGATATGTTTCAAAACAAATCATCTGTTTTATCTTCAGCTTGTCCAGATTCAGCGTAAAAGAACTCACCTACTATGAGGTAAGATGAAAACAGACTCAACTTATTTATTAATAAGAAATAGAGACCTCATTTACATAAAAATAAAAAACATATCTATATTAATTAAATATTAGACCTCAATATATTATATTAAATATATTTAAATTAATGTTGGGAAGTAAACATTATGAGGTTATATCATTAATATTGAGTGGAGAACATATTTTTAATAACTCATACTCTATCTCTATCTTCGGGTTTTTACAGCTGCTGCCGTCTTCCCGTGCCAATCCTCCAAAGCCTACGGTCTTTGGCATCTTCGATGCTTAGCCCTCTAGCTTGCATTACTGTCTTCATGTTTTCCTTCCATGTTAACCTTGGTCTTCCTCTTTTCTTCTTTCTGTTAGGATGCCATTCATATAGTTGCTTCGGCCATCGCTCATCTTCCATTCTTAAAACATGTCCTAACCACTTTAATTCCTTTTCCTCAATTCTTTCAATTATGCTTTCTTCTGCTTCCATTTTGTTTCTAATTTCCTTATTTGTGACACGTTCTAATTTAGACTTTCTGGCACTTCTTCGTAAATAATCCATTTCTAGAGCTATTAGTCTATTCTTGTAGTACTTATTGATTGTCCATACCTCACTTCCGTACATTGCAACAGATTCCACCAATGTTTTACCAATATATTTTTTTGTGTCTTTCCAAATATGCTTATCCCACCATATGGAATTTAATGATGATATTATTTTGCTACTCAATTCAATTCAATGTTTTATGTTCTCTTTGCCTATACCTTCGATGTTATCCATAATCATTCCCAAATATTTAGTTTGTTTCACTTGCTTTATTTGGATTCCATCTTCCAATACTAAGTTTTCTCTTTCATTGCTATTTATTGCCAGATATTCTGTTTTTTGTAAATTTACTGTGAGACCCCATGATTCATATGTGCTTTTCAACCTTTTTATCATGAATTCCATATCAAAATTGTCTTGCGCTAAAACCAGTTGATCATCGGCAAATTGTAATGTCAGCAAAAATCTATTGCCTATTGGGATCCCCATACCTTTGCAGCTTTGTTTCCATTTCGTTAATATAAATTCTACATAAATATTAAATAAAATTGGCGATAGACTGCACCCTTGTTTCAATCCCTTTGAGGTGTTTATAGGATTAGACATTATATTTCCCATTTTAACATAAGCGGAGTTATCTTTATAGGTTTGTTTAATAATTTCTATTAGGTTTCTGTCAATATTGTATTTCTCCAATACTTCCCATAATTTGTTCCTCGGAATTGAGTCATAAGCTTTCTCTAAGTCTATCATTGTCAAATGGGTTTCTTCTCCAACTGCAGTCCGTTTTTCAATTAACTGTTGTATTGCAAATATATTGTCAACACATGACCTTCCTGGTCTGAATCCATTTTGATCTTCTCCTAATTTGTCTTTAACATCTTTTTGTAACTTTGTTTTTAATAACTTCGTAAATATTCTATATAATGTGTTATTTATACTTAGTCCTCTGTAGTTTTTTGCGGTCTCTTCTATCGCCCTTCTTGTATATTGGTACTATGTAGTTTATTTTCCATTCATCAGGAATCTTCTGTATTGCAATGTACTTATTATACAAGTCCCTCAATCTACCTATTAAATTTTTTGGGCCATATTTAATTAACTCATTTGGTATGTTTCCCGGCCCTGGTGCCTTTTTATTCTTTAGGGTTTGAATTTCTAATTCTATATCTATTGTATCAAATTCCAGGGCGTTCATTTCTATGGATGGATTTTCTGTTGTTTCCATAAACTCATTTCTAGTTTCTGACAGTAAAGCTTTGTAATGTTTTTCTGCGTCTGATTTTGCTAACAAATTTATCTTGCTGGGTCCTTGGTTGGTTTTCAGTGTTTTTAGAAATCTTCCACACTTCTGATGATTGTGATCCTCCTATATAACTTTCTATTTCTTGGCATTTGCTTTTCCATAATTTGTTTTTTTTCTTCTATCACTTTCCTTTTAACTTTGGCGTTTGTTCTCTTGTATTCTATCCAATTTTCTGTTGTTTTATTTGCCAACCATTCTAAGTAGCATTTTTTCTTCTTTTTGGTTAATTCTTCAATATCATCATTCCACCAATCTTGGGTATTTTGTTTTTTATTTATTGTGCCTAATGCTTCTTTTGCTGCCGAATGTATTATTTCCTTTAATTGATTATATTCTTCTTCTATGTCTTCCTTGTAATCCATATTCTCAATTTTAATCCTCAGTCTTTCTTTATATAAGTTTTTGATACTATCCTGATTAAATAAATACAGTTAAAATTTTTCTTCCTGCTTCGGTTGCATTGTTGATTCCCTTGCTTCATCATGCACTTTTTTCCCTGTAGGGAATTTGGGGATGATCTGTGCTGTGAGTAGATAGTGGTCAGAACCACAATTTGCTCCTCTTTTAACCCTTGAGTCCTTAATAAATAAGGAAGTATTTTGCTTTACAATTATGTAGTCTATTATTGATTTCTGATTGAGACTAGGTCGTTCCCAAGTAAATTTATGAATATCCTTATGGTCGAAAAATGTGTTTACTATCTTTAATTTATGTTGTTTGCACATCTCTATGATTCTATTTCCATTATCGTTGACTTCTTGTTCCCTATATTTTCCTACTGCTTCATCATTGTTTCTTCTACCCACTTTCCCATTTAAATCTCCCATTAGTATTAATTCTTCATTACTTCGTATTTTCTCTATTTGTTCCACTAATACTGAATAGTACTTTTCTTTCTGACTCTGTGCAGCATCATTTGTTGGTGAGTAGACTGCTAAGAACACCATAATAACTCATACAATTTCAATATTCCTGTAGAGAAAAATTTGATTTCAAAATTTATAATCCCAACCAAAGTTGGCAGCACTAGAGGTAACCATAGAGAAATCAACAAACAGAGAATTTCAACAGTTAGAATCATGACTGAAGATGAACGAAACATTTGTTTGAAACCAATCGTCTGAAAGAAACTTGAAATTGTATGATGTGAGTTATTAAAATATGTTCTCCACTCAGTATTAATATTATATTAAATTCTACAAACATTTGTTGCATTTAAATTGTGTTTAACTGCATAAATAACTACCTCTTCAATATAGTTATTTTATGAAAGTTCAAAATGGCCGATGGTTACAATGTAAGAAATGCTAACACTTCTTCTGCACATATACATTAAAAATAATTTCACAATCATTTTCCGGCTCCAAATATTATCAATATAAATTTCTACAAACATTTGATGCATTAAAATTGTCTTCAATTGCATAAGTAAATATATCATATTAAACTCTCTCACCACACAATTGATTGGAGAAAAATCTTGAACCTCCATAAAAACTTAAACTTCATGGCGCAATAGGCCTAGGGAGCCCTTGGCCTACCAGCCGGTTGCTAGTCTAATATTCACATGTGTTAAAGACAGAGGTGGATGACATCTAGCCAGTGTAGGGATGAAACATGGATAGCATGTCTGGTCCCTCAGGCATTATAGCTGGTTTTTTCCATCTGGAGCTACTACCTATTGTAGCTACCCAAATTTCACACAATGCTCGGTGGGCATTAGTCTAATACTGGCCAAAATTTCAAGAGAAAATTTCTTCCTCCATGAGGATTCGAACCAGCGCAAGTCCTGTAGCTCTGCACTAAGGTATCAAACTTTAAACTGATCGACTAGTTGCAGGAAATATTTTTGAAAAATTATTCATTCTTTAAATAAAAAAAAATATTGAATACAAAACAACTTTATTAGACTTCTCAAAAACATCTGTACATTTTTTCATAAATTGATTATGGAAAATAACATTACGAGATTTTCAACTTAATAACTAGTAAATAGTGAGTTGTGAAATCTCACCTCATAACATTTTTTTTCTTCATCTAGAACTTTTCTCTCAGCGATCTTTTGTTGTTTTGAGTTTTTAAGATCACTGAGAGAAAAGAACAAAAACAAATGTTATGCAGTTCTGTGCTTGAAGATCACGGAATTAGTGAGGTGATATTTCACGACTTACTATTTATTAGTTATTTTAAATAAAATTCTTCCCATAAATTAATGAGTCATTTTTACATCTTACCTCATAGTTTGTTTTCTTAAACACGGGAACTGCAGTTTTCAAAAGGTCAATCCCTTTAATTTTCAACCGCCATTATATTATATTTAACTTTGAAAATTCTTCCCACCTCACCTCACATCCTGTCTACTAATTAGACACATTTCGTAACCACTGAGGTTATGAAACAAACCGGTCTAATTAGAAGACAGGATATAAGGTAAGGTGGAAAGGACTTTATTTTAAATTTTAAATTAAACCTCATAGTGAGATTTCCTATAAAAGTTCAATTTGTACACATACTTAATTCTTCATAAAAAAATTATAATTTATAATTCTTTGAAATCTATCTAACCTGTTTTGACTCCTATTTACAGACATCAATTTGATTTTACAATTAATCAAAATTACAAATGGCATCCATTGGTCAGAAGAGGGTCTGCTCCTTTCTACCATCTAAATTGACACCATTATTAAACATTCCATCCATAGTAATTCTTCCTGAAGGCAGGTCCTTCACTGCAATCTTAGCATTTTCATGCTATGCTTGCAGCTTTACTAGGGAATTGTAGGTGTGGTAGCTTCCCATTGCTTTACATACCGGTGAATGATGATGATAATGATAAGGATGATGGTGATGATGATGGCCATATGATTTTGGGGACCGTTTGGGCCTTAAAGTTTTCTTGACATTTGTCTTACAGGTGAGGGAAACCTCACCCAGAAAAACTGCCCCGACCGGGGATTGAACCTGGGCCCGCTGGGTGAGAAGGCAGCACGCTACCTCAAGACCACAGTGGTGGACTATTAAACATTGCCATTTTGAAATTGTACAGAAAGAATTTATTGCTCTATTATGAGAAATAAAATAATGAATATTATTTATTTGTATTTATGGCATTCATCTGAAGAAGGTACAGTGTGTTGAAACAGCTGTTACAAATGTTAAATAAAATAAATACTTATGATAATCGTATAAAACTTTGGTAGTTTTATTTATTAAATATATCATGAATTTTTATCAAGTAAATACCAAATCAATTGATTACTTAAGAATTAAACTTTGTGATTTTTTAAATTTAATATTTATTTGTGTACTAAATTACCTTGTTTTGCAGTATATAAGATGTACTTTTTACCTTACAAATTTGACTTAAAATGAGGTGTCTTATATAATGTAGATAAAGGTTGTTGTCCTCTTCTCAAAGTTATACACTTAATTTTTTTATCGTTCATAGTCTTTATAGGAGGTTAATAACACAGTAAATTAGACACATGCACCTTCATGTGACATCTAGCACATCATTGGCTAAGAACGGGGTTTCCTATTCTAGTTTATTCAGATGTTTATCAGTATTGAGTTGACGTGTTTATATATTTTGTAAGATTTAATTTAAAATTCTTTACACCTCACATCATATCCAGTTTCCTAATTAAACTGGTTTCAAAATCTAGGTGGTTTCATCATCAGTAATTTCATGAGCAATGTTCTGTCGTCCAGGTAAACTTGGTAAGAATCACTTATCTTGCAGGACAGAACATCGGTCGTGAAATTACTGTTGATTAATGAGGATGCCTCAAACTTTTTAATCCATTTTTGTTAGTTGCATCATGTATCAAAGTGCATCCATAGGTGATATTATTTGATAAATCTTGCATTGGAGAAAAGTTAGTCGCTCTGTGGACACCACTGAAGAAGGGATTTTGTGTTGTATCATTAGCAGAACTAAAATCCATTAATCATGTGCAGCACCTCTTTCCAACAAGATAGGGCTCCACCTCACTTTACCAAAGTAGTTTGTTCATACTTGGATGAACATTTCACTGTAAGATGAATTAGAGGAGGATCAACTTTTTTTTTTTTCTGTGGTGATTCATTAAAGGGCCAGTTCTACAGGACAAACATATGTAATTTGGCAAGTTATGGGAAGAATTTATTTTGCCATCAATCAATATCACACCACAGATAACACATGGGTGCAAGTAGACTACTGGTTGAAGATTTTCCATGTCAATAATTCTACAATGAAAGCCATGTTGAATTTACAAAAATAAGGGGGGGGGAGAAATGTTCCTCTCTTTGGAACAATTTTTTGACCAATGAATTTGTATTAATTCAGATGATGTAGTTATCTCTTTTATTATAAGTGGGACAGAATGTATATTGTACATATTGTAAGATATGCATATTGTATATGTATATTGTACATATTGTAAGATATGCATATTGTATATGTATATTGTACATATTGTAAGATATGCATATTGTATATGTATATTGTACATATTGTAAGATATGCATATTGTATATGTATATTGTACATATTGTAAGATATGCATATTGTATATGTATATTGTACATATTGTAAGATGAAAAAGTTAAAAATGAACATCTCAGCATGTGGTTGATAATGGCAAGTAGAAAGTAACATAATACAAAAATAATGTGTGTCATACAATTTACATTACAAGGGTTGAAAGTGAAGTTTGAGATTTAATACAAATTTGTAAAATAATTTCGGTTCTCAAAATGTTCAATATTTTGTTTCATATATGCTGAATTTATTATTTTTATAAAAGTAATATTACATTGATTTGTACAATAACATAAAATGCACAATAAATATAATACAGATGCCAATGCCACGCAATATATTGCCTTGATTACTTAATATTACACTCCATCAGATAGAAGAAACCAAGGAATACCATTGAGGAGATTCCTTGACATCTGACTTGAGATCGAAACAGGTCAGCAGTGGCCTAAACTCCTTGAAAACTACATGATGATTATTAAACTTTGGGTTTTTAGATTCTAAAACTATTATTTTAGGTGCTTAAAATAAGTTCTGATCACATGCAAAATAGGTTCTAAAAATATATTTTAGACAGATTCAGGTTTATTAATTTTGGTATGTATTTATCAATTAAAACTTTTTCATTATGATTAATATTATTTTGAATAACTGATAAAGTTTCAAATTTATGAAAATTATATTAAATATAGTATATTATAAAATGGTTATTAAATATTGATTTTATTTTTGGTTTAGTGTAATTAAAATTGTAAACACAGAAAATTAAAAATCTGAAGAACAAAGTACATACTTATAGAGGGAAATGTGAAACAAAATTTACTCACCTGTTTGTTGCAAACATAATAGAATATAATTTTTCCATCAACTGTTTAACTAAAGACGAATTGGAAGCTGGAACTTTCGGCATGATGCAATGTTCTTACAGAGTGAAATGAGTTTTGTTTCCAGCCGAACAATGGACAGCACCCTGCCTATTGACAACACACACTATGGGGGTGTTTGCACAGAATCCGTGAGTTTAACTAGCGTCCCATGCATCTGGTTTTCAGAAAGGTCTTCTGGAGTATATTAATTGTTTTACAGCTTCTCGCAAAAGTCAAATTTTGTTTGAAAATTATTTCAAGAACATAATGTTCAAGATAATGAAAATGAATATGTAAATATTTTAGTTTCTTGAAATTAGATATGATTTTTAAGAATTAAATTAAACCTCATAGTGATTTTTTTCTATAAATGTTCAATATGAAAGACACTTTTATTTGATTTGTGATAAAATATAGGAATTTTAGGAATATAGGCAAAAATAGGTTCTAGCATTAATATAGGCATTTTTAGGCATTATAGGACCACCATTTTTATCATATAAATATATGAAACGTGTGAATATAATTTATTGACGATTTTATTATTAATTTAACACTTCTCATAGAAGTAGCTCAGTTGGTAGAGCACTTGGCCCGGAAAGCCAAGGGTCCCGGGTTCGAGTCCCGGTCTAGGCGAAAATTTTTCTCTTCAAATATAATATAATTTATATTTGAAGAGAAAAATATACACTTAGACAGGGGTTTGAACCCAGGACCTTTGGCTTTTTATGCCAATGCCCTATCAACTGAGCTACCTGAGTACTACACTAACCTTTCTCTTATAATACAATATACTTGTACATACAATTTCATTTTAAGTTATCTCTTCAGGAATATGTGACAGAGAATATGGGAATTATCATTTATTAGACCTCAGATTTTAGGCAAAAACTTATTTTATTCCTGAAGAGAGAACTTAAAATAGAGTTGTATTTATATTGTATTATAAGAGAAAGGTTTGCATTTAGATTGGAGTTCTCAGGTAGCTCTATACCTATGAACACAAAAATTTAGCCCTCTGCATGCCACTGGTAAAATCTCTTATGTCGATTTAAATCGCATGTGATCGGCTTTGCAAATAGTTTAAGTATATTGTCTGACAGGTAATGCACAGAAGTAACAGAGCCAATCTAATCAGCGCACCACAACTAAAAGCTTAAATATTAAGTTTAAAACCAGAGGCAGTTTTTATTAAGTATGGCAGGTTTCTGCAACCACCAGTTTTCAAATAAATTATTCTCTCCATATTAAGATTTAAAAAAAAATTAATCTAAAATAGCTCTTAATATATTATTTCCAACATAGAGTGAGCCGTGAAATGGAATTGCTGCAAATTGTTATCATGAGGGTTGCAAATCTCCTGCAACTTGAACAGAACAAATGTTTGTTTATTTATTGTACACACTGATCCTCTCCCCCATTTGTGAGTCTTCTTCTTCTTCTTCACGGTTTAGGCTTATTTACTCGCCTGTTCCAACTCCAAATTTCTGTTCTTTCCATATTTTCTTTGGTCTTCCCAAACTTCTTCTTCCTCATGGTGAATAGCTGTATGCTGCTTTTGGTATTCTATTCTCAGTCATCCTTGCGAAGTGTTCTTTCCAGTTTGTTCAGTATTTCTCTATTATGTTAAATTCCTCTACTTTAGTTGTTGTCATATTTCTGTGTTATGTTTTTTTGTCTATTCTTTGATATCTTGCTATTGGTCTGAGGAATCCCATTCGTGAGTACATTAGATATTTTTAGTACATGATTCTGTAATGTGGGAGAGTTGGTGAAAGTGATGTTCATGGTCAAGTGTATGTGTAGCAATGTGTAACATGCTGTATGAAACAAATAAACAATTCAGGTGATAGCGAGTAGATACTAAGATACACACACACACACACACACACACACACACACACACACACTATAGAATAACACTAATAAAATTGGGACTGGAAGTGAATATCAATAAAACTAAATATTGGTCACACATAGAAATACACTATATAATGGAAATGGACAGCTAATGACAAATGAGGGAAATTTTGAAGAAGTGGCTGAATTCAAATACCTAGGAACAATAATCACAAATGGGAATGAAATGCACAAAGAAATTAAACATGGGCTTAATTCTGGAAATGCACGTTATTAAGCATTACAGGGACTCTTGTCGTACCAACTCCTTTCAAAAAACATTAAACTGAAAATAAATAAAACTGTTATTCTACCAATTATATTATATGGATGTGAAACATGGACTTGTACTTTAAGTGAGAAAAGGAAATTACGAGTATTTGAGAATAAAGTTCATAGGAAAATTTTTGGACCAAAGAGAGATGAATAGACAGGTGAATGGAGAAGACTACGTATCAGTGAACTACATGGTCTTTATAGGAAGCCAGATATAATAAGAACAGTTAAGTCTCATAGACTATAATGGGAAGGACATGTGGCATGAATGGGAAAACAAAAGACGTACATGGAAGCTTGTAGGAAAACCTGAGGTAAAATGCCAAGCTGGTAGACCAAGAATGAGGTGGGAGAATAACATTAACAATGTTTTGAAGGATGTAGATTATACAGGGAATGATTGGAAAAAATTAGCTCAGGATAGGGATGTACGGAGAGTTTGTCCGCTCGGCCATGAACCTACGGGTTCGATAGTGCCAGTGAGTTAGTCACATACATTGTGTTGATGCAAACATGGCAGTTTAGAGGAATTTTTAATTTTGGGTTTCAGGAAGAAATTCCATTTTCAATGGTTGGATTTTTGGAGAACATCGTTTTAGTTCAATAGTATATACTCAGTTTCGTTGCCTAAAATCGAAAATTGCAACCGTTAAAGCGATTTTTGCATCTGGCGAACTACTGGTCCTCTAATGGACCAATTTCTTTGGTTAATGAACTCGACCCTACTTCCTTTTAATTCATTACCATTTCCCAAGTTTTGTTCCCATAAAACAAAAACTGTGGCCGCTAGGGTGTTTATATATATATATATATATATATATATACACACACGTATTTTGTCATTGTAATTTTAGTAGATAAAATCGATGATGATTTTTAAAAATTGAAATATTTTCATGAGAACAACCTCAAAAAGTCAAAAGTGGACATACCAGGGTCATACTACAGGGCTTTAGAAGCCCTAAGGGAAAAGCACGGTATAAATAGAAAGTATTTGTCACTAAATAAAAATTTAGCTAGTTTATGTTCGTTGTATTAGTCACACTAGAACATAGAGAACCGAAGCACTAGAACTTGCACTTTTTGAACGATTGTTGATTTTAGTTCTATTTTTTTAAATAAAGAATGATGTATTATAGATAATACGATTCTGTGCTATATTTCTAAGTAATTTTATGGCTATTTTAAAATATTATATAACTCATGAAATTCGAAGGTAATCCTAATTACCTCTCCGTTATTGAAATGAAATATAAATAGGAGGTAAATCTCACATTTTTATGTTAATAGATAAGCTTTCAGTTTTTGTGTCAACGAAGATTGTATTTAAATTAAATTTAAAATCCACTCATTAATTGAACTATAAAGTTTAGTGTAAATTCTCATATGTATAGTAAGCTAACTAATTCACTGACACAATCGAACCCGTATAGGTTAATGACCGTTCGGACATATGCTCTCCATATATCCCTAACCTGAGCCAAGGGAGGAAATTTGGCTTTTTTTTCTAATCTGAAAAATTCCAGTGTTTAACGAAGTTTCAATATATTGAGAAGATATTGATTTAGCGTTGATTTTTAGTAACATTTCGATTTTCACATTGGAGTAAGGCACAGAGTATTTTGGAATAAGGTACAATAAGATCATAGTTGGCAACATTGTTATTTCGATTTGTCAATAGACTCACGTTAGTTAAAATATTCATTTTAATCTCTTACTATACGGAACATAATAAAAAAAATGCAAATTAATTAGTAGATATCAAAATAGAATTTGTGAATTTTGCAAGTAATGTTTCACTACGCTTATATAGTTTTCAACATGGTGGAATTAACAATGAGTTAAAGTCACATTATGCCATGTTGCTATGAGATAATCCCAGAAACCTTGTGGAACAGAAAATAAATTTGTTGAAACTAAAATACATGGAAAAAAGGTAGCAATCTTGAAAATGAGTAATAGTAGAATAATGGATAAATAAAACAATGGTTAATCGTAAACAAGAGGAACTAAATTAGTGAGATTTCATGGTAAAAAAAATATTTTTTATAAGATAGGGCACACCACTGTATAATTGTTTAAGTCAATATGTTACAAGCTAGAAGGTTGGGGATTGGAGTCAGGATTTCTAATTGTCTAAAACTTTCAGGCAGCACCCTGGCTCTGGTGTGACTCAGCTTTTAATTGAAATGAGTACCAGGTGTTTTTTTTTGGGGTAAAGGCAACCATCATGAAGAGCTGGCATCTCATGCCAATTATCTAGAAAGTTGGGAGCCTTAATCTCCTAATGCTCCATGCCATAACAGGCCTAAAAGGTCCTTGACCTACCTATTGGCTGCTGGCCTGACATCCACATCTGTTAATCACAGGTGGACAATCATCTAACCAGTTTAGTGGTGATACGTGGTTAGCATGTGAAGTCCCCAACTATCTGGTTCTCTGAACCTGAAAGGTGCTACATATTATAGCTACCCAAATTACTCATGTGAGCTGAGTGGGCACCTGTCCCACACTGACCAAAATTCCATGAGAAAATTTCTTCTGCCTTGGGGACTTGAACCAGTGCAAGGCCCATAGTTCTTTACCAAGGCATTTTGCCTTAAACTGCTCGGCTGTGGCACAGGACTAACATTCTTTTGCACCAAATACAGTCCTTATCCGGAGATCCGAATGGGAGACTTACTCCAGACCATTTTGTTCTGGCAAGCATGTGTATTATATTGAGCAAGTTTTAACTTTTTCTTATGGACACCTCTTTTTTAATAAGTAGACCTTGAATTGCTTCTTCTTAGCTCTCATATTGTGGATGGGAACACACTTATCATTACTCTATGGATCCATTGGATCTAGCTGGTAGGTTTGTTGAGATACAACCAGTCATTCCTCCATTTGCCTTGTGAAATACATTCCTATTGGCATGACAAATCAGCAGTAGATTGTTATGGGATAATAGGCTTTATCCAAGCCATTTCTCTTATGTCTTCAATTTATAAGAGGAATTGAGGGGTCTCTTCCCCATTGTAGATAAAAGCCTTTCCATTTTCTCTCATTGTGGACTATACTCACAATTACTTACCATTTTCAGTTTTATTAACACTTTGCCTGTTATTTAAAACTAATCATTTTCTCTTTAAGTGACTGAATTCAAATACATAGGAACCAATAATCTCAAATAGTAATGAGATACACAAAGAAATTAAACATGGGCTCAATTCTGTAAATGCATGCTATTATGTTTTACAGAGACTCTTGACTTCCCAATCCTTTCAAAAACATTAAACTAAAAATATATAAAACTATTATTCTACCAATTATATTATATGGGTGTGAAACATGGACTCTTACTTTAAGGGAGGAAAAGAGGTTATGAGTATTTGAGAATAAAGTTCTTAGGAAAATTTTTGGACCAAAGAGATGAACAGACAGGTGAATGGAGAAGACTACACAACAGTGAACTATATGGTCTTTATAGGATGCTAGATAAAAACATTTAAGTCTTGTAGACTGAGATGGGCAAGGCATATGGCACAAATGTGGAATGAAATACATACATGGAAGCTTCTTGTAGGAGAACCAGAGGGAAAATGCCCAGTTGGTAGACCAAGAATGAGGTGGGAAATAACATTAACTATGATTTGAGGGAAGAAATTATACAGGGAATGATTGAAAAACGTTAGCTCAGGATAGGGATGTATGGAGAGCTTATGTCTGTGTGGCCATGAATCTATGGGTTCGATAATGCCAGTGAGTTAGTTGGTTCATCATTTTCTATTTGACATCTTATCAGCCATGATTTGAATAACCATTTGCTTTATATTTGTTGCAAATGTCATGTCACTGAAATCAATCTGATTGTCTCAAAGTTTAATTTAAACATATTTGAATAAGATGGCAGTTCTCTGTATTCATAAATGTAGTCTTATGCATTTCCTACCAATCAGAATATATTTAATATTTAAATTATATTTTTTATAAAAACTTGCAGTTCAAGTAAATGTTGCAAATATTTACAACAAACAACTATGGATACAAATATTCAGTTTTAACATACACATGCACGCACATTCTTTTCTTTGTATTGGAATACAAGACAATGGGGGAGCTTTAGAAAATGTATGTACATAATATATCCATTTTAATGTGATCCAACTACAGGCCTTAGGAGGCCTTTAGAGAGTGGGAGGTTAAGGTTCCTCTTTTTCTAGACAATCGAGATTTGATGTCAGTCAGGTGTCAACCCTGCATGACAGCTGCCTTAATCCCCCAGAACAAGCATATGCATTAGAGGCTGTATCGAACCCAGGACCATGGTGTCACCAGAAGGTTTAAGTCAATTTAAAAATCCTGACCGCATCAGGATTCAAATCTTTAATCTTCTTGCTTATAGATTATTCTCTTTACCAACTACGCTACAGAATGCCCTGATAATATATCATTATTGGATAAATTGTATTGGTTACAAAGCTTAATTTTGATTTTAAACTGTATGATTGAATTGTTGTTGTTTAAACAGGAGATGAAACATCAAATAAATATGGAACGAGAGGAATTTGTTTTTATTAAGCAAGAAGTTAAAGATAATGTAACTCCCACAAAATCAGAGGTAAGTGTCTGCTTTATTGTTGTAAAACCTGTTCTCTTATCTCTTTTTACACACATTATGAAAACATTCAATAAATTAATCAGATTTTACACCTCACCTCGTAATTTATATTCAGCCTAGAACTGCTTTTGAAGAATTTCCTCATTGTGATCAGTTGTAACTGTTATAAATTTGTCATAAATTGTTTCTTCACAATTACCAATTTATCTTGTACTCTCAGAATTTAGATTAAAAAATGTCTTTTTAAAACATAAGTGTGTGTGACATAGAAAGAATGAAAAAATATAGGAAATTCACATATCACCCTTGGGTACATAGTAAATTTCAAAAGATATTTGTGAAGTTTAATATTAAATTAGCACCAAAAAATAACTACAGTTTAAAGAAACTAATAAAAACCAACAAAAATGAAAAAAAAACTGATAAAAATAAAAAGTCAGTTATATATAAAATTGAATGTATGAGTTGTGAAAAGATATATATAGGAAAAACAAAAAGAAACCTAAAAATTAGAACCAAAGAACACATAAGAAATATTAAAAATGGGAAAATAGAAAAATCTGCAGTTGCTGCTCATGTTTGGTCTGAAAAACATAATATAAATTCAGACACTAAATTATTAAAGCAGTTAGGAAATACAAAAATAATATTAAATTAGCACCAAAAAATAACTACAGTTTAAAGAAACTAATAAAAACCAACAAAAATGAAAAAAAACTGATAAAAATAAAAAGTCAGGAATATATCAAATTGAATGTATGAGTTGTGAAAAGATATATATAGGAAAAACAAAAAGAAACCTAAAAATTAGAACCAAAGAACACATAAGAAATATTAAAAATGGGAAAATAGAAAAATCTGCAGTTGCTGCTCATGTTTGGTCTGAAAAACATAATATAAATTCAGACACTAAATTATTAAAGCAGTTAGGAAATACAAAAGAGCTGACTATTTGGGAAAAAATTTATATTCAGAAGAACAAAAACAGAGTTATGAATTTTGATATACCGATGGAGCGTGACCTTGTTTGGAGGTTCTTTGGCCAACCACAGGATGGAGCTGACATTGACATCCAGGTTGTGCAACATAAATAAAACCAGTCTGGAAAAGCTGACGATAAAACAATTGTTTTGAAACATGTTCAGGAACAAATCAATATTAATATTGAGGTAAGATGTTCAGACTAAAATGTTATAATTAGAAAGAATGTGTTTGAGATAACTTGAATTATTTTTAAACAGGTCATGGGATATAAAACAAAAACAGCAGTGGAGCAAATTCATAACATTCAAATTAAAGATGAATTTGATTTTCAAACTTCATTAGAGCCAGAGGTAAGTTAGAAATTATTGTATATTCAAATGACAAGACAGAACTGCTTTAAAATCGTATTTCAAATTTTATTTTAACAAAGTGAAGGTTAAAAAAAAAAAGAGTAATTCCTGTCACTAATTTTAAAGGTTGTGTATATTCATGGTTAAATAAATTTTTTAACTTTATTATTTTACCACCAAACATGGTTAAATAATTTTTTAAAATTTATTATCTTACCACCAAAGTGGCCTGTACAAGTATAAAGCATACCAAATCAAATTTTGTTTCATCTGAATAAACAATGAACTAAACTCTATAGCTTGATGGGTCAGAAAGCCTTTGGTTTACTTTCTGTCTGCTGGCCTCACATCCACATGTGCCAATGACATTTGAGTAGATGATGATGATATAATGCCATATGTCTGTCATCCCTCTTCTTTATTAGCTCTACAGCCCAGAGTGGGCTTTGGTTTCCTTCACAATCCTTATCCATTTATCTCTCTTCATGACTTTCTTTTTTTTCTGTTTTCTAATATTTATTTTACCAAGATCACTTTCTAATTCTTGTAGCTGCATTTTCCTTGGTCTACCTCTTTTACTTCCTAGCTTCACATTATTTAAGATATTCTTGGACATTCTGTTTTCATTTATTCTATAAGCATACCTCTATTATTAACACATGTGGATGTGTGGCCAGCAGCCTGATGGTAGGCCAAAGGCCTTCTAGGCCTGTAGTTCCATGGAGTTTTTAATGTCCTAGCCAACTAGTCTAAATTATTTTATAAATTTTACAGTGTTTTATTTCAATTTTAGTTTAATTTGTATAAAAATTTACATATAAGATATTAAATATAAAATTGGTACCTGGTAAGTCAGTCGTCCTCAAATAAATTATTATACTTCAACAAGTAATTCCGATATGGAGGCCTTTCAAAAACAATGTTTCATCTTCTGCATTTTAACTAGTACTGATTTTGTACTGGCTGTACGAGTTTATGTCTGCGGGTATGTTTTCATTGAGTAGTCTGTATTCTTTGCTTCTTTTAGAATCTCTATATGTACAAGGATGCTGATTCTGTTGTGGTTATACTCTCTGTGTAGTACTGACATAGAGTTATCAATTTTATCGAACTGATGAAGTATTTGTAGTATGTGTTTGGCAAAACTTGAATTTTTTCGTTATTAATAACATTTTTTAAATGTTCAGAATATCTTATGTTGAAATTTCTTGTTGTTTTGCCTATGTAGAACTTTTTGCAATTATTGCACTTTAGTTTATAAATGCCTTTATTTTTGTATTTATACATTATTTCTGTTTTGTTGCATATAATTATTCATTCTATGTTTTCATCTTATGTAATTTTTTTCTGTATTTAATATTTTTTTTGACTGATTGAGTGGAAGAGAAGGTTTTATTGGCTTAAATGTGCTACTTTAAATAAATAAATAATTAATAATAGTAATAATAATAATAATAATAATAATAATATTAATCAACATCAAGGTTTAGGCCTTTTGGCCTGTTCCGGCATAAAACTGTCACACCATCTCTTCATAGGTCGGTCAACACTTCTTTTTCCTGTAGGATTACAGTTCAGGATGGCATTTGCTATTCTAGTTGATGACAAGCGTTAATAATAATAATAATAATTATTAAATTATTACAATAAATTGGGAATCAAAGCTGGGCCTGCTGCATGAATGACAACAGTATTACACTTTTAAATCAGTTATCCATATTGTTATTCATCTTTGACAGGATTGCAATATGTCTTCCATAAAATATTTTGAGTTGACTGTACTATATTTTATAAGAAAACTGGACCAATTACTCTACTTTGATAAAAGTTATGATATTACACTATTCGATAGCTCTGTATGGTAGGTGATTAGACTCTCGCCCTCTACCAGGGACCCCAAGTTCATGTCTTGGTCACTCCATACGGGGTTCATGGTAGAATAATTGGTATCTGGCCATGATTTGAGGGAAGTAGATTATACAGGGGATTATTGGAAAAGATTAGCTCAGGATAGGGATGTATGGAGAACTTATGTCAGCATGGGCATGAACCTACAGCTTTGTTAGTACCAGTGATTTAGTTAGTTATCAACAATCCATTCAACAAAAACTTATGTCGATGGAAATAGATTTCTTGAGGAGAGCAGCAAGATGTTCAAAATTAGACAAAATAAGAAATACTGTCATAAGAGAAAAAATGAATATTGGTTGTTCAATAGTAGATTATATACGGTATAAGCAATTAAACTGATATGGGCACGTATGACGAATGCAAGAAAAGATTACCCAGGAAAACATTGGAATGGTGTCCACCTGAAAGGAGGAGGAGAGAAGACCTCGAAACTCGTGGATGCAGGAAATACTTGTAAGAACTGGAATGAGAGCAAGAGGACTGGAGGACATGGATTGGATGGAGAGAGACGATTGGAGAAGAAAAATAAAACTTTAGGCACAGAAAGATGTGCAAACATTAAAATTCTGTATATAAATAAAATCAACATTCCATTTTTCTTTAATTTGTGATCTTATTAGTATGTTTTATTAGAATTTTTTGCTGGGTAGAAAGTAGACTATATATTATTTAGGTTGTTATAAAATGTTAATATATAGTGATATATTTTATAATATTTTAGGTTGCAAAGAATAAAGAATTTTGTGAAGACATGGAGGAGAATGAGTTACTTTGTGAAACAGTTTTAAAAGAAGAAACTGATATGTTTGAGACGGAACCATGGGAAACGTGTGAACATAAAAATGGTAATGTGGATTCACATCTGTGTAATAACATATTTGAAGAAAATAGTTCCAAAATTGTACCTCCTGGCATGCAACATTTAATTTGTGAATTTTGTAATGAATTGTTTTCTGAAAGACCTGATCTCATGCAACATATAAGTTTACACACAAACAAAAGACATTTTGAATGTAACATCTGCAGCAAATCTTTTAAGGAGAAGCGTTATCTTTCTGATCACTTGAACAAACATTCAAATATAAAACCTTACACATGTGATATCTGCAATAAATCATTTTGTGATAAAGCTGGTATTTATGCACATAGACGTACACATACAAATGAAAAATCTCATATGTGTACTGTGTGCAACAAGAAATTTTCTGCTAAATCAACACTAACGAAACATTTACATATTCATAGAAATGAAAAACCGTTTACATGCAATTTTTGTAATAGATCTTTTACACAAAAATCTAATCTATTTCTTCATATACGTATGCACACAAATGAGAAACCTTATTCATGTGATACATGCAATAAATCTTATTCAGATAAATTTACACTTATTAGACATAAACGTATTCATCTGAGTGATAAACCTTATTCGTGTGATTTGTGTAATAAGTCCTATTCTGATCGATCTGCACTTACCAAACACAAACGTATTCATATAAATGAGAAGCCTTTTATTTGTACTTTTTGTAACAAGTCATTTTCTGATAAATCTAATCTTACAAAACACACGCGTATTCATACAAAAGAGAAACCGTTTACTTGTAATTTTTGTAATAAGTGTTTTTCTGATAAATATGATCTAGGACGTCATATACGTACTCATACAAAAGAAAAACCGTATTCGTGTAATATTTGCAATAAATCATTTTGTGACAGATCTACAGTTAAAAAACATAAATGTACACAGATTAAATAAATTCCATCAGTTGTACATAGCTAGGGAAGTATTCACTTATATTTTAATATATTGTTATATTTAGTTTAATATGTTCCAGTTCTAAAAAAAATATTTTTCGAGAAGAAAAAAAATATTTTCTGAACCGGGAATCGAACCCCGGACTTCCGACCCTGTACGTCAGTGTACGGCCCACAGCACCATTCGTTTGTACTGTTTCTCGAATGATTTATTGGGCCATATGTCGACTACAGGGTCAGAGGTCCGGGGTTCAATTCCTGGTTCAGACAACATTTTAATAAATAAATATATTTATTTAGTAATTGCACAAGAATTTTTTTGTATCACTTAAAACCCTTGCTTATATACCAAAAGGACAAGGAAACTTGGGAAGACCTAGAAAATGCTGGTATGAGACCATGATGGATTTGCCAAGATCCAAATTGTGAAGCTTATAATGATGATAATTGCAATTCTGTATAGTAAAATGTACTCTGTTAATTGGCAATGAAGGCACATGGAAGCAAAGGCAGAAAGATTAATAGTTATTTTGCCACTGGGATAAGAAAGATGTGGTGGCTATCTTATGCCAAGCGTTCACCTATACTCATTTTATTTCGTTAGATAGGGAAAATGGGCAAGTTGGTGTACAACAGATTTGTTAATAATTTATTAGATAATCTGACACACCATAAGTTAGCTATTCTGTATTGAACAGTGAATAATGTAGGTGGACTCCTGGCATAGAGTCCCCGGGGGGGGGGTGTTAGCTAGATCTGTGCTCCAGCTAATTGTATGAATGGCACTTGTTTTATAGAAGGTTCAGTGGGTAGCAGTTTCAATCATTGCACAAATGAGTGAGGGCACGTTCTGGTGTAGTGGTTAAGGCACTGCACTAGAAGCCAAAAATTCTAGGATTCGAGCCCCGATGGGGTCAGGATTTTTAAACTGACCCAAACCTTCTGGCGGCACTATGGTCAACTCAGCCTCTAAAGGAAATGAGTACCAGACGGTTTTACTGTGGGTAAAGGCGGCCGTCACGCAGGGTTGACAAGTGCCGATTGTCCAGAAAAACTACCCCAAGGGCCTCCTGAGGCCTGTAGTGGGATTACTTTACCTTTACCTTACAAATGAGTTGAGGAAAATCTCCCATCACTCTGCAGCCCATGATTGAACCCAAGCTTCTTAGGCAATAGTTTAGAAGTCTTAGATCTGAGCTATTTGGCTCATTGAGAAAGTTGAAGTTATGTAAGATAATCATAGGTAATTGAAAATAATAACAATCATACTTTATTTACTACTAACATACACTTATACCCCTATTATATAGTGTTCTGCCCGAGGACAGGTCTCTCATTGCAATCTTAGCATTTTCATACTGTGCTTTGCAGCTTTACTAGGGAATTATAGGTGTGGTAGCTTCCCGTTGCTTTCCACACTGATGAAATGATGATGATAATGATGGCCGGATGATTTTTGGGGACCGTTGGAACCTAGGCTTCCTGACATTTGTCTTTCAGGTGAAGAAAAACCCTGAAGAAACCTCACCCAGGAGCCTGTCCCAACTGGGAATCGAACCCAGGCCTACTGCATGACAAGGCAACATGCTACCTCAAGACCACAGCAATGGACACTTATACCCCTTTGCCACTAAATAAAATTATTCTTGAAGAATGTAATTGTGCACTTTTTTTGTGAAAAAATAACATCCCTTTGCTTCTAATGACCCCAATTGTATGACTTTTTTTTGACCAGTTTTAAGTTTAAATTATATGCTGAATTATTTTTTAACAAATATGCCAGGAAGTATTATTCTGGATTGCTTCTTAGTGTTACTTTTACTCTTAGCCTGTCCAGCAAGAGAAGCCCTGTCAGTAGAATTGCTACCACTGCCATAACCCAAGGGATCACGAAGACACTCAAGTACTCTACCATTGACGAGGTCATGCAATCCCAAGGGATGACTCCTAAATTTACTTGATATTAATTCTCCCATTGCTTCATTGCATTTTCTAGATTTTTTTTTTGATATCTCAAACATGTGATAGCTTTTCTTACTTAATAGCTTGACAGATTGATAAGATGTTTGCATTTGTTTTATTGGTGTATTGTAGCAATTTATGATTCAACAACAATCCTGAATCTCTTCTGTTTTAGGAGGTTTTGTTGGTCTTACAGCTTGTATTGCAGTTCTGAAATCTGACAGAATACTACATTGCAAAATTTCTCAATATGTAGAATTAATGGGTTCAGGGCTATGGAAATAGTTTCAACTTCTCCATCATGTCTTGTTGTGTCCAATAGGGATATAGAAAGAAAATATTTTGTTGTAGACTCTTGCACCAACATTATCATTGGAATGCAGTTCAGATCCATCAGTATAAATGAGAAGCCAGTCATTCTCTAAGTATTTGAGGTTGATAGTTTCTAATCCGAGCTATCTTAATCTGGTAATATCTTCCTGGCTTTTCTTACAGTTTCAGTTAATTCTATGTAGGTGTCAATCTGAGCTTGGTCTATAGCATTTTGAAGCTGCAGGTGTAGCTGTGAGAGATGTTTTATTAAGTATTGGGAGTTTTACACTATGACTAGAGCTTAGAAGTTGAGGACCTATAAAAGACCTTTAAAAGGACCTAAAGATATCCTACAAAAGACCTGAAACCTGGAAAAAGGACGTAGAAAGTGTTGCAGTTGCTAACAATTGAATAAAGACAACCTCGCTGCCTTCACCCTCTGCTCGAGGTAATTTTCTCTAAGTGGCAACTTCTTAGAAAATTTGAAGTCAAAATACAACAGTTCAGGCGATCAGTAGGTTGGTAGTTAAAAATAATGGGATTTTTGTGAAGGTTCAATAGTTTCTCGCAGAACAAAAGTGTTTGGAATGTGAAAAGTCTTTAGAAAGTAAAACTAGATAGTATTTTTAAAAGAAGTTGGATTGAGATTAAACTCTGTGGATTCTAGAATTATACAAATAGTATAAATGAAGTCAAAAGAAGGTAAAGTTGCAAAAAGCCACAAGACCTGAAAATAAGGCTAAAAAAGAGACCATTAAACCAAAAAAGTCGAAAAACTAGAAAAAGGACAAATAAAACTCAACATTATCTAGTCTACAATGATCCAAAATGTATATATATCATGTTGGACCTCATGTTCAGATATGAAATAAAAAAAAGGATTTTTTTTCTACTTCTGAGCTATGGCCATCTGGATAAATCCAAGTTGGGATATTAATCTGTCAGCATGGAGGTATGTGACATGTACGCAGGTTGAATTCATCCGCTGGTGTGGAGATACGTGACGTGTATGCTAGCTGCACACACTGTTTTAAAATGTTATGACCTTTGTGTTTACATTAACTATTTCCCGTTTATATAACTTTTATTTAGATACTTCATAGTTTATATTAGTGCATACATTAATTGATGATGGCCCTGAGTAACAAGTTAAAATAATTTTAAATTTGCATTTATTCTTGTGATCTCTGACATTTTTCTTATATTTATAACTTGATAAGGGATTTCTTAGAATAATAAATCTGCTTTTTTTTAAGATTAGCTTGTCTATTAAATTGAATCTATTTTTAATCTCTTCATTTTTAACAATAATGACTCAACATTCAGTACATATAAAGGCCCAAAAATGTTATTTCCAATTTACGCTATAGTACAGTACCTCAACAGTAAATTTCAGATGATTATATATATATATATATATATATATATTTCAATTACCGATACCCTTACATTATGGAAAGGTAGTTAGTCTGCTATTCACAGAGTATCTAAAAGTGGTCGCATTACGGGCCTTAGGAGCTCCTTGGGATATTAGGAGGTTAAGGCTCCCATTTTTTCTAGACTATCAGCACTTGATGTAAGCCATGTTCTTATCTCTGCCTGATGGTCCATAACAAGCATCTGGTACTAATTTCAGTTAGAGGCTGAGTCTACCCCCTGGGGTCACAGTGCCACTTGAAGGTTTGTTTCAGTTTAAAAATCCTGACCCACCAGACTTGAACCCTCGATCTTCCGGCTTGTAGCATGTTGATCTTTCAAATCCACACCTCTCGTGAAGTTATTATAATCATATATCATCAATTGGTTTCACCTTGGAAACCAGAAGAAAGACAGATTGAAATTTCGGGTTGATGAAGTACTTTTAGCACAACAGGTCTCATGTAGAAAGAATTTTTTTTTGAAGGCACACGACCTAAAATCATTATTTCCAAAGTGTTAGAAAGACACATTTGGAGAAGACTGCCCCCCCTACAGGAAAGAAGGTCAACCCATAAAAACAATGTGTTTGCAATAAACATGAACAAAGTAAATACAAGGGGGAAAAATCCACTTATTGGTGCCCAGTGTCAAACTGGTTTACACTTCGAAGATTTATCACACCAAACTAATTTCTGAAGCTCATTCTGGTCTTTTTTTTTTTGAAGATCCTTCTCTTTGTGTAAATATTTAATTGTGTTGTTAGGTAGTAGTGGTTCTCTGAATTCTTCAAAGAATTCCTAGTGCAATTCACTGTGTTATTTATGTGAGAAACTTACAAATAGGGCATAACAATCATCAATAAGTCTAAACATGCAGAGATTTACATGAGAACCATAATAAATTTAATTAATTAAATATTGTATTAAGGGTTCACCATAAACAAATTGCAAAAACGTTTAAAGTGCTCAAGATATTTCCATTTAAATGTGTTACTGGAATACTGGCAATGAAAGGCTGGATTTAAATCCCCATGAACTTCACCTGCTCTGAAGGGTTAAAAATAATGAGATATTTGTGAAGGTTCAATAAAAAGTGTTTGGAATGTGAAAAGTCTTTAGAAAGTAAAACTGGATAGTATTTTTAAAAGAAGTTGGATTGAGACTAAATTCTGTGGATTCTTGATTTATACAAATGGTATAAATAAAGTCAAAAAAAGATAAGGTTGTAAAAATAGCCATAAGACTTAAAAATAAGGCTAAAAAAGAGACCAATAATCCAAAAAAACGTCGAAAAATTAGAAAAAGGATAAATAAAACCCACCATTTTCTGGCCTACAACGATCCAAAATTTATATATGTTATGTTGGACCTCGTCTTCAGATATAAAATTAAAAAAAAAAGGGATTTTTCTTCTACTTCTGAGCACTAGCTATGACCATCTGGATGAATCCAAGTTGGGTTTTTAAGTATTTTTCTCTGTTGATATATGACTGTCAATATTCATGTGTAGTTTTGGTAAGTTTTTTGTGTAAGAGAATGGATCTCTCTTCTATGATTTTTTACATTTTTGATTTCTGTAAGGAAGAGCGTTGCGTAATTTTTGTTTTACGAATTATTAATCTCAGGACTTGATTTTGTAGTATCTTGAGTTATTTTAGTACATTTCCAGTTGCAGTAATGAGAGACTAATACATTTTATATATTTAAGAAAATTTTATGTGAGCATTCCTATTTGCAACATGCTAGTCAATTCAGGATGGAGAGGTGTTTCTTGGCTTTTTGGGTAGTCTTCTTAATGTGGTTTTTCCAAGTTACTTTATTATCGAAGGACATACCAAGGTAGGTGAAATAATTGGTTTGAGGAATTGGAGTATTCATACTTAAGGGATGGTGAGAGTGCCTGGTGGGATGGGCAGAAAGTTTGTTTTTTCCAGATTTCCAGATTGGCATACAATTTTTCATGCACCATTTTTCCAATTAGTTTGGGCTTTGTTTCAAACATTTTCTGTTAATTCCTTAGCATTAAATAACTCAAAATATTTTATTTATTCTAATGGCAGAAAATTGAATTTCATCATGGCCCAAGTGATTACCAATATTTGATGGAACTATACACAATATCAGTTTGTTGTGCAGATAGAAGTGATGAGTACTGTTTGAGGTAATGTCTTCTTCCTCTTTACATAGAACAAAATTATAAGTAAGTGCCATTCTGAAACGATGTTTTTTTCCAGGAGAGTTCCCAATGTTGAGCTGAAACTACACAATTGCTGCCTTTCCCTGGCCGATCTGGTGAGTCAGATATCATGCCCTTCAATTGCCTTAGTTTTGTCCTGGCTTATATCTAATATATTAGGTGCTTGTTTTGAGTTATTAATCATTCAGTTTGTCATTCATTGAAATGTCTATCTTGGAAATTGTACCATTCAGTATCAACAGTTCAATTAACTGATTTTTATGTCATTTGCCATACATCTTTTCTTCATATTACCAATATAAAAATCAATAGTTGGATTGTACCTAAATACATACCGGTAATCAGTGCTTTGATTGTTTGTTACTTTTTTTTTGTCCAATTCCACGAGGTTATCTTACAATATTTCTAACATTTTCTCCTGACATTGATAGAAATGTAACCCATTTCTGAGGTTAGAGCACTTGGAAGGGGAAGTTACATTACCCAGATGATATGATGGATGGTAAATGATAATGAAGGACCAGGAGAGTCCTTAAACCTAAAAAAATCATTAATAGTATTATTTTATTTTTCTGTGCTTCCATGAATAATGTCCTTAAATATATATATATATATATATTTATTTATTTATTTATTTATTTAAATGCAGTGGCTTTTGAAATTTTTCATTAGCCAATAATGACTGAGGAAAACAAATAATAACAAGAATGATTATAAAATGTTCATCATCTTTTCCCTGGTTTCCCAGTATCTGTCCACGAAATTGTTAGTTGTTAGGGTTTGTCTGCATTATTCGATTACCGGTAAGATAATTCATTCTTCAGTTGACTAATCTAGGTCACCGAAGGTCCCCCAATACTATTAATCCACCAGCCGTCACTGACGTAACATAAATTCCAGAATCCACAAGCCGTCACTGATCTAACGTAACCTATATTCCAGACCATGGGCGACCATAAGACCTTTAAGGAAAAATTATTGTGGTCTTACCGGGAATTGAACTTATAATGGGCAGTATTTAAGCATAGACACAATGACATTCTGTGTTCACGTAATCTGTATAATTACTGAAAGATGTTTGTACACAACGCAGTTTGTCATTAAATAAAACTTTAGCGGATTTCTCTTCGTTATATTAGTCACACTGAAATGTGGATCATAGAGAACGAAATTGGACTATTCTCCACGACACGATCGTGTTTTTAATAAAGAATTGACATACCGTACACAATGTTTTTATTTGAAGAATGTCTGTTTAGTTGAATGTGATTTTAAAATCTGTAACTCATCTGAATAGAAGGGAATGTTAATTATTTCCGCGCACCGGTATTGTAATAAATATAACGAAGGGGTAAGACTTGTAGAACTGCTGTTCAGCCCTCTTTTTATTTCGATATAATGATAGGAGCTACAAAGAAGGTTATTATGTACTTGAATTTTAAAAAAATCAGCTACAAATAAAGTTTCAGATCTGTGTTTTTAATTGATCAGCACTATGGGTATCTTATTAATGGTCAATATTATGTGTACAATGGGGAACATCAAAACCTCTTGAGAATATATACACACAGAGGTGATTTGTACATCGGCAACACTGTTTTGACGTATTAGTAGCTCTGAAGTACGTAGGATCTGCTTTAGTTCCTGTCCTTGTGAGTCTATTTACTTTTTGAATTTGATGCAAAAACGTAATAAAATAGGTAAGAGAATGTTCAATTTATGGTGAGAAATGGGGCACGTTAGTGTATCACTGGGCTAATTTACAGTTTATTAGATAATGAATGCATCATAAGGAAAAGTTTGCTATTCTGTTTGAACTGTGATTAATAATAGGTAGAATCTTGGCATAGAATCCTCGAAAAATTATGCCTGAACCAGGATTTGAAACCAGCTATTCATTCTGGTACTCTACCTTTGAACTGCCCAGGCATCCAAGGAAACATGAGTTTTTGTCACTTTTAAACCCCTTGTATCCTTTGTAGTGAATATTATTCACTTTACAATAAGGGCTGCTTCACCAAGAATTATGTCGGGATCTTATTCCATGTCATATCAGATAATTATAAATGTGATATTGAAATTAATATACTTAGGCTTGCTATCCATATGCAAAAAAATCATGCCTGAACTCTGAATTGAATCCAAGATCTCCAGCTTTGTGATGGCATTATACCTTTGAGCTACTTAGGCATCCCCAGTACAGATACAAATTTTGTTACTTTAAAACCCCTCGCACTCTTTGTAGTGAACATTTTTACAATAAGTGCCACTTCACCAAGAAAGAATTATGATGAGATTTAATTTTGTGTATATCGTTTAATTACAAATGTAATATTGAAATGAATGTGCTCAAGCTTGCCATCTGCATGCAGTAGTTTACACAACTACAGAGAAAATGACTGATTACGTTAATTTCAATATTACAATTAGCCATTGCTCAAATCTTAGAAAGCTCTATGGAACATTTAAATGTTTGGAAAAACTGCACTTAAACTAGTGTGAAATATTTTCAAAGTCCTATAGAACAACAGTGCGCATGTGCCAGAGTTTATAGTGCCAGCGATAACCCACAATTGAACCACATCGATTATCATCCTCGATTACTATCCATCACTATAATCTGTTAAAAAATATATTAATAATATTAAAATTACCAAATGTTTATTAAAAATGGGTGTACACTTACTTATCACTCCCTAATGCTGATCCAACCAGCGATAACCCAAAACAGCGATAGAAAAATTATAGACTAAGTAATATACTCTGTGGAGAAAATAGCAGTTAGCATCACAATATTGTCTAACAGTGTCATAATATTGTGATTTGCATATTAAAATAAATACTTCAAAATTGTCTAATAATGTTATAAAAATTGTTTGAAAAAGTTTAAAATATTAAATAATGTTAGTAAATACAGAAGAAGATCTATAGTTTACAACAATATAACTGAAGAATCAAGCGCTAGTATAAGTGCAGTTGAGCCAAATGTTTTATTGACATGTTATTCTGTTAAATAAAATATAATATGTAAATCTTGGCTCAAGTCTAGTATTGGTTCAACTGCACTTCTACTATCTCAAAATTTTTCTGTTATATTGTTGTAAACTATAGCTTTTGTTCTGTACTTACCATCATTTTCTAATATTTTAAAACATTTTTTATAACATTATTAGACAATTTTAAAGTATTTATTTAAATACGCAAATTGCAATATTATGAGACTGTTAAGACTGTTGACGCTTACTGCTATTTTCTCCACAGAGTATATTACTTAGTCTATGATTTTTCTATCGCTGTTTTAGGTTATTGCTGGTTGGATCAGCGTTAGGGAGTGATAAGTAAGTGTACACCCATTTTTAATAAATGTTTGGTAACACACTATGATGTTTGTGGGTTATCATTCAATGATAACATTATCGCTGCTACTTCTAACTGCTACCGTGTATTTGCAGTTCTTTGCAGTTTTGAGATAGTGTAAGTGCAGTTTTTCCCTAGTATTTGTTGATTGTGATTTTCCATACAATATCCTTATGCCACTGTTGCACTACACACTTTTACCATTTGTAATAACAATAACGTTTTGTACTATTTTAAACATTTTGGAACAATTCTTTAAACATTTCTTACGATTTTTAAATATTTATATAATTACATGAATATTATGAATGGAATTCTAGAGACGTGCAAATGTAATTTCTGCTAGATGGCTCAGAAATCGGTGTTAGCAACATTCACAGTTAATGTAATTTTGTTAGGTCCTAATGGAACAAATTAGTGTACACAAGATTAGTTTTATAGTTTATTAAATAATATGCATGTAACTTGCTTTGTTAAGTTAGGAAATTGGAAGTTACAGTACGTCCATTTTTTTTATAAACATTCGGCAATTTATTGCAAAGTCGGTAACACCAATTTCAGAGTCATCTGATGGAAGCTACATTAAGCATTAGAGCATCTCGCGCATGTGCATTGGGATTTATATTGCACTTATCCCATTTTGCATTATTTCATTAAGGTCCACTGCTGTGGTCTCGAGGTAGCGTGCTGCCTTGTCACACTGTGGGCCCAGGTTCGACCCTTGGTTGGGATAGTTTTTCAGGGTGAGGTTTTTATCTGGGTTTTTCTTCACCTGTAAGACAAATGTCAGGAAAACTTTAAGGCCCAAACGGTCCCCGAAATCATTCATATTCATCTTAGATTAAGCTTAGGATTACGGGCTCTCCTGGCGCACCACCACCATCACTCATCATATCATCGGGGCAACATAACCCCGTCTTCCAGGTGCCCCAACCTCAGAAGTGGGTTACAAGTATGCCATGCCAGGAGAGAACACCAGGAATGTCGAAAGACAACCTGGGACATTTGCAAAAAAAAAAAAATTTCATTGATAGCTCATCTAGAAAATAAGACTGTAGGCTGAGGAAAGAGGCAACATACATTATAATACTCTTCTGTAATTGTGAGTAAACGTTGCTGCCAGATCAAAGATGTTTTAATGTACAAACAAAGGTAGTATCTTTAAAGTTCAATTGATAATTACTTAGAGAACTTAATAATTTGACTGTTCAGTTTAAAATCACCAAATGGTTATCATCAGTTATTATTAACGAGTTGTTGAATAGTTCTAGGATAGGTTGAGCTACTTTTGTTAACTTTTTTAGGTAATTCCCTTTTACTTGGTAGTATTATTTATGCTACATTTACCTTAGTTATGTTGGTTTTAATAGACACTTTTCTCTTGTTTGGTGATGTTCAGTATCACAAAATCTACTTCTTAACGCATTCATTGCTGGTCATTTAAACCTCACACATTCCATTGGCAGTGACCATTGGATATTTAAATGCCATGTGGCTTTTAATTTTCCACATAATTAGAAAAAAAGGTAATTTCTCCATAATTTTCAATGATAATTTAATTAAACAAATGCTACCAATTGTTCAATTCATATGTTGTACTTTTAACAATATTATTAATTTATATTATTAATTTTAATTCAATTATATAAATTAGGCTGTTTCGTAGTGTAAGCGGTTAGACGCTTGCCTCTCACTGCTGGGGTCCCGAGATTAAGCCTCAGTCACTACGTGTAGGTTTCGTGGTGGACGAAATGGAGCTTGGGCAGGTTTTTCTTGTTTTCTCCTGCCACGAATTTCATTCCACCATTTCTCCATTCCCATCTCATTCGTTTCGTTCATCTGCCCCTGTGATGGTGTGTCAGGAGTGATCGGCCAGCACCCTTGTTTTTCACAGATCTCTATAAATATAGGAGCTTCATTTCATCTCATTCCTCGACCCGATCCTGAGTTGGACATGAGTTGAGGAAATTTATATATAAATGAAAAAACTTTGATACTTTTTCTAAGAAAAGTTTCATTTCATAATCACATTTTTTTTTTTTTTTTGCTATTTGTACCAGGTGAGGTATTCTTAGTTGGGTGTAGAAATCTCATGCATTGTATGTGGTTCATTGTTCATTCAGACAAAGCAAGAAAGAATGAACTTGCATAGAGTATAAGATCATAACACTAACCAGAGATGTGAGGTCAGCAGCCAGCTAGTAGGTCAAGGGCCTTCTAGGCCTGTTGTGCCATGGAGTTAGTTATCAGTGAACCTATAGAAATGTAGTGGTTAATCAATGAAATGCTTTCCTCTCTAAATTTTGTGCCTAAGTAGCTAAAAGGTAGAGCACCAGTGCATACAGCTGGAGATTTTGGGTTCAAATCCTGGCTCAGGTACATATGTTTCTCTCTAGTTATGTTGCATTTAAATTTGTTATGAGCGATCTGTTGTTTAAACAGGTGATGGAAGATGAAATAAAGATGGAACTAGAGGAATATGTTCATATTAAACAAGAAGTTGAAGATAATATGACTCCCACAGAGTCAGAGGTAAGTGTCTGCTTTATTTTTGTAACCCTTTTCAGTTGTCCTATGTACATAATCAAGCAATGGATGGGATACAAGAAAACATCTGTAAATAGCTTATTCCTTCATTACTTATTGGTCATTAACTTAATCAAATTCCTGGAGTTACTAATAACACATTTAATGGGTTACTAGTTAATTGAGAAATTTATCCATCACACTTGCAACTTTATGAATGACTACCATCTTCTATATTAGATAGATGCTTCTTACTTTTTTTTTTGTAGAATAGAAAAGGTGCTACACATGCCACAACTTTCAATTTATTTGTTTTCAGTGTTTATGCAATTGGCTTTGCTATAGTAATATATAGAGCCTGATTTGTATGCAGAATGCCTTTTTTTTTGCATTAAAAAGTATACAGAAATGATTTACATGTTAAGTGGCCCCTTCACAGACAATTCAAGCAGTATTTGATAATGCATAGAAATGCTTATTTTAGATTTTTAATGCATAAATGCATATTTGCTCCTGATTGTGGTATAAAATCATAATTTTCCCTTAAGCTAATTATGAGTAATTAATTATTATTTAATATTCTTTAAAAAATTAATAAAGTCTGTATCTTCATGGTGAGATGAACAGACATGTGAATGGAGAAGACTACATAACAATGAACTACATGGTCTTTATAGGAAGCCAGATATAATAAGAACAGTCAAGTCCCGTAGACTGCGATGGGCAGGACATGTTGCGCGTATGGGGAATGAAAGACGTGCATGGAAACTTCTTGTAGGAAAGCCAGAAGGAAAACGCCCAGTTGGTAGACCAAAAATGAGGTGGGAGAACAACATTAACTATGATTTGAGGGAAGTAGATTATACAGGGAATGATTGGAAAGCATTAGCTCAGGATAGGGATGTATGGAGAGCTTATGTCCGTGCGGCCATGAACCTACGGGTTCGATAGTGCCAGTGAGTAAGTAAGTAAGTAAGTAAGTATCTTCATGGTATCTTCGATTCAGTTAAACTAAACCCATTACATTAGAGAAAGCGATGCCACATGGCATATATGAATGAACTCTGAATTAAATAATCTAATGCGAAATAAAAATGTAATAAACCACATTAAAGCTCAAAGACTGCACTGGTTTGGACATATAAATAGAATACAATAAGACAAACTTGTAAGAAGAATATACAAATGGAAACCAATATGCACCAGAACAGCTGGCAGGATGATGTTATAAAAGATATATTGGAGATGAAAATTGGAAATTGGCCAGTCTGTATCCAGGATAGATCTAGGTAGAGAAAAATTGTTGAGGAGGCCAAAACTTCAATGAGGTAGTCGCCATTAGAAACCCATTATATAATTTATAAGCTGTCATCAGTACCAAATAGCATGCCGAAGATGAAACATGTTTTGAAAGGCCTTCATGATTTTGAATAATGAACAAAGTTTTTTGAACAAAAATAAATTCTAATCGAGGAAGATGGATATAAAAAGAGGTACTTATATTATTATTTAAAAAAATTAAATACATTCTTGTAACCTGCCCTAAGAGTAATGAAACCAAGAAAAACAAATTCTGGTGTTTGATTTATTTCAATTACCCATCAAGTGCAACAATTAAAAAAATTCAATACAACTCAGTCTGGTTCAAGTAAAAGTTTTTTCTTCAAAAAATGATTTATTGATCAACCTAATTGAATAAATTTACATATGACATCGTAATAATATTTTTACAGGTATAATACTAGTATTAATAATCCCATCAAGAAGGCTTCTTCAGTAAGAAGCTACCCAATTGCATTGTGAACAATGGTTTGCTCCAATTGTATGTGGGATTATATAAGAGAGAGAAAACATTTTTGTCTGAAGTGAGATGCATGAAAAATACAATTGGTTAGTGAGCTTGTTTTTTTGATAGGTGCTTGACCAATCATAGACCATTATTGATATTATATCAAACCACCTCACATTAAGTAAGTCTTATAACATGCGTTAAATTTAAAGATGAAATGAGGTAGATTGTTTGTGGTATCCCTGTACATTATTGGATTTAAAATATGTATATATATATATATATTATATATATATATATGTCGGCCGCGGTGGACTAGTGGTTATGTTCCTTGCCTCTGGTCCCAAGGGTTGCAGGTTCAAACCCGGCTGGGGTCGATGGATTTTTCAGGACGGAAAAATCCAAGGAGCAAGTCCTCCGGGAGGGACTTTAAGCCGTGCATCCCGAGTCTGAAGATTTTCAGGCTCGTAAAAAATCCTTAAGCCTGAATGAAAAGCAAAATTTACTGAATTTTCCAGTCCCAGTACTACCTTGGTTTCCTAGATGTCAGTATGAGGTGGAACGCTGACTACGTACCATTCAAAATGACATCTATACGAAAACAAGTGTAATTAAATTAGTATGGTTCAAATTCTTCCCTGTAGGGGGAGAGCACCTAAATCTCTGTAAAGGGAAAAGATAGGCTTACAATACAATACAATACATATATATATATATGTAGTTCACCTCTGTGGTCTTGAGGTAACATGCTGCCTTGTCAAGCAGCGGGCCCAGGTTCGATCCCTGGTCGGGGCAGTTTTTCTGGGTGAGATTTTTATCGGGGTTTTTCCTCACCTGTCAGACAAATGTCAGGAAAACTATAAGGCCCAAACGGTCCCTGAAACCATATGGCCATCATCATCATCCTTCACCGGTGTGGAAAGCAATGGGAAGCTACCACACCGTTCCCTAGTAAAGCTGCAAGCGTAGCATGAAAATGCTATGATTGCAGTGAAGGACCTGCCTTCGGGCAGAATTACTATGGATGGATATATATATAGTTCCTGCTATCTCTCATGGTAGAGAACATATATATAAAGGAAAAATAAATGTTTGTGTGAGAATGCCTGAATAGCATAAGTGGTAGCACACTGAAGTATCAATTCAGAGGTCCAGGTTCAAATCTCCGTTCAAGCATTTATTTTTCTTTTCATATCATATATACACAGTGTGTCCTTAAAATCATGGTGCGGTTATGAATTCTTAGAGTGACTAAACGAGACAAATGAAACTAGCGCCATACAGAAGGGTATCTCAAATCAAATAGTTTATACAGCATAATTTTCATTGTTTACTATAAATAGTCCCTACTATACTGCACACAGGTTAAATAAAAACACAAATTTCCTCACATCATAAACACATTCTTTCTTGTTCTTTGCTCCCATACGACACATGGAAGCCACATCAAACTGCGCTAAACAGTATGCAAACTTAGGGAGTTTTTCTTTTATTTGGTAAAGGTTTCATTTTTTATCTTGTGTAGTTTCTTTTCCGTGACTGCTTAAAACTGCACTATGACTTTATGGACACACTATATATATTATGTATAGAATGTAATGGGGAATGAAAGACGTGCATGGAAGCTTCTTGTAGGAAAACCAGAAGGAAAACGCCCAGTTAGTAGATCAAGAATGAGGTGGGAAAATAACATTAACTATGATTTGAGGGAAATAGATTATACAGGGGATGATTGGAAAATATTGGCTCAAGATAGGGATATATGGAGAGTTTATATCCTTGCGGCCATGAACCTACAGGTTCGATAGTGTCAGTGATTTAGTTAGTTAATTAGTTAGTTATGTGTTACACAATAATTTTGAATTTTTGTTGAACAGGACATGCAGTATGAAGTAAAAATAGAAGTGGACGACATTCAAATTAAAAATGAACTTAATTTTGTATCTTCCTCTGAACCAAAGGTGAGTTATTATATTTTTTATGTATCTCCTCGTTAGTCGCAGTTGTTTAATGGTTATGTTCCTTGCCTCTAGTCCCGAGGATCACATATTCAAATCTGGATGGGGTTGATGGATTTTTAGTTTGGAAAAATCCGAGGGACAAGTCCTCCAGATGTGAATTTAAGCCACAGGTCTGAAGCCTGAAGATTTTTATGCCCATAAAAGAACCTCAAGTCCGAATAAAACCCTATGAGCAAAATTTAACCAACCTTCATCCATCTGAGTAATACCTTAGTTTCCTACTAGATATCGCCTTGAATCAATTTACTAACTACATGTCCCTCGCTGACATCTGTAGGGAAATAAGCATAATTAAATTTGTCTGGTCATTAGGGAACCACCCATGTCCCAATCAATCAAACCAAATCATTGTATCTCCTTTTCATGTGTTTCTTTATGCGTTCCTAGTGAGTTATGTGCAGGCCTAGAAGATTCTACTTCAAAACAAATACCACTAGTTAGGTACAGCGTAGAGTATAGAGAGAGATGCGGAGTAGTATGCGGTCCTGCCCATTATCATCTGATTACTATATAACTGTGTAATACATTTAGGGAGTAATATTCATTTCAGTTCTGATACATGTATTACAGTTACTGGTGGACTTTTAAAGTGTGCATTGTTTTGTTTATTTCTCTTTATTTGCTGGCATTGAAAATATTGCATAGTTTAGGTAGAATTTTTTATCTCTCACCTAATATTGTTCTTCTTATTTGACTATAAATTAGTTTCGGAACATAGTTTCTGTTCCATCCTCAGTATCGTCATGACCGTTGTTCTGTCGTCTTGAAGAGCCGTCCTTTGCTCCTACCTCAAAATCAGGTCATTCTCTCCGGGAATTTCAAAGTTCATCAATTTCTTCTTTTTGCTCTTTTGAATGTAGATCTTTTCCCAAACAGTAAGTTCTTTTGGTTTTTCTATTTGTTTTAATAATTTGGCTTCGTTCTCGATAAGATGTTTTTCAGACCATGCATGGGCAGCCACTGCAGATTTTTCTACTTCCCCTTTCTTGACATTCCTGAAATGTTCTTTCACTCTTGTTTTCAAATTTCTCTTAGTTTTTCCTATGTAGAATTTCTCACATTTTTCACATTTAATCTGATAAATCCCTGATTTATTTTCTTTTATTTTCTCATTTTTATTAGGTCTAATCAATCTACTGATGCTGTGGTCATTTTTGGGTGCTAGCCTTATGTTGAAATCTTAAAAAAAAATTTGAAACTTGTGATTTTTAATGGATGATATGTGAATTTTCTGAATTTTACATTTTCTTCTTTTGTCCACCACTGTGGTCTCGAGGTAGTGTGCTGCCTTTCACGCAGCGGGCCCGGGTTCGATCCCCGCTTGGGACAAGTTTCCTGGGTGAGGTTTTTTCGGGGTTTTTCCTCACCTGTAAGACAAATGTCAGGATACTTTAAGGCCCAAACGGTCCCCGAACATCATCTGGTCATCATTATCATCAATATCATATTCACCTCATCAGATTAAGTTTGGGTTTAAGGCCTCTCCTGGCACATCATTACCCATCGTCGTCACCCATCATAT
This sequence comes from Diploptera punctata, assembly GCA_030220185.1. Taxonomy (NCBI): domain Eukaryota; kingdom Metazoa; phylum Arthropoda; class Insecta; order Blattodea; family Blaberidae; genus Diploptera; species Diploptera punctata. The sequence goes on from JASPKZ010000435.1 coordinate 584,855, forward strand.
CATTGGGCAGCATAACCCTGCCTTCCAGGCGCCCCAACCTCAGAAGTGGGTTACAGTACGCCAATGCCAGGAGAGAATTCCTGAAATGTCGAATGACAAACAGGTGGCATTGAACAAAAAAAAAATCTTCTTTTGCTTTTAGAAGAGTGCTGTGATTAATAAATGTTTGTCTTTTGAACTTGTTTATTTTCTTGAGTATCATTATTTCTGCAAAACCATTTTTCGTGGCTACGTTAATTATGTGTTCTTTTTCTTTTTCTTAATTTTCTTTCTCCATGGGTATGTTCACTAATCTATGTGTCAAACTATTGAAAACTGCTTCTTTGTGAGCTATATGTTTGAAACCTGAAGCTTTTATATAGTTATCTATATGTGCATTCTTTCTGTAAATTCCAAATTCTTTCTTATTTTCTTCATTCCTTTTTAATTTGAGATCTAAAAATGGTATTTCTCTATTAATTTCCTTTTCCATAGTGAATTTTATAGTTTGACTTTGAATGTTCAATAATTTCAATACCTCATAGTGTGAATTCCTAAAATAAGTAATATTGCGTAGTGTTTTAGTTACTTTATTGTACAATTATAACTGTCTGCAGTATTGTACAATTTTTGCAACACCTAACTATATCTGGTCCCATATTGACATTATGTTCCTATTGCTCACGTCCTTCATCCATGCAAGTGTTGCTTACATTGTTTGAATAGTCAGGTCGTCCTGCACTTGAAGGGTTTGGTGTAGGATCCACTAGCCCTAGTTACCTGTATAAATGGTTAAATATTACAATATGACTGTCAAGTAGTTAATCCATTTAGTCCCGCATCATAGCGAAGCAGTTTAAAGTGTCATGTCTTGGTGTAGAGCTACAGAACTTGTGGTAGTTTGAATCCCCATAGGGGAAGAAATTTTCTCATGAAAATTTGGTCAGTATGGGACTGATGTCCACCTAGCATCATAAGGTATTTGGGTAGCTACAATAAATAAAGTGTCTAGATTGATCAAAGCAGCTACAGCAGAGAGACCTATGCTGACCATGTCACCTCTATATTGGTTGGTTGATTGTTCACCTCTGTGATTAACACATATGGGCGTGAGGCCAATCCCAATACCGTAGCCGAGTGGTTAAGGCAAAGTGGCCTTGTCACAGAGCTGCATGACTTGTGCTGGTTTGAGTCTCCATGGGGGAAGAAATTTTCTCATGGAATTGCTTAAAGAAGCAATCATGTTTGAAAAAAAATATGTAACCAATTTTATCAGTGAAAGAATGGGACTGGTGCATACCCAGCATTGTGGGAAATTTGGGTAGCTACAGTAAATAGCAGCTTCAGGTTGACAAACCAGCTATAATGGCCGAGGAACCCGACATGCTGACCCTACTCTGGCATGATGATCATCTACTCTGTGATTAACACATGTAGATGTGAAGCCAGCAGCCAGTGATAAGCCAAGAGCCTTTTAGACCTGTCATGCCATGGAGGAGGATGTGAGGCCAACAGCAGATAGTAATGGTAATATCAAATGTTTCCTACCTCTCCTCATACAAATATTGTAAGTAGATCACGATTTCGAGACCATGGTCTCGAAATCACAATCTACTTACAAGATTTATATGAGGAGAGGTAGGAAAGATTAGATTTTACCATAAATTAAACCTCATAGTGATTAATTCCTGTAAAAGTTAAGAAAAAAAAAGCAGATAGTAAGCCTAGTACCTTCTAGACCTGTTTCATCATGGAGTTTATTTAATACATAAGGTCCTTTGTTTACTATCCTGCTGCTGGCCTCACATCTAAATATGTAAATTGCAGAGCTGCATGATCATCCAGATAGTATAGGGGTGAGTGGTCAATATGTTTGATATCTCATATTTTCTCAACTCGGCCGCAGTGGACTAGTGGTTATGCTCCTTGCCTCTGGTCCTGAGGGTCACAGGTTCAAACCCGGCTGGGGTCGATGGATTTTTAGGACGGAAAAATCCAAGTAGCAAGTCCTCCGGGGAATTTAAGCCGTGGGTCCCGAGTCTGAAGATTTCCAGGCTTGTAAAAAATCCTTAAGCCTGAATGAAAAGGCCTCTAAGCAAAATTTACCGAATTTTCCCGTCCTAGTACTACCTTGGTTTCTAGATGTCAGTATGAGGCGGAACGCTGACCACGGACCATTCAAAATGACATCTATACGAAAACAATTGTAACTAAATTAGTATGGTTCAAATTCTTCCCTGTAGGGGGAGAAGCGCCTAAATCTCTGTAAAGGGAAAAGATAGGCTTACAATACAATACAATACAATACAAGCTGCTGCTTTTGGAGCTACTCAAAATTTCTCAGTGTTTGTTGGGAACCTGTTCCTAGTAATGGAAGAAATTTCTTACTCCATGTGAATTTGAGATAGTGCCTGTATATAAAAACATGAATATGTATATTACAATAGCACAATTTACTCTTGTACTGTGATTTTCCATTTATAAGAAATAAAGAATTGGGATTCTGTATTAACACACAATATTTTTGGTAATATTAATAAAGTTGGTGATAAAATTCCATATAAAAATATCACATAAAACTAACTTTATAGTTATTGCTGTGTACATTCCATGTGCTAAAAAGCAAAATTTTTTTCTTCCAAGAATTGTCCTTTTTCATGCTTTGGTCATCATAAGTTTGACCCTTCTGGGAAATTCTCGTATGAGACTTGAAAGTATAATAATAGTCCTTTTGATTGGTTGCTGGCCAAAGGAAGGCAAGAGCAGTGATTGGGCTGCCATCTTATAGCCTCTGGTCAGGCTTTTCTGGAGAAGAAAAGAAAATAAAAAAATGAAGGATATAAAGGAAAGAAGAAATGGAAGAAAGGAAAGACTCCCTAGCCCTCGGATGCCCTACTAGCGTCGGGGTCGAAAAAAACAAGAGTTAACCAAGAGAGGTTAGAGAGTAATGTTAAAAAGAGTGCAAAACACAAGTAAGTGGAAGAAACGTTTTGCTCAGCTTGGGCACCTTGTGGTCGCCATCCACATATCCCCTAGATGAGGACCCGAGGTCCTCATGTGCAGAACAGCAGGTTACACCAGGTGGGATCGGAAAAGGAACACCGATATCTTAAAAGAATTGAAGACACTACGCCAATTTTGGAATATATTAAACAGTACCAATTAAATTGGAAACACCATCTTGAAAGAATGGGTTCAAATCGGATCCCCAAAGCTGTTTATAATTATATTCCAAGAGGAAGAAGATCACTGGGCCGTCCTATGAAATTCTGGAGGGAAAATTTTCTATAGGATCGTAACAGGCCTTGGCCTAATACTTGGAAGGAAGAAGATATAAAACTAACTCACTGGCACTATCGAACACTTAGTTTTATGGCCACACAGACATAAGCTCTTCATATATCCTTATCGTTAGCTGTTTTCTAATCATCCTCTGTATAATTTACCTCCCTCAAATTATGATTTATATATATATATATATATATATCTCCCATATGTCCCACATGAGAACATGGGTGCTCTCTAGCAGGAATTTCTTAACCGAGGTAATTTAGTTATGCTTATTTACTTACAGATGTCAACAAGTGACATGTGGTTAGCACATCACCTCAATGAGACATCTAGTAAGCAACTAAGGTATTACTTGGATAAGGTATTACATCTAGTAGGCAACTAAAGTATTACGGTTGAATTTTGCACAAAGGTCTTTTTATTCAGGCTTGCAGTTCTTTTTTACGAGCCTAAAAGTCTTCAGCTTGGAACCCACAGCTAAAGTTCCTCCTGGAGGATTTATCCCTTGGATTTTTCCATCCTAAAAATCTATCGACCCAGTCGGGTTTGAACCTGTAACCCTTGGGACTAGAGGCAAAGAACATAATCACCAGATCACTGCGGCTGACGGTTAATATTATACTCTTAGCTAATTCTTGGCTTACCTACTGGGTGATTTCTCTCTGGTTTTCCTACGAGGAGTTTTAATTTTCTCTTTCATTCCACATCCGTGCCACATGTTCTGCCAATCACAGTTTATGTGACTTAATTGTTCTTATTATATCTGGTTTCCCATAAAAATCATGTAGCTCACTGTAATGTAGTTTTGTACATTACTCAAGTATATCTTTGACCAAGCAAACAGTGTTAAAAAAAATATTAAAAAAACTATTAGGTAAATCAATGGTAAAGAGAAAAATTTTTGCCTGAACCGGGAATTGAACCATGAACCTTTAGCTTTCTGTGCTAATGCTCAGACCACTGAGCTAATCCAGGCTTCATTCCCATCCAAGCAGAAATCCGTGAAGGTAAAGGAAGGATTTCTGCTTGGATGGGAATGAAGCATGGAAAGCTAAAGGTTGAGGGTTCGATTCCCGGTTCAGGCAAACATTTTTCTCTTTACCATTGATTTACAATAATTTAATTGTGTTCATTGATTTACTTATTTCTATCATAGTAATAGATGCAGCTTTTCAATATTAATTTAATAAACTATTAGGTAATATTTAATTTTAGGAAGTTATATTTTGAGGTTATTTTAATTATATTATTTTTGGTCTGGACATCTTACCTCAATATTAATGTTGATTTGTTCTTGGACATGTTTCAAAACAATTCTCAGTCTGGGAAAGCTGAAGATAAAACAGAGAATTGTTTTGAAACATGTCCAAGAACAAATCAACATTAATATTGAGGTAAGATGTCCAGACCAAAAATAATATATAAACTATTAGGTGTTTATGCCCCACCTTATAGATAGCTGAGACATTCTTTAGTGCATGTGCAGTGAAAGTGCATTTAATTTGTTGTTAAGCTATAAGTTGGTTATAAATGCATTTATACAATGCACAGTAATTATACAATGTTAATATATGCTTAATATTTTAGGTTGAAGAGGATAAAGAATCTTGTGAAAACAAGGAAGAAGGTATGGAGGGGAACATATTGCTTTATGAAACAAATTTAAAAGAAGAAACTGAGGTGTGCAAGATAAACCCACGGGAAATGTGTGAACAGCAAAATCTCAATGTGGATTCACAAATAACGTGTGATAACTTACTCGAAAAAGATAGTTCTAAAGATGCAGCTCCTGGTACGGAACATATTATTTGTATAATTTGTAAGAAATCATTTTTAGGAACATCTGCTCTCTCTCGCCACATGCATGTACACACACATAAAAAACCTTACAAATGTAAAATCTGCGCTAGAATATTTACTCGAAAGTCAAATTTTTATGATCACTTACATAGACATTTAAATATAAAACCTTATACATGTGATATCTGCACTAAGTCGTTTTCTGATAGATCTGGTTTTTATGCCCATAGACATACGCATACAAATGAGAAACCTTACAATTGTACTTCATGCAACAAGACATTTTCTTATAAATATACACTCACAAAACATATAAAAATTCATACAAATGAAGAATCATATACATGCTATTTTTGTACACAATCTTTTACACAAAAATTTGATCTACAGATTCATTTACGTACGCATACAAATGAGGAACCTTATTCATGTGATATGTGTGATAAATCGTATTACCGTAAAGCTGCACTTACTAAACATAAACGTATGCATACAAATGAGAAACCTTATTGCCACTTTTGTAATAAGTCATTTTCTGAGAAGTCCACACTTAATAGACATATACGGATTCATACAAATGAAAAGTGTTTTACTTGTTATCTTTGTAATAAATCTTTTTTTGATAAACAAGAACTTGGACGGCATATACATACTCATACAAAAAGAATAACTATATTCATGTAACTATTGAAAAAATGTTTTTTCTGATATATCTGCTCTTAGAAAACATCATGATCTTCTTCTTCCTTCCAAGTGTTAGGCCAAGGCCTGTTATAATCCTATAGAAAATTTTCCCTTCAGCGTTTCATAGGACGGCCCAGTGATCTTCGTCCTCTTGGTATATAATTATAAACAGCTTTGGGGATCCAATTTGAAATCATTCTTTCAAGATGGTGTTTCCAATTTAGTTGGTACTGTTTAATATATTCCAAAATTGGCGTAGTCTTCAATTCTTTTAAGATATCGGTGTTCCTTTTCCGATCCCATCTGGTGTAACCCGCTGTTCTGCACATGAATCTCATTGCACAAGCCATTACTCTGCTTTCATGTTGTCTTTTTAGTGTCCATGCTTCACTACCATAGGTCAACACGGTCTAGCCAAAGTGTTATATAAACGTAATCTGGTGTTTTTTTTGTACAAGGGATGGTTTCATAACTTGATTAATAAATCCTAAACTTTTATTATAACTAGTAATTTTTTCAGGGATATCTTTTCATCCCAGATAGAGAGATAATATCCAAGATATTTAAATTGATTAGATCTCTCCTCTGAAGGGACTAAACATGAACATACTTATGCTAATTCAGTTTTTCTAGGCTTGCACATATAGAAAAATTTGTGTGGGAATTCTATGCCACTTACATAAATTGAAATAAAAGACATGGAAAAACACACAATTTATTGTTGCAGTATGTGAATAATTACCTGAGATAAATGCAGTGTACAGCATAAGTCAGTTAACCTCTGCACATGGTTGCAAGGAAAGAAATAAGATAGGTTGAAACTGAGGTTTCAATATGGAACCTTCAGAATATAATCTCCTCAAACACCCCTACTGCTTGAGGTACTTTGCTAACATCCAGTGGCGGAGGATCCATGTTAGCACTGTTAGCCTGGCTAACACTTACAAATTTAGAAATAAATTATTTGATATTTAATTAAAACGAAGCATAATACCAGGAAAAAATATGATGCATTGATAGTAGCCACATGCAAATACATTAGTCTCTGGTGAGTTGAGTTTTTCGTGAGAACGTGCAAAGTTCGAATTAGCGAGTCGCTGACTGGTCATGCATTAAAGTAGTTTTTTTTCGTAATATTGGCAAGAAATTACCCAGAATTCTCAGCGATAAAATCACTTTAGTTATTTTTGTCTGCTAGAGGAACGCATTTACGCTTGCGTCCTGCAAATAATACCGTATACGACGTCTGTGTCGCGCAATATTATGCCGATTCTCCTGTTCTTCCAGTTGAATTCTTTGGTAGAATCTCTCAAATTCCTCTTCTCCGCGTATACCGAAAACATGAACGAAGTCTTCAAGGTCCGACATCTTGGATAAAGCAGCAAGGTACGCAGCAAGGTTTCAAAGTACATCGGTTCCCATCGGGTTGCTCACGATTCGTTCTCTGCAAAGTTACCTCGCCAGGTAGCTTAGGAATTTTGACAATTATTATCGCATGAATGGATTTTTGAGTACGCAAAAACGTCTTTCAATGCAACTTTCTCAGCAGAGAATGACTTTTACGGTCTAATGCGTTCATAGATACGACCCTAAATGTTTTAACTTAGTAATATAGTAACTTGATAATGTACCATATATTATACGTGTATATAAGCATTACAGTACTACAACGTACTGTACTTCAGTGTATTTAAATCCACTGTTAACAGATTTCAAGAGGCTAACGTGGAAGGCGATCTCGAGTGTGATTTGTACAGGTGCACTAAGGATGATCGGTAGTACATCGTACTGCTTTTCAAGCGACTGAATAGGTTGCTGTGTTAGCACTATTGTAATGGCTAACAGTTACATTTCAGTCAGCTCTGAGTAAGTGTAGTGTAAAGTTGACCGCATAGTGCATGCTTCTGAGCATATCAGATACAACCTAAACATCGTCATAGTAAAGGAATGTGCTTGTGTTATTGAAGAATTGTTCAGTCATCCCTTTTCCTGCCGAAGCTTCGTTGACAAGAAAAAAATTATAGAACGAGGTAAACCAACTCTTAATTTAGATAGCATGACAAGTCAAACAAAGACCAAAGTGCGTCGTTTTAATGATGGTTGGTACGAAAGTGACAGATGGATCTGTATAATTACAATATCATATCCATATTGCTGTAAATAAAACGAAGGCTAACACTTTTCGAAATTCCATGCTCTGCCACTGCTAACATCTTATCCAGTATCATGTCTATAAATGACTTCAAGTTACTTATTTTTATTTTGTGCAATGGTAACTCACTTATGCTGCATCCTGTATATATGTTGATTTTTTTCCCAAAAAAAAAAAGTGAGAATGCATTAAAATGAAGTGAGAAGTTGAACTCAAAGTAACCTAAAATCACCATAATTGCAATGTAAAGTATGTATTAGTCATTACTCAGAATAGCCTATTTATCACATAAACTAATCTGGTGTAATAACTCGCCAATTTTCTCACCCTAACTGGCACAAACTAACACTAACTTAATTATATTATTTTTAGTCTGAACATCTTACCTCAATATTAATGTTGATTTGTTCTTGAACATGTTTCAAAACAATTCTGTTTTATCGTCAGCTTTTCCAGACTTAAACACGATAAAACAGAATTGTTTTGAAACATGTTCAAGAACAAATCAACATTAATATTGAGGTAAGATGTTCAGACTAAAAATAATATAATTAAAATAACCTCAAAATATAACTTCCTAAAATTAAATATTAACACTAACTTATCCATCTAATACTAACTTGCCCATTTTCTCACCCTAAATTGCTCACTAATTTATGTAGGTGGACTTCTGGGATACAATCCCCTTATCTGTTAGTAAACATGTTGGTAATTGGCTGTAGCAGGAACATGTGTTATCACATTGGCCAACATGTTGCTAGCAATCACTTTTTCTCTGATCATATATTCACAGGTGGTATGGTGACATAGAATAGCCATTTCCTTTTGTCAAATGTTACCAGGTAGACACAACGTTTGTAGCGTGGGTAAAGTTGAAACCCACTTCTGAGGTTGGAGGCGCTTCGAAAGCAGAGTTATATTACTCTGGTGATATAATGGGTGATAAAAAATAATGAAACACCAGGAGTCCCTAATTCTAAACTTAATCATCATCATCAACAATCACGGATTAAGTCCATGTGGCTTGTTCCGGTCTCACAGATTCTCATTCAAAAGTTGGTCAACGTTGGGACAGTCCTGTTTCCATTATCTATGAGACTTTTAGTAATAAAGTATTTCCTCTGGGTACGTTACTGTCGTTCTGCAGAGTGAGATGTACGATGGGATTGCCATCTTAAGGCTAGACATCATAGCCCCCAGTTGTATGAACCCCAAATGGAGGGCTGCCTCTTCCACTCCTAAGGACCATTGAGGACTTCTCCCTTGTTACCCCGGGAATGGGTCTCCACATTTTTCCCATGAAAATGGGTGCCTCCTCCGCACATTTATTGAACTTTCGGTTGTTGATCCTTGATGTCGAATCCCCCTCCATCTTTTAGTTGTCCGAAGAACTTACAAATAAAATCTTTTTCCTTGGGAATTTCAAAATTCATAACCCAATCTTTGTACTTTTGGTTGTAGATCTTTTCCCAAACGGTCAGATCTTTTGTGCTTTCTGTTTCAGTAATTTTATGTTGACTTCAATTTTTATGTTTTTCTGATCAAACATGGATAGGAATTACAGATTTTTCAACTTCTCCATTTTTCACATTTATCAAGTGTTCATTCATTCTCATGTTTAAAATTTTCTTTATTTTTCCTATGTATATTTTATCACAACTAGCACATTTCATCTGGTATATTCCTGATTTGTTGCCATTATCAATCTTTTCAGTTTTGATTACTGTTTTTTAAAGCTGTAATCATATTTTGGTGTTAATTTGATATGAAATTTGTTGTATGCTAATGGATGATAAGTAAATTTTCTGTAAGGTAGAATATGTTTATCACTCACCTCATATTGTTCTTCTTATTTGATTATAAACTAGTTTCGGAACATAGTTTCTGTTCCATCCTCAGTATCATCACGACCGTTGTTCTGTCGTCTTGAAGAGTTGTCCTTCTCTCCTTCCATTGGCTGACTGAAAAACCTCGAAACCAGGTCATTCTCACCGGGAATTTCAAAGTTCATTAATTTCTTCTTTTCGCTCTTTTGAATGTAGATCTTTTCCCAAACAGTAAGTTCTTTTGGTTTTTCTATTTGTTTTAATAATTTTGCTTCTTTCTCGATAAGATGTTTTTCAGACCATGCATGGGCAGCCACTGCAGATTTTTCTACTTCCCCTTTCTTGACATTCCCGAGATGTTCTTTAACTCTAGTTTTCAAATTTCTTTTAGTTTTTCCTATGTAGAATTTCTCACATTCTTCACATTTAATTTGATAAATCCCTGATTTGTTTTCTTCTTTAATTTTCTCATTCTTATTAGGTCTAATCAGTCTACTGATGCTGTAGTCATTTTTGGGTGCTAACCTTATGTTGAAATCTTTAAAAATTTTTTGAAACTTGTGGTGTTTTAATGGATGATATGTGAATTTTCTAAATTTTACATTATCTTCTTTTACTTTTAGAAGAGTGCTTTGATTAATAAATTTTTAAAAAAATTTCTGTATTTCTTTTCAATTTGTTTTTCTGTATCAGAGTGCTTTCATTAATAAATTTTTTGTTTTTTTTTGTACTTTTTTTGTTAATCATTTTTCTTTCAAAACTACTTTCCTTCACTACTTTTATTATATATTTTTTTTTCTCTATATCAAATGTTTCTTTGCTCAAGGGTATGTTTACCAGTCTACATGTTAAGCTATTGAAGACTGCCATTTTGTGTGCAATATGGTTGAATTCAGTTGCTTTAATATAATTAGCTGTTATATTTGAAGAGAAAAATATACGCTCAGACTGGGGTTTGAACCCAGGACCTTTCCACTTTCTCTGCGAATGCTCTGTCAACTCAGCTATTTGAGAAACTCCAATCTAAATGCAAATTTTTCTCTTATAAACACTGTTTGTGTTTAGATTGGAGTTTCTCAGATAGCTCAGTTGGCAGAGCATTCACATTGAAAGAGAAAGGTCCTGGGTTCAAACCCCAGTATGAAATATTAATTGTATTGTATTTATAACATATAATTGTTTATGTATATTGTAACTTAGATGTAAGACTGTTTTTTTTTTGTATTTTTTAAAACCTGGTTGAGTGGCAGACAAGGCCTTAAGGCCTTAACTCTGCTAGGTAAAATAAAGCTATTATTATTATTATTATTATTATTATTATTATTATGAGCATATATTTTTCTCTTCAAATATAATTTATCCATCATTGAGATGTATGAAATGAATAATGAAAATATCATAATTATCTGTGTGTGTTTCTTTTCTGTGAATATTGTTATTGTTAGTTCTCTTCATTTTCTAATGGGAATTTGTTTTTTTATTGTATATTCAAGAATTTTAAAGCATGTTTTATATGTTTTTGTTTTACTATTGAAATTATGTCATTTACATATCTATGCCAAAATTTGAACATCAATGGATATGCTTTCATTATTTGGCACTCGAAATTACTCTAAACAAATTAAAAAAAAAGGGGGGTAGTGGGTTGTCCATTGAAAACCCTGACTTTTGTCTTTAGAAATTCACATTTTAGGTGAAAAACATTTGATTAAACATAATTCATGTCAATTTTAAATATTCTTCTCTACTATCTTTGTCAGTCTTATTTTTGAATAACCAGTTCTTTAAAATTCCCATTGCCTTTTCTTTTGGAGTGTTAAAAAAGAATGAATTGACGTCAAAAAAAAAAGATGATTTGATTTGGAATTGGAAGTTCTTCGACAACCAAACGATCGAGGGAGAGTCAACTTCAAGGACCAACAATCAGAAGTTGAACAGTCTGCAAGAGCTGATGATTATATGTATTGCATATTGAAAAATGTTCTCTAGAATACAATTTTATGAGGTAAGATAGAATAATTATTAAATAGAACTTAACTTCCTATTACAATTTATTACTGAAGCATGTTTCCTACAGATGGCAGCGAGTTTTATATTTAATAGGCAACTTACTTGCTCTTACTCACTGGCACTATCGAACCCATAGGTTCATGGCCGCGTGGACATAAGCTCTCCATACATCCCTATCCTGAGCTAAGTTTCCAATCATTTCCTGTATAATCTACTTTTCTCAAATCATAGTTAATGTTATTCTCCCACCTCATTCTTGGTCTACCAACTGGGTGTTTTCCCTCTGGCTTTCCTACAAGAAGCTTCCATGCATGTCTTTCATTCCCCATACGCACATGTCCTGCCCATCACAATCTATGAGACTCAACTGTTTTCATTATATCTGGCTTCCTATAAAGACCATGTAGTTCATTGTTATGTAGTCTTCTCCATTCACCTGTCTGTTCATCTCTCTTTGGTCCAAAAATTTTCCTAAGAACTTTATTCTCAAACACTCGTAATCTCCTTTCCTCCCTTAAAATAAGAGTCCATGTTTTGCATCCATATAATATAACTGGTAGAATAATAGTTTTATATATTTTCAGTTTAACGTTTTTTGAAAGGAGTTGGGACATCAATAGTCTCTGCAATGCATAATAGCACACATTTCCAGATTTGAGCCTATGTTTAATTTCCTTGTGCATCTCATTCCTGTTTGTGATTATTGTTCCTAGGTATTTGAATTCAGCCACTTCCTAAAAATTTCCCTCATTTGTCATTAGCTGTCCATTTCCATTATATAATGTATTTCTACGTGTGATAATTTAATAGGCAACTAAGATATTAATTAGTTGATTACATTTTTTTCTCAGAGGCTCTAATTTAGGGTTGAGATTCTTTTGCGAGCTAAAAATCTTCAGACTCAGGGCCCATGTCTTAAAGTCCTCCTGAAGGACTTGTCCCTTGGATTTCTCCATCCTGGAAAATCCATCAATCCCAGCCAGATTTGAACCTACACTTCTTGGTACCAGAGACAGGTAACGTAACTCTTAGACCATCAAGGTAGATTTTCTATGATATACCTTAAAAATAAGGTAAGAAAAGGGCAAAGGTACTCATTGAGGTGATGGACAAGATCTATTATTATTAGATATGCGTGCCAGCCAACTTCATGAACAAGAAAATTCCCAGTAATAATTTTGTAGAAGGATAAGTGTGTCCCATGGCCAGGATCAACCCAAATAATTGATAGTTTGTTAATATTATCACTAGCTAAAGACACATTCCGAAAGAGCTACACAAGTTTATAAATGTGTTGGATAAAATGTTTTTATATCTCACCTCATAAAGTTCTGTATTGTCATGATACCGGTTTTAAAAGCCATTTTGCCTTCATATTCAGAGTCTGAGTTTGACTGAAGATGAAGGTAAAATGGCCTTTGAAACCGATATTGTGAAAACAGAACTTTATGGGGTGAGATATAAAAATGTTTTATCTAACTCATTTATAAATTGAAAATACCACATAGTGTTACTTCTCACCATAATTTTGATTAAATATACAAAGTTTGTTAAACTGAAGTTTTAGTTACGGATATCTTATGCTATAACCGAACAGTTTAAGACATGTTTTTTATTATTAATTTAACACTTCTCACTGAAGGATAAATTATATTTAAAGAGAAAAAATTACAACGTATATTAGAGAAAAATTTGCATCTAGATCGCAACTCGCCTCAGTAGCTCAGTTGGTAGAGCATTTGTCCCAGAAAGCCAAAGGTCCTGGGTTCGAGTCTCAGTCTAGGTGAACATTTTTCTCTTTAAATATAATTTATCCTTCAGTGTGAGAAGTGTTAAATTAATAATAAAGACATCAATAGAAGCCCTATTGGCTTTATAAAGTAGTGTTGAATTCCCAATAAATTTCTTAACTAAGAGGCCGCCATTTGTAAAGATAGAAGCAAAGGTTTCAAAGCATTTGGCGTGAAGGAATTACAATGTTTATAAGAGAAAAATTTGCATCTAGATCGCAACTCGCCTCGGTAGCTCAGTTGGTAGAGCATTTGGCCTGGAAAGCCAAAAGTCCCGGTTTCGAGTCTCGGTCTAGGCGAAAATTTTTCTCTTTAAATATAATTTATCCTTCAGTGAGAAGTGTTAAATCAATAATAAAAACATCAGTAGTAGCCCTACTGGCTTTATAAAGTAGTGTTAAATTCCCAATAAATGTCTTCTTAACTATGAGGTTGCCATTTGCAAAGATAGAAGTAAAGGTTTCAAAGCATTTGGCGCGAAGGAATTACAATGTATATAAGAGAAAAATTTGCGTCTAGATCGCAACTCGCCTCGGTAGCTCAGTTGGTAGAGCATTTGGCCCGGAAAGCCAAAGGTCCTGAGTTCGAGTCTCCGGTCTAGGCGAAAAAAAAATGTTTTTCTCTTTAAATATAGTTTAAGACATGATGCCTTGGTGCAGAGCTTTGGGACTCATACTGGTTCGAGTTCCCAAGGATGATATTTTCTCGTAGAACTTTAGCCAGTATGGCACTCTTGCCCATCCAGCATCATGAGGAATTTGAGTAGCTACATTAAGTAGTGGCTCCAGGTTGACAAAACTAGTAGTTATGGCTTGGGACCAAATATGTTGATCACATGTCACTCCAATACTAGCTGGATGATTGTCCACTTCTGTGATAAACGCTTGTGGATGTGAGACCACACCCAGCTTTTACGCCAAGAGCCATCTATGCCTGCTGTGTCATGGAGAGAGAATAAAATTATATTTTAAGTGGACATTTTAATAATTGCCTAATTGATTCATGGAGCAATGAGTTGTACTATACAGTTGTGGATATTTTTTGACATGGGCTATTACTGTCAATGTTTTGATCTGGAAGCAATGGCGAAGCATTGTCACAGTAAGTGTGTATTGGCCTACAGATGGCTTGTCTGTGTATATTCATTTCCACATTATGTTCATTATTCTTTCATTTTTATTTATATTACAAGAGTTGAAAGTGAGGTTTACAGATGAATTGAGATTGAAAGCAAATTTGTAAAACATTTTGATGTTATGTTATATTCTAAATTAACATTTTCGAGAATTGGATGAAGTTTTATTTTAGAAAGAAAAATTAACGTTCGGACCAGGATTCAGTCAGAGATCCGGGGTTTGAATCCTGGTCCGAGCGTTAATTTTTCTTTCTAAAATAAAACTATGACTAATTCTGGAAAATGTTAATTTAAAATTAAACATCAAAATATGAAGCTTTACTGCTTAAAAGTAATGTATAAATTCTTATTAAAAATACTCTGAATAGAAGTCGTCAGATGGCATTGTTGGCAGAGACAGCTACCAGCCTTCTGATGAAAGATTGTTGTATAAGTGGAAAGAATATTGTTGATGTTCATATCGGAGTTTGGATGGTGTAATTGGTATCATACTGATGCACAAAGTCAGAGATCTGGGGTTTGAATCCTGGTCTGAGCATTAATTTTTCTTTCTAAAATAAAATTTGTAAACATATTCATGTCTTGAAACATGCAGTATTTTATTTTATATTATGCTGAGTTTTTACTTGTATATTAGTAATATTCTAATTCGTACGATAACACAATAAATAATATATATATATATATATATATCGTCGCTTAAGAAACAATACCGCGTAACTGACACTTTTGGTGAAATTGACATTTTTATACTGTTAGAATCACCGAAGAAGTGCGCTCAGTTCAAACATAGATTAGGATGAAATTTTGTACCATGACCTCGCTAAAATTATAGATACAATGGTTTCAATCTATAGGTACTA
This sequence comes from Diploptera punctata, assembly GCA_030220185.1. Taxonomy (NCBI): domain Eukaryota; kingdom Metazoa; phylum Arthropoda; class Insecta; order Blattodea; family Blaberidae; genus Diploptera; species Diploptera punctata. Next base: position 600,385 of record JASPKZ010000435.1, read on the forward strand.
AGGAGAAAAATAAACAGTTTTTTGTTTCTCGTGTAAAATTTGTATTTTGTTAGTTACGCGGTATTGTTTCTTAAGCGACGATATATATATATATATATATATATATCCATCCATCCATAGTAATTCTGCCCGAAGGCAGGTCCTTCACCGCAATCATAGCACCCTCATGCTATGCTTGCAGCTTTACTAGGGAATTGTGTAGGTGTGGTAGCTTCCCGTTGCTTTCCACACCGGTGAAGGATGATGATGATAATGATAATAGTAAGGATGATAATGATAAGGATGATGGCCATATGATTTCGGGGACCGTTTGGGCCTTAAAGTTTTCCTGACATTTGTCTTACAGGCGAGGAAAAACCCCGATATAAACCTCACCCAGAAAAAATGCCCCGACCGGGGATCGAACCCGGGCCCGCTGCGTGACAAGGCAGCACGCTACCTCAAGACCACAGCGGTGGACTTATATATATTTATATATATATATAATGTAAATATTATCATCTCTCTCCCACAATAAGTTGCATTTCTTCTTCTTCTTCTTCAACTTGTCCCTAGATCCTTAGACTGAGTCCATGAGATGGTATTTCTTCTAATACTAATGACTTTGATAATAATAATAATAATAATAATAATAATAATAATAAATTGATTTATTTAAACTGGCAGAAATAAGACTGTAATAAGTTCTTATCTTCCAGTCAACCAGTGAAAAATATTATAAACATATAAAATTGACATAAGATTATAACATAGAATAAGTATTGTAAGTAAATATTTATATAAATTAAAATGAATCAAGTCAATATTATTAGAGAAGCAAAAAAATCAGATACCATCAATTGGACGGCATTATGCATCAACCAGCTATGCACCATTATGTAAGTTCCGAGAAAAATATGTTTAAAGTTTAAGTCAATCTTCACTTGTATTGAACTTTTATAGAAATAAATCACTATGAGGTTTAATTTAAGATAAATTAAAATGTTTCATACCTCTACTCATAATCAATCTTCTAAGTAGATTGCGATTTCAGGATCTTGGCAACTCCATCCTCAGTACACTCTGATCAGTCATCAAGAGTGTACTCAGGATGGGATCACCAAGGCCCTGAGATCACAATCTACTTAGAAGATTGATTAATAGGAGAGGTGTGAAACATTTTAATTTATCTTCAATCTTCACTATTTATTGTAGCACCAAACTAACAATACTGGATATTGCAAGTTAGTTTCCTTGTTTGACAGTTATGCATCAACAATCTAAGAGTGGGAACATTTGGAGCTTAGCTGCATGATGCAAAATTTATATTAGCAATTATGAAGATCTGGTTTCATAGCCATTTGTTGCAAAACATATAATCTCTGATGGGACTGATTGTTCTCATATCACGTATAATCAAAACAATTATCATTATTTTAAGTATTATGTATATTTATTTTACGTATCACTAATCACAAACTCACAATCACAGACACAAACACACAACACATTTTACTTTATGTAACATCTACACTTCACATACCCGAAATATGTATGTATTATGTTTATTTATTCAATATAGATTGGATAGTAGTTACAGACATAGAGCAGACCCGGGGATAAGGGCATTATGCCCGAGGTAACCCGGAGGGTGGTGGGGGGCTCTAAATAAAAAAAAATAGGACCGATTGTGTTTACATTTTTCTTTAATAACATAGCTATACTTAAAGATTTGGCGCCTAAAGTGAGTTGTGTACACTTACTCAAGCTAGAAGGTTGAGGGTTCAAGTCCCGGTGGGGTCAGGATTTTTAAACTGACCCAAAATGGCCCTGGGGTCGACTCAGCATCTAACGGAAAAATGAATACCAGACTTTGTTCTGGGGTTAAAGGCGGCCGTCACGCAGGGCTGACAACCCAGCTGACATCAAGTGCCGATTGTCCAGAAAAGTAGGAGCCTTAACCTCCTACTACTTCAAGGGCCTCCTGAGGCCTGTGGTGGGATTGCTTTACTTTTTTTTATTAATGAAACAAAAATAAATGTAGTTTTATTTGATTTTCATATTTATTATATAATTCAGTGAGAGCTGTTTCGGTACACTGTACCTTCTTCAGACATGTTAAATTATGAATTGTGTTCCAACTGATCTAAGCAACAGTACAACAATATATTTTTTTAAATTTAACAAAGGGGATTCATTCAAATCAAGTCGAGAATTTAATACTTTGTTACTACTTTTAAATTTATTAATTTCTACAGCCTCCAAAAGATCTAACTTCTTACCCTTATCACAAACATGTAAAATTTTGACTATTACTCTACCAGTTATATGGATGCGAAACAAGGACTCTTACTTTAAGGAAGGAAAGGAGATTACAAGTATTTGAGAATAAAGTTTTAGGAAAATTTTTGGACCAATGAGAGATGAACAGACAGGTGAATGGAGAAGATTGCATAACAGTGAACTACATGGTCTTTATAGAAAGCCAGATATAATGAGAATAGTTAAGTCTCTTAGACTGCGATGGGCAGGACATGTGGCATGAATGGGGAAAGAAACACGTGCGTGGAAGCTTCTTGTAGGAAAACCAGAAGGAAAATGCCCAGTTGGTAGACCAAGAATGAGGTGGGAGAATAACATTAACTATAATTTGAGGGAAGTAGATTATATAGGGAAAGATTGGAAAACATTAGCTCCGGATAGGGTTGTATGGAGAGCTTATGTCCGCGCAGCCATTAAACTACGGGTTTGATAGTGCCAGTGAGTTAGATGATCATGTAGCCAGTATAGAGGTGACATGTCAGCATACTGGGTCCCCCAGCCGTTATAACTGGTTTTTTCAACTTGGTGCTGCTACTTATTGTAGCTACCCAAATTTCTCACGATGCTGGGTGGGCACCGGTCATTGGCAGTAATTCCATGAGAACAATTTTCCCCCATAGAAACTCGAATTAGCGTAGCTCTGCGCCAAGGCATCTTGCAATAACCACTCTGCTACGGCGCGGGACTTGATAATGAAAAATCCAATCAGAAAGGGTGCAGCCTGCAGCGTACTTTTTCTTCGCTGCAAGTGCGCTAGAGCACTTTATGGTCCGCTGAGTGACATGCTGCATTTAGAGCGCTTCTGCAGCGCTTAGACCGCTGAACGCGCCATATGGTAGGATAGAAATTTGTCACTAAATTGAAATTTAGCGGATTTCCATTCGTTGTATTAGTCACACTGAAACGTAGATTTTTCTAAACGATCATGTTTTTAGAGTTTAGTAAAGAATTGACGTACATGAACTTAACGTACGGAATACACGACATTTCACCGAACAATGTTTATTCGTAGTTAAATGTGAGAACTGAGATCTATAGTCGAGCCGTTATTTTGAAATTATAAATCGAAGAGAATGTTAATTATTCCCGGATATTGAAATAAAATAGAGGTAAGAATAATGAGTAGCACTGTGTCAGCTGTCAAAAACTCAGTTGATGTAGATGAATTTGTAAAAATTCAATATTAGAAAGGCAGCAGGTCTACCCAAAATAGAAAAAAAAAATGGCACGTGTTCTACGAGACAAAAAAGTTTGGGAACTTCTGATTTAATCTAACTTAATATAATTGATCTAATCTATGTAACCTAACCTAAGTCAATTGGCTATAGCGAAAACGTGTTTTATCATGTTGACAAATATGATGCTAGCAGTCACTTGTTTCAGGAACTAACGTACAAGAGCTCCATATTCGAACTAAATAAATGTCAGTATCTTTCCTTTCACATTCTTGTATCACTATTATTCTATGTCCTTATTTCTACACTATCTACTGCTATGAACTAATATCTAACACTATAGGTTTGTAATTTCTCGTGGGCAGATCGAGTATTAGTAACTGTACCATCAAGTTAAGAACACACTGAGGGAAGGCCTGTGACCTTACAGAGTTTTCTGTACACCAATATGATAAACAGGTGAAGGCAGTGCACCCTGCTTAAAAAAAAGCAGGTAGACCAGGAATAAGGATTATTAGAAGAATCGAAGTAACTGTACCATCAAGTTAAAAACACACTGAGGGAAGGTCTGAATTTATATTGTTTTTCAGACCAAACATAAGCTGCAACTGCAGATTTTTCTATTTCCCCATTTTTAATATTTCTTGTGTGTTCTTTGGTTCTAATTTGTAGGTTTATTTTTGTTTTTCCTATATATATATATTCACAACCCATACATTCAATTTGGTATATTCCTGATTTTTTATTTTTATCAGTTTTTTCATTTTTGTTGGTTTTTTTTATTAGTTTATTTAAACTTGGTTATTTTTTGGTGCTAATTTAATATTAAACTTCTCAAATATCGTTTGGAATTTATTGTGTGCCCAAGGGTGATATGTGAATTTCCTGCATTTTTTCACAGGTGGTTTTTCTTTTTCAAGAGTACGTTTGTTGATAATTTTTGTTTCTTATACTCTTCTATCCTTTTGTGTGCCATTTTTTCATCAAACTCATTTTGTCTTGCTACTTTGATTATGTGTTTTTTCTCCTGTTTGAAATCTTCTTCGTTTAAGGGTAAGTTTACCAATCTATGAGTTAAACTATTAAATGCAGCCAATTTATGTCCAATTGGATTGAACCCTGTTGATTTAATAAAATTTTCCATACGAGTTTCTTTCCTATGAATACCAAATTCAGTTTTTCTTTTTTCTTCGTTTCTAACCAATTTAAGATTCAAAAAAAGTATGTGTTTGTTTTTTTCTATTTCTTTGGTAAATTTGATGTTTGTACTCTGTAAATTTAACAGTTTTAGGGAATCATCTACATATTTTTCCTTTACAATACAAATTATATCATCTACATACCTGCTCCAAAATTTAAACATTGTGGGATGTGCTTTAGTGATTTTACATTCAAAATCGCTCATAAATAAATTTGTCAGGAAAGGCGATAATGGGTTTCCCATTGAGAGCCCTGATTTTTGTCTATAGAAACTCCCATTGAATGTAAAAACATTTGGTCAATACAGAACTCAGTTAATTTCAAGTAGTCTTCTCCGATCTCTCTATGTTGTTTTTATTTAACCAGTTGTTCAGTATCTCCAAAGTTTTTTGTTTCGGTACATTATTAATAATATAATTAAAAGAACCTCAAAATATTACTTCCTAAAATAAAACATTAAATACTTTAGTTGCTTACTAGATGTCTCTTTGAGGTGATGAGGTGACTCTCTAGGGTACTAAAGCATAAATAAATTAGCTTTCTCACCCAGATTTTTATTGCAATACTAATAACCTTAGCTGTTAAAAAGCATACTTAAATAAAATAATAAAACAATTTCGTTATTAGTGAATTGTTTAAACAGGAGATGAAACGTGAAATAAAGATGGAACCAGAGGAATATGTTCACATTAAACAAGAAGTTGAAGATGTGACTCCCACAGAGTCAGAGGTAAGTGTCTGCTTTATTATTGTAAACCTGTTCTTTTTGGCCTACACACATTATCATAAGTAATGACATGAGTGATTTCCAAACTATCGATAAATTCATGAGTCACAAAGTGTCCCTTGATTTATCTAGAGGATTTGGAAATCGTGAGTGGCATTTGTTAGGACTATTTAACAGATAAAATTAAGCTGTTTATTCAAAAATAATTATTTAAATATAGTTACCGGTATTTTAAAATATTTAATTATTTAATGTAAACAGTGGTATTTGAAAACAAATCAGAAATGTGTGGTTATGTTTATTCACTGCACCTTGATTATATTATTTATTGCCAAATAGGATTGCAATCAGCGATAACCCACTAACATTGCAATATTGTAAGAATGCACCCGAGTGGAGAAAAAATGAAACACATCAAACTATATTATAACCAACATTATAGGTTATTAATTAATTTTTTTAGGAAACAACTCAGTAAAATCATTATTTAAAACACAATTATCAAATTTGTAGTTTGAAGGAATCTGTTTTATTTGCTATATTCAACGTATTTGTTGCAGAGTCAGTCACTGTAAAATAATGTTCTGACTTGTTCAGAATATTAAAAAGGAGGAATTTTCTTTATTTTGGTAAACAGAATTCAATAAATACAGAGGTGAAACACGACTCTCATTGGTTGTAAAACAAAATCCATTGAAATTGATTGGTCAGTGACTCCCATTTGAAGCATGACTTAAGTAGTCAAGCTAAAGAGGGATGAAAGAAAACAGACCTGTAAATAGCTCATTCCTTGATTACTTATTGGTCATTGACTTTATCTGATTTTTGAAGTTGCTGTTAACATTTTTAATGGGTCTCTAGTTAAATGGGAATTTAATTATGAAACATGGAGTTTCATGAATGACCACATCGAAGCTTCTTTTTCAAAGAGTAGAGAAGACACTATATATTGCATGACTTTTGATTGATTTGTTTTCAGTGTTATGTCATTGGATTTGCTATAATTAAATAATATGGTACGGTATTTTATTAGGAACCAGAGGGGAAATAGAACTAACTCAATTCACTGGCACTATAAAACCTGTGGGTTCATGGCCGCATGGGCATAAGCTCTCCATATGTCCCTATCCTGAACCAACATTTTCCAATGATCCCTTGTATAATTTACCTCTCAAATCATGGTTAATGTTAATCTCCTACCTCATTCTTGACCTACCTACTGGGTACTATCCCTCTAGTTTTCCTACAAGAAGTCTTTATGCCCCTCTTTCATTCCCCATTCATGCCATATATCCTGCCCATCGCAGTCTACAAGGCTTAACTGTTCTTATTACATCTGACTTCCCATAAAGATTATATAGCTCACTATTCTCCTCTATTCACCTGTCTGTTTGTCTTTCTTTGGTCAAATGCAACACATATTAGTACTCATTGTTCAATTAGAATCTAATGAATAAATATTATGTTGTTTCATAACAAATCTTGTTTGTTAATATAATGTGTGTCAGGTGGAATTTCGAAGGTATGATTCCCTGGGAATTTGTTTCAAATGGGGATGCAGTCGATGCGGATCTTTCTTTATTCTCAACTAGAATGAGTTCATGAAATTTTGAGGGTTGAAGTTTGAACCCGACTGGACCCCATACTTCATGAACAACCGTGATAAATATTCTGGAATTGGGGGTAATTTAACTGTTACTACACCCAGCAAGTCCTGATCTTGCGCTTTCTGCACTTTCAGATTACTATCTGTTTCAATCCATTGCCTATTTCTTCTATGAAATTTTGAGAACACTGAAAGCGTGGAAGTGGGTTTCAAAGGTTTCTTCATGTAAAAATTCTGAGGCTGGTACTGTCTCAGGATAATAAACCTCCCTGAAAGATGACTCATAAATGGGCCATAGAATCTGATGGTTTCTACTTTGAAGAGTAGTTTAATTTATTGTCAGAAAACATTCCAAATAAAATTTGCTTAAAAATATATTACTTAAGAGACAGTATCTGTATGCTCTTGAAATCCACGTAAGAGTAATGAAATCAATAAAAACTCTCAAATTATGTAGTAATTTTTTTATTTTTAAAGATGAAATTAGGTAGATTGTTTGTGGTGTCCCTATTCATGACTGAATTTAAAATACACATATACTTGCCTTAGCCAAGTAGTTTAGAGCTTAGTGCCATGGTGCAGAGCTAAGGAACTTGCACTGGTTCGAACCCACATTGGGGAAGAAATTTTCTCACAGGATTTTGGTCAGGATTGGACTGGTGTCCATGCAGCATCATGAGGAATATGGGTAGCTAGATTAAGTAGAGAAAACTAGCTATAATGGCTGATATATTGACCACATATCACCCTTATACTAAGTAGATCATCCATTTTTGTAATAAGTGGATGTGAGCCCAGTAGCCAGCTGGTAGGCCAAGGGCCTTCTAGGCCTGTCATGCCACATAGTAGTAATAGTAATATATTTTATGTACAGAATGTGTTATGCAATAACTTTCACTTCTTGTTGAATAGGACATGCAGTCTGAAGTAAAGACAGAAGTGGACAACACTCAAATTAAAAATGAACTTTATTTTGTTGCTTCCATTGAGCCGGGGGTAAGTTATTGTATTAATTTATGTATCTCCTTAGTCATGTGTTTATGAGCTCCCAGTGAATTATGTGTATAAATAGTAACAAGTTTAAATGAAGATATAGAAAGATACCAACAAGAATGGAAAAATCATCCGAGGAGAATGGCAAGAAATAGACTTCCAAAATTGGCATTCCAATATACCCCAACTGGACATAGGGACCAAGGAAGACCAAAACATCTGTGGATCGATCAAGACCATCTTCGCTAGGTTTACCATACAGGCCACATGGCCTAAAACGAATTTGTTCATGATGATGATGATGAAATATCACAATATAACTGTTAGTACTTAATCCGTTAGTCCCTCGCCATAGCCAAGCAGTTTAAGGCTTCATGCTTTGGTGCAGAGCTACAGAACTTGTGCTGATTCGAGGCCCCATGGGGGAAGAAATTTTCTCATGGAATTTCGGTCACTAAGGGACTGGTGCCCACCTAGCATCGTAAGGTATTTGCATAGCTACAATAAGTATAAGTATTATAAAGAGACAATTAATGTGTGTTTGAATTGGGAGCCACTCAGTGGTCAGAGTGCTGGTGATCAGAACCAGAGACATTGGGTTCAAATCCCAATTCAGGGGTATATTTTTCTCTTCAAATAAAATTTGTCTTCCAGTGAGAAGTGTTAAATTTAATATATACAATGTTAATATATGTTTAATGTTTTAGAGTGAAGAGAATAAAGAATGTTATGAAAACAAGGAGGAAGATACGGAAGAGAATATGTTGCCTTGTGAAACAGTTTTAAAAGAAGAAACAGATGTGTGTGAGACAAACCCATGGAAAAAGTGTGAACAGCAAAATATTAATGTGGATTCACAAATAACGTGCGTTAAGTTATTTGAAAAAGATGGTTCTAAAAATTCATCTCCTGGTACGAAACATTTTATTTGTATAATTTGTAATAAGTCATTTTCTGGAAGATCTGCTCTTTCTCACCATATACACATACACACACATGAAAGACCTTATAAATGTAAAATATGCGCTAGAATTTTTGCTCAGAAGCGATATCTTTTTGATCACTTGCATAGACATTTAAATATAAAACCTTACACATGTGATATATGTAATAAATCGTTTTCTGACAGATCTGGTATTTATGCACATAGACGTACGCATACAAATGAAAAACCTTATGATTGTACTTTATGCAATAAGAAATTTTCTTGTAAATATGCTCTCACAAAACATATACAAACTCATACAAATGAAAATTCATTTATTTGCAATTTTTGTACACGATCTTTTACACAAAAATTTAACCTACTACTTCATATACGTACGCACACAAATGAGGAACCTTATTCATGTGATATTTGCGATAAGTCGTACTACAATAAATCTACACTTATGAAACATAAACGTATTCATTCAAGCGATAATCCTTTTGTATGTGAAATTTGCAATAAGACGTATTATGATAAAACTGCACTTACAAAACATAAACGTATTCATACAAATGAAAAACCTTACAGTTGTCAGTTTTGTAATAAGCCATTTTCTGATAAGTCCACACTTACCAAACATACACGTATTCATACAAATGAGAAGCCTTTTATTTGTAATTTTTGTAATAAATCATTTAATGGTAAACATGACCTTGGGCGGCATATACGTACTCATACAAAGGAAAAACCATATTCATGTAATTATTGCAAGAAATCATTTTCTGATTTATCAACTTTTAGAAAACACGAACGTACTTATGCTAAATCAATTTTTCTAGGCTTGCACAAGTAGAAAAGTTTTTTTTTTGTCCAATGCCATTAGATTGTTTATGAGATTCTTGGTGTTCTCTCCTGGCAGTGGTGGCTTTTTAACACTCTTCTGAGATTGGGGCACTTCAAAAGTGGAGTTATATTCCTCTGATGATACAATGAGTGATAAAAACATAATGAAATACCAGGAGAATCTTTGAACATAAACTTAACCTAAATTCCAGACCATAGCCAACTGGCACACTGATGAACCTGAATTGCTATAATGTTTTTCTATGATATCTATAAATATTCATGTGGGCAAGAGTGCTCCCTTGAGGGAGTCATTAATCAAGCTAATTTAGTTACACTCATTTCCCTACCAGATACAGCAATATAACAAGTGGTAGCTCATTATCTAAAAGAGATGTCTAGTAGGTAACTTGAGATATTAATTTGGTGGGAAAGACTGGTAAAAGTTTTTGCTCAGAGGTTGTAATATAGGCTTCAGGTTTTTTGCATGCCTGAAATTCTTGTGATTTTTCTACCTTAAAAAATACAACAATCCTTGGGATCTGAGACAAGAAACTTAACCCCTAGATCACTGAGGCATATTTTTCTATAATATACTTTATGAATAAAATAAGAAAAGAGTAAAGGTTCTCATTGGGGCAGTAGGCAATATATATTATTATTATTAGATAATAGCATAAATGTAGTTGGTTAATTGTATGTGTTGGCCATCTTCATGAGCTGCAAATTTCCCAGTAATCATTTTATAGAAGGGTCTCAGGGCCAGGATTAACACAAATAACTCTGGTTTGCATATTCTGGGATTTCCTGCAAAGTCTCATTTACTAATTCAGATATGCTGTTCTCAAAACTACAGTCCATACCAATCTTTCACAAATTACCTACCTATTTTATAGATAATGTGTTTTAAGGGTTGTTTGTATAACTCTTAATTCATTCAAAGATAGCAGATAAAAATTTGGGCTAACATTAAAATGTAAAAGATTGACAACTGTGGTGAAATATTAATTTATGAATTGTGATTCTCTCCCTAAAACAATAGAAGATGGGAAATAATAGGAAATTCATAGCTAGTAGTATAATCTTACCAGTGATAATATTAACTTACAGTTAATAACGTAAATTTGATAGGGCTGAGAGTAAGAATGTGTATTTTATTATTTCTCATATTCTGAAAAATTAGTACATGATGGAGGAAAACTGAGTTCATATTTAAAATCAGGATGATTGAATTATGTCTGTTCATAATTAGGATAGAAACCCCAGGGGACAAGTTAAAATTTACATAGTGTAATTGAATATTTTTTTAGTATTGTTGAAATATCATTTATGTTTATAAATAAAAATAAATTGTACAGGGAATCTATTTTAAGCGGAAACCTTTTTACAGCGTTGCAGCGGCTCTCACTTTGCCCGCTATTGTGCTTGCACCGGCAGGTAGTGTGTTCTGTTACTACTGGCAAATGATATGTTAGTTTCCTACACTAAAGCTTTAGTGATTTTCTAGGACTTACTTCTAATCATACCTGAATACCCTAAAGTTTCTCTACTGTTAAAACGTGCCTTTCACGCTTCTTCAGTATGTCAAACTGAACCTGTTGTATGCCACTTTTTCATCAACTTCGAAAGGCACGATTTTGTAGGAATTGTACAGCCAGGATATTTTTGAGAAAATCTCGGAACGCGCCTTCTATGGTTATTTCTCAATAAGTAATATTCTACCAAATAAATTCGCTGTTCAACCATATACTTCATTTTTGATTACTTTCTTGTGTAACACATGACAACAAGCGACATGCATCTCACTACAACACACTGAAGCAACTAACTGCTGGGATGTTTTGTACAACTTGTCTCCCATGCTGTGATTGTACTGCTCACAACAGCGGCAGAATGATGTGAGATTTCCTCTTAAAATGGATTCACTGTATTAATTTTATTACAGTTCAGTACTTTTATAATTCATTATGATCCTCTGTTGATGTTAATATATCAAAGATTAAAATCATAAAATTCTACCTGAGATCTCATTCTTCCTCAATTAAAACTTTGGTACCTTATCAAAGCTGAAGATGGAAGTCATTCCAAAAGGCCTACAAAATAGATTAACCAAAGTTTTAGTTAAGGACATCCCATGCCATAGTCGAGTGGTTTAAGTCATGATGCCTTATTGCAGAGTTATGGGGTATGCATTGGATCCAGTCCTCATGGGAAAAGAAATTTTCTCATGGAATTTCGGTCAATATGGGATTGATGCCTACACAGCATCCTGAGGTATTTGGGTAGTTGCAATAATTAGCAGCTCGGAATTGAGAAGACTAGCTATAACAGCTGGGAGACTCCTGTACTTGCTGCATGGTTGTTCACTTCTGTGATTAACACATGTGGATGTGAGGCCAGCATCCATTTTTTTTTGGCCAAGTATCTTCTAGGCCGGCTGTGCCATGGATAAATAAGAAAATAATATTTTAAGTGGAAATTTTAATAAATAGCCTAATTGATCATGGACCACATTCAGTTGTGGACATTTTTTGGTGTGGACTGTTTACTGTGGATGTTTTGACTGAAACTAATAGTGAAGCATTACCTCACTGTTCCATATGACTCAGATGTGGTAATGCCCTATGTAGGCTTGTCTCTTTATATTAATTTCCATATTATGTTCATAATTAAACAAATTTTTATTTATATTACAAGGGTTGAAAATGAAGTTTTACAGATGAATTGAGATTCAAAGCAAATTAGTAAAATGTTTTCAATTCTTGAAACATACAGTATTTTGTATTCACGTAGACTTTCACGGCCGGAGTTGCTATGATGATCTTGAAGAAGATTTTCGGGCTGTAGGCCGTGGTCGTGAGGCTTGTAGTTCCCCGACGTTTCACCAGAGACTGCATCTGGCATCCTCAAGGGTTGTCTCTGGCGAAACGTCGGGGAACTGCAAGCCTCACGACCATGGCCTACAGCCCGAAAATCTTCTTCAAGATCATCATACAGTATTTTGTTTCATATTATGCTGAATTTTTATTTGTGTTGATGTAATATAGTGGACTCTGGTTAATTCGACATCCAGTAGTTCAGAATATTGTATAATTTGAATAAAATTTTATTTCCCTTGAAATTTCTATTCATATCAGTGTTAAAATTTCATTAAGATTTTAAATAAAATTCTTTACACCTCACCTCATATCCAGTTCCTATTATAGTTCAATTCAAATTTCATATTTAATTTATATTTTTCAAGCTTAAATGTGGATAATAAGTTGAGCCATCTTACCTCATATTAGTTAATTTCTTTAGGACGTGTTTCAAAACAAATCTTCTGTTTCATCTTCATCTTGTCCAGACTGATAATTCTTAAGTTGTCGGCCCTGGAAGTCGACTCCTCTCCCTCTTTTTGTGGTCCAAAGAACTTGCATAGCAAATCTCTCTAGTTTTCTGAAAGAAGTTTCCATGCCACTGGGAGTTTTCCCTCTGGTTTTCCTACAAGAAGTCTCTATGGTAGGGATTGTCTGCATTTAGTTTACATAAATCCAGTAAGAAGTAACATTTAGTATAATGTCTAGTAGAGAGAATGACTCTTCTACAACAATCTTTTCAATGAAGTGAAACATTCACATATTTCAAAGAATTTATCATCTGTTGATCAATGGATGACAGAATTAGTGCAAGTATTAATATTAAGTGTAACTCTTGTGTCGAGTGCAGAATAAAACTTTGTAAGATTAACAAAACAACCAGAGTTACAGAATATGTGAGAGAAGGGACAATGTTACAGAATATGTGGGAGAAGGGACCTATTTGTCCTTTCTCTGTCAAATCAGTCATTCTCTGATCAGATGCTCTTTAAAGCTTTTACTTTCCATAAATCAATTCATTTTCCTTCTCCTGAATATGTCCGCACAATCTTTAAAACTATTTCCCTGTTCAAGAATGTACTCTAGCTTCCTTAAATCGAGAACATAGGTTTCTTCCTCAACTTTTTCAACCAGTTTCTGCAGTAGGGATGGGAATTCCCATTTGGAAATTTTAAGGCAATCAAGTTAATTCAATTTTCAAACAAGAATAGTTTATTAACTTATTTATATTGTAACTGAATAAAATATACCTATTGTGTAAAATATGTACGGTATATGAAAAGTATATTTTTATTAAGAAAATTTATGAGTTCTTCCATACACATGCAATTGCCCTACTATATACTTCTCATATACTGTACATGTTTTCACTATATTTTATACAGTTATTATAATTTAATATAATTTAACTAACTCACTGGCTCTATCAAACTCACATGTTCATAGCCACACAGACATAAGCTCTCCATACATACCTATCCTGAGCTAAAGTTTTCCAATCATCCCCATTTATAATCTACTTCCCTCAAATCATGTATAATGCTATTCTCCCAGCTCATTCTTAGTCTACTAACTGGGCATTTTTCCTCTGGTTTTCCTACAAGAAGCTTCTATGCACCTCTTTCATTGCCCATATGTGCCACATGTCCTGTCCATCACTATTAGTAGTTTTCATCATTCACCTGTCTGTTCATCTCTTTTTGGTCCAAAAAATTTCCTAAGAAAATATAATCTAACACATTTCTTTAATTTACATTCAATTCCCCATTAATTTCCGATCCATTTTTTCCCTGTTATTAATAATGGAAATTATGTCATGAAGACAAAAATTGGGATAAATAGGTTGGATGTAATTTCATAATTTGCACTAGATGGTGCTGTTGTATCATCATAGAGCAGCGGGTACCAACCTTTTTCAACTTGCGAACCCCTTCCACAACAATCTGAGTTGGGTGAATCACTGACTTTTAAATATACATACAGTAGACATGCATAAAATTTAATTCCAAGCAAAAGTTTTAATAAGCTTAAATTAACTTAATCCTTAATGGTTAAAACCTAAAGTTACGGCTTAAAAGTCACACAACGTATGCGCCTAGTTCTAGTGAATAGAAACATTCCTAACATTATGTAACTGTAAATCAGTTATTCACGGTAGATGTTAATTTATTGTGAAAATGTGATAAATTCCCGATCTTACCCATATGTAACAAGGGGCATTGTAGAATTAATTTAATTTAAAAATAATTATTACTATTATTTTATGTTAATTTTAAAATTATTATTATTATGATAATTTTATGAAAATGCCGCAGAAATGAAGGAAACAATATTAGGCCTAACCTTGAAAACCCGCCATTACGGAAAAGTTTCGGAGAACCCCTTGAAATATTTTGCGAACCCTACTGGAGTTCGCAAACCACCAGTTGGGAAACCATGTAGAAAATTGAATCGCGCAGTTTCATCAATTTTGTACCAGATGGTACCACTGCTGAATAGTATTGGAATATATTAGCGCCACTCGTGACGCGAAACTCGCCAAAGTATACTCTATTCCCAATGTTTAAAAAGTGTTGGATTGTACGTAATATTGTAAAGCGTAACCAGATGGTAGTGCCGTAGTGGTGAATCAGAAGTACCAGTAGAAATTTAGCGGATTTTCATTCGTTATATTAGTTGACCTGATAAGTTGGTTTTTTTTGTAAAGAATAAATGCATGAGTTTTTCCTTGAACAATGTAATATTTCTAAAGAAATGTTATTTTAAACTTAATTCATGGAGATCGAAAAGAATGTAAATTATCTTTCGATTACTGAAATAAAATATACAGGAGAAGTAAGTTTTACTTTTTATATTATAGGAAAAGCTTCGTTTTTCAGGAGAATTAAGTGTCAAAGAAGATTGTACTTTTATTAAAAGTTAAATTACAATATTCAGCCGCTATTAATTGAACTGATATTAGGTTTAGTTTTAACTTCTCATGTGAGTAGTTATAGTGACCAACATTTAGTGTTAAAGGAAAGGTAGTACTAAATTTTTAATTAGCATTCTTTTAAATACCCTAAAATTGTGTTGTTTCACCAATGAAATGGAAGTTTTTCTCCTATTTGGAGAAAATCTTGTGCTGAATTGAGTTAAAACTTTAACAATAACAGTTTTAGTAACATTAAAAAAATTTATAGGTTAAAGAAATTCTAAATTAGGATAAAGTTGGTAGCACTGTTATATAGATGACAATGTCAAAATATTTATTCAGATTAGGTATTATGTATTTAAAACCCTTAACATTAATAAAATAATCGAGAAAAAATCTTAAATTAATTAGTGATTATTATTACAAGACTGACGATTTTGTAGTTAGCAATTTTACGATGGTTATGATTCACCGATGTTGCCAACATGATGGAATTAAAACACTATAGAGACGCATCATTATTATAATTAGTAATTATGCAATCATAATAATTATGACATTATTTATTAACCAAACAAATACCTTGTCTGCGTTGTAAGTTGTAACCGCTCGAGAGGGTTTATTAAAATAAGTTATGCGGGTGACGCGCGCATCCTGTTTGGTCTTCACGGCATGTGGATGCAATTGGTCAGATTCAAGTTATCAAAATGGTGCGACCGATTTCGCTGATGCATCGTATTTTCGTGTGTAAAAATTATTTTAAGTACGAATCTGCTCGACGGGTACGTGATGAATTTATTCGAACATTTCCTGGTGAAATGCCACCTTCAAGAACACAAATTCACAGACTTGTTAATAAATTTGAAAATACTGGCTCAGTGCAAAACAAAAACATATGCGCACACGAACAGTTTTAACAGAAGAAAAGATAGACGAGATTGGTGCGAATCTTGAACATTCACCAAATAAATCAATCTCAAAATTAGCACAACAAGTAGGGGTTTCAGTTTCTTCTGCACACAAAGCAGCAAAGCTGTTAAAATCTCGGAAGAATGACACTTTCAACATATCTAAGGTAAGATTATGAGCAATACGTTTTATACAGTTAAAGCAGGGAAGTCATGCGTTCATCTTATATCTATTGTAGACCTATTTTCTCTAAATCTGCATTTTATGATATCCTATTATGTCATTAATATAGATTTTTCAGGGCATAAAACATTCTAAATATGGCTTCCTTTGGAAGACAACTAAAGTGTAAAAGAATTTAAAGTTTGAAAAAAAGAAGTCTGAGCAACATTTTTTAGATCTTTCATTCTCAGATCTGAATTGCGATGCTAATGAGTAATGACATTTGGTGTTAAAGAGCATAATTAAATAAAATAATAACATAACTTTCTTTGAGGGAGATCTTAAATTATTGACTGTAAAGTTTATTTCTGCTGTAGTATGTCATCATACCAACTGTAAATATTTGATTGGAGAAAAAGTGACGAAAAAACTGCACTTAAACTAGCGTGAAATATTTTCGAAGTCCTATAGAACAACAGTGCGCATGCGCCAGAGTTTATAGAGCCAGTGGTAACCCACAAACGAACCACATATCGATTATCATCCTTGATTATTATTCGTCACTATGAAATTTAAATGACCAATATTTGCAATAAATCCCCAAATCTATGTTAAAGAAATATACTAATAATATTAAAATTACCAATCATTTATTAAAAATGGTGTACACTTACTTATCACTCCCTAATGCTGATCCAACCAGCGATAACCCAAAACAGCGATAGAAAAATCATAGTCTAAGTAATATACTCTGTTCAGAAAATAGCAGTTAGCATCACAATATTGTCTAACAGTGTCATAATATTGTTATTTGCATATTTAAATAAATACTTCAAAATTGTCTAATAATGTTATAAAAATTGTTTGAAAAAGTTAAAAAAATTATGTTAGTAAATACAGAAGAAGAGCTATAGTTTACAACAATATAACTGAAAAATCAAGCGCTAATATAAGTGCAGTTGAGCCCAAAATTTTTAGATCTTTCATTCCCAGATTTGAATTGCGATGCTAATGGTAATGCCATTTGGTGTTAAAGAGCATAGTTAAATAAAATAATAATACAACTTATTTTGAGGGAGATCTGAAATTATTGTCTGT
Source organism: Diploptera punctata (assembly GCA_030220185.1). NCBI lineage: Eukaryota > Metazoa > Arthropoda > Insecta > Blattodea > Blaberidae > Diploptera > Diploptera punctata. The sequence goes on from JASPKZ010000435.1 coordinate 618,099, forward strand.
AAAGTTTATTTTTGCTGTTGTATGTTATCATACCACCTGTAAATGTTCAATCAGAGAACAAGTGACTGTTAGTGCCATGTCGTCCAATGTGATAATATATATTCTTGCTAGAGCCAATGCCAAGAAGTTTACTCGCATATAAGAGGATTCTATCCCAAGAGTCCACCTACATTATTGGGCAAATTAGTGTGAGAAAATGGATGAATTAGTTTACACCAAATTAGTATAGCATTCACTTGCTTATTAATGGGCAAAGTTAGGGAGCTTATGTACAAAAGGCCATGAACCTGGCTCAGTAGTGTCAGTGATCTAGTAAGTTTAATTTTTTAGGGGATTGTTAGAGAAATGATTCACTATCATAATTAAAAAAAAAGACGATTAATTATAGGGCATTTGATCTAACTTCACCGGTCAAGGTTTTATGCTTCTCAACTACAAACCTTTTTTTCAAGGAGTTATTTCTTTCAGTAGCCATTCCCTGTAGCATCTGACACAACGTGCTTTCTGTCACATTTGCCAGTGAGGAATGCATTTTATTCTACAAAGTCATTACAGTAACCAGAGTTGGTTTAATAGTTTAATGAAGCCGGCATCGTTGTAAATTATCACTTTCTCTTACTACATGACCTTGAACTGTAAAGTAAAACTAAATTCCTATAACTATGTATGTATGTATGTGTGTGTGTATGTATATATATATTTTTTTTTGTGGAAAGCAACGGGAATCTACCATATCTATGATTCCCTAGAAAAGCTGCAAAGCATAGCATGAAAATGCTATGACCTGCCCTTGGGCAGAGCATTATAGAGAATATATATCCACCACTGTGGTCTCGAGATAGCGTGCTACCTTGTCACACAGCAGGCCTGGTTCGATTCCCAGTTGGGACAGGCTCCTGAGTGAGGTTTTTTTTGGGGTTTTTCCTCACCTGTAAGACAAATGTCAGGAAGCTTAGGGCCCAACGGTCCCCGATAATCATCCAGCCATCATCCTTCACTGGTGTGGAATACGAGAAGCTACCACACCTGTAATTCCTTAGTAAAGCTGCAAGCATAGCATGAAAATGCTATGATTGCAGTGAAAGACCTGCCCTTTGGCAGAATTACTATGGATGGGATGGATATATATATATATATACTAGTTGACCCAGCAGACATTGTACCGCCTGGAAGTTCACTTCTCGTGTCATGCCCGACCGATAACAATGTTACTTTTTTTTACCATAAAATTCACTAATTAATAAGTTTGCTCCACACTGTCATCTGTTGTGGCTCAAGAAGTGTGAATTATGACGTCACGTTGTCGCGTGGAATATGTCGGTAATGCAAATGACTACACATCTGACATAAAAAATTCCTATAACCCGATCGCAGTGCGACCCACCATTCCAATCGTGAATCTAAACCATCCAGTGACCCACTGAAACACACAAAAAATGTCATAAAAATTGGTCCAGTCGTTTAGGCAGTTTTTAATTTCGGTTTTCAAGTAAACCTCCATTTCTAATTGTCTGATTTCGCTCATTTTTTGGTAATACCTACCTCGGTTTATTTTAATAGGATATACTGAGTTTCGTTGTGAAACATCGAACATTTTAACCACTAGAGCTGTTTTTAAATTCTCACTTCAGGTGAAATCCTACATCTCGTGGTTTTAGAGAGTCCAGTTTGTGAATTTAAACCATTCAGGGACCCATTCAAACACACACAAAAAAAAATCAAAATCAGTGCAGTCGTTCAGGCAGTTTTTAATTTCGGATTTCAAGTAAATCTCCATTTCTAATTGTCGCATTTCGCTCATTTTTGGATAATACTTATCTCAGTTTATTTTAATAAGATATACTTAGTTTCGTTGTGAAATATCGCAAAATGTGTCTGCTAGAGCAATTTTAAAATTGTCACTTTGGGTGAACTACTACACCTAATGGTTTTAGAGGTTCCAAATGTGAATCTACACCATCGAGAGACCCAATCAGACACACACAAAAAATTTAATCAAAATCTGTCTAGTTGTTTAGGAGGAGTAGAGTGATAAACATGTACAGAAGATATATATATATATATATATAGTGAGTGAGAGAAACGGGGGGAGATAAAAGTGTTAAAAAGGATAAAAAATCTGAATTTGACATAAAATAACAAAAAATTGTGATATAAGCAATATAGATCCTTCAAAGATACCGGTAACTTTGAATCATGGGAGAACAGTATTGTCAACCTATCACAATATTTCCACACTCTGCGATATTTGTGTTATGGAATGGTCAATGAACTGGCAGGCAGGTGACAAAGTGGCTTACATTTACATTCTTTCTACCCCTATTTAGAGTTACTTCTGTAATTGTAAGGTACAAACGTGTTTTCCAAATTTTTTTATTCAGCTTGTGAATTTGTGTTCAGTTGTGACTATGGTAATTTCAGTTTAACATGGTGTATATAACTGATCAGAGGGTATTTTTTACTTTTGACAAATTCTAAGGAGAAATCTTACAAAAAATTGTCGCCATAAATTTTGCTGTCACTTCCCTAATGTAACTGTCCAAAATAAGCGACAATTTCAAATCCTCGACCATTAGAGGAACTTACAGAATATATTCAAATTGTGATCTCCAGTATTTCAAGGAAGGAATTGAATAGCATGTTTTAAAATATTCTTTGCCAATATGAATTTCGTATTGAAGCTGAAGGAGGTAATTTTGAACATCTTGATGTTAGATGTTGCAATACAAGAAAAAACTTACTCGTACACGAATGTAGTCAGTAATGCAATCTTCTTCTTCTTCCTTCCAAGTATTAGGCCAAGGCCTGTTACGATCCTATAGAAAATTTTCCCTCCAGCATTTCATAGGACAGCCCAGAGATCTTCGTCCTCTTGGTATATAATTATAAACAGCTTTGGGGATCCGATTTGAACTCATTCTTTCAAGATGGTGTTTCCAATTTAGTTGGTACTATTTAATATATTCCAAAATTGGCGTAGTCTTCAATTCTTTTAAGATATCGGTGTTCCTTTTCCGATCCCATCTGGTGTAACCCGCTGTCTGGGAAATTCTCGTATAAGACTTGAAAGCATAATAATAGTCCCTTCGATTGGTTGGTGGCCGAAGGAAGCAATCGATTGCATTTTATATAGTTTATAACTAGAGCGAGGAATTATATGAAGAAAATTATACTAAAATATGAAATCATAATAGCAAAATATGAAAATTATGAAAATTAGGACACAAAAATATTATGAAGCTACTATTTTTTCAACTTTTTACACATATTTATATACAGAAGCCCTGTATAATATATGGGTATACATACAAGCACACAAATGAGACAGAAGACCTTTTTGTAGCTCAAGAAATCAAGAGTTTCACTGTATTTCCATTTTAATTAATTTTTCATTACTTCTGACTCAATATAAAATACCATTTAATATAATAAATTTTGGAATTTTTAACATTATGAGGTTTTATTGATTCTTATCAATAAAATATCATGTTCATGATTTGAAGCAATTTTAATGGCTCACATTGAAGTATATCGTGCTAACAAGCCGGAAGGTCGTGGGTTTGAGTCACAATGGGGTCAGGTTTTTAGTTGGACCAAACCTTCTGGCGGGATCATAGCCCTAGAGTCTACTCAGCTCTTAATTGAAATGAGTACCAGACGCATATTCTGGGGCAAAGGGGCCATCACGCAGGACTGAGAACCCAGTGGACATCCCTTGGAGATTGTCTAGAAATGTGGAAGTCTCAACATCCATCTACCCCAAGCCTGTAGTTTGACACTTTATTTCAATAAATTAATACTGAGTTTATATAAAACGTGATCAATTAATTTATCTAATGATATTTAATTACAAAATCCAAACATAAATAAAAAAAACAAACATAGTAACTGTTGTAACTTGCTTCCATCGGATATACCACTGACAAAATTTAGAGTAGGTACAGTTTGGATGACTTCTATTTACCTTGCATAAAGATAATGAATTCCAGTATATATAAATGCCACATTAACATTAAATTGGATGGGTCAGAACACACATAGACCAAGTCCTAACTAACTAACTCACTGGCACAATCGAACCCGTAGGTTCATGAACACACGGACATAAGCTCTCCATACATCCCTATCCTGAGCCAATGTTTTCCAATCATCCCCTCTATAATCTTTCCCTCAAATCATGGTTAATGTTATTCTCCCACTTCATTCTTGGTCCACCAACTGGGCGTTTTCCCTCTGGTTTTCCTTCAAGAAGCTTCCATGCACGTCTTTCATTTCCCCATTTGTGCCACATGCCCTGCCCATCGCAGTACTATATGTCATATTTGGAGAAAAAAGATGTTAAAATAAATTAATCCACAAATAATTCTAGGGAGTATTTCAAAACTCTCTTTGCAATTACAATTATTTTTAATCCTATACATTACACGTATGAACATAGTGAAATGTAGTTAGAATTATTTTAACATTAGTTTTTCCATGAAACTTGCCTGAACACAGTATATATGCATGTGCTTTGAATAATCAAATTTTCAATTCTGTTCATAATACACAGTTAGGAGCTTCTTATATATTTTTTAACGCCTGTCTGTCAGAATTATTTTGTACGATCAAAAAGTATGCTCCACATTATATGATGTTATGGGAGCAATCATGTACTGCACTACATATATGATAGTTTGATGTGAGAATAATATTGGCTTTACCTACAAGAACTTTACAAATTTCATAAACTGTGGAACAAGACCTTATTTCACAGCACAGCTTCAAGTTTAGCAGCAGCAGTCTTACCTATATTTAAATCCTGTAATCCATTCATAAAATAAGGACTGTCCTTAGGTAGCAAAAAGGAATAGGTTTCTACCTGAGAAAAAAGAGTGGGTGGTTATTATTCTAACATTGTTATTCTACTTATTCATGTTCTTGTCACATATTAGGAAATCCCTGTTCTTTTTCTGTAGTTTCGGACAAAAGCCTCCACTTGGTCATTCCATCTCCCCTTTTTTCAATTATTTCCTTTATTTATCTTGTTCCAGATGGGATACTTAGGACTTTTCGCTGTCTACCATATTACATTGTCAAAAAATTTCGAAACTGCAGTCACTCCAAAAATGTTTTTAATGAATTAGTAGAAATTTCATTTTAAAAAATTGAAAGTTGAAAAATATGAAGGAATATTAAATGTTTACAGAAATATGAACATTTCGCCAAAATATTATGAAATATGAAAAAATATGAAGGTCTTATTTGATTCTACATATCATAAAATGTAAAGATACTTTGTCTCAGCGCTCTCTGACCAATAGTTTAAAACATGAAATTTCATAAAAATCCTCGCTCTATTTATAACCTATGGTCATATAATTTGTAACCTGTGGTTCATTCTAACATGCATAGTATATTATTTCCTTAACAATAATAATTCTTTATTTTAGAGAATATATATTAAATTATGTTTAAACAGGAGATGAAAGATGAAATAAAGATGGAACCAGAGGAATATGTTCATATTAAACAAGAAGTTGAAGATGATGTAACTCCCACGGAGTCAGAGGTAAGGTATGCTTTTTATTTGTAAACCTGCTCATTTATCCCTTTTACTTTTTACATGACTGGATCTTAAAGATGTTTTAAATATTTAGAAGAGAATAATGTATTGAATGGGTTGATTTTGCTTACTAGTAACATTTTTACTGGTTATCTTAAGAAAATAAGGGTTTATGGTAAAATGTAGGGAAAAATTCCAATCAGAGTAGGAGTTCGACACGGAGATTTCCCAGGCCCGCTTTTAATTTATTTATGAACAAATTTATAAAATATACATTAGACTTCAATAAATATATAGAATGGGTAATAAAGTCATGTATGCTTTTTATAAATGAGTTGGAGAAAATATGACTTATTTTAGGAATTCTCACTATGAGGTATATTCATTAAGGTAGAATATTTTTTATCACTCACCTCATATTGTGAATTATTGAACAATATGAGGTGAGTGATAAAAAATATTCTACCTTAATGGAGAAAATATGTTTATACGAGGGCGGATCGGAAAGTAACGCACAATAATTTTTTTCTGCCTTGGTATTGCAGCTAGAATGTTGAAATTTCACAGAGATATAGTTTGAAGTTTTCACTACAGATGGTATTTTTTTCTCAGGTGCACCTCTTGCGAGAGAAGCTTGAACTATGCAACAAAGATGGCGCGCATGCTACAGTCGTCCACCTGTGAGGAACAGAGAAGTGTTGTTCGATTTTTGTGGGCCAAAGGGCATAAACCCAGTGAAATTCACAGGGACATGCGTGGCGTGTATGGGGATGATTGTATGGACCATAGCAATGTCTTCCGTAAAGTTAGTGCTCGCTGGGTGCCTAAGAACCTGACAGACGACCACAAGGGCCAGCGAATGATGGCAAGCTTGGACCACTTAACGCGGTACACTGCACAAGGACATGACTTTCTGGAAGGAATCGTCACAGGTGATGAGTCGTGGGCGTACCACTACACGCCCGAAACAAAGCAGGCATCAGCAGTGCGCAGATGGCTACACTCCAACCAAACGGACTTCTACGAACAGGGCATATTGAAACTGGTAACACGATGGGAAAAATGTGCTGAGAAAGTTGGTGACTATGTCGAAAAGTAGGTAAAAGATGTAAGTTCATTTGTGATTTTTTTCCTTTTTTTTACTATTAAACTTTAAAAAAAAATTATTGTGCGTTACTTTCCGATCCGATCCGTCCCTCACAGGTGGACGACTGTAGCATGCACGTCATCTTTGTTTCATAGTTCAAGCTTCTCTCGCAAGAGGTACACCTGAGAAAAAAATACCATCTGTAGGGAAAACTTCAAACTATATCTCTGTGAAATTTCAACATTCTAGCTGCAATACCAAGGCAGAAAAAAATTATTGTGCGTTACTTTCCGATCCGCCCTCATATCTCACCTCATAAAGTTCTACAATACCAGTTTCAAAAATCATTTCACCTTCATCTTTAGTCAAACTAAAGTTCCATGTTTTCATCATACCAGTTTCAATGGTCATTTCACCTTCATCTTCAGTCAAACTTGGAGTTTGACTCATCTCCGGAGATTGACTGAAGATGTAGGTGAAATGACCTTTGAAACTGGTATAATGAAAACATGGAACTTAATGAGGTGAGATATAAAAACATTTTCTCCAACTCCTCTATAAATTGAAAGCACCTCATAGTGTTACTTCCCACTTAAATTTTGATTAAATTATATGCTTTACCTGGTTCTGATGGCAGATAGAGGATAACTTGGAAAGATTACACTGGTCAACATGATTTTTGTCTCATGGGTACCAGTTGTTGTCTTAATGCAGTTTTTTATCATGTTTTCAAATATGTATTTGGAATTAATCCCAATGAGCTAACTCAGGAATTTTCAGCTATGGAAAAGAGATATCAAGGCAAATGGAAACTTAATATGCTGGCCGATTATTGTTGGACATCAAGAGGGATGCTCCACAGCTGAAATACAGCAGAAAATTGTTATTTCTTACTTTCTTGGTGAGTTCAAATGTTTGAATATTGTGTAGTTACGAATGTAGAAAATATGAAAGTGTTTCAAATTATAAATTCCTGTCTCTCGGAAACCTTGTGTGATGGAGAAAAGCCGATATCATATTTGAATTCAGGAGAAAAAATACTATCAGCATCACATATTTTTCTTTCTGAGACAAAAAAAGTTTCTTTTTTGTTGCTCAGTGTTATTATACAGTATAGATTCTATCTTGATCAAATTAAATTTGAAGAGAAAAATATATGCCTAAATCAGAATTTGAACCCAATGTCTCTGGTTATATACACCAGTGCTCTACCATCTGAGCTAGCAAGCATCTGATTTATTCATAAATTTTCTCTATACTAATATGATTCTCGCTTGCCAGATAGCAGTGAACTTTGTTCAACTAATGTCATAGTGGCTTATTAAATAAGAAGACTTTTAAATGGGATCAACATCACATTTATAGCCAATGAAGCATAAATTCATTGTTTTTAAATATTTATCACTGCTCTCTGAATGACAAATTAAATTTCAAGAAAGAAATATATATCTAAATCAGAATTTGAACCCAATTACTCTAGTTCTGTACACCAGATTAAAATTTTTTATGTATAATGTTATGTCCAAGGGCAGGTCTTTCACTGCAATCATGCTCTGTTTTGAAGGTTTACTAGAGAATTATAGGTGTGATAGCTTCCTGTTGTTTTCAACACCGGAGGATGATAATGATGGTGATGACCAGATGATGTTCAGATACTGTTTGGGCCTCAAAGCTTCCTGAAATTTTCTTACAGGTGAGGAAAACCCAAAATAAAAACCCTAACCCAGGAAGCTTGTCCCGACTGGGAATCGAAACTGGGCCTGCTGTGTGACTGTGCGATGAGACCACAGCAGTGGACCAGATTAAAAATGGTATCCATTAACATGAATGGTATCCTGATAAATTATTGGATTGCAATAACTTTATTCTCATTTTCCTCTAGTAAAATATTAAAATAAATAAATACTTTGGCAGGTGCTATTGTCCTCAATTTGGTTAAAGTTTTTAAAACTGTAGGCCTTTCAGAAACTGGATTCCATCTTCAGCAGAAGATGTGTGCCTACTAACTTTAAAGAATTGCACGTGGTACATAGTTATTCAATTTATGTCTGACTCAGGATTAATATTTTCATTACGATTAGTAACCAAGTATATGCAGCTGAAGGTTTGGGGTTTGATTCTTGGTTCATGCAGGAATTTTTCTCTTTATCACTGATTAAAATAGCTTTAGGTGTGTAATATTATTTTACTTCATTGATGATGATGATCATGAATAGGTTTACAATGTATTATCACATCTTCCTGTGACCAACGTTTTACACTCTTATCCTTTCCCTCCATATTTCTTCGGGGCACACCGTGGCATAGTGGTTAAGGCAATATGCTACAAGCCAAAAGATCGAGGGTTTGAATGCCAGTGAGATTAGGATTTTTAAACTAACCCAAACCTTCTGGTGGCACTATGGCCCTGTGGTCGACTCAGCCTCTAATGGAAAAAGGGTATCAGATGCTTGTTTTGGGAATTAAAATTTTTAGTTGATTATCTACACTTTATGGATCTCAACTAACCTATAGTGCACCTTGCTTATGAGTAACAGTGACTGTCACACAAGGCTGACAACCCGGCTGACATCAAGTGCCAATTGTCAAGAAAAAGTTTGAGCCTTAACCTCCTACTACTCCTAGGGTCTCCTAAAGCCTATGGCAGAATCACTTTACTTTTCCAAATTTCTCTATCTTCCCGGATCCGGTCTTGCAATCGTTTTTCATTCATCACTTTCCTTACATCCTGCAGCCAAATGATTTTTTGTATACTTCTACCTCTCCTTCTCGCTGGAATCCAATAAAAAAATGTTTTCGCTAACCTTTTATCATCCATGCCATTGAATTGTCGGTATTTTCATAATTCTTTAAGTTAATTTTCTTTGATGTTTTTATTATTAATTTAACATTTCTCAATGAAAGATAAATTAAATTTGAAGAGAAAAATTTTCGCCTAGACCGGGACTCGAACCCGGGACCCTTGGCTTTCCGGGCCAAGTGCTCTACCAACTGAGCTATCGAGGCGAGTTACGATCTAGACGCAAATTTTTCTCTTATATACGTTGTAATTCCCTATCGCCAAATGCTTTTGAAACCATTGTTTCTATCTTTGCAAAGATAGAAACAATGGTTTCAAAAGCATTTGGCGATAGGGAATTACAACGTATATAAGAGAAAAATTTGCGTCTAGATCGTAACTCGCCTCGATAGCTCAGTTGGTAGAGCACTTGGCCCGGAAAGCCAAGGGTCCCGGGTTCGAGTCCCGGTCTAGGCGAAAATTTTTCTCTTCAAATTTAATTTTCTTTATTTATATGTTCCCTACTCAATTTTTTATTCAGTCCTGTTTAGTACATCTGTCATAAGAAATCCATATTTATATAATGGATAATAATTTTGATTGCTAATTTTGATTTAGTTTCCGGTCCATTTGTAGCCTGACTTTCGACTGTAGACTGATCCATATTTATTTTAGTTTCTTGAAAACTACTCCCATTCCATACTTTTCCATTTAATATTACTGTTGATGTTCTTCCTCTGTTGCTCTGTTTAATATCATATTGCATAGAATTTTTATTAATTTCAACACCTAAGTATTCAAATTCATTGCATTCTGTATCACATCTCATATAGAATGTCTTTTCAGAATTAATCCCCATTTAAGTTACTCTTCTATCAATTTTCTGAATCATCATATTCTTGACCTGTTATTATTTGGTTATCGGCAAACAGCAACGTGTTAATTGATGAGTCAAAATATTTATGTATAGAATGTATGACATACAGCAATTTAATGTGATTTAAAATTTCACTTCTTGTTGAACAGGACATGCAAATTGAAGTAAAGAAAGAAGTGGAACAAATTCACCATGTTCAAATTAAAAGTGAATTTAATTTTGTATCTTCCATAGAACTGGAGGTAAGTTTGCTGTTATATTCTGAATGACAGGTCAGTATTGATTTTTTTTTCCAATCTATGGAATGAAGGGCATGGAAGGACCTTGGCCTAACAGCTGGATGTTGGCTTTACAGTCATATAAGCCATTTGCAGAAGCGGTTGTGGATGTTCTTCTAGCCAGTTTGAGAGACATGTGGTCGCCAGTAGTTATATCTTGATTTTTCAACCTGGAGCAGCAACTTATTGTAGCTACCCACATTTCTCATGATGCTAGCTGGGCAATGGGTCCTAAACTAGCCAAAATTCCATGAGAAAATTGATTCTCCCATGGGGATTTTAACTATTCTATCTCCCATAGTTCTGTGTGAAGAGAATTTACCATAGACTATTAGGGTATGGTGCAGGACCAATTCTGATTTAGGTAGCTTTTATATATATATATATATATATATATATATATACGATGATGGATCAGAATGGGCTAATCATCTATCACCTTAAATTAAAATTAGAATAGGTTCTATTTTTAATACTAATATAATAATAACAAATTTTATTCAGAATAAATTTGTGTACACTGTATTTGCACTCAATAATCTGGTAAAATATCTGAAGAAATTAATTAATGAATTCGGAGTACAAACAACTATTATTGTGGATCTGTAAAACATTTGGGATATATGGAGAGCTTATGTCTGCATGGCCATGGACATAAGGGTTCGATAGTGCAATTGAGTTTTGTATGTGTTTATACATATACATACACAATATCTTTTTAAAAGGTTTCTTCATCTTCTTCACCCTTTTTCTTCACAGCATCAGGATTGCTCCTATCCACTTCTTTCCCTTTCAAATATTTAACATTCAGGTACCTATTCTCATATTCTTGCAAAGTTGTCTCCAAGGGATCTGTCTTGAGTTTATGAGGTAATTCAGTGTTCTTTAAATCCAAGGTTAACCCAGTGTGAGGGATTAGCACAACAACTGGGTGATTTTTGAAGATCCCATTGCCTTGCAGTCATTTGATTTTCTGTCAGGGTTTACTCCCTTACCCTTTGAATACTCCTCTTCACTGGAAGGCAGCAGTCTGATTTTCTATCAGTTTTCTTTTTTAGCCTCTAAAGATCCCTCTTCACTGCAAGGCAACGGCTCCCTCTTCCATTCCCTTAGAGGTTAAGAGTGCATCTTCCGCTAGTTTCACCATATCAAAGAACTCCTACTCTGCTGAAACTACCATTGAGGTCTTCAACCTGGCAAGGGACCCTCACAAGGTACTCTCAGTTAGAGCCACCTGAACCAAAGTTTTTTTAATGAGATATTATTCCTCTCCTCCTCCTTTTACTTCCAGGTTTGGGACTGGCAACGGCAGAGTTTTTATAACATTTAATAGATAAAATAAATAATTGAATTTGCAGCTTTTAGCTACTTTCTTTTACATATTCGCCAACTTTTTCAACACATTTCTCCCAATCCTGGTATCAATTTGAATACCCTGTTCTTAGAAGACCATTTAGTTGGAGTATAGCTAGCTATCTGCAGAAAACTGATTGCACTTCTGTGTCTGTCTCAAAGGGATGGCTGGCCAGGAATTTCTTCATGGGACCAAACAGATGAAAGTCTGGACTGTAGGTGGATGCTGGAATACCTCCCAACTAAATTTGATTTTCTTAAGGACAGAAGCTGCAACATGGTGGCAAGCATTGTTATGAAGATGTTTGACATCGTAAGCATTTATGTTACAATGTTTATTATGAAAGGCAAGATGCAACTTTATCAAAGTTTGAATGTAGGCTGCAGCATTCATACTGGTACTGTGTTAAGCAAAGTTCACCAATGTGACACAATGCATATCTTCTTCTTTTGCTAAACTGTCTGCTATTTTGTTACGCTGAATTTCTACATGTGCAGGAGTCCACTGGAAGTGTATTTCAATTTTTTGAGATATTTCTTTGAGCTGTTTCAATATTATAACTTGTACGGGATGGAAGAGCTTATTTTTGGATAGAACTCTTAGGGCCGCATGCAAATATATTAGTCTCTACTCAAATTACTTCCAATCACTGGTGAGCTGACTCACCGTGAGCAAGTACAAAGATCGAATTAGCTACCCACTAACTGGTCATGCATGAAAGTTGTCGTTTTCGTAATATTGGCAAGAAATTACCCAGAATTCTCAGCGATAAAACCACTTCCGTTATTTTCGTCTGCTATAGAGGAATGCATTTACGCTTGCAAATAATACCGTATACAACGACGTCTACATCGTGCAATATTATGCTGATTCTCCTGTTCTTCCAGTTGAATTCTTTGGTAGACTCTATCAAATTCCTCTTCTCCGCGTATACCGAAAACATGATCGAAGTCTTCAAGGTCCGACATCTTGGATAAAGCAGCAAGGTATGCGGCAAGGTTTCAAACTACATCGGTTCCCTTCGGGATTCTCACGATAAGTTTCTATCTTAAGTTACCTCGTCAGGTAGCTTACGAATTTCAACAATTATTATCGCATGAATAGATTTCTGAGTAAGCAAAATCATATTAGGATAAAACTTTCTCAGCAGAGAACGCCTTTTACGGTCTAATGCGTTCAAAGATTCAACCCTTAAATAACTATCTAATTTCTCTTTAAAATTTTAAAATCTTCCTTTATTTAATTTACAGTAATAGTTCTTTATGATTCTTCTTCTTCTTCTTGCTCTTAAGCAAATAAAATTTTATTACCTTACCTCATAATCTTTTTCTTCTTAGACTAGTTTCTGGACCTTCTTCAGTTCCATCATCATTATTTTCATGACCGTTGTTTTGTCGTCCTGAAGAACCACCTCTTGCAATGCAAAAATACTGATGATAGAACCAAAGAAGGTCCCGAAACTAATCTAAGAAGAAGAAGATTATGAGGTGAGGTAATAAAATTTTATTTAAATATTAATAATTATTTCATTTATTTTAGGTTGAAGAGAATAAAGAATGTTGTGAAAACAAGGAGGAAGACGTAGAGGAGAATATGTTGCTTTGTGAAACAGTTTTAAAAGAAGAAACTGATGTGTGTGAGACAAACCAATGGAAAATGTGTGAACAGCAAAATCTTAAAGTGGATTCTCAATTATCATCCAATAACTTATTTAAAAAATGTAGTTCTAAAAATGTATCTCTTGGTACGAAACATTTTCTTTGTATAATTTGTAATAAGTCATTTTCTGGAAGGTCTGCTCTGACCCATCATATACGAATACACACAAATGAAAGACCTTTTGAATGCAACACATGTGGAAAATCTTTTACTCAGAAGTGTTATCTTACTGCTCACTTAAACACACATTTAAATATAAAGCCTTTTAGATGTACTTTATGTAACAAACCATTTTCTGATAGATCTGGTGTCTACACGCACATGCGTACGCATACAAATGAAAAACCTTATGGTTGTACTTTCTGTAACAAGAGATTTTCTGGTAAATCTGCGCTCACAAAACATATACGTACTCATACAAATGAAAAACCATTTGCATGTACTTTTTGTAGTAGAGCTTTTACACAAAAATCTAATCTATTTGTTCATATACGTACACATACAAATGAAAAACCATATTCATGTGACACATGCAATAAATCTTATTCTGATAAATCCACACTTACCAAACATACACGTATTCATACAAATGAAAAACCTTTTATTTGTAATTTTTGTAATAAACCATTTTCTGATAAATCTGATCTTAGGCGACATATACGTACACATACAAAAGAAAAACCATATTCATGTAATATTTGTAATAAATCATTTTCAGATAGGTCTACAGTTAAAAAACATAGACGTACTCACACTAAATCTGGTCTACCAGATAAGCCCTCCTTGATAACTAACTCTAACTCACTAGCACTATCAGATCCATAGATTCATGGCTGAACAGTCATAAGCTCTCCACACATCCCTTCCTGGGGTAATGTTTTCCAATCTCTCCTGTTTAATTTACTTCCTTCAAATCATTATTAATGTTATTCTCCCACCTCATTATTGGTTTACAACTGGGTGTTTTCCCTCTGATTTTCCTACAAGAAGCTTCCACGCCATTCGTGCAAATGTCCTGCCCATTGCAGTTCAAAAGACTTAACTGTTCTTATTATATCTGCTTTCCTATAAAGATCATGTAGCTCAAACTGAAATAGCCCATGGCCAGAGAACCTAATGGGGGACTATTTTACCCCAGTGGAACCAATATCCACATTTCTTGATGGTTGTATTTTTACTGTGAAAGATAGTCACTCTTTCAACCAAGGTACATTTTTTGTCTGTCTTATTATTTTCGACCTGCCCCAGCATTGGTAATCCTTTCGGCAGAAGTGCTAGTTTATGTTGATAATTGCCATAAAGTTTTTGTTAAATTTTACCTTATAAAGATTACATATGTTGATCCAAATGGTCTAGTGGTTACCATGCTTGCTTTTTGTTTTTAGGTTCATGTGTTCAAACCTGGCTGGAGAAATGGGATTTTTTTATTTTTTTAATATAATTTTTCAGATTGTTATAACTGGTGTTATATTGATTTGAATATTCAAACTGTATAATTAAGTATTATAGACTGCAATGGGCAGAACTTGTGGCATGGAGGAGGGAATGAAAGATGGTCATTGGAAACATGAATGAAATGGGAGAATAACATTAACCATAATTTAAGGGAGGTAGATATCGAAAATGATCATGACAAAAAATTTATATATATATATGTCAATTCTCAAGAGACTGCATTTTTATTTTTTCAGTACCAAACTCGGCATATAGTGATCAATTAATAAACAAATGTCCAGTCCGTTAACCAGCAAAAATCAGAATGTCAGGAGTAGGAGTTCACCTGAAATGAAAATTTAAAAATTGCTATAGTGGTCTCAGTTTACAATTTTTTGCAATTAAACTCAGCTTATGCCATATAAATAAAGTGAAGGAGGTATTCTAAAAAAAAAACCAACAAAATCTGACCATTAGAAGTGTGTTTACCTGAAACTCCAAAATTTGAAAAAATGCTCTAGGAACCTCTATGTTTGCTTTGTCACAACGTATCTATTTACCATACAATTTAATTACACTTAAATTGGCAGTGTGTCTTATAAGATAAAATGGTTTAATTTATTTAACATTTTTAATGTGTTTTGCACTCTTTTAACTTTACTATCTAACCTCTCTTGGTTAACTCTTGTTTTTTTTTCGACCCCGACGCTATTAGGGCATCCGAGGGCTAGGGAGTCTTTCCTATCTTCCATTTCTTCTTTCCTTTATTTTCTTTTCTTCTCCAGAAAAGCCTGACCAGAGGCTATAAGATGGCAGCCCCATCACTGGTCTTGCCTTCCTTTGGCCAGCAACCAATCGAAAGGACTATTATTAAGCTTTTTTAGTCTTATACGAGAATTTCCCGGAGGGAAAATTTTCTATAGGATCGTAACAGGCCTTGGCCTAATACTTGGAAGGAAGAAGAAGAAGAAGCTCATCTAGGGGATATGTGGATGGCGACCACAAGGTGCCCAAGCTGTGCAAAACATTTCTTCCACTTACTTGTGTTTTGCACTCTTTTAACTTTTCTATCTAACCTCTCTTGGTTAACTCTTGTTTTTTCGACCCCGATGCTATTAGGGCATCCGAGGGCTAGGGAGTCCTTCCTTTCTTCCATTTCTCCTTTCCTTTATTTTCTTTTCTTCTCCAGAAAAGCCTGACCAGAGGCTATAAGATGGCAGCCCCATCATTGGTCTTGCCTTCCTTTGGCCAGCAACCAATCGAAGGGACTATTATTATGCTTTCAAGTCTTATACGAGAAGTTCCCATAAGGAAAATTTTCTATAGGATCGTAACAGGCCTTGGCCTAATACTTCGAAGGAAGAAAAAGAAGAAGAATGAACTAATAGAAAAATTAATCAGTGAAATTTATTTTAAATTTCTGTAAAATTATATAACAATGTGCTATAATAACTTATGGTTAGGTATGTTTTGTTTTCACTGCAATCTGACACATTTAAATAAGCTGGCATAAGAAATTGACTTTTGCCAGAATGGTTAACGAAAGGAAGATATACATTCCTTAAACCAGCAACTTGCTAGAAAATTCACTTAGTTTATGCAGTTCCTGCAATTTTTTAATATTCATTTTTTTTATTTCAAAAAGTTTTTGTTATTTCATGAAATATCTTTTGAGATGTCAGAGTTTGACTTTGTTTGGAACATGGTACTTTTTGTTAGGTTTTCAACCCATGAATTTCTTTAGTTCATTGACAAGCTTGTAAAAATTAGTTACCTAGATTGATTATTTTAGTGAATTATTTAAGTTTATCAATTGATATTTCTATCTGTAACACCATATTTTTATTATCTGGCATTGGTTGGGTCAAATTTTGTGCCAAAAAGGCACAAATCAGTTTAACAACCCTGAAAACTATGGATTTGACCACTTTAAACAACTTATTTTTCATCACTTCTCACCCTCCTTAACCAAGGTCAAACTTGGGCTTAAATACCATCTGCTAAGTGATCCCAAAAATATGGATTTGTTACTAATATCCTTAACTTCAATTATTTAGAAATCTCCTTCCCTCCTCATAAGAGTGCTTGTTATATTTGATTGCTCAAAGAATTTTTTCCATATTGTAAGTTATATGTATACTGAGTTTGGTTGAATTATACTTGAACACATATAGGTCACTGTTGATCATTTTTCCATTTTAACCCCCCTCCTCACCCCCATTAATATTTGGCCAGAGTATTTTATCCATTATAGTTACTTTTTGTATTTAATTTATTTATTAAATTTGGTTGAAATTGCTCCAGACATTCGAGAGTTATGCCAGAACTTACACACACACACACACACACACACACATATATTAGGGTGTCCAAAAAAATCGAAGTTTTTTATTTTTAACACATACCCTCTTAATTTATATTTATAATGTTAAAACAATTGTATGTACAATTTGATGTACATAGGTCCATGGCAACTCTTGCCGACTTGCTTCGAAACATGTCAGTACTTGCTAACTTTGAAAAGAAAATTTGAACAGTGTTTTTTTAATTATAAAATAGTAAATAGTTATACATTTTGAGCATGTTGATGTTTTATTTACTAAATAAACTTTATTTCTAGAATCTATCTATACTAACCCAGTAAAAACTTTAATGTCTTATCTTTGGCATGAAGTCGGCATGGGTTGTCATGATCCAATCGCAATAATATTTGTTATTTGAGGTATTAAGGTCAGACAGAAAAAATGGAGGGTGACAGTATTTGATTTTGCAAAAAAACTTCCTTTATGTCTTGGGACACCCTGATATATACATTATTTATATGTGTATAGATTTGTTAACACACACACTACTAGATCACAAAAAAAAAAAGACATCTTAGAAGGATTACACATGGAACCTTTAGAAAACAAAATTTCTGATTATAAGTCAAGATGGATGCAACATGTTCATCGAATGGAAAAGTCACAGGATACCCAAACAAATGTTAAGATATCGATCTGCAGGAAGAAGAAGGCCAGGACGTGCACTCAAAAGACTTCTGGATGGTGTTTCTCACAAGGTCGAAACAGGTCAACAAATGGCCTAAATTCGTGAATGTACTATGATGATGATGAACTTTTTTTAAAAAATCCATATTTATTTTATAATGCTGTATTTCAAATGTGAGAGAGGGATGTTACTTTATAAGACTGGTCTTTGTTACTTATGTTTGTTGTACATAAATAAATATACTACGATTTATAGAAAAAAAATAAGTTTTTTTTTTTTTCCTGATATCGAGAGCTGGATGTTATAGTAGTAATGAAGACTAGAAGACTACGATTACTTGATCATTTCATCATCTTACCCATCATGGGTCCTGGCTGTCCAGAGAAGTTTTCTCCATTCATTCCAGTTCCTTGCCGCACCCATCCAATTTCTTATATCAGTTGCTCTGGTATCTTCCTTTACACCATCCTCCCATCTGCATTTTGGTCTTCCTCTCTGCCTGCATCGTCCTGGTTCAGATCAGAGAACTCTACTAGCTGCTCTTGATTCCTCCATTGTTATTAAATATCCACACCTGTTATAGCTCTTGTGGATTATTATTATTATTATTATTATTATAATCATTATTTAGCAGGTTTCACAACACATTCATGCACCCAATTAATCTACTGTTATTTTCCTCCACATCTCTCTGTCATTCAAATCTCCATCTAATCCTTTTTCTCTTATGCCGCCCAAAACACCATCAACCCACCTGATTTTTTGCTGTTTTCTTCTTCTTCTTCTTCTACTAAGTGGCACCCATTCTAATATTCTTCTTGGGAATCTGTCTTCAGTCATTCTTTTTACATGACCATACCATTTTGTTGTTTGCCATTATTATTATTATTATTATTATTATCATTGTTATTATTATTTTTGTTTTTTATTGTTTTTGCTGTTATTATTATTGTCATTATTTTGTTTTTTTATTGTTTTTGTTGTTGTTACTATTATTCTTATTATTAAATTATTATTATTATTATTATTATTATGTCGTTAGAACTTATTTCACAAGTTCTCGTTCCATTACTGATAGACTAATACTAAAAGGCCTACCCATAGCATATCTTAATTTATTACATTGCTACAGGTCTACAGGGGCCATATAGTAAGTGATGGAGGGCTGTATCTGGCCCACATGCCATAGTTTGGATGCCCCTGTTATATAACAATCTGTCTCTCAGACTTTCTGTACAAGGGAATTTGAGACTGGTGTCCAGACTTTTCGAGGATCTTTCAGGCCAGAAAGCTGTTGCCAGTAATCATGTCTAGTGGGAAGCTCTTACTTTTGCCCTATGCTCCTAAATAGAGCTATAGGATCATGATGATGATGAAGATGAATTATCGACGAGAAAAAATATATTGTTGTTTTATAATGGTTGCATTTGGGATCATTTAACCTGTTTTGCTTCTTGCTTCCTAGTAAATAAGAGATAATTTTTTATTTTGTTATGCTTCCTTTTTTTGTTTGGTGCATGTAAATAGGTTCTTTTTTTCATCAATGAACCTGGTAACTTGCATAAGAGACAATCTTCAATGCTATAGATTCAAATCTTGTAGAGATAGATAAGACCTTAACTCCAAGTGGCCTCTACCCATGTGAGATCTTCATAGATTTGGGTTGGTTAATGACCTTTCAGCTGTCCTATGACTTACCAACCAGTTAAAGGCATGTTGCCTTGATGCAAAGCTATAGGACTTGTGGAGGAAGAAATTTTCTCATGGAATTTTGGTCAGAATGGGACCAGTGTCCACCAGCATCATTAGGAATTTGGGTAACTATGGTAAGTGGCGGCTCCAGGTTGAGAAACTAGCTATAATGGCTAAGAGACCTGATATGCCGATCATATGTCACCCCAACACTGATTGGATGACTGTCTACATTTGTAATTGATAACTATGGATGCGAGGCCAGCAGCAGGATGGTAGGCTAAAGGGCTTTTAGTTTTAATAACTTCAACTGCTAAAGAACATCGTTCTCGGTGATGTAGGGGTTACGTTCCTTGCTCTGATCCCGACAGGCACGGGTTCAAATCCGGTCGGGATCAAGGGATTATTTTAGGATGGAAAATTCCGAGGGACAGTTCCTCCGGAAGGGACTTTATGTCGTGGATTCCGAGTCTGAAGACTTTGGGCTCGTAAAAAAGAATCTCAAGTCTAAATTAGTACCTTTGAACAAAATTTAATCAGCATTTTCAAACTAAGTAATAATTTAGTTGCCTTCTAGATGTGTCTTTAAGGTGATCTGATAATTATATGTCACTCATTGTCATCTGTAGAGAATCAATACTTTTAAAATTCTTGTTGAACCAGATGAACAACAACACACCCTCTGTACAAAATATAACCGAATAATCTAATACCATTTTATATCTTGAAGATGAACACGAATGGAAAATGAAAGATGGTTATAGAAACTGTCAGAAAACCAGAGGAAAAACGCCCATTAAGTAAATCAAGAATGAGGTGGGATAATAACATTAACCACGATTAGAAGGAAGTAGATTATATAGAGGATGATTGGAAAATATTAGGTGTATGGAGAGCTTATATCCTCACGGCCATGAACCTAATGATTCGATATTGCCAGTGAGTTAGTTAGATGGAACATGTTTCTGAAAGGTCTAAAATGAGGCATAAGTGATGAGTTTAATTGAAATTTTAATTCTTTGAGGACGACTGAAATATCTGGTATGCATTTTAAGATTTTAACATTTTTTCCGTAGAGAAATATGCTTAACTAAATCAGCTTGGCTAAATAAGTCCTAATAGGGAGCATCCTTTTCTCACGTAGGAATGTACGAGTATAGACTAGACTGGAATAGCTGCTAAAGAGCTAAACAAAAACTAAGTAAAACAAAAATTGTAAAAAAAAGTTCACGTCTTCTTCAACTAATAAAACTTTTAAAACACTAGACATATCGGGACTACTCCCATCCTCAGCAGAAGGTTACTGTCTTCCTCAACCAATAAACTTTTAATACACTGTATATCTTTCGGAACTAGTCTCATCCTCAGTAGAGAGTTTCTGTCTTTCTCAGCTAATAAAACTTTTAAAACGTTATGTACCCAAATGGAAATTAATGTTTATAGACAAGTAATCTGTAGGTAATGGTTAACGAACTAGAGAGAAAAAATTAATCGGTACCGGGATTTGAATACAAGGTCTCAAGCTTTGCGCGCTTGTGCTCTACCTTTAAATCTCGACTGAGGTGCATATTTCTCTCTCTAGTGACCTTATTACTGTGGACTTGAGACCGGAACAGGTCGCATTGACCTAATCCTGGAAAGGAAGAAGAAGAAAAAGTTACCTTATTCTCTATTCGTTTTATTTCGTTAGGTGAAAAAATGGGGAAGTTAGTGTACACTAGGTTAGTTTACAGTTTATTGGATAATTTGGTGCGTGATAGAGATAAGTTTTCTATTTCGTTTGAACAATGACTAATCTTATTTACTTTTATAAATATGGTGATTTTTACGTTCATTTTATCTTAACTTCTCGTTCAATTTTAAGACATTTCTCGCATTATTTTTAGAAAATATCAACATATATAATTTTTCCCTCTAAGTAATTATTCGCCGTAGCCGAGTGGTTAAGGCAGGAAGCCTTGGCGCAGGGCTACGGGACTTGCGCTGGTTCGAGTCTCCATGGGGGAAGAAATTTTCTCATGGTATATCGGCCAGTATGGGTCCGATCCCACCCAGCATCGTGAGGCATTTGGGTAGCTATAATAAATAGCAGTTCCAGGTTGACCACATGTCACCCCTGCATTGGCTAGATGATCATCTACCTCTGTGATTGACACATGTGGATGTGAGGCCAGCAGCCAGATGGAAGACTAATGACCTTCTAGGCCTGTTGCGCCATGAAATTATTATAATTATTATTTATAATTATTCACGCACCGTTGCAATATTTGTAATTTCTTTTATTTCAATTTTTATAGGTACACTCTTGACATAGAATCCCATTTTGTAATAATCTTGTAGAGAGAATTGTGTGTAATAGGTGTTTCTTGTTTAAAATTAAGTTATTGTAAATTTCCTTGATTTTGAAAGACCAAGTACATTCTCATAAGTAATGCCACGAGTGATTTCCAAATTATCGATAAATTCACGACTCACGAAGTGAGGAGTGAATTTATCTAGAGAATTTGGAAATCAAGAGTGGCATTTGTTAGGACTATTTAACGAATAAAATAAAGCTGTTTACTCACAAATCATTATTTAACTACAGTTATTTAAAAATATTTTTATATTTAAAGTAAACGGTGATGTTTGAAAACTAATGAGAAACGATAGGTAGCCTACGCTTCTACTGCTTCTTTTGTTTATCACTGCAACCAGATCATACTATTTATTGCCAAAGGAACGCAATATTGTAAGAATGCTCTCTAGTGGAGAAAAAATGAAACACATCAATCTGTATATTAATTCATTTTTGACGTCGTATACATTTAAGAAAGTGCAAACAGTGGTTTCTTTTTTTGGTGGTATAATCAATTGCTACAAATGTTGACATGTAAGCACTATTATATACAATCTGGTAGCCGTATTTGTTATAGGCTCAGTCACTGCAAAATAACGGTCAGACCTGTTCAGAATATTAAAAAGGAGGAGCTTTGCTTAATATATGATAATCCTAACGTTGATAATTATTTCGTGAAACACGTCTCTGATTGGTTGTAATACAGAAATCATTGAAACGTGATTGGTCATTGACTCCCATTTGGGGCATGAGTTAAATAGTCTCTACAAGATAATCACAAATAAGTCAGTAGCAAGGCTATCTTCTTCTGCTGAGGATGGAACTAGTCCCATTCGTTTCATTAGTTGAGAGTGATTTTACAAGGTACCGAACTTTAGCGAATTCCGAAGAAATTGAGGTTGTTCTTATGAAACTATTTCAGAATATTTTTCACAGATCTTCACCGATCCTATTTATCAGGCATCGAAATTAACCACGACGTATATATATATATATATATATATATATGGGGCACGCCGTAGCGTAGTGTTAAGGCACTGCGCTACAAGCCGGAAGGTCGAGGGTTCAAGTCCCGGTGGGGTCAGGATTTTTAAACTGACCCCAAACCTTCTGGCGGCACTATGGCCCTGGGGTCGACTCAGCTTCTAACAGAAATGAGTACCAGACGCGTGTTCTGGGGGTAAAGGCGGTCGTCACGCAGGGCTGACAACTCTGCTGACATCAAGTGCCGATTGTCTAGAAAAAGTGGGAGCCTTAACCTCCTACTACCCCAAGGGCCTCACGAGGCCTGTAGTGGGATTGCTTTACTTTATATATATATTTGAGTGTGTCTATTAAACGCTCTAGCGGTCGCAATTTTTATTTTATTGAAATTAAACTTGACCTATACAATTCATTAAAAAATAATGTCGAGTCGTTAATTACCAAAATCGGACCGTTCTAGTGGTCAAAATTTTAGTTTTTTTTTTCAGAATATGTTATTGCAATAAAACTAGGAAGGTATTCTAAAAAATCAGCGAAATCCGACCATTAAAATTGCGGTTTTATCTGAAATCCGAAAATTTAAAAAAATCGCTTTTACATCCACCATATTTGCTTCGTCGCAATAAATCTGTTTAGGTATAATAGGCCTACAATTTAATAAATACTTAAATTGGAAACGTATCCTGTAATATACATTTGTTTAATTTATTTTATATTTTTAATAAAGTAATACATAAATGAATTAGTAGAAATTAAATTTGTCAACATCACAGTAATACACAGTTAATAATTCTAATAATTATTAATAAGTTTATGTTAAACTTAACATATGGTCTAAGTAATATTTAAATATTTCACTTCACAAATTTCGTGTTTTTCACGTACCAGGTTTCAAACGGAGTCCTATTCATCTTCAGTCAAATCTCCGACCATAGGCAGTACTGCCAACCGAGCCAATAATAATACTATCATACTTACTTACTCACTGGCACTATCGAACCCGTAGGTTCATGGCCGCGCGGACATAAGCTCTCCATACATCCCTATCCTCAGCCAATGCTTTCCAATCATTCCCTGTATAATCTACTTCCCTCAAATCATAGTTAATGTTGTTCTCCCACCTCATTCTTGGTCTACCAACTGGGCGTTTTCCTTCTGGCTTTCTTACAAGAAGTTTCCATGCACGTCTTTCATTCCCCATACGCGCAACATGTCCTGCCCATTGCAATTTACGAGACTTAACTGTTCTTATTATATCTGGCTTCCTATAAAGATCATGTAGTTCATTGTTAAGTAGCCTTCTCCATTCACCTGTCTGTTCATCTCTTTTTGGTCCAAAAATCCTCCTAAGAACCTTATTCTCAAATACTCTTAATCTCCTTTCCTCCCTTAAAGTAAGAGTCCATGTTTCGCACCCATATAATATAACTGGTAGAATAATAGTTTTATATATTTTTAGCTTAACGTTTTTTGAAAGGAGTTGGGACATCAAAAGTCTCTGCAATGCATAATAGCATGCATTTCCATTGAGCTTATGTTTAATTTCTTTGTGCATCTCATTCCTATTTGTGATTATTGTTCCTAGGTATTTGAATTCAGCCACTTCCTCAAAACTTCCCTCATTTGTCCTTAGCTGTCCATTTCCATTATATACTGAATTTCTACGTGTGACCATATATTTAGTTTTACTGATATTTACTTCCAGTCCTAATTTCTTAGTGTTACTCAATAGTGTGTGCGTGTTGGCCTTTAGTATCTCCTCGCTATCGGCCAGTAATACTACATCATCAGCAACATAAAATTTAGTACAACTGGTTGTATTCGATGTCTAACCGGTTTTTAAAAAAATTCTATTAATTCGATATTTAACCGGTCCGGAAACGAAAGCCCCAGGGTTCGGAAGCGGAGCGCGGTCCGCCAATTGGTGACTCCTGGTATATTATGCAAGAACGCGCGCGAGGAGGTGAGATGGGGTGTATTACATAGCTGCTTATCTACCAAACTATGAAGAGAGCTCTGTCATGTAGAAAGACAGACGCAGTAAACAACGTTTCATTTAGCAAAGAAGTGTAGAGTAACGTCGGTAGTTGATATTGCGCGTACCTGATCTTACGTGTAGTGAAATGCCACCCAAAACGAAAACAAATGTACACGCAAGAGGGCAATCTTCGTCTTAAAACGTTTCATTACCTTGTAAACAATGTATAACTGAAGTATATTTTACTGTATTATGCACCTTATATTGCTTCCTAATGTTTATATTAAGCGGCCCCTACATGATCGATATTTACGTCAATATATTGTACATGTCGGCCGCGGTGGACTACTGGTTATGCTCCTTGCCTCTGGTCCCGAGGGTCGCGGGTTCAAACCCGGCTGGGGTCGATGGATTTTTTAGGACGGAAAAATCCAAGGAGCAAGTCCTCCGGGAGGGACTTTAAGCTGTGGGTCCCGAGTCTGAAGATTTTCAGGCTCGTAAAAAATCCTTAAGCCTGAATGAAAAGGCCTCTAAGCAAAATTTACCGAATTTTCCCGTCCTACTACTACCTTGGTTTCCTAGATGTCAGTATGAGGCGGAACGCTGACCACGGACCACTCAAAATGACATCTATACGAAAACAAGTGTAACTAAATTAGTATGGTTGAAATTCTTCCATGTAGGGGAAGAGCGCCTAAATCTCTGTAAAGGAAAAACATAGGCTTACAATACAATACAATACAATATTTTGTACAATTGGTCAAGTAATACTATTGTACAAAATACTGTGCAATATATTGACGTAAATATTGATCGTGTAGGGGCCGCTTTCCAGAAGAGTCGCCCGATAGGTATGCATCCCTTCCGATCGCCATAGTACGGTCAATACTAGTACAAGTAAGTCATTGGCATCGTGGAACAAATTCCGCTCTCTACTTATAACTTACGGTTTTGCATGGCTTGTTTTCACTGTGGTTCGACACGTTTAAATAATTGATAGTTAATTATGGGAAATAACATTATGAGGTTCTTAATTCGTAAATTAATGAGTCATTTTTACATCTTACCTCATATTTAATGTTTCTTTAAATTAATTGTCGGCTGAAAATGAGAGAGATGATTTTCTTGAAAACTAGTTCCCGCGTTTAACGAAACATGAAATGTGAGGTAAGATGTAAAAATGACTCATTAATTTACATTTAATAAATTGGCATAAGAATTAAGTTTCTCTAATTTAAGGATTAACAAAAGAAATATATGTAATCCGTAAACAGCAAAATCGAACAATAAATTCGACTTGTTGAAGAATTCGCTTAGTTTTCGCAGTTCCTGCGTGACGGACTTTTATAATTTTATATTATAATTTTTGTATTGTGACTAACACCTTAACGAAATTATAGCATGAACTTTATTAACATTCCCTGGAATATTGTGACATAATATTATTTAAAATATGGAGTTGACTGCTGTCATATTGACTAGTTTGGTTAACACAAGCTATTTGCCAACTCCGCGGGTGGGAAAGTAACCAGTATCGATATACAGCGAGAACGAGATTATATTACAAACAAAAATACGCGTAAAACCGCAGGAAACTGCGTGTAAACATACAACCGAATATGTTCAATTAATAGAAACAAAAATTGCATCAGTGAGTACATAATAAAAATCTGTCACGTAAGAACTGCGTAAATTAAGCGAATTCCTCACCAGTCGAATTTATGGTCAGATTTTGCTGGTTTATGGAATATGTATTTCTTTCGTTAACCCTTAAGTTGTATAATATACAGTTACTTTATGAGGAAACTAGCATGGCAGCAGCTATAGCGATTTTTAAATTTCGAGTTTCAGGTAAGTCCCTATTTATAATTTTCGTATTTAGCTGATTTTTGGAAAATACTTTTCTGGTTTTATTCCAATAGCATATACTGAGTTTCGTTACGAAAACTCGAAAATTGCGATCGCTAGAATGATTTTTAAATTTTCATTTCAGGTGAATTTTATTCTTGATGGTCTGATTTTGCTGGTTTAACGAATTCAACCTTACTTTTTTTTAATCTATTGCTATAGCCTATGGCGAATTTGGTTCCCAAAAAAAAATTGACGCTAGTAGAGCGTTAATAAAACATACGTACATACATATGAATATATATATATATATATTATAAATATATATACAAGCGTTACTGCTATAAAGTAAATATTCTCTTTAATAATTTGCTTAACTGTTAGGTTAGCCGCTAGATGGCAGTTGAATGATATTTCCGCTACCTCTTGTGTGAATTGAGAATACTGCATGTATAAGAAAATTGTATGTTTGTCTTGGAATTCTTGGGTAGCTCAGTTGGTTAGAGCGCTAAAGGTACAGACTTTAGAGACTCGAGTTCAAATCCCGACTCAAGCATTCTTTTTTCTTTTCATATCATATATATATATATATATATATATATATATATAGCCTGTCCCCTGTTGTGCCCTCGGGGTAGCGTGCTGCCTTGTCACGCAGCGGGCCCGGGTTCGATCCCCGGTCGGGACAGTTTCTGGGTCAGGTTTTTATCGGGGTTTTTCCTTACCTGTAAGACAAATGTCAGGAAAACTTTAAGGCCCAAACGGTCCCCGAAATCATATGGCAACGCAATCATCATCATTCATATTCATCTTGGGTTAAGCTTAGGATTAGGGACTCTCCTGGCGCACCATTATCATCATCATCACCCATCATATCATCGGGGCAACGTAACCCCGAATCGTGACTAATTATTAGTCTTATATTTTTAATAATTCTACTTATTGGACTATTCCAGGCGCCCCAACCTCAGAAGTGGGTTACAAGTACGCCATGTCAGGAGAGAAACCAGGAATGTCGAAAGACAAACCTGGGACATTTGAAAAAAAAAATATATAGCCTAATTCTTTTGTACGTGTGTTTGTCACTGAACTCCCCCTTAAAAACTGGACTGATTTTTATTAACTTTTTTGTGTGTCTAATTGGATCCGTCGATGGTTTAGAATTGGACCCTCTAAAACCATTAGGTGTAGGAGTTCACCTGAAGTGAACATTGAAAAATCGCTCTAGCAGTCATAAAAATGTCCAAAAATGAGCAAAGTCCGAGAATTAGAAGTGGTGGTTTACTTGAAATCCGAAATTAAAAACTGCCTAAACGACTGGACCGTTTTTGATTAATTTGTGTGTGTGTGTGTGTGTGTTTGAGTGGTCCCTGGATGGTTTAGATTCACAATTGGACTCGGTAGGTGGCGCTGTGATCGGGATTTAAAAATCGCTCTAGCGGTTGAATGTTCGATATTTAGCAACGAAACTCAGAATGTGTTATTAAAATAAAACGAGGAAGGTGCTCTCCAAACATGCGCGAAATCCGGTCATTGTAAGTGCGGGTTTACTTGAAACCCGCAATTAAAAATCGGTCTTTGTTTTCACCGTGATCCGATTCTTTTAAACAAGCTGGCATCAGAAATTGAGTTTCCCAAATTTAACAAAGGAAATATGCATTCCGTTAATCAGGGAAACTGGACCATAAATTCGTCTTGCTGAGTAATCGTTTAGTTTACGCAGTTCTTGCGAGACAGATTTTATATACCATTTTGTCAGTTTTTAATTTATTTCCCTACAATTATTATCATTGCGATTTTTTTAATTCCGTCATGAACAGATTAGTATAGTGTATATCTATATTTGTCAAATATTTATTTGTATTTGTGCTGGTTGAGTGGAAGAGAAGGCCTTAACTCTGCCAGAATAAATAAAACATTATTATTATTATTATTATTATTATTATTATTATTATTATTATTATTATTATTATTAACAGATGATCCTTATAAACCCAGAGTGACGCGAAATTTCAGACTGATAAAAGGCAAAGTGATCTCACTACAGACCTCAGGAGGCCCTTGGGGTAGTAGGAAGTTAAGGCTCCCATTTCTTCTGGACAATCGGCACTTGATGCCAGCCTGGTTGTCAGCCCTGCGTGACGGCCGTCTTTACCCCCAGAACAAGCGTCTGGTATTTATTTCCGTTAGACGCTGAGTCGACCCCGGAGTCATAATGCCGCTAGAAGGTTTGGGTCAGTTTAAAAATCCTGACCCCACCGGGACTCGAACCCTCGACCTTCCGGCTTGTAGCGTAGTGCCTTAACCACTACGCTACATGCCCCATTCAGACTGATACGTAACGTTTAATTTCTTATTTTTCAAATAAAAACAAAAATTTGGCCTGAAAGACCCATTAATAATCATCCAGAAAGCTACTTACTTTATTTTATATCATTTTAATTTGATTATATTCTATGTTTTTGTTAGTATTAGCTAGTATTAGATCACATCATCATTGTATTTTGTTTAGTCTGTATTTTAATATCATCTTAAAATTGTAATATGTATGTAATTTTTGTATAATTCTACTATTCGCTGGTTGAGTGGAAGAGAAGGCCTTATAGCCTTAACTCTGCCAGCTAAAACAAAGCATTATTATTATTATTATTATTATTATTATTATTATTATTATTATTATTATTATTATTATGTTATTGTACCGTACTGTATCTTGATTACAATCACGATGATTATCTGATAATTATCTACAAACACTGTTTTCCAACAAACGACTTTTTTTTTATATATTCAATCACTTTTTTGTTTCAAAAGTGAACTAAAACGATATTCAATAAACAATAGTCCCATAAGGAATGGATGCGGGAAGAATATGTGAGGCATACAGTGACGCGTTTTGTGATCCATGGTTCACCATCGCATTTCCACAAAGAAGTCTTGTGAGTGTAGTCTATATGTGCATTGTACAGTAAACGGTTTGATACTTATCATGCCTTACATTGCAGCAAAAAATATCAGTTTCTCTGACCCAATTCTGTTCAAGCTAGAATCAGGCATAATCTGAACGCTTGGATGTAACGTGACACTAGTTCCAGTCAACAACTTTTAAAATGCATTTTAAAGCACCGTTGAGGTTATGTAATAAGATATTAAATACAAAATTGGCACCTGGTAAATCCGTCGTCCTCAACTAAATTACACTGAGCAACAAAAAACAAACTTTTTTTTTTGTCTCAGAAACAAAAATATGTGATTCTGATAGTATTTTTTCTCCTGAATTCAAATATGATATCGGCTTTTCTCCACCACGCAAGGTTTCAGAGAGACAGGAATTTATAATTTCAAACACTTTAATATTTTCTACATTCGTAACTACGCAATATTCGAACATTCGGACTCACCTAGAAAGTAAGAAATGACGATTTTATGCTATGTTTCATCTGTGGATCATCCCCCTTGATGGTCCAACAATAATCGACCGGCATATTAGAATTCCATTTGCCTTGATATCTCTTTTCCATAGCTGAAATATCCTGAGTTATCTCATTTGGTTTTATTTTACAATGGACAAATGGACGAAAAAATGTTTATTAAAAAATAATTATTTAAATCCATTAATTGAAATTGAAATAAAAAACTGTGGGTGATGGAGAAATTCCGAATACATATTTGAAAATACGATAAAAAACTGCATTAAGTACAACTATTGGTACTCATGAGACAAAAATCGTGTTGACCAGTGTTATATTAAATTCATCAAATAGTTCCAATTTGGAGGCCTTTCAAAAACAATGTTTCATCTGCTGCGTTTTAACTAGTACTCTACCAGTACCACTTAAAATGTAGAATATGAAACATTGTTTTTGAAAGGCCTCCATATTGGAACTACTTGATGAAGTTTAATAATTTAGTTGAGGATGACTGATTTACCAGGTATCAATTTTATATTTAATATCTTACTAATTTCGGTATGAGTCATTTTTCTTTTGCCCCTTGGGCGCTTTACATATTGTTATTATTGTTATTATTATTTATTATTATTATTATTATTATTATTATTATTATTATTATTATTATTATTATTATTATTATTATTATTATTATTATTGTCCACAGCTGTGGTCTCGAGGTAGCGTATTGCCTTGTCACGTAGCGGGCCCGGGTTCGATTCCCGGTCGGGACAGGGTCCTGGGTGTGTTTTTTTCGAGGTTTTTCCTCACCTGTAAGACAAATGTCAGGAAGCTTAGGGCCCAACGGTTCCCGAAAATCATCTGGCCATCATCATCATCATCATCCTTCACCGGTGTGGAAAGCATCAGGAAGCTACCACACCTATAATACCCTAGTAATGCTGCAAAGCATGGCATGAACATGCTATGATTGCAGCGGAAGACCTGCCCTCGAACAGAATTACTATGGATTGGATGGATTATTATGATTAATTATTATTATTATTTTAATTAATAAAATTATTATTATTATTATTATTATTATTATTATTATTATTATTATTATTATTATTATAAACAGTAGTCCCCAAAATAATCGCCAGCGAGATAATTGACTGACTACTATTACCATCTTCTTGATTATATTTAAGAGTTTTCTTTAAAAGCTCACGTCATTGGCGTCGCAATTCAAATCTGGACCGACAAATCTTGCTCACAGGACTTTCTTTTCAGCCTTGATTTTCTTTAACGTGCTGTAAATCTATGACACGGGTCTCACAGATTTATTTCTATTTAGAAAGTATCCATGTTTAGGATTTTTTACTCCCTGGAAAATACATAGATCCTGGCCGAGTTTGAATCCGCGAACCTTAGAATCAAAGGCGAGTATTGCAACTACTAGTCCATCGGCACTGATTAAATATAATATGTTTTCTTTCTTTCTTTACCGTTTCATGAGAGGATTTTAAGCTCTGAATCATTTTTATGTTAATAAAGTACAGTGTTCTTCATTCATAACATAACGGGCACACGGCGTTTTGCTTGTGCGCGGTTGGGTGTGCCACAGCCGGCTCTGCTACTACATAAACTGCACGCGTAAAGCATGTATAAAAATGGAGGTACTTTGATAGTCCATGGTATATAGAAGAGTATGAGTCGCCAAGGTAATATTTATATGTTAATTCTCGTTTCTTTTAACTTTGTTCCTTATTTAAATACATTGTTTATTACTCCTGTTATTTTTGTGAAGTTATTTAACTTATTGCTGGTATAATTTATTATAATTTTTATGACGGTTATTATTATCAATACTAATAAAATTCATATCAAATTGCGTTCAGGTGAAGACAGAAACTTAAAATATGTACTTTTTTTGGCAGGCGCCGTCGTCCTCAACTGTGTTGAAATATTATATTTAAAATGTTATCTGGAGGCCTTTCGGAAGATAACTTCCATCATCAACATGATGAGAATCTGCTACTAGTTGTCTGCTGATGATGGAAGTTAACTTCCGAAATGCCCCCAGATAATTTAAATATAATATTTTAACACAGTTCAGGACGACGGCACCTGCCAAAAAAGGTACATACTCGTATTTTAAGTTTTTATCTTATATTATTATTATGATTATTATTTATATTATTGTTATGATTATATTATCATCATCAACATCATCATCTGTTCCACTACTGAAGAAATGATAATTTCATGAGGATGACGAATAAACGTTACAGTTTTAACAGAATAAAAGTTAAAGGCATACGTTTTGAACGTACACCGACAAAATCCATACCAAAATTAGCACAACAGGTGGGAATTTCAGTCTTCTGCACATAGAGCAACTGAATTAGTAAAACTGAAACCTTATAAGACTACACGTGTCCAAATTGTTTAAAACAAGATGACCCAGTATATATAAGGTAAGATTTTTATAATGCTTTATGCGCGGAGTTTATGTAGGGTCCGCATAGGCAAAACGCCGTGTGCCCGTTAGGTTATAAATGAAGAACCCTGTACTTTATTAACATAAAAGGACATGGAAAGTCTTCCTGGATGAGTGATAAATAAAGATGGAACAATTCATTCGTAAACATGATATCAGCATATGGTTGATGCGATCATTGTACATGGCGTCTGAGGAAAGGGGGTTAAAGTAATGAACTGTACTGTCTGGTTACAGCAACAGTTTAGAATTACCACTTAACATTGGTTATATTTCACTCCAAATGTTCCGAACAGTGCACAACTTTTATTTTCCACCTAAGTACGCTTTGTAAGTCTGACTCATGCTCTTGTTTACATTTGACCGCTGTTCAGAATTACGAGTTATCTCTACTATGTGGTTGAAGCTTAATAAACCTCGCATAATTGGAAGGAGATGTTTCAGCTCTAGTGATAAAGCACGATGCCAGGCTACTTCCGAGATAGAGGAATTCTAAAGAAGACTGTATCATAAAATCATAAAACTGCAGCAGATAAAGTGGCGGCAAAATCAAATATAAATTTGAGGGAACCAGTTAGAGAAAGAAAAATACTTAATATTAGTTCTATTGAATATTTTCTTAAACATATTTTCATTACCGGTAGGTTACTTTTACAAAGTACTAGGTGGTCCTACTGATAGAAGTGCTCGTATCTTTAATGAAAATATCTAATATATAAAAATGAATTGTTTGTTCGTAATTTATGCGCGGCCATACCGTTAATCCGATTGTGATGAGGCTTTTTGCTAAGTGTTCAGGATATTCCCGGGATGAACATTGCTATAAGAGAGTTGTGATACTCAACTCCTACACCCTTAAAATCGTCCTTTGTAGTGGAAAACGTGAAAAAAGTAGCTTAAATGGCTTACGTTGCCTAAACCATAACAAATACACAAAATTAATGTACACAGAATTGATTACCTCAAAAAGCTCTATAAAAAAGTCCGCGACAGCATATAATTATCTCTTACGGATAACTCACAATAACTATTTTTATCTTTCATTGATGCCAATAAGATCGAGACAAGTACGTAGATTCCTGTGCAATCATAGCAGCACATGGCGGGTATTCTTTTACGGATAATTCACAATAACGAATTTTGTCTTTTAAGTCGTTTATGCCAAGAAGATCGAGAAAGTAGATTCCCAGGCAACACCGGGTAATCAGTACGGGGAATCTTAAAATAATTACGATACACATTAATAATTATTTTTCATTTTACTTATTCAACTAATCATAAGAAGTACATTAATTTTTGTCTCTCAGCTCAGTTATGCCAAGAAGATCGGAATGAGTAGATTCCCGGACAACGCCGGGTAAACAGCACGGCGTATCTAAAAATAATTACGATATACATTTTTGGTTTCACTTATTTAACTAAACCTAAAACACATTAATTTTCGTATTTCAGCTCATTTATGTCAAGAAGATCGGGATAAGTAGATTCCCGGGCAACACCGGGTAATCAGTACGGGGTATCTAAAAAATAAAAATTTATAATTATTTTTCCTTTCAGTTATTCAACTAAAGATAAAACACATTAATTTTTATTTATTTAGGCGTAGCAGCGCACGCCGGGAATTAGCTAGTATACATATAAACTGTACGAAAATTCTTAATCCATTCCGATAACGCAGTTTAACCTCTTAACCTATATACTTTTACGTGTCATTCGCCACCCGGGCCTTAAAGTGACACGACCTGTGGGAAGAAAGATTTTAACTATGTTCACACACGTATTTTTTGACCACACAAGGATATGAAGAGCCTCCCCGAATGAGTGATCAGCTAAATGTTAGAGCCTCTTCCGAGACAACACAACATTAAGACCTAACATATCATTCACATACACATCCATACTAAACTTGGCGATTATGCCAATGGTGATTATAAAATCTTGATTATTAGAGTTGTTTTCTAGGATAACAGGCATGTATTTAAAGTCTGACTTTGGTGCCGGCGAATAGTTATACACCATGACCCTCTGTAGTTCAGATGCTAGTCTGTAGGTTAGTTTGGGATTTTGTAAGGAAGGAGAGTGCCTTCTCATTGCCCATGGTGTAATTTAAGGTTAGATTTTTATTGTGTTAAATCTATGGGAGCGTGATATTGTAATGTAGTTTTTTTGGTCGATGTGACTAATTTCTTATACTTACCAATATTGTTGTTACTGGAAGTAAGTCAACGTTCCCACATCTAACCTGGTTGCTATGCAAACAAAAGAAATCGCAATGTTGATATGGACTCAAAAAGCACACGTTCGGTAAGTAAAATAAAACATTTCTTGAATGTTTTGTACACTAACTCGTACCTTTCTTTAGACTTTTCCGGAATTATTACAGAACCATCCCATACTCCAGGCTTCTTCAATTTCTCAGTCATCTACCATGACTCCTTCCATAATAAAATTATCAAACAGATTCTAATCACGGTACTACATATAAAAATATCTCCACAACCAATAATTCTTGCTTATAATTGTTTTTTCAAATGCCCCAGGTGGTCTTTCGACATTCCTAGTTTCTCTCCTGGCATGGCGTACTTGTAACTCACTTCTGAGGTTTGGGCGCCTAGAAGGCGGGGTTACGTTGCCCCGATGATATGATGGGTGATGGTGATGATAATGGTGCGCCAGGAGAGTCCTTAATCCTAAGCTTAACCTAAGATAAATATGAATGATGATGATTGCGATGGCCATATGATTTCGGGGACCGTTTGGACCTTAAAGTTTTCCTGACATTTGTCTTACTGGTGAGGAAAAACCCCGATAAAAACCTCTCCCAGAAAAACTGTCCCGAGCGGGGATCGAACCCGGGCCCGCTGCGTGACAAGGCAGCACGCTACCTCGAGACCACGGCGGTGGACTTTCTTGCTTATAATAAAACAAATGAAAAGCTACATAGCAACGATCACCAAATGTTTCTTTCTCATAGAAGTAATTCACAACCAAACAATATTTTAGTTCATTTATTACTATATTTAATAAAAATTAGTCACATCGACCAAAAAATAGTATACAGTACACATGAGGTAAGCACATAACAGATCTCGAAAAATGAAAAAACTCTGCGCAAGCGCCTCTTTTTTTTTTCAAACTTTTTCTCGATCAGTAACAAGTGCTTACCTCACTTGTATCGCAATATACTATTGTGTCCTCCGAGTGCTTGTGATTTGTATTATGTTGTGTATGTATAGGCTGTATTTGTTTCTGAGTGTGTGTGTGCTGTGTCTTATCGTGTGTTCCATGTATGGTATGTCTAGTGTTTCGTGTAAGTGTGCTGTTTGTGTACGTCTGTGACTGATTGTGATGATTCGGGCTACCCGGTTTTGCATGCCACACAATTTCTTTAGGTGGGTACATTTTTTAAAAGTTTTAACCCAGTTGAGGATGTACTTGCCACGTACTTGTTTCAATATTTTATTTTGTGATACAATTGTGTATCTATAATAGACAGGTTAAACTGAGGTAATGGAATGGAAAAAACAATAAAATTATTTCACAAAGCATGTCTTATAACATTGTTAATTATTATAGTAATAAATTAATGAGATAATGCGCTGGCGCGCGACGCTATAGCCACCTGGTGTAGGGAGAGTGAACAAGCAGTGTATGGAAGGAGCCCGGCCAGATAACAAGTGCGTGCGGTATCGGGCTCCGTCCATCTTAACTATAAACACATTTCTAAAAGTATTTCCTGTAACAATTTATTGATATTTCCGTTGTGAAACACAAGTGCGGTTGCAGTGGCGTGCAGTCATGAGAATTTAAGCTCGTCACGTATTTTTTTTCCAGACTGACTTATGTTTTATATTGGTGTCTTGTGTTGTGAGTTTTAATGTTAACCCCCGGGATGTTGAGTGTTATACATAATTGAGATCGATCGCAGTGTCTTGTCACCATGGCGACTCCTCCGGACAGTCCTATGGACGAAGCTCTGTTCGAGCTCG
This sequence comes from Diploptera punctata, assembly GCA_030220185.1. Taxonomy (NCBI): domain Eukaryota; kingdom Metazoa; phylum Arthropoda; class Insecta; order Blattodea; family Blaberidae; genus Diploptera; species Diploptera punctata. The sequence goes on from JASPKZ010000435.1 coordinate 654,824, forward strand.
AGCCATCCCGGGTCCCAAAACACAGACCTGTAGCCCTGGAGGATCTCTGCAGGCAAACCAAGTTCACACGGCAAGAGATCAGGGTTATGTACCGTGGATTCAAACAGGTTAGTGTATAGACGATAGCCAAAATGTTTTCTCAATAATGCTACCTTCAATTTTTCATATACAAATAAAAAGTTTTAACATAAGCAGCAGAAATGAGGAAGTACTTTTATATATCGTATGAAGTCTATTTTTTTAAAATTAAATTGAGTTCAATGTTGTTTCGTGATATTCTAGACAAGCTGTATCCAATGGTGAATACATTTGCATGTAACCGTATTAGATCCCTTGCAAATAAGTCTTGAATAAAAGCGTTCATTTCAAATATATTATATTTGCATTTCTATCCACTTCACCTCCGTATTTTGTTCTTGTCAGTTTATATATTTTGTTCTTAGAATGCAATGGAATGCATTTCATAATACCTGAGAGTGGTAAAGACCTTTTATAACACACTAGCTAATATCCGGCGAGCATTGCTACGCCTAAATAAATGAAAATTAATGTGTTTTTATGTTTAGTTGAATAAGTAAATGGAAAAATAATTATAAATTTATATTTTTTAGATACCCCATGCTGATTGCCCGGCGATGCCTGGGAATCTACTTATCCCGAGCTTTTTGACATAAATGAGCTGAAATACGAAAATTAATGTGTTTTGTGTATAGTTAAATAAGTGAAAGGGAAAAATTATATCGTAATTTTTTTGATACCCCATGCTGTTTACCCGGCGTTATCCGAGAATTTACTCATCCCGATCTTCTTGGCATGAATGAGCTGAAAGACTAAACTTAATGTACTTCTTATGATTAGTTGAATAAGTAAAATGAAAAATAATTATACATGTATATCGTAATTATTGTAAAATTCCCTGTACTGATTACCCGGTGTTGCCCGAGAATATACTTATCTCGATCTTCTTGGCATAAATGAGCTAAAAGACAAAATTCGTTATTGTAAGTTATCCGTAAAAGAATACCCGCCATGTGCTGCTATGCTTGCACAGGGATCCACGCACTTGTCTCGATCTTCTTGGCATCAACGAAAGCTATCCGTAAGAGATAAGCATATGCTGTCGCGGACTTTTTTGTAGAGCTGTTTGAGAAATATAATTCTATGTACATTAATTTTGTGTATTTGTTATGGTTTAGGCAGCGTAAGCCATTTAAGCGTCCAAAGAGCTACTTTTTTCACGTTTTCCACTACAAAGTGTGATTTTTAAGGGTGTAGGAGTTGAGTATCTCAACTCTTTATAGCTTCTGTTCATCCCGGGAATCTCTTGAACATTTTGTAAAAAGCCCCATCACAGTCGGATCATCGGTATGGCCGCGCATAAGTACAAACAAAGAAACCATCATTCATTTTTATATATTAGAAGAAGTCAATTTTTTAAAAATGGAAATGAGTTCAGTGTTGTTCGTGATATTCTGGACAAGCTGTATCCAATGGTGAATAAATTTGCATATAACCGTAGTATATCCCTTGCAAATAAGTCTTGAATAAAAGCGTTCATTTTAAATCATATATCCACATTTGTCTACTTCAATCCGCATTTTGTCCATGTCAGTTTATCTCTTTTGTTAGTAGAATGTAATGAAATGCGTTCCACAGTACCTGAGAGTGATAAAGCCATTTTATAAAATATTTAATATTACATTTAATACAGGATTCAGTTATCCAGCAACCTATCAAAAATGTTTTGTTTAAATCCTTTTTAAGAATAATAGGGTCCTACACTCTGAAGCATATAAGCATATAACCATAATGTATTATGGGTCTGTCATAATCAGTACTACAATTTTGGCTCAACTTCAATTCTACTTATGCTTGATTTTTCAGTTTATTATTGTAAACTGTAGCTTTTTTTCTGTATTTACTAACGTTATCTAATATTTTAAACCTTTTAAAACAATTTTTATAACATTATTAGACAATTTTGAAGTATTTATTTAAATACGCAAATCACAATATTATGACACTGTTAGACAATATTGTGATACTGCTATTTTCTCCACAGAGTAAATTACTTAGTCTATGATTTTTCTATCGCTGTTTTGGGTATTCGTTGATTGGATCGGTGTCAGTGATAAGTAAGTGTACATCCATTTTTTAATAAACATTTGGTAGTTTTAATATTATTAATATATTTTTTTAACATAAATTTGGGGATTTATTGCAAAGATTGGTCTTTTAAATTTGATAGCGACATGCTGCTATCTAGCATAAGATTTTTGAACTTTAGTACAATATCGATAGTAATCGAGGATGATAATCGATATATGGTTTGATTGTGGGTTATCGCTGGCTCTATAAACTCTGGCGCATGCGCACTGTTGTTCTGTAGCACTGGAAATATTTCACGCAAGTTTAAGTGCAGTTTTTCCACAATTTTTAATTAATTGGCTATTCCATATCACCGTGCCACCTGTGAATATTCAATCGGAGAAGAAGCGACTGCTAGCACTATGTTGGTCAATGTGATAACACACGTTCCCACTATAATCAATCGCAATCATGTTTAATCACGTATAAGGGGTTATATCCCTGGCGTCTACCTACATTAGTGGGCGAGTTAGTGTTAGTTTGGGCAAGTTAAGGTGAGGAAATGGGTGAGTTAGTGTACATAAGATTCATTTAGCGTTCACTTATTTGTTAGCGAGTTTTTTTTTTGTGAAAGTTGTCTACACTCTCTGAGCAATGACTAATACATATTTTATATGGTAAATGTGGTGATTTTAGGTTACTTTGAGCTCAACTTCTCACTTCATTTTAAGACATTTCTCACAATTTTTTTTTTGGAAAAATCAACATATAGGCTATATTTCTCTCAGATAATAATTCACAACTGCAACAATACATTGTGTGTTTTCCTTTTTTTATTTGAATTTATGTAGGTGGCATGGTGACAAATAATCCCCAATTACTGTCTTTTATATTCCATATCAAACTGCATTCTGTCCATTCTGTTTGTGTGGTTATTAGCCGCCCAGTTTGATAATGATTTCAATGACAGTGGATCCTGAATCTAGAAATTCACTAAAATCATTAGAGATACAGTTTTTTTCTCCTGAAAAATTTGCGTTAATGGATATAATCCAGCACTGCTGATTCTATGCTAAGAATCCACCTATATAAATTTAAATATTAAAAAATTAAAACCGAAGTATCCACAAATTGTTACATTATGTGAATATTACCCGAGGAAATTATACAGCCTTTGAATTTTTCTAGAAAATGGGGGAACGCCTTAAACTTTAATAAGAAGCTGAAGTAATTTTTACCCAAGTCCCCATATTTACAATGGAAAACATGCATTAGTCATTTTTAGACAGAATAGTCGGGAAAACTGCGCTTAAACTAGCGTGAAATGTTTTCAAAGTCCTATATAACAATTGTCCAACATGACGATACAGTCACTTGTTCTCCATCGAATGTTCACACGTGGCACAATGACATAAAATACCTATATTTTTTAACTGGTGGATAAACAAGAGCAATAACTAACCCACTGACACTATCGAACCCGTAAGTTTATGGCCGCGCGGATATAAACTCTCCACATATCCCTATCCTGAGCTGATGTTTTCCAATCATCCCTGTATAATCTACTTCCCTTAAATAATGGTTAATGTTTTGCTTCCACCTTATTCTTGGTCTGCCAACTGGGCGTTTTCCCTTTGGATTTCCAACAATAAGCATCCACGCCCCTCTTTCGTTCCCTATTCGTGCCATATGTCCTACCATCGCAGTCTCATGGCTTAACTGTTCTTATTACAACCGGTTTCCTATTAAAATCATATAGCTCACTGTTAAGTAGTCTTCTCTATTCGCCTGTCTGTTCATCACTCTTTAGTGTAGGAACAATTGGAGGGTGCATATTTAGAGAATGTCCCGCGCCGTAGCCGAGTGGTTAAGGCAGGAAGCCTTGGCGCAGAGCTACGGGACTTGCGCTGGTTCGAGTCCCCATGGGGGGAGAAATTTTCTCATGGTATTTCGGCCAGTATGGGACCGGTGCCCACCCAGCATCGTGATGCATTTGGGTAGCTACAATAAGTAGCGGCTCCAGGTTGAGAAAACCAGCTATTACGGCTGGGGGACTCGACATGCTGACCACATGTCACCCCTACACTGGCTAATTATCATCTACCTCTGTGATTGACACATGTGGATGTGAGACCAGCAGCCGGCTGGTAGGCTAAGGGCCTTGTAGGCCTGTCGCGCCAGGAGTTTATATTCAGAGAATGAAAAGAAACTATTTCTAAACATTATTTTAGATTGTAAGTCAGAAGGTAAAATATATATTGGTAGAACAAAGAAGAAATGGATCCAACTTTTCAATTGAAATCTACGAGACTAGAACGAGCATTAAAAGCTTTTAACCAGTGAAACGTTTATGACGGTGGCGTAGCCCAGTGGGCCCAGATATTAGGGATGTAGAGAGTACCTGGTTCTGCCCCATATCCGAGTGATTAAGGCAAGATGCCTTGGCGCAGAGCTACGGGACTTGCGCTAGATTCGGGTCTCCATGGTGGAAGATATTTTCTCATAGATTTTCAGCCATTATGGGACCAGTGCCCATCCAGTATCGCGAGGCATTTGGGTAGCTACAATAATTAGCTGCTCAAGGTTGAGAAAAATCAGCTATAACGGCTGGGGGACCCGACATGCTAACTACATGTCACCCCTATACTGGCTGGATGATCGTCTACATCTGTGATTAACACATATAGATGTGATGCTAACAGCCGGCTGGTAGGCTAAAGGTCTTCTAGGCCTGTCGCGCCATGGAGAAAGTACCTGACAATGTCATTGCCGTCAAGTCTCTCATACTCGAAGGTCGTATATTAAATAACAAGCAAAATTATGATAAACAATCATGAAAGCCATACATATGCAAGCACTTCTTGAGATGAATTGGAGATTTCCTAGCAAAGAATCTGTCGATCAGTGACGTTGGGTTCTTCAACAAATCACAACATTTCTCCCTCTCGATGGGTAGAATTGCTAGATTACAAAGCCTTACGCGGGTCACTCAGAACATTTTTAGATACACTTCAGTTAAGTATAATAATTGAAATCTTACCATTACATTGTGATTATAGGAAAGAAACTCATCATCATCAACAACAAGGATTAAGCCCAATGACCTGTTCCGATCTCATTATAGGTCGAATTGGTCCTTCCATCTCTTCAATGGTCTTCCCAACATTCTTCTCCCTTTTGGTTTATAATTATACATTCTTCTTGGTATGCGCTATTCATTCATTCGTAATACGTGCTGAAGATAAGCATTTTGATAATATTTTATTCTCTCACAGAGATTAAATATGTTAATTTCTGTTCTTATATCTTCGTTTTTCTTTTTTATCGGTCCTTTGGTATCCTGCTATTGCTCTCAACATCTTCATTTCAGCAGCCTCTATTTTGTTTACTATCTGCCTTTGTTAATATCCAGGTTTCACATCCATAGATAAGAGATGGGGAAAGAAACTAGGGATGATAAACATGAAGATTAAAGATGAGGCCATTGAACAAGTGGAGAGCTTCAAATACTTCGGTTGCACTATCAGTAGTAACGTGAACTGCGGTCAAAGTAAAGCAAAGGATAGCAATGACAAAAGAAGCTTTTAACAAGAAGAGAAGCATTTTCTGCGGAAGAGGCTAGTGAAGTACTTTGTGTGGAGTGTAGCATTGTATGGTGCAGAGACGTTGACATTACGGCGGAATGAGGAAAAGCGACTGGAAGCTTTTGAGATGTGGATATGGAGAAGGATGGTACGTATAAAATGGACAGACAAAATAAAAAAAAATAAAAATGTCTTAGGCAGAGTGGGTCAAGGAAGAAAAATGCTGGAACTCATAAAGAAGAGAAAATTAAATTAAATTAAATTGGATTGGCCACTGGCTAAGAAGAAACTGCTTGCTGACGGATGCCCTAGAAGGAATGGTCAACGGAAAGAAAGTCAGACGCAGAAAAATACATCAGATGATAGACAATATTAAATTAAATAGTTTGTATGTGGATACAAAAAGGAAAGTTGAGTTAAGGAAAGAGTGGAGAATGCTGAGTTTGCAGTGAAAGACCAGCTCTTGGGCAGAACACTATATTTGTACCATTACATTTTCTCAACGAACTCTCCCTGAGCATCTATGCATCGTCGCATCCACCTGAACCACTTGCGTCAGTTACTTTAATCCATTGCACAGAGCTCCCCTTGGTTTGCTGCAACCGCATCTTCAAGTCTTGAAAACCGCTTCCCACCTAGTCGGACCTTCGCCGTAGGCAACAACAAAGAAGTCACAAGGTGTCAGGTCTGGACTGTAAGAAGGATGGGTCAACAGCTGTGGCATGGGAAGGAGCAACATCCCCAAAAGCATGTGTAAGCCTTTCAAGCGATTGCGCCTGGTTTAAGTCACTTAAAAAATAATAGAAAATCATTGCTCGAAAATGTTTTCACTGTAGTGCCAGGCTGTAGACTGGGAGTAACTTTCACCCCCTACCATTTTATCCACAGCTGCTAAGGGTTGAGGGGTGTGGGTGGGCGGAAACTATGTCAGCTGACTAACAAAGGCCCTCCCAACATGCTGCTGGCACTGTTATATTTATATCGTAAAGAGTACAGTTAGGTCTAAAAACTTTCTGAGTGACCCTCGTATGCTTGCCATGGTTGTCCTGGTGTAAATTTTTATTCGTCCCAGTATAGAAAAAATCCTGGAGATTATATGCCACCATGCCATCTACATAAAAAAAATATATTTTTTATTGTTGAATTATATGAAAACATACCTGAGACATATATATATATATATATATATATATATATATATATATATATATATATGTTGATTTCCCCCCAAAAATGTGAGAAATGTCTTAACATGAAGAGGGAAGTTGTGTCAAAGTAACCTAAAATCACCATATTTGTATTGTAAAACGCGTATTAGTCATTGCTCAGATAGTGAGGCCAACTTATCACATAAACCCGCTAACAAACAACTGAACGCTAAACTAATCTGGTGTATAAACTAGGCCATCTTCTCATCCCAACTTGCCCAAACTAACACTAACTTGCCCATCTAACACAACTTGCTCATTTTTACATCCTAACTGGCCCAATAATGTAGGTGGGCCATCGGGATAGAATCCTTTTATATGTGAGTAAATGTGTTGGCAATTGGCTCTAGAGGGAACGTGTGTTATCACACTGGCCAACATGATGCTAGTAGTCACTTGTTCTTCGATTGAATGTTCACAGGTGGCACGGTGGCATAGAATACCCAAATTAATTTCTTTAGGTGCAGTTGTGATGGGACAGATCAATATAATTTTTAAAATAGGACTAGATCCTGGGAAACTAAACTTATGTTCAAATTTTTGGGTGGACCTAGGAACACATGCTGACTACGTCACTGATTGATGATGATGATAGTTTGCTCTTAACATTTAAAAAAAATATCTAACTAAAATATTTAATCCTAACCTTATTTCTGTTCTTTTTGTCTAGCTTAGATTTTTAGGTTCCATTTATAGTATAGGTTATTAATTGGAAAAATGGAGATAACTGCATTATTCCAGAATGTTCTTGTACTTAAATGTGAGAGAATAGGAACAGCTATAATTTATCATGTTTTGAATGTTCATATTTCTAATTCGCTGGCACCATCGACCACGAATGTTCATGGCCGCGCGGTCATACGTTTTCCATTCATCCTTATCCTGAACAAATATTTTCAAATCATTCTCGTATAATTAACCTCCTTCAAATCATGGTTAATATCATTATTCCATCTCATTATTGCCAAGTTAATCGGCACTTTAGGCCTCTAATTTTCCTATAAAAAGTTCCCATAAACTTATTTTATTTCTCCATTTGAACCACATGCCCTCCCCATAGTAGTATGAGACTTACCTGTTCTTAATCCATCTGTTTTCCCATAAATAACATATAGCTCACTGTTATATTTAGTCTTGCTATTCTCGTGTGTGTTCGTCTCTCTTTGGTCCAAAATTTTTCCTAGGAAATTTATTCTCAAATACTTGTAATCTTTCCATATTTTACATCTAGTCCATGTTTTACATCCATATAATTAGAGCCTGGATTTTTATGTAATAAAATGTAAGATTGTAATACAGATAGTAAATATTATTCAACTGTTTGTGTGTGAAACAGAGATAAAAAAAACAGAAATCTTACTTCTCGTTATACCATTCAACTGTTTGTGTGTGAAACAAAAAACAGTCATAACTCTAACTTCTCATTATACAGTACAATCTTACCTTTTACTATATAAAAATCCTAACTCTACAATATAACTGAAAGAATGACAGTTTTATAAATGTCAGTGACCAACCCCATGGGCTAGTGGTCAGCGTTTCAGACTACAGTTCATGAGGTCCCGGGTTCGATTCCCGATCAAACCGTAGGGACTTTTCCTTAAAGGAAATTATTCCTGAGGTTACTCATGGTCTGGAATTTTGGTTAAGAACTCTCCTGGCGTTTCATTATCATGTATCATACATCATATCATCGGGGTAAGGTTACTCCGCCTTCCAGGTGCCCCACCTTATAAAAAATGGATTACAATTCCGCCAATGCCAGGGGAGAAAGCCAGAAAGGTCATACAAGACAAACTGCTGGCATTAGACAAAAATGTGTGTGTATATATATATATATATATATATATATATATATATATATATATATCCACCGCTGTGGTCTCGAGGTAGCGTGTTGCTTTATCACGCAGCGGACCCGGGTTCGATCCCCGGTCGGGGCAGTTTTTCTGGGTGAGGTTTTTATCGGGTTTTTTCCTCACCTGTAAGACAAATGTCAGGACAACTTTAAGGCCCAAACGGTCCCCGAAATCATATGGCCTTCATCATCATCATCCTTATAATTTTCATCATCACGATCATCATCATCCTTCACCGGTGTGGAAAACAACGGGAAGCTACCACACCTACAATTCCCTAGTAAAACTGCAAGCATAGCATGAAAATGCTATGATTGCAGTGAAGGACCTGCCTTCGGGCAGAATTACTATGGATGGAAGGATATATATATATATATATATATATATATATATATATATATATATATACATACACACACGCAGTTTAACTATTTTTGAGACAAGTTGGGATGACAAATGTCCCTATAATGCGTAATAGCACGCGTTCTCAGAATTGAGTCTACATTTAATTTCTTTTTGCAGTTAATTACTGTTTGTAATTATTATTCGTATGTATTTGAATGCAGTCACTTCTTCAAAATTTCCCTAATTTTTCATTAATTGTCCATTATAAAATGTATTTATAGACCAAGTGTAACCACATGCTTAGCTTTATTGATATTTACTTCCGACCCCCGTTTCTTAATGTTTTTTTAATTATCACGTAGGCATATTAAAAGTCGAATAAACCTATAACCTACTTACAGTATAACAATCACTTTATTGTTAGTTTTTATGTCTTTCTACATATTTATAACAATTTCGATAAATCGATTTTGTTTTCGATAACCTAATTAAAAATATCTAGGCCTATGGAGGAAAATTGTTTCCACCCGAAGACTGGGAGGGGGTATGCTAGATGTTGTATACTGAACAAGAACTGCATTTACGTTAAAAGAGCGAAAAAAACTAATGACTCTTAAACGCATGCTATTATGTATTATCAGGGATTGTCATTTCAGCTTTTCTAAAAACATGTTAAACAGAATTTAATATATATAAAACTATTATTCTTCCAGTTATATGGGTGCGAAACATGGACTCTTATAGAGAGCAAAAAAAAAAAAAAATTAAGAGTGTTTGAGAATAAAGTTATTAGAAAAAAAAGCATTTAATATTTATTAAGTATTAGCTGTGCCTGCAATATTGCATGGCTCAGAAATATGGACTCTGAATGAACAATTAAAAGAATAGAAGCCGCAAAAATGAAATATTTCGACTAGCTAATACCCGACGTGCGCTGCTACGCATAAATAAATGAAAAGTAATGTGCTTTTATGTTTAGTTGAACAAGTGAAACGAAAAATAATTATAAATGTATATCGTAATTATTTTAAAATTCTCCGTGCTGATTACCCGATGTTGCCTGGGAATCTACTTATCTCGATCTTCTTGGCTTAAATGAGCTAATAGACAAAATTCGTTATAGTGAGTTATCCGTCGTGTACTGCTATGCTTGCACGTACTTGTCTCGATCTTCTTGGCATCAATGAAAGACAAAAATGCCTATTGTGAGTTATCTGTAAGAGATAAACATATGCTGTTATGGACTTTTTTGTAGAGCTTTTTGAGATATTCAATTCTGTGTACATTAATTTTGTGTATTTGTTATGATTTAGGCAGCGTAGGCCATTTAAGCGTCCAAAGAGCTACTTTTTTCACGTTTTCCACTACAAAGGACGATTTTTAAGGGTGTAGGAGTTGAGTATCACAACTCTCTTATAGCCTATGTTCATCCCGGGAATCTCCTGAACATTTTGCAAAAAGTCCCATCACAATCGGATCAACGGTATGGCCGCGCATAAAGTACGAACAACAAATATTCATTTTTATATATTAGATTATTGGCAGCATATACTTTAATGGATAAAAAAGAAGTGAAGATATTCGTAAAGAACTACAAATATTCAGTCTGACAGATAAAATAGAAGAGTATAGGAGAAAATGTTATGAACATGTCTGCAGAATGGATACCAACAGATTGCCTTGGAAAAGTCCGAACTACCACCCGAGAAGAGGAAAAAGAGGTCGGGGACGCCCACGAAAGAGATGGGCACAGCAGCTATGATACTTGGAGCCGGAACGAACCAATAACGTTTAATCCTTGGAAAAAGAAGAAAACGTGGACCATATGATATGAAAGTTGATGAATGAAAATTTATCAAAATGTGACTTTCTTTAGGAACACGATGTATTTATTTTTAAATTCTCAAGACGTGTTTTAGAATTCTCGGTACTCTACTTGGACAGTCGTATAACTACCGGTATTGAGAATGGGGCCTGGATGACCTAGAACAGACTTTTGTATCGCTCACTTGAATAATTGCTGAAGACAATATAAAACACACGGCTATGAATAACATAGGGAAGGTTTCTCTCCGCCTGTCAACATAAAACTTGGATTATTAATTCACGCACATTACAAACCGAATTTGAATTGCAGGTGAATGTGAGGTATTTCAACGGATAGAGGGTTTTTACAACATCCTTCTTGATGCAAGTGGTTATTCATTCGTCCTGCTCCTCTGGGTCCTGAGTTTGCGTCTGGGGCACTGCATGTGAGGTTCGTTACGGACAAATCGGAACCAGGTTTTTTTTTTGTTAAGATTTTTCCTGTTTTCTCTTGGCAAAAAATTCATTCCATCACTTCTCTTTAATCGACCTCGGTGGTCTAGTGGTATGTTCCTTACCTGTAGTCATCAGGCTCGTAGATTCAAACCCGGCCAGGATCAATGGCATTTTTTGAATGAAAAAAAAAACATGGGGAAACCGTTGAACAAGTGAACCATTTTAAATACCTGGGTTATGAAATCTCCTACTTTAAAAATGAAGATCTTTTTTAACAAACTTAATAAATTTAATTATATATGTGGAACAATTAAGATAATATTTAAAAAATACAAGAAAGGAAACAAAACTAAAATTTTATAAAGCTGTGGTAGTGAATTTTTTGTTTTAACTAAAAGAGAAGAGAAGATCATAGAAGCAGCTGAGATGAGATTTCTGAGAAGTGTAGTTGGCTGCAAACTTCTAGATAAAAGAAGAAGTGAATATATTAGAAATAAGCTAAATATTTTTTAACATTTAGATAAAATAAAATAATCTGGAAAAAAACTGAAAAGAACATGTTGAAAGAATGAAAGATGAACGCATACCAAAAATTATACTTAATTGCAAACCAAAAGGAGACAGGAATGTTAGTAGACCGAAAAAGAGATGTATTCAACTTTTTGAATGAGAGTTTGAGACCGGAACAAGCCACATGGGCTTAACCGTGAATGTTGTTGATGATGATGATAATGATAAACATGGGACAACTCCTCCGGGAGGGACTTTAATCCGTGGGTCCTGAGTCTGAAAATTTTCCGGCTTGTAAAAGAACCTCAGTCCTAAATTAGTTCGTCTGAGCAAAATTTAAACCGACCTTCCCCATCAAAATAATACCATAGTTCACTTCTAGATGTCTAGTCGAAGCGATAAGCAGACCACTTGTCACTCGCTGACATCTAGGAAAATAAGCGTAACTAAATTAGCTTGTTCAAGAAACTATCGCTAGAGGAGTCCCCATATCTCCACGATCGACAAACAGGGTACATACATACATTTCCGTACTCCTATAATCCATTTCATTTTATTCCATTTACTCCTGTGATTGTCTCAGACGAAATGGGCCCGGCTTCGATCCCAGGTAGGGACAAGTTTTTCTGGGTGAGGTTTCTACGTTTTTTGTTTTTTTTTCCCCCCAATGTACACATATAAATTACGATCTGGCAATGTAGCTGTAAGAGTTAAAAATACTCATAGAATTCCTATGGGTGTTAGGAGGAGGTTAATATGGGAAAATAATCGGCAACATCCTATTTAGGTCTGTGCTCCAACATAACTCTAAAACATCTGGATTAATTTTAACCAACTCGCTGCACACACAACGTACACTCTGGAAAATGTTTTGGGGGGATAAGAGACCTCTAGCACCGCCAAAACTGAGGTAAATGGACAACCAAAACAATTGAACAATCGATATTATTGTCGAATTAATAGTGTTAAGCATCGGTAAGTAAATTGATGGCAGTCCGGGCGATATTTAAAGGAAAATTTGACCTGTAGCACCTCTCAAAAGGGGTGAGAGATCGAGAAAGGGTGAACATAAAATATATCGAGAATAGTGTTAAATGCATAGTTTTTGGGGTGGCAAAACATATACTATTTAAGCCCAAGTTTTACCCTAGTACCCTTGAGGGGTGAAAGTGGGTAAGAAGGGGTGGGAAATAATATAAAAAAAGGCAGAGCTTAGTGTCTATATTATAGTTTTCGGAGGTCACTAAGCTAGCTGCTTCTAAGAAGTTTGGAATAAACAAATACCGGAGCAACGCCGGGCATTCCGCTAGTATATGTATGAATATAAAAATTCAATTTTGGCATTAAACAATGAAACCAAATGTGTAATGAAAAGAAAAATTAATGCACGAACCGGGATTTGAAACCGGGGCCTCTAACTCTATACGTTATCGCGTTACCGACCACGCTATCCAGACATACCAGTCCAAACATTCATTTTCCTTTCTTATATACAATTATCAAATCATAAGAGGTACCGGGAAGCGTCCGCACTGCCATCTTACGGCGTCTATAACAAGAAAACATTTTAATGAGAATATTTTTACTTTATAGCAGTAACGCTTTTTTATTTCGATGTTACAATTATATATATATATATATATATATATATATATGCGAATTTTACGTTTACCACATAGAAAAATGTGAATGACCTGTTCACGTCCTCCGATTTTATTAATAACTCTTTTGTTGTGAGTGGATTCTAAAATACTGTACATTGAACAACGTGTTTATTACGGCTGTCACCTGCGTGTGTTGGTGGTGAGTCAATGTAGCGTGTTTGGCGGTCGGCCACACAACACAAATATAAACACATTCTTAACTCGTTCTACCACGAAGACGACTCATGCGCACATATCATTTCTTTGCTTTAGATAGGAAGTTTGAGTCATATTAAGGAATCGATTCAATTTAATTGATTCACTGAAATGAAACATGGATTTGATTCGTTCATTTGATTTACAGATTTTTAACCATTGGTGTAACGTTGTCCTGCATCCTTAAGAAGGCATTATGCCTTACCGCAGAGGCAAGAACTTGGTTGGTTCGCGTCTCCATGGGGGAATACATTTTCCTATAGAATTTCGGTCAATTTAGGACCAGTATCCACCAAGTATCGTGATGAATTTGGGTAGCTACAATTAGTAGTGCTCCAGGTTGAGATAACCAGCTACAGTATAAGGGCTGGGGAAGCCGAAATGCTGAACATATGTTATACTGCCTGATTGATCGTCCTTTGTGATTAACACATACAGTTTTGAGGAGGCGGTTGGTGTGCCAAGGGCCTTCTAGGCCTGTCGCGGCATGTAGTTTAATTTGGTCTAGGGTAATGTGCAGTGCGATCCATATAAACCTGCCTATTTTTAAGGGGCCATAAGTCTTGAACCAATAATAGGATGCACGTGCAACTTTGGGAGAATATAATACACAATTGGGAGATTACATTACACTGTTTACCTCTCAGAGCAAATGTTGGAAGTATCATCCACTAGCATCTATACATATTTGCACTCGTTTCACCATATTCTGTGAAGTTCTACGGAGTGTATCTTCGGCAATGTGTTGTTTATTTCGTTTCGAATGGATTCCTGGAGATCATAAATTGTCCGAGGCCTAATCTTGTACACTCTATTTTTTAGATACCCCCACAAGAAAAAATCCGGCGAGGTTAGGTCAGGGAATCTGGGGGGCCACAGATATCTTGAGATTATTCGATTATTAAAGAAACTGTATACAAGGGCCATGGAGGCATTAGATGTGTGGCATGTTGCTCCATCTTGCTGGAAATAACCTTCTCTCAATTCGATATCATCCAGCTGCTCCACAAATGTATTGAAGATACCCGTATAAACTTCAGTGTCTACAGTCGTATCAAAGAAAATGGGACCAACGATCCTGGAAGTTGACACCGCGCACCATATTCCAACCTTTTCATCATGCAGTGGCGTTTCGTGGATCATATGGGGGTTTACAGCAGCCCAATATCTGATGTTTTTGTGTATGTAGCCTGACAGATGAAACCATGCTTCATCTATAAATCACGTTATGGAGAGAATGTCTGGATGTGGAATAGGAAAATCCTGAAACCATCGACAATAACGGATTCGTTTTTCATAATCTGCTTCTTTCAGTTGTTGCACCATATGCACTCTGTATGGTCATAATCCCGTTTTCTTCGCAGCTCTTTGGCATGTGCCAGTTGTCTCCGGCTTTCTTACCAGCGATAAAATTGTTGTATTTGTCGGAACATCCCGTACACTAAATTCTCTTCGAAATTCCCGTTGTGTTGTTACCAAGGAATTTGTCTTCCAATATGTTTTCACAATGAAAACACGCCCTCGAAGTGAGTACTACATGTTGCTGTTATGACTGCAAACTAAAGACTGTCTACAATGCCATGAAAATACTCGCAATTACCATCGAAATCAACAATATAGTTCACAGATGCCATTGATCGATTGTTGTCGTGTTTCATCGATTGTCGTCGACTCTCCCTGAGCCGCTAAGACCATTAAAACAAATTTCAAATTTCTACGAGCTTTCAGAGAGAAATTATGGCCTATTAAAATGGATCAGGTTTTTATGGATTACACTGTATTTCCAGAGAAAAAAATTCCCAAGAAGGAATGCGGCTGAGCCGAATTACACGCGTTGACATGCGTTGTATTGTACACCTCGAAAACATAGTTTGACAATGCTCTGTAAGCATAATTAAAAAGTAATAACACATATAAAATTAGTGTGACGTCATATAAGTTTAATAGTCAAATTAACACAATATACCTTGCTCGAAAGCAGGAATCTGTACCAAGTAATTTATTATATGTGTAGTAAAACGGTGCAAAAATCGCCACGTCATCAGTAGGCAATAATATTCTAGGAATTCACCTGCATGTAAACGCAACACTAGACAGTCATCCCCGCGAGGGGACTTTCTTTCACTGAGATTACAGTAACTTTTCAGTATGTCCTGTTTTGTATAGCGTTTACACCTCAACCTTTGGATCCAGAGTTCGTGTCTCATTCACACTATGTGAGGTTCGTGGTGAACGAATCGAGGCCAGAACAGGTAATTCTTGTTTTTTTTTTTTTACTGCCAGTAGCTCTATGCTTACGTCTTCCTCTTCGTTTCATTAGGCCTGCATTTCATCTCCCCATATGAAGTTGCAACAGGCCTGGTCCTTGTAGCCCTATATTGTATAGTTTAATAATAGGGATTTCATCTCATTTGATCCCTTGACCTGTTGTTTTGCCAGACATGTGCCGAAGACTTTTTAGTGTAGACTCATATTGTTCAAATTTGACCAGTCATTTACATTATCGTATCCTAACAAACAGTTGAGCATTACGACTGCAGCGCAGTCTATGCAGAAGAATACGGAAGTTTCATGTGTGGTATTTTACATGTTTATTAGCGAATTCCAAAGGCACGTAGCAATCGATTAAAAAGAATGTCAAATTCGTTAACCAGCAAAGTCGGATCATTAAGAGCGAGGGTTAACCTGAAACGAAAATTTTGAAATCGCTTTAGCGGCAGCATTTTTCGATTTTTTGCAATGAGACTCAACCTTGCATACATAAAACAAGAAAGGAAATCTCAAAAAATCAGCGATAAACCATTATAAGTGAGGTTTTACCTGAAATTCGAAATTAAACAATCGATCTAGCAGCTGTCGTGTTAGTTTTCTCGTAAAGTGATTGTATACCATGCAATTTACGTATTTAATAACATAAACAATATTCCATAAACCAAGAAACTTCTGTATAGAACAATTATTTGCATTAATTAAATATATACTTCGAAATAAAAACCAACTAACACACATATGATGTATTTTATATATATAAGCATTATTGCTTTCCTATGAATCATGACGTCACGGAGATGCTCGGAAATCTTCGGTAATGCTCTACCCGTGATCGAAAGTAGAATTTTTTCGTATTTTTAAAATTCAATTTAAGACAACTACTTGAAGAAAATATATTTTGATACACCACATTTAAGTGTTATTGTACATAGAAATACATTGTACAATAGAAATGGACAGACAATGACAAGTGAGGGAAATTTTGAAGAAGTGGCTGACTTCAAATACCTAGGAACAATAATTACAAATAGGAATGAGAAACACAATTAAACATAGGCTCAGTTCTGGAAATGCGTTCTATTATGCGTTACAGCGTTCCAACTTCTTAAAAAAAAACTGAAAATACATAAAAACTGTAATTCATCCTTTTATATTATGTGGATGCGTAACATGGACTCTTACTTCAAGGGAGGAAAGGATATTATGAGTATATGATAAATATGTTCTTAGGAAAATTCTTGGACTAAACAGAGATGAGCAGACTGGTGAACGGAGAATACTACATAGCAGTGAGCTACATGGTCTTTATAGGAAGCCAGATATAATATTTAAGTCTCGTAAACCACGATGGGCAGTACATGTGGCACGAACGGGAATGAAAGACGTGCATTGAAGATTCTGAGAGAGAAAACACCCATTTAATATATACCAAGAATGAGATGGATGAATTACATTAACCATGATTTCAGGGAAGTAGATTATACAGGGGATGGTCGGAAAACATCAACAGATTAAAGGAAATTATGGGGAACTTATGTCCGCGCGGCCATGAACCTGCAGATTCGATAAGTGCCACTTGGTTAGTTGTTTTATTGTACAGAACTCCATTGGACCATGCATTCAAGTTACTAAGGAATTTACTTAGTTTATGCAGTTTCCGCTTAATGGATTTTTTATTCAGTTTCCTAGCGATAACCATATTTTTATCTACTTTGATAATTTGGGCCTGTTACTAGTTTTATAATAATTATTGATGAGAAGAAAGAGCTATTTACGAGGTGCACTTAGCGAGGTTGTAACATGCATATAGTGATGCTAATAATAGCATGATAAATTATTAATTTCACTTTCCAGGCCGTTGAGAGTATTAGGGTATACACTCGGGTTATTTCTATAATGCATTTCCAGCTCAGTGGCGGCTCATGGTGAAAACATTCTGTTCTTTATATATCTAACATAGTGTCCTACACACTATTCTGAAAATCTCTGAACCCAGTTTTTAATTGAATAGTTGCCTCGAAAAGAGATCTAACCCACAAAAATTCGAAAGTTTAGTTGTCATTGAATTAGTGTTTTATTCGGAGAATATCACGGCATGGTGCATGTAAAACTATCCCTGCTCTCTTTCAGGCCTGCTTTATTATTTCTAAAAGTTAACATTGAAGCAATAGTGATCAAAATAGCGGAAGAAGTTATTCAAGTCATGATTAGCAGTTTATGTTAGATCTGTTTTCGGGGCAACTACTCTTATATCGTTTTGCACTAATTCAATATTAGAAAAAAAATTGTTAAAATACACCAAATGTAATCAATCTGTAATTAATAAACTATTCTATCAAATTAAAAATAAATTAAGCTACTGAGGTTGTTCTCAAATATATAATTTCAATCTACAGGATTTTTTTTTTAAATATCTGCACGATGCTCTGAATTAAGATCAGGAACAGTATTATCTGGATAAAAATAATTAACGAAACAATTATGCAATTTATGGGAAATAAACTATTACAGTGGCTTGGACACATGAAGAGGACGATTGAAGATACTCGTATATTGGAGTCTGGAGTGGGTTTCCAAATGGAAGAAAAGAAGAGAGTGACCTAAAGACATGGATAGAAGGAATTATGAATTTAATGAAGAGCAGGGGACTGGAAGGAATAGAATTAAACATTAATATTGGGCACTGGATGATGTTGAATACATTTCGAACCTATAGAATAACATAATAGCTTGTTCTCATGATTTTTTAAAAATAACATATCTTCGTAAAAGTCCACTGATGTGGTCTCGAGGTAGCGTGCTGCCTTATCACGCAGCGGGCCCGGGTTCGATTCCCGGTCGAGGCAGGCTCCTGGGTGAGGTTTTTTCGGGGTTTTTCCTTACCTGTAAGACAATTGTCAGGAAGCTTAGGATCCGACGGTCCCCGAAAAAATCACCCGGCCATCATCATCATTATCATCATCCTTCACTGGTGTGGAAAGCAACGGGAAGCTACCACACCTATAATTCCCGAGTAAAACTACAAAGCATAGCAAGAATATGCTATGATTGCAGTGAAAGACCTACCCTAGGGCAGAATTAATATGCATGGATCTTCATAAATTCTACAGCAGTCTTAGAGAACTGAAAATGATAATAAAAAAAGTAAGTAACAAAATTCAATACAAAAAATTCTAGGGTTGGTAGAATATACCAAATAAAGTTTTTTTTATATGACTATAAATATGAAACTATTAGGTTCTCTCATAAGTAATATCGGTTTTAATGTAATGTTTTGGAATTTGAAGGCGTGATTCACTGGGAGTATCTTTTAAACAACCGTGCAGTCGATGCGGATCTTTATTCTTAACAACTGGAACGAATTCGTGAAATTTTGAGGATCGTGGGACCCCATACTGCATGAACAACAACAATAACGAAAATTAAAAAATTATTGGAATTGAACTGCTACTATTCCAGCATATATCCCTGATCTTGAATAGTAGTTTAATTTCTGGTCAGAAAAAAAAATCCAAATAAACGTTTGTTTAGAAATTTACATTAAGTATGAGACAGACTCTGTACTTATTAAATGAGGAAATCGGAAACTGTGCTATACCGTAAATAGCCAAATTGCAGGGCTATTTAGAAAGAAGGAACAGACTTCAAACATTTATTTCTTCCAAACTAAAAAAACATATATAAACATAATTCCAACGTTCCTGGAAAGATAAAAGTTCAGATTTCACTATTTTATGCATTCAATATGAGCAGTATGTGTTACACGACACATTTTAAAACGGTGGCTCATGTATTGCCACACACGAATCAGCTGTCTCTAGTTATCGAATTGACAGCTTCAACAATTCGATGTCGCAGATTTTCTAGAGTGTCAGGCATAAGGGGGATAAAAACACGGTCTTTTACGTAACTCCCCACACAAATCACAGGGGGTTAGGTCTGGTGACCTGGGAGGCCATGGGTAATGAAGTTGATATTCTGCTCCTCCTCTGCCAATCCAACTTCCTGTTGTGTGATTTCTCAATCGAAGTCTGAACCACGACCGCGGTTTTACAATTTTCATTGTTTCCATAACAACCATAAAAACTGAAAATCTACGCCTGTTAATTACAAAAACAAATGTCTGAATCATGTCTATGGTTTCATAACAATTTCTGTGAATTTTCAGTCCTTTTTATAAGTGTTATGGAAACAATTAAAAATTGGAAAACCGGGGTCGTGGTTTAGACTTCGGTTGAGAAATCGACTCGTTGTGTCGCCATTTTGATAAAAACAATCAACATGACAAGCAATAGCGCCAACGCGGACGTGATCAGAACTTCAAACTTTTCTCTTTCCAGGAACGTTGGAATTGTGTTTTTATTTTCTGTAGTTTGGAAGAAATAAATGTTTTAAGTCTGCTCCTTCTTACTGAATAGCCCTATATTACATCTGTAACTTTGCTTATGAGTAGGGACGGAACAATTCCTTCGTAAACACGATATTAGTGCATAGTTGATGCGACCATTCTACATGACGTCAGAGGGAAAGAGGGTTAGAATAGTTTTCTGTATCGTCTGGATACAGCAACGTTGCTGAACTGTGTTGTTTAGTATCCAGAATAACCACTTTACATAAGTTATTTTTTATTATTTACTATGTTCTGTCCTTGGGCAAGTCCTTCTCTGCGATCGTAGCATTTTCATGCTATGCTTTGCTAGGGTATTATAGGTGGTGGAGCTTCTTGTTGCTTTCCACACCGGGGGTGATAATGATGACGATGATGGCTAGATGATGTTCGGGGACCGTTTGGGCTTCAAAGCTACCTGACATTTTCCTTACAGGTGCGGAAAAACCCCCAAAAACCTTACCCAGGAAGCTTGTCCCGACCGGGAATCGAACCCGGGCACGATGCGTGACAAGGCAGCACGATACTTCGAGACCACAACGGTGGATTGTGTGTGTGTATATATATATATATATATATATATATATATATATCTTTGTGTGTGTGTGTGTATGTACGTCAATACTCTCGCAATCACATTTTTTTGGAGGGCGGATCAAATTCGGCGTATAGCAATCAGTTAAGAAAAAAAGTTTGTTAACTAGCAAAATCGAACCATTTAGGAATGGAAGTACTAAATTGAAATAAACATTTAAAAATGACTAGCGACCACGGTTTTTCGCTACGAATCCGAGTATATGCTAAAGAAATACAAAACAAATAGAAACATATGCTCCAAAAATCAGCAAAATCCAACCATTAAAAGAAAGTATTTACCTGGAAACCGAAATTTAAAAATCGTTCTAGAAGATGCCATTTTTGTTTTCTCACAATGCATATGATTTAATTAAGAATTGAAATATACATTCTGTAAACCAGCAAAATGGAACCAAACATCCCACTTGCTGAGGACTTGCAGTTCCTGCGTGACAGACTTAAAAAAAAAAAAAATGTTGCGCGTTTTGAAAAATGAATGAACTTGTGTGAACTGGGGTATTAAGTTAAATAAAAGGTTTCCTGGGTATATTGTAAAAATGTTTGCCCTCGGCCGAGTTACAAGTGTAACAAGGTCCCAGTGCGCTCGGAAAGTTGCCAGCACTGGGGTAGGTCAACACCTGGAAACAGTTTATTTACAGCCTCTTTGTATTGTTCCACTGATAAAACCACTTTGTGTCAACCTGTTCCATAAAAAATGCATTTCAATCTCACTATTACATTGAAACCTGCCAGTTACGTTCGTAAGGTACAATTTTATGATGATCACACAATCTCCACCACTCCATTAGTTAACTCCCATTCGGTAACGAAACAGTACTGAACATGTAGCATGTAACATTATGTATCTTGACTTGATACAGCTGATCATGTCCCCAACCGCCATTTATGGTGAATGAATTGCATGCATCATTTCGTTATTTATAGTTGCATAAGGCCAGGAAACAATAAGGCCCAAACGGTCCCCGAATATTATCTGGTAATCATTATCGTTATATTATCATATCACCTCATTAGATTAAGTTCAAGATTAAGACCTCTACTGACGCATCATTACCATCATCGTCACTGATCAAATCATTGGGGCAGCATAACACCACCTTCCAGGCGCCCCAACCTCAGAAGCGGATTACAATAGGTCAATGCCCGGAGAAAATCCTAGAAATATCGAACTGACATACTGGTGGCATTGAATAAAAATATATTCATTCCACCGCTGAGATGTAGTGGTAAAGTCGTTGCTTCAGACGCAACGGGCCCGGATTTAATCCTCGGTTGGGATTGAAACATGGATTGGTCGTGGAGGGGCAGTTCATTGACGAACCTGACCTTGTCACTTTTATTAAATTAAATAATTTGGAATCGCATGGTCATGTACAAAGGCTGTCAACACAGCTAGCACCAAAAAGAAGGTGCTTACAGCAAGTTTTATGAGAATAAACGAGGTGGAAGACCGAAAAAAACGGTGGGAGGATGGTATTAAGGAATATGCTGCAAACCTACTTAAGTATCACAACTCGAGGCTTGCCGCACAAAATAGAAATGATTGAAGGCAGAAGTTAAGGGAGGCCAAAGCTCAAATTTGAGCCAATCAGCCATTGAATTGGATGGATGGGATGGGACAGTTCATTGACCTGCTCAATCCATTGACCTTTTTTGTCTGGGGAGTTCATAAAGATATTGTTTATCAATATGTAGGACCGTATTGTGCACGTTTTAAATTACATTCAGCTAACAGTGTAGAAATCAATCTCATCATTCATTCGGAAATTTTACATGTGTGTCATTGAAAATGGTCGCCAGTTGGAGCAACTTAATGTGAATGTTCTACTGTTCATAATTCATATAGGTAATACATTAGAGCCATGGTTATCCGAGCCCCGACTAACCGAGTTCTGGGTTAACCGAGTAGAAATGGCGACAAAGAAGCGAGCGAGTTCCGTTAAACAGAAAATACTTACGGACTTCTTGAAGAAATTTCTTTTTTAACTGGAACACGTATTGAAGTACTATAGAGGCCTATGTCTTTTTTTTTAATTTCATAATACAGTAGATGCCCTTTTTCACATCTTAGACCACGTTTTCATTAATTTCACCAGTTTACCATACGTTTCCCTCTTGATTTTTGAAAGAGTCCGCGGTATCCGAGTTTTCGATTATCCAAGGTACCCTCGATCCACATTACCTCGGATAATCAAGGCTCTACTGTACTGTAGTATGGCAGATATAACTCCACTTTATATTTCCATTAACAGGGTTCGTTTATTATAATGGCACATTGTGATACGTTTTTGAACAGGCCTTGGAGTGCTTAATTAACACATGGAATAAAAAATACATGATGTCATCAAGGAAAACAAAGTTATACCCCAGTCTCTGATTCTCCGGCTCTGAAGTTTTTACGACAGTGTTGCCGATATGGATATTCAGTGGGAGGGGCCCCTTTATGTATGCGGTTAGCAGACATACAACTGATAACATCTCAGACATTTCAAACCTTACAAGCGCGCTATAGTAGCGTCAAGAGCAGTGATTGGTTGTAGCTGACGTGCACTCCTACGTCAACCATCTCCTTATTGGCAGTAGAGGGAAAGTTCCTCCCTTTACCCCTCGTATAACCTAAACTTCAGAGCCGGAGATACAATGGCTGTAGTGTAGTATTCGTATTATTAATAAATAATACTACAAATCTCACTAACCATAATTTCCCCCTCGTAGTTGGATAACTTTCGTATAAAATAATTTTTCATTTTGTATACACGTAGATAGTTATTTCGAATGATCATGATAAGTGGGGCATTCTGTATATGACATAACAGTGTTAATGGTAATTAAAGCTAGAACTAATAATAAAATGTACACAAAGCAAGATGAATGGTCAGTTGTAATATGCTACATGAAACAATTTACAAAGTTAAACGAGGAGATGTATTAATTAGTAAAAATATTATTTAGATTAATCAATATTTTAATCTGATGTTATATCAATATGTGTCCATCACTGTGGTCTTCAGATAGCGTGTTGACTTGTCACTCAGCGGGCCCGGTTCGACTTCTGGTCAGAACAGGCTCCTGGTGAGGTTTTTTCCGGGTTTTACTCAATTGTAAGACAAATATCGGAAGATTAGGGCCCAACGGTACCCGAAAATCATCCAGCCATTGTCATCATCATCCTTATCATCATTAAATCACCGGCGTGGAAAGCAATGGGAAGCTACTACACCTATAATTCCCTAGTAAAGCTGCAAAGCATAACATGAAAATGCTATAATTGCAGTGAAAGACCTGCCCTTGGGCAGAACACTATAGAATAGAATATCAATATAGTAGTAGTAGTAGCAAGCCATTATGCCTCTCGATGAGATTTAGGAGTTGTTCTCCCTCTACAGGGGACAAATTCACCAGAACTAATTTAGTTACATTGTTTTCGGATAGATGTCATTGAGTGGCCAGGGGTAGGCGTTTCGCCTCATAGTGACATCTAGGAAACCACGGTAGTACTTCTTCTTCCTTCCAAGTATTAGGCCAAGGTCTGTTATGATACTATAGAAATTTTCCCTCCAACGTTTCATAGGACGGTCCAGAGATCTTCGTCCTCTTGGTATATAATTATAAAGAGCTTTGGAGATCCGATTTGAACTCATTCTTTCAAGATGGTGTTTCCAATTTAGTTGGTACTGTTTAATATATTCCAAAATTGGCGTAGTCTTCAATTTTTTTAAGATATCGGTGTTCCTTTTCCGATCTCATCTGGTGTATCCCGCTGTTCTGCGCATGAATCTCATTTCACAAGCCGTTATTCTGCTTTCATGTTGTCTTTTTAGTGTCCATGCTTCACTACCATAGGTCAACACTGGTCTAGCCAAAGTGTTATATAAACGTCAAAGGTAGTACTAAAATGGGAATATTTGACAAATTTTGTTTAGAGGCCTTTTTATTCAGGCTTAAGGCTCTTTTACTAGCCTGAAAATCTTCAGACTCGGGACCCACCGCTTAAAGTCCCTCCCGGAGGACTTGTCCCTTGGATTTTCCCATGCTAAAAAATCCATCGACAATGGCCGGGTTTGAACTCATGTCCCTCGGAACTAGAGGTATGGTAACTACTAGCCCACAGCGACTGACCTACATATAAAGTAAAATAAAAATAATTGATAAAATGATACTAATAGTGAGGTATGTGTTATCATCAACATAATCATCATCATCAACAATCACGGATTAAGCCCATGTGGCTTGTTCCGGTCTCAAAGATTCTCAATCAAAAAGTTGAATCCATCTCTTTTTTTGGTCTACCAGCATTCCTATCTCCTTTTGGTATATAATTAAGTCTACTTTTTGGTATGTGTTCATCTTTCATTCTTTGGACACGTTCTTTCCATTTTTTCTAGATTGTTTTATTTTATCTGAAAGCTTTAAAATATTTAGCTCATTTCTAATATCTTCATTTCTTCTTTCATTTAAAAGTTTGAGGCCAGTTACACTTTTCAGAAATCTCATTTCAGCTGCTTCTTTTGATCTTCTCTTCTCTTTTAGTTAAAACCCAAAACTCACTACCGTACAATAATAAGGGACCGCCATCGCTTTATAAAATTTTAGTTTTGTTTCTTTTCTTGTATTTTCAATCTTCTTTTAATTTCACTACATATGTAATTATATTAATTAAGTTTGTTAAAAATATATTCAATTTTGAAATAGGAGATTTCATAGCCTAGGTATTTGAAATTATTCCCTTGTTCAATGGGTTTCCTTTCCAGAATTATTTTACCTCTTAGGTATCTAATCCTCTAAAAGCCAAGCTTTTCGTTTTAATTTGTGTTAGTCTGTTATAAAATATAATTCTTCAGAATCATCATGAGAACGATGTTATAGTTCTCTGACATAGGGCGGAAGGGAATTCCCTGTTCTTGCAAGTGAAACTTGAAAAGATAATGGCAATACACAGTGTGATAATGGCATGCTTAGGTGTAACATATTTTACTTTTTCGGGATAAATAAAAATGGTAGCCTATATTTGGACCATCTCCTACGTCCCAATCTCCGGGTTCGATAGATCCAGTGAGTTAGTTGTTTGACACGAGAATCTAAATTAATTTATAAGAGCATAGAGTGGTGGAATTCCAGTCGCTAATAAACTCAGAAATGAATGTCTTATGTTTCTCTACAAATTACATTTCCATGGCAACTGAATGTCTTGGCAGTTAATTCGTGAATCTATAGAAACTCTCATTTTTAATTACACTGAAATTCTGAAGAATTAATTTAACTTGAAGTTGATACATTTGTTGTTAAGGAGGAACTTAATTAGTTCTTTCAAATTGAAATTTAATTTAGTCTGTTTCTAGCTTCAGTTGAGATCTCATTGTCAGTGTGATTTTTATGTTGAGGTACATTCCTACTAATTATCGGCTTTCATTATTCATTTGTCATAATTATCTTTCTTTATTAGCGGATTCCGAAGGAATGAAGCTATTGAAGTTGTTCTCATGAGAATATTTTTTAAAAGAAAAATACAGATCTTCACTCATTCTACCTAGTGGACACCGAAAATGTGTTACGGACAATGAAGTAAATGCGGAAATGTAAAAGGCTGGCCGTTAAGGATATTTTCACTTTGGATGGGCAATAACGTTAAAACTAAATTGCCCATCTAATCATCCTAAGTTGCTCACTAACAAACTTCGTTTGTTGAAAAAAACTTTTGAAACACACTGTATACATTTAACTAGCGTAAACATTTTAAATAACGATTGTTGGTTATAAAAATGAATTTATATTTTTAAGAAATGTATCCGGCGAACGAGGGCTTTCTTGCTCAGTTTATAATAAAAATTGTGAATTACTTAAAACCAGACAGACTCATTGTTTTCTGTTAAACAACATACACTATATTCTTTGTTTTGAGAGGAGATAATATTTACAAGTTGGTACGCGTGACTATTCCTGTCTTGTTATTAATAATTAATGTACAGTACACCTGTTTAAATCAATATCATGTTTACTCCAAGCTACTGTTACTAAGTCCTATACTTTTTTTAAAAATCACACCGATACATCCGGGTAACAGAACATACATTTGTACCATAACGAAAAAGTTTATTATTCCTGTTTGGTTTGTCTTTCGAACTGGCCGTGGTCCAGATTTATTTAAACACGACGTTTCATCTACCACTGCCGTAGACATATTCAGGAGATTCTGCGTGCTCTCTGTGAACTCTTTAACTCTCGGTTGCAGATTGACAGCCAACAGTTGAGGAGCTTGCAGAATCTCCTGAAGATGTCTATCACTGTAGAAGACGAAGCGTCAAGTTTCAGGAAAACTGGACCATGGTCATTTAGCCCGGAAGACAAACTAAACAGGAATCAAGCCACCGGCCGTGAAAGCCTACAATTGTACGAAAACCTTTATATCGTCTTGGCTTAATAACTCCTTAGTTTGTGAGGAATTAGTTGTTCGGTTGTTTTTAAAATAGGTAAATAGTCTGGTCAGTTTAAGAAAGAGACGGGTACTCGCTCGGTTTTATCCCAGGCATATTATGGTGACTGACAATATGCGCTGAAATGTGTTAGGAGGGTTGGGGTGAAAATACCCATTATTTTAAAGAATCTTGAATAAAAGAAGACAATTGACCGTAAATGTTATTGTGAATATTGTTAGACAACGACGGCACTCAAGGTTAGAAGAGGATAGATGAAATCGTGATAACTAAATCTTCATGGACTGTAACTATTAGACTCAGAGACGTGCGTGCGATGCATTATTTTTTAAACATTTTATGGTCATTTCGTGTAAAGACCTTGAGTTTATGTAACAGTTTGATAGGCAGGGCGGACATCGTTGATTGACAAAAACCGACGCTCTCGTCCTTTCCATCCCGTGTAACTCACAACTCAGTCATAGTAGCGGGGTGTTTAGTGTGTTTTTTGTAAAGTTTCTCAATACTTATCAATAATGTTCTTCTTTCTTCTTCTTCTTCTAGGCATGAAAGATGGTAGCTTGTTGCGTGTTCAATAATGTGGTTAACAATAAGTGTATTTTGAACAATATTTCTATGTCTTCTTCTTCTTAAACTTAATTTGTAGGATTTTAATCCTGTTTATTTCCAAAATCACTCCTCGAGGAGACGTACTGGATGTGCATTCACTGTCTATCCATCTCTTGACTGGTCTTCCTCTTGTTCTTCTCCCGTCCAATGGTCTATCTTCTTTAACTCTTTTTGCAAGCCGGTTTCTTCCATTCTTTCTATATGACCCTTCCAATATTTTCGTCTATCTATAATAAATTTGGTCATGTCTTGAATATGGCATTTGTCCCTAATTTCTGTGTTGTGTATTTTATCAAATAATGTTTTCCCCTGAATAGTTCTTAAGATTTTCATTTCACATGTGCTTATTATTTGTTTAGTTTTTGTTGTACCAGCCCTAGTTTCTGCTCCATATACGATAACTGTTCGAACTATCGTTTTGTATATGCAGGATTTCTATGTAAAAACTGTAAAAATTAAATATGTCGGCCTTAACCCATGCAAGAGCAAGCTAGAAATATAGATTACGCGTATAGTCGGAAAGAGGAAAGTATGGGCCACGGCAAGTACCCCGATGTTCGATGCCGAGTGAACGAGACTGTTTCGGCAGCGCCGCAATGTTGACACGCTCAGTGAACGACGCCTCGAGCACCTCTACTTCTATTGTATCCAAACAAATTATCGTAGCATACATCGTCAAAGACGTATCCGAGCTGATGGATATCAATACCAATCGAAATAATGTGATGCAGGACCATTGGCGTGCAGTGGACGAACGCTTTCAAACGGCATTCGAAAAATTAGGTACTCAGTCAATGTTTCCATTTCATTTCAATCCAATACACTGAAAGCGAATGGTTGACATAGACGTTTCACGTTAAACCAACAACGACCGTGTGCTCCGTCACAGCCCCGCATTTTTTTAGCTTTTCATTTATGTTTTTAACATTATTCACTATTTCCCCCCCCCCATTTTTCATACGAGTACAGGTCACGCATATCCAAGATAGCGATTCAGAACATCTAACCTCACAGAAAATCGAATGCGGATCACCAGAATGGAAGACAATTTTGCATAGCATATTCACGTCGTAGCGTAGTGGTTAAGGCACTGCGCTACAAGCCGGAAGGTCGAGGGTTCAAGTCCCGGTGGGGTCAGGATTTAAAACTGACCCAAACCTTCTGGCGGCACTATGGCCCTGGGGTCGACTCAGCGTCTAACGGAAATGAGTACCAGACGCTTGTTCTGGGGTAAAGGCGGCCGTCACGCAGGGTTGACAACCCAGCTGACATCAAGTGCCGATTGTCCACAAAAAGTGGGAGCCTTAACCTCCCACTACCCCCAGGGGCGTCCTGAGGCCTGTAGTGGGAATACTTTACTTTTTACTTTATATTCAACATCGTCCGATTCCTAATAGCCAATTTTGTCGGTCCATCCAATATCCTGGTTGTAGATGTTTCTCCTTCATGTATAAATATATTCCCTGACTCCAGGAGGTTTTAGGTCTTCCTCTGTCTCGTCTTCCCTCAGGTTTCCATTCCAAAACAGATTTTGGTAGCCGATCCTCTTCCATTCGCTGGACATGTCCGTACCATCTTAATTGCTGAGTTTTAATATAATCTAAAATAGTGTCTTCAATCTTCATTTTCAACCGATAATCTATCTATATTCAACATTAATTCTCCCAAGAATTCGTTGGTCTACCACATAGTCTTATTCTCCTCATTTCCTTTTATGTATTAATTTACAGACACTTTTCCTCTATATTGTTCGTGCATGTCTTTTTTCTAACATTGCAATCATATCTTCTTCCAATTCCTTTATTATTCTTATCTCTCTGTTCTTTCTATTCTCCATTTTCAGAATGATCTTAAAAATCTATTTAATTAGTTCTCAATTTTTATATTGTTTGCTGCTCAAGTTAGTGCTTTGTGTGTTACGAAGGACTGAATCATCACCACCATCATCCAAATCATATTTGCCTTGTTTAGTACAACTGAAATAATTATTGGTGTGCCTTGTTTTAAATATTGGTGCTGTCTCCGAGGTGGATCTCACATACTCAATCAGGAAGGCCTTCATGTCTTTTGTGGTCGAAAAAGTTGACACTATGTGTGATAAAGAGTTTTAAAATCCTCTCCAAGCAGACTCGGATGGTGTAGGATATGGTAAAAGTGGCTACAAAGGGAAAGTTGAACTAAAGTAAAGAAATATAAAATAAACACAAAAGGAAAATAAATGTTTGTCGTACCATTATGAGATGGAAGGACTTAATCTCTTTATAAGGAAACAGGTCAACGCCCTAATTCCAAGAAATAATAATAATAATAATAATAATAATAATAATAATAATAATACAAATAATCTTCTTGTAATCTTGTAGGCCCATGTTTTCCCTTAACAGAGATTTAGGCGCTCACCACCTACAGGGAAGAATTTGAACCATACTAATTACACTTGTTTTTCGTATAGATGTCATTGAGTGGTCCGTGGTCAGCGTTCCGCCTCATACTGACATCTAGGAAACCAAGATAGTACTAGGACGGGAATATTCGGTAAATTTTGCTTAGAGGCCTTTTGATTCAGGCTTAAAGATCCTTTACGAGCCTGAAAATCTTCAGACTCGGGACCCACGGCTTAAAGTCCCTCCCGGAGGACTTGCTCCTTGGATTTTTCCATCCTAAAAAATCCATCGACCCCGGCCGGGTTTGAACCTGCGATCCTCGGGACCAGAGGCAAGGAGCATAGCTATCCACCGCGGATAATACAAATAATAATAATAATAATAATAATAATAATAATAATAATAAATAATAATAATAATAATAATAATAATAATACAAATTATACTAATACAAATAATAATAATACAATCCCTCAGGGGATATGTGGATGGCGACCACATGGTGCCCAAGCTGAGCAAAACATTGCTTGCACTTACTTGTGTTTTGCTCCTTAATTTTATCTTTAACCGATCTGGTATTTCTCCATTTCTTCCACTTACTTATACCAGACTCTCTTAACTTTACTCTCTATCTATCTTGGTTAACTCTTGTTTTTTACGACCCCTACGCTATTAGGGCATCCGAGGGCTAGGGAGTCTTTCCTTTCTTCCATTTCTTCTTTCCTCTATTTTCTATATTTCCATTTCTTCTCCAGAAAAGCCTGACCAGAGGCTATAAGATGGCAGCCCCATCACTGGTCTTGCCTTCCTTTGGCCAGCAACCAATCGAAGGGACTATTATTATGCTTTCAAGAAAAAATACCAATACAAATAATAATAATAACAATACAAATAATAATAATAATAATAATAATAATAATAATAATAATAATAATAATAATAATAATAATAATAATAATAATAATAATAATAATAGGGTAAAGTGATCCCACTACAGGCCATGGGAGACCCATGGGGTAGTAGGAGGTTAAGGCTCCCACCTTTCTAAACAATCGGCACTTGATGTCGGCTGGGTTATCAGCCCTGCGTGACGGCCCCTATACCGTCAGAATAAGCGTCTGGTACTAATTTTCGTTAGAGGCTGAGTCGACCCCAGGACCATGGTGCAACCAGAAAGTTTGGGTCAGTTTAAAAATCTTGGCCTAATAACAATAATAATAATAATAATAATAATAATAATAATAATAATAGTAATAATAATAATAATTTATAATAATAATAATAATTTATTATAATAATAAATTATTATTATTATTATTATTAATGCAATCTCCTAGAATTCAGAATTTATATAAAATGAACTTCATAGATGTTTACACCAAAATTTCGAAATTCACATCATTTACTTCTCTGAATTTAATCGATTATTCATAAATAATTTGATGCGGATAAGTCTCTTGCTTCACAATTTATCTAATTGTTTTTTTTTTTCCTAAATGCTGACGGTTTCATTTTGATCGTCTTTTTTTTCTTGGCTCTTAAGATTGCTTCCCTCGTAACTGCTTATATATATATATATATATATATATATATATATATATATATGCGAGGGTAAGAACATTTTGGGCATCCAGTCGAGACTCTTCCAGAGTGGAAGTTTTGAGAACAGACCTTTCCGTAATGGATCATAGACACATGTGCAAAATTCCCGGCGGGCTTTCCGATTAGTAAATCTTCTCTACCATATTCTCGCCGCAGCCTGTGAAATTAAAAAAGCAAGACCACCAATGCATCATATTATTATTATTATTATTATTATTATTATTATTATTATTATTATTATTATTATTATTATTATTATTATTATTATTATTGTGAAATACATAAAGAACGAACAATTCTGATTTGGGATCAATTCATTCCGTCATACAGCATCACTATTCTAATTCCGAGCTAAGTTCCAGGTGTATTGCAAACAAACTTGCATAAGAAATCACTACACCGACTAGTGTCTGTTGGGGGAACCGTGGTGCTACTTTTGCCCGTTATATGATTGAATAGTGTACAGAACCGGCATCGATATAATCATTGTTCGTAGGCAACATTGTACTTTACGGGAAATAAGACTGAATACAAGATAAGATGATACCAAGAATTAGGAACTTACTCTATTTCTTATTTATCATAAGTAATGCCACGAGTGATTTCCAAATTATCGATAAATTCACGACTCATGAAGTGAATTTATCTAGAGAATTTGGAAATCAAGAGTGGCATTTGTTAGGACTATTTAACGAATAAAATTAAGCTGTTTACTCACAAATCATTATTTAACTATAGTTATTTTAAAATATTTATATATTTAATGTAAACGGCGATATTTGAAAACAAATGAGAAGCGATAGGTACGCTTCATGTGTTTCTTTTGTTTATCACTGCAACCAGATCATACTATTTATTGTCAAAGGAACGCAATATTGTAAGAATGCTCTCTAGTGGAGAAAAAATGAAACACATCAAACTGTATATTAATTCATTTCTGATGTCATATGATGTAAATATGACAATTATATTTTTCTGGATTGTTACCTGGGAAAAAATACATTTAAGAAAGTGCAAACAGTGGTTTCTTTTATTGGTGGTATAATCAATTGCTACAAATGTTTTATATTAACTCCCGCATGCGGCATTTGTTGACATTCATGCACTATATACAATCTGGTAGCCGTATTTCTCACGGGCTCCGTCACTGCAAAATAATGGTCAGACCTGTTCAGAATATTAAAAAGGAGGAGCTTTCTTTAATATGGTAATTATAACACTGATAAATATTTCGTGAAACACGACTCTGATTGGTTGTAAAACAGAAATCATTGAAATGTGATTGGCCATTGAGTCCCATTTGGGGCATGAGTTAAATAGTCACAAATAATTATACATGTCCCTACCTAATCAGACGTTTACGCATTTTCGATTATGTCGATAGATAACCTTTATTTGCAATTTCATTACGAGCAGAATTTATACTCCATGCTGACTCACTGTAAATTCTGCTAATGGCTAACACATGATATTTTTTACTAAACTGTTTTGAAGATATTTTAAATGATATTTCTCTCCGCTTTTCATATGCTTTTCTTTACAGTAGGCTTATTTTAAGACATTGTACAGAAAGCGGCCATTTTAAAACAATTGAAATTCCAACGTATTCTGCATTATGCATGCGTAAGAATAAAACAATGTTTATCTAATCTATTAAAATTATTTTTTTTTGTTATCCCATATAACTTACATAGACACGTGTTAAATGATACGTATTATTTTTATTTTCTCTATTTCGAGTGTTAGAGAGTGAACTATATTTCTTAAATGCTAAAAGGTAAAACAGTTATTCTAATAATGAAAATACAGTTATACATCCTATTTTGTTTATATTACAGCTGGAACTTATTTCGGAGTAGGTATAGTAGTATATATTAGTACATTATAATGCCAGGTTGGGAAGTGGTTTTACTGAAGCGAGGATATGATTAAAACAGAGCGATAGCGAGGTTTTTAATTTCCGAGATTCTGTAAAACACTTCACAAACGTGCATTGTACATTATTTTTGCGCCGTGGTGTTTTTAAAATAATAAATGATAGTGAAATAATGACTTGTTGGAAATATTTGCGTTCAATATAAACAACTGACTAACGTTAAAAGTGCGGGCAATGTTTATTAGTTGAGACTATTGCAGACCGTGGCACCAATCAGTCATAAAATGGCGGCAAGTACGAATTTATTGTTTATATTGTTTCAAATGAAGTTCAGTTCATTAGAAATACAGTGATTTGTTTCATATAATGTATATTAACATTTCCTTTTGGATATATTTTTGTATATACATTGTATGTAGTGTACATAAAGGGCAGTGGTTTTACTTCCCGCAGGAGGTAGGTATATGTACTATTGCAGATTGGAGAGCAAGAACGCTAATGGCTTCGTTGCCAAGGACCAACATTTGAGTCTTGCCTTCCTTTGGCCAGCAACCAATCGAAGGGACTATTATTATGCTTTCAAGTCTTATACGAGAATTTCCCGGAAGGATCAAAACGCTGGAGGCAAAATTTTCTATAGGATCGTAACAGCCTTGGCCTAATACTTGGAAGGAAGAAGAAGATATACATTGTATGTAGTGTACATAAAGGACAGTGGTTTTACTTCCCGCAGGAGGTAGGTAATATGTACTATTGCAGTATTGGAGAGCAAGAACGCTAATGCCTTCGTTGCCAAGGACCAACATTTGAAAACAACAACAGTATAGTTGTTAGGTTGGCAAGCCCGAAATTTAAGAAATTGAACTTTCAATCATGGTCGCCTTGCTGTAAGTACGACAGAACGCACTAAAGCGCAAAAGAAATTATATATATATATATATATGGCTCAGATGGTTAGAGCGCTAAACGTACCGGGTTTAGAGACTCGGGTTCAAATCCCAACTCAAGCACTCATTTTTCTTTTCATATCATATTTGCCTTCATTGCCAAATGTCAAAAATATAGTTATAACATCTAAATATATAAGCGTTACTGTTATAAAGTAAACATTTCTTCAAAAAAATTGCTTGCCTATTATGGTGGCCGCTAGATGGCAGTTGGAACGACTTCCCGCTACCTCTTGTGTGAATTGAGAATACTACATATAAAGAAGAAAAAGTATGTTTGTGTTGGAATACTTGAGTGGCTCAGATGGATAGAGCGCTAAACGTAGGTAATGGAGGATAAGAGTACGCAGGCGGTTAAGAGTACGCAGGGAAATTTTATGGTATTGGCAGCACTGCAGAACATGCTAATTACTACATTTCAGTTTAGCTGTTACAATGGAAGATCACACCATAGTATCATTGACCTGCTTCATTTATCTTCATTCTACCAGGTAAAATTAACTTTCCTTACTTTTCTATGTAATTTCTGTGTGATATAGCATAACTGTTTTTTACCTTTAAGGAGTAAAAAAAAATATTTTGTAAAGAGGTATCATATTAATGTAGATTTAATATCCTACAACATGGTGAAGATACCATTTACCTCTCTGTTACGTGCTGGAATCTATTGGTGATTTTGTGAAATACGCCAAGTGAGGCAAAGAGTACGCAGCAGCTGATCACTGCGTACTCTTAGCCTCCATTGGGGTTTATCATTGCTACATTTGTTTTTTTCATTTATGGCTATTAAGTGGAAAACTGTGTTTTACTCTTAATATATAGATGTATATTATATTGATACAAAGTTGTTATAACGTATCATAGTTTTTGTATTTAATCGTAAACTTGGTACGAATGACGGAATTACAAAAAAATTACAGTTTTTATTTTTATTTGCAGAGCAAAGAGCTGGAGAAAATGAAACAGTAGGTTTATCAGAACAAGAATGTAAAATTAATGTTAGTATTCATCTAATTCTGTCACTTCCAGAACATAAAGAACAAGACCCTATGAACCGAAGAAGAAAGCAGAGACCAGCACAAAAATCAGAAATCATGACATCATCACCTTTCAAAAACCATTTGGAAGAAAAAAAAAAGAGAGAAAAGAATTAGAGCAGGCTAAATCAGAAAAAAAGTTTTTAAAAAATAGGAAAGACAAGTAAGATAAATGGGCCTAGCAAACAGGAAATCAAATGCAAGAAGAGAATTTATGTTTAATAATAACTCTAAACCATCTTGAAGTTCAGCTGAGTCGAAAGCCTTCATTGAAGAAGAAGAAAAAGATGACGATTCAACTGTCTGTCCAGGATGTCGGGGTTCGTACCCTGATAGCTGGATTCAGTGTGGAATTTGCAAAGAGTGGTGGCAAGAAGACTGTAGTGTTTAAGAAGGCAGTGGTCCATTTGTTTGTGACTATTGATAGGCAAGCCCTAGTGAGTACTCTTAACCACCGTACCCGCGTACTCTTAACCTCCCAGTAGGCCAAGAGTACGCAAATTACATTTTTTACTAATTTATTATTCATGCCTGTATTTTAAAATGTAGTTGACTGATGATTTTTTAAAACTATTTGTATTTGAATAAAGAATATTTTAAAAAATTTTGAACTCTGTAGTTTATTTATTTTATCAAATATAAATGAAAATCCACTAAGTGCGTACTCTTACCCTCCTTTACCCCTACAGAATTTAGAGACTCGGGTTAAAATTCCGACTCAAGCATTAATTTTTCTTTTCATGTATATATATATATATATATATATATATATATATATATATATATATACATACATCGAAAAAGCGTCACTGCTATAAAGTAAAAATATTCTCTTTAATTTGCTTACTTGTTATAGTAGCTACTAGGTGGCAGGGGAGATCGAGTTCCCGCTACATCTTACTTACTCACTTACTCACTGGCACTATCGAACCCGTAGGTTCATGGCCGCACGGACATAAGCCCTCCATATATCCCTATCCTGTGCTAATGTTTTCCAATCATTCCCTGTATAATCTACTTCCCTCAAATCATAGTTAATGTTGTTCTCCCACCTCATTATTGGTCTACCAACTGGGCGTTTTCCTTCTGGCTTTCTTACAAGAAGTTTCCATGCACGTCTTTCATTCCCCATACGTGCAACATGTCCTGCCCATCGCAGTCTACGGGACTTAACTGTTCTTATTATATCTGGCCTCCTATAAAGACCATGTAGTTCATTGTTATGTAGTCTTCTCCATTCACCTGTCTGTTCATCTCTCTTTGGTCCAAAAAATTTCCTAAGAACTTTATTCTCAAATACTCGTAATCTCCTTTCCTCCCTTAAAGTAAGAGTCCATGTTTCGCATCCATATAATATAACTGGTAGAATAATAGTTTTATATATTTTCAGCTTAACGTTTTCTGAAAGGAGTTGGGACATCAAGAGTCTCTGCAATGCATAATAGCACGCATTTCCAGAATTGAGCCTATGTTTAATTTCTTTGTGCATCGTTCCCGCAACATCTCGTAATAATAAAGAATATGTATAAGAAAAATAAATGTTTGTTCTGGATTCGCCTGGTAGCGTAAGTGGTAGCGCACTGAGATATCAACTCAGAGGTCCGGGTTCAAATCTCCTCCAGGCATTTTTATGTAACGTATTACTAAATTCCTTATTCATTTTTCAAAAATGTTAGAAATTGTGAAGCTCGGTAAGTAATGAAAGCATTAATGTAATAGCCATGTATTATAAGTCAGCGTAGGCGACGCGTGCCAAGAGTAAATGCTGTAATAAATTAAACAACTATAATTACTTTAAGTGATTACTTTCATTTACTCGTATGTCGAAATGTAATATAATCATGCAACACAATGCCATGTGTCATAAGTAATTAGGTACAACAATAACATTCAATATTTTTCCTACTCTGTTTTTTATTCTTGTTGTCTGTATCTTAGTTAAAGTCCCACTTCATAGGAACTTCCGATAGGGAGTACCCTTCTCCCTACCTGTGTGAGTATAGACTAAGCCAACTCTTCTAAGTGGTCGACCTTGGCTTCGTTTCCCAATTGAGCTGTATGTTAATATTAAATTAGGCAGTCTTCCAATGTTTGTAGACCAGCATCATGGGCAGTGGTCAGCATTTCTGATTACAGTTCACGAGGTTCCGGGTTCGATTCCCGGTCAGACTATAGGAATATTTCTTTAAAGGGAATTATTCCTGTTGTTGCCCATGGTCTGGAATTTAGGTTAAGTTCAGGTTAAGAACTCTCCGGCGTTTCATTATCATTTGTCACCCTTCATATTACGGGGGTAATGTAACTCCGCCTTCCAGGTGCTCCAACCTAAGGAATGGATTACAATCCCGCCAATGCCAGGGGAGAAAGCCAGAAATGTCATAAAAGACAACCTGTTGGCATTGGATGAAAACCCCATTTGTTTCTGTAATTTTGTATTTTTCCAAGAATGGGTTCAGCTTTCAGTTGTAATAATATTTTTGTATTTGTTTTATGATTAAAAGTGGATAAAGAGGATAAACAAGAAAGTAATATTAAGAACAGAATAAAAAATGGTAGAGCAATAACAGCAATGTTAAGTCTTGTGGAACAGAAATATAACCAGAAAAAATAAGTCACAAATATATAATTCAGTAGTGAGAAGTACTGTCACATATGGAGCTAAAGTTTGGAAAATCAACAAACCTTAAAACAAAAACTTATGTCGATGGAATTGGATTTCTTGAGGAGAGCGGCAAGATGTTGAAAATTAGAAAATATAAAAGATACTGTCAAACGAGAAAAAATTAATATTGGATATTCAATAGTAGATTATATAAGATACAAGCAATTAAATTGATATAGGCATATACGACGAATGCAAGAAGGAAAGTTACCCAGAAAAACATTGGAATTGTGTCCACTTGGAAGAAGGTGGAAAGGAAGACCTCGAAACTCGTGGATGCAAGAAATAAGAACTGGAATGAGAACAAGAGGACTGGAGGACATGGAGTGGATGGATGGATGGATGGATAGAGACGAGTGGAGAAGAAAAATAAAACTTCAGGCACAGAAAGGCGTGTAAACATTGACAATCTGTATATAAATAAATCAATGATTCAGATAATATGTGAAGAAAGTAATAAGGAGTTGAATTCTGTCGTGTTGTATAGTTTCCGATAGCTTATGTGTGATCTAGATAGTTGTTTCTAATTGAATAATATCTGCATGCTCGCTAACAATAACTTCCTTCATTACGTCTTATCACGTAATGAATATGACGTCATGCAATATTATTAACTTACTTTTATAAAGCACAAAATCACTATTTCAAAAACGCATTGCAATCTTTTTAATATAGTATATTACGATGCTAGATTGGGAAGTGGTTTTACAGAATCGAGGAAAATGTTTAAAAATCGAGCGAGAGCGAGGTTTTTAATTTCCGAGATTCCGTAAAAACACTTCACAAACGTGCGGTGCTCATTGTTTTTCTTTTTGCGCGATGGTGTTTTTAAAATAATAAATAATAGTAAAATAATAACATCTTTGTTGGAAATATTAGCGTTCATTATAAAAATTGAGTAACGTTAACAGTGTGGACAATGTTTATTAGTTGAAACAGCAGGAGGCCGTGAGATCAATTTAGTGATAAAATGGTGGCAAGTACGTATTTCTTGTTTTATATTGCTTCAAATAAAGTTAAGTTCAGTTCATTTAAAGTGCAGTGATTTATTTCGTATAATGTATATTAACACTACCTTTTAGATATGTTTTATATATACATTGCATATAGTATATAGGGATAGAGGGCAGTTGTTTTACTTCCCACACGCGTGTTTGTAATATGCAATATTACAGTATAATTATTTTATTACAGTATAGTTATTTAGTTTGGCATCCCCGAAATATATGAAGTTGAACTTTCAATCATGGTCGCCATTGCTGCAGGTACGACAAAACGCACTATCGCGCAAAAATTATTTTCATACCAATTCATATAGAAACATTAACGTTCACGCCATACAAATACTGCGACTTATTTAATGGAGCCATTAACAAAGATTTTCGTTAACTTTAACACTAAACACTATCTCCAGAAGTAAGCACCAAAAGCTTGGAATTCAAGTTTTCATATTCATTTTATCTGGATTGGAGAAAAAAGGAACTATGCCATTGAACAGCGAGACAAAAGAAAAAAAATGGAGTCATTTGAAGGACCCTAGATAAACTGGGTCCCGGCCAATTTTAGATCCTCATGTGGTCAGTAAATTGCGTCCTGGATCTGTGCTGGTTATTAATTTTGTTAGTAACTATTAATTTGAAATATTTTCAGTCCGAAGTTTACATTTTACCTAGAAATTCAGCAAAGCAGGTTAAAAGAAAAATGCAGCTTTGACAACGGGACAAGTTAGTTTGTTCGAATTTATTAAATACATGAGTTTTAAATTTTTATTATCAAGCTAAAAATAGTTTTAGACCTATATTTTCATCATCATCATGATCTTACTTAAGTTTAGGTCTTTTGAACTTGTTCCTATGAGATTTCAAGATGATGTTGGTCAGTCCATCTTAATTTTGGTCTTCCTTTATTCTCGACTTCCTTTAAGTTGACACTGCAATGCTAATTTAGGAAAGCGAGATAGGTAAATTCTTTGGAATATGTTGTAACCAATTGCTTTGATAATTCTGAATGTCTTCAACTATATTTTGAACTTTTAATTTATCGCGTATATCCGTGTTTCTTTGCTTGTCCATTTTTCTCAAACCTAAGAGTGGATGTAAAAATCTCATCTTTGCCGCTTGCAATTTTGATTTGATTTTAGTCCTAATTTTTTAACGTCATAAATTTTTGGGGATCGATCCGGCCAACCTCTATATCGTGTTCCCTCAATAGTCTGGGACACAATTTACTTATTATTATTACCTTTTTTGACCCGAGAACCAATTTAATGGTACCTACTATCCATTTTAGATCCAGGTCCCAATTTACCGTATTTTCTAGATCGGAATTCAGTTTACCGGCCCCGACTTGAATGTAAGTTGATTTTGTTCCAAAATAATCATTGCCTTTGTGACAGAAAATAAAATATTTATGTAAAATAAATTTATTAAATAAAATATCTGGAAAGAAATAACGAATGAACTGAAATTTGAAATACGTTTTAATTATATTATTAGAATAATATATTTGCTACCTGGTTACAGCATTTCTATTTTTGTACAATCTGAAATACTTTACTGAACCCCTCAAATAGTCTCTTTCAGTTGATTTTCCTCTTGCACCCACTACACTACTATTAGTTAAATCTGCACGCGGAAAATATGCTAGGAATGTGCTGTCGATTCTCTTCCTTCTCTTATTATATTGTCAATTCCTGTACCTTTGTTGTGTTATTTGACTGGGACGGAAGAGCTGGCAAATACTGTGTTCTTAAGTGATCCGACACCTGCAGTAGTCGTTGACCAAATGAATAATCCGGAAATCATTTTACTATTGGGAAATAAGCATTTGCCTTCCTCATTACGTGTTGTTCCCGCCCCTATGTTGTGTTGCGAGGCTGGTAATAGAGAGAAGAGAAACATGTGTTTTTAAATTATACGACATCTACAGCAATTGTCGACTAAATTATTAATTTGGCAACCATGTAATGATCTATCGCACGTGTTTAGGAATTATTTCTTCCAAAGAGTAGTAGTTGATGATGCTACCGCTAACACATTTCCCCTGTAACCGTGTAGACTTAACTTGGTCGAGTAATTTGCCCTCATGTGGAGCAAGGATGCTCCGGGAATTACCTAACCAATGCTTAGTTACGCTTATTTCTTACAGATGTAAGCGAGTGACAATGAGAGATAGCGAGCTTGAAATAGATATCTAATTGGGAGCTTGGATGGGAAATGTCAATTAAATTTTTGCTCAGGTGCTCTAATTTAAGCTTGAGGTTCTTTAACGAGTCCGAAAATCTTTAGACTAGGGACTCACTGGCTCGAATTACCACCAAAAATGCTTGTCTTTTGGGTTTTTCTGT
This sequence comes from Diploptera punctata, assembly GCA_030220185.1. Taxonomy (NCBI): domain Eukaryota; kingdom Metazoa; phylum Arthropoda; class Insecta; order Blattodea; family Blaberidae; genus Diploptera; species Diploptera punctata. Next base: position 696,688 of record JASPKZ010000435.1, read on the forward strand.
CCTAAAATTCCAAAGATCTGGGCTGTGTTTGAACCTGCGACCCTCGGGACAAGAGGCATATGAAAATTGATATATTTTTGAAAATGTACAAAATACTAACATTGATATAAGAAACCCTATTTTAATGAAGAGTAGATGAATAACTAATTATTTCAGTGGCACAATCGACATAATCTCTCTTTACATCCCTATCCTGGACAAATGTTTTCTAAATCATCCTCTACAATATACCTCCTTCAAATTATGGTTAATGCTATTCTTGCACCTCCCTGTTGGCCTTCCTACTGGATGCTTTCCTCTGGTTTTCCTACGAGGAGTTTCCATGCGCCTGGTTCATTCCCCATTCGTACCACATGTCTTTCCATTGCAGTCTAGAGACTTAACTGTTCTTATTATTTGATTTTTCATAAAGATCATGTAGCGTACCTTGCTATTATCTAGTATTCTCCATTCATCTACTTGTTTGCCTCTCTCTGCTCCAAATTTTTTCCTAAGAACTTTATTCTCAAATACTCGTAATCTCCTTTCCTTCCTTAAAATAAGAGTCCATGTTTCGCATCCATATAATATAACTAGGAGAGTAATAATTATATATATATATATATATATATATATATTTTAGAGAAGTCGAGGTAACAGGAATCTCTGTAGTAAATAATAACCATGTATTTCCAGAATTGATCCTATTTTAAAATGATTCTTGCACCTGAATTTTGTTCCTAATTATTGTTTTTAATTATTGTTCTAATTATTCTTGAGCCATTTCTTAAAAATTGCCTTAATTTGTAATTAATTATTTATTACCATTATATATTGTATAGTCCACCTATGTGGTCTCGAGGTGCTGCCTTGTCACGCAGCGGGCCCAAGTTCGATTCCCGATCGAGACAAGCTTCCTGGATGAGGTTTTTTCGGGGTTTTTCCTCATCTGTAAGACTAAATGTCAGGAAGCTTTGAGGCTCAAACGGTCCACGAAAATCATCCGGCCATCATCATAATCATCCACGGTGTGGAAAGAACGGGAAGCTACACACCTATAATTCCCTAGTAAAGCTGCAAAGCATATCATGAGAATGCTACGATTGCACTGAAGGATCTTCCCTGGGCAGAACACTGTAAATAATTATATAGCATTTCTGTACGTGGTCATACATTTAGTTTCATTGATATGTATGCAAATACTAGAATGAATTTTGTAGGACCCGGTGGCTATAGGAATCCAGATAAATTGATTAAGAGTTGTTAAAAATATTCTTATCCAGTGAAGGTCGGTTTTTCATTTAGGAGCAGAATATTTATGAGAGCGTGTGACAGTGCATGCAACTTAACAAGATAACCTGAATCTGCCAGCTCGTCCCCCACGCTTGGTGATATACAGCTTTCTTCCTGCACGACACTGTTATCTCCAGAACTCATATTTAGTCACGTCGGAACGGTGAAGTATTGTTTACCATACTGCAATGTTTTTCGGGTTCAAACCCGTCCATGTTCCATTAGTTTTCTAGACCGTTAGAAAGTCTACAAATAGGTTTTAGGGATTAAGCTATGGAGGTTGTTCTGAAGAAAATATTTTTAAAACAAATTTACCTATCTTCATCGATCCTCCTTACTGTGCAGTTCTGGCATCTTTAGCCGTATTTGAAGGGTCAGTGGTGTATGGTGCGGTAAAAGGGGCGGGCGAGTTGCAAATGCTGCTAGAAACTACCCTCATTTTAGAAAACACTAGCAAATACCCGGCATGCGCTGCTACGCTAAATAAATGAAAATTAATGTACATTTATGTTTAGTTGAATAAGTCAAAGAAAAAATAATTATACATTTATATTTTTAGATACCCCGTGCTGATTAACCGGCGTTGCCCGGGAATCTACTTATCCCGATCTTCTTGACATAAATGAGCTAAAAGACAAAATTCGTTACTGTGAGTTATCCGTAAAAGAATATCCGCCATGTGCTGCTATACTTGCACAGGAATCTACGTACTTGTCTCGGTCTTCTTGGCATCAATGAAAGACAAAAATGGTTATTGTAAGTTATTCGTAAGAGATAAACATATGCTGTCGCAGACCTTTTTGTAGAGCTTTTTGAGATATTCAATTCTGTGTACATTAATGTTGTATATTTGTTATGGTTTAGGCAGCGTAAGCCATTTAAGCGTCCAAAGAGCTACTTTTTTTCACGTTTTCCACTACAAAGGGCGGTTTTTAAGGGTTGTAGGAATTGAGTATCACAACTCTCTTATAACCTATGTTCATCCCGGGAATCTCCTGAAAATTTTGCAAAAAGCCCCGTCGCAATCGTATCAACGGTATGGCCGCGCATAAAGTACGAACAAACAAACAATCATTTTTTATATATTGGATTAGATAATAGTTACTACATGTTGCGTTTTTTTATCAACTAGTTCTGTGTTTCTGAATATTTTTCATATCTAATAAGTTTGAAGTGTTCATTATAGGACAGCGCTATTTTTATAACAATTTATTTTATCATTATTCTTAATGAGAAAATGTTTTTCATGGCTACTAGTTACCTCCCTCACTCGGTAATGTTCCCTCCTGCCACGCGCCTTCGGTTACACCAAGACGGCTACAGTTAACAAAACCGGACAGTACTAGTAGGCCTAATCGAAAGTGGCCATGACAATGTATATACAGCAAAGAGCTGACGAGATGCAAGCATAAAGAAATATGTGACGTAATACTAGCCCTGGAACCTGACGGTTAAACTTTGCATCAATATTTCGGATTGCGGGGTCACAGTGACCCTCATATAATTTTAGTTTTAAAACTTATTTATTTTAATATGATTTGTATAAGGGTTTCTATTTTATCACATTATGCATTCTAACAAGTTAAACTTCCATATTTAATACCATTAAGCAGACCATTGAGGGTCAGGGACTACATAACTAATTAACTATATAACTATCTCACATTGTAAACAATCAATGAAATGTTATTTTGACAGTTCACTACATGAAGTACAAAGGAGGGATCTGTGATCATTCCACGTGGGATTATTGCAGTCCACACATCCCATAGCTAACTTCTTATCCTTTTTCTAGGGCAGGAATTGTATATTTTTCTTCCACCGAAAGCTACAGCTTCTGTCATGTTGTTGTGCACCTGTTTCTGTTGGACCCCAGGATTTTTAAACTGACCCGAGCCTTTTGGCGGCACTATGACCCAGGAGTCGACTCGTCTCTAACGGAAATGAGTACCAGACGCTTCTTCTGGGGGTAAAGGCGGCCGTCATGGAGGGCTAACAACCCAGCTGAAATCAAGTGCCGATTGTCCAGAAAAAGTGGGAGCCTTAACCTCCTACTATCCCAAGGGCCTCTTGAGGCCTGTAGTGGGATCACTTTACTTCACTTTACTATCACTTCTGTTTACGAGTTCACTTATTTCATCACTTGTGAGCCATTTACTTGAAGATGCCATTATAAAAAGTAAAATAACATAAAAATTAAGAAATTACTGTTTTACTAACATAGATAATTACTATATAATTGAAAGACTTGACAGCCTATAGGCCTAATCACGAAATTCAGTTTGAAGAAAAACACACATTATTATATGACGGTGGGGTTTGTATGACTCCAACTACTACCACAACAAATATTTCCCTCTCCCTCTTGTAAATTATTTAATGAAAACTCGCAAAACTCTCACCAATTAAAGAACAAGGTTAGAACTGAATTCTCACAAAGCTCTGAAAAAGCGAGTCCGAAATTACCAATGTTCAGATGAATGGAAATATCTATGGGCCACCAAGACCCCACCATCAGGTTCCAGGGCTAGATTCATAAGCCATCGTAGTCTTTTACTCTTCACTACTGCTACCACATTCGGCTTCTAATACAACATTCTTAATCCCCTGTTCTTTCTTATACTCCATCCATCATTATTTTCATTAACAACACACGATATAGAACTAGAACTAATACGAATATGTAGAAGAAACCAATTGATACAAATGGCGAAAACTGGAAATTGCTTTTAGCTTTCGTTCCATAAACCTCAACATGACTTACATTAGTGACACTGGAAAATATTCAACTGGTATTCAACCTCGACCTATGTGTTATGAAGCAACTGTGTTGTTACATTGTTGAGAGAAGTATAAATTCTTTCTTGCAAGAATGCAAATCACGAACTAGTGTTGTGGTGGTGATAGGTCTGGTGATCTGGCAGGCCATGTGATGTATGATCATCCTTTTCCATTCCATCTTGCTGGGACTATTTAACTCATGCCCCAAATGGTAGTCACTAACCAATCACGTTTCTATGAATTCTGTTTTACAATCAATGACATGTGTTTCACCTAGCTCTTTATCGATTTCTCTTTATCAGCTCCTGCTTTTGTGATAAAGCAAGCTCCTCCTTTTAAATACTCTGAACAGCTAAGAACATTATTTTTCTCCAACAAATACATTGAATATAGCAAATAATAAAGATATTCCTCGATTTTATTCAGTTGTTTACTAAAAAATAAATTAATAGCCTATAATGTTGATTAAAATATACAGTTTGATGTGTTTCATTATCTTTCCACTAGGGTGCATTCTTACAATATTTCGATACTATTTGGCAATAAATAATATGATCGAGTTGCAGTGAATATACATAACCTCACATTTCTGATTTTTTCAAAAATCGACGTTTACATTAAATATATATATATATTCGCGGGTTCAAACCCGGCCGGGGTCGATGGATTTTTTAGGACGGAAAAATCCAAGGAGGGTCCCGAGTCTGAAGATTTTCAGGCTCGTAAAAAATCCTTAAGCCTGAATGAAAAGGTCTCTAAGCAAAATTTACCGAGTTTCCCGTCCTAGTACTACCTTGGTTTCCTAGATGTCAGTATGAGGCGGAACGCAGACCACGTACCACTCAAAATGACATCTATACGAAAACAAGTGTAACTAAATTAGTATGGTTTAAATTCTTCCCTGTAGGGGGAGAGCGCCTAAAATCTCTGTAAAGGGAAAACATAGGCTTACAATACAATACATTACAATATATATATATATATATATATATATATATATTAAAATATCGGTAACTATATTTAAATAATGACTTTTGAGTAAACATCTTAATTTTATTCGTTAAATAGTCCTAACAAATGCCACTCTTGATTTCCAAATCCTCTAGATAAATTTGAAATCACTCGTGACATTACTTATGACTATTTAACTCATGCCCCAAATGGGAGTCAATGACCAATCACGTTTCAATGATTTCTGTTTTACAACCAATCAGAGTCGTGTTTCACGAAATATTTATCAGTGATATATTTACCATATTAAAGAAAGCTCCTCCTTTTTAATATTCCGAACAGGTCTGACCATTATTTTGCAGTGACTGAGCTCGTTGGAAATACGGCTACCAGATTGTATATATAGTGCATGAATGTCAACATATGCCGCATGCGGGAGTTACTATAAAAACATTTGTAGCAATTGATTATACCACCAAAAAAATAAACCACTGTTTGCACTTTCTTAAATGTATTTTTTCCCAGGTAACAATCCAGAAAAATATAATTGTCATATTTACATCATACGACATCAGAAATGAATTAATATACAGTTTGATGTTCATTTTTTCTCCACTAGAGAGCATTCTTACAATATTGCGTTCCTTTGGCAATAAATAGTATGATCTGGTTGCAGTGATAAACAAAAGAAGCAGATGAAGCGTACCTATCGTTTCTCATTTGTTTTCAAACATCGCCGTTTACATTAAATATATAAATATTTTTAAATAACTATAGTTAAATAATGATTTGTGAGTAAACAGCTTAATTTTATTCGTTAAATAATCCTAACAAATGCCACTCTTGATTTCCAAATCCTCTAGATAAATTTGAAATCACTCGTGACATTACTTATGATAATTTCATATGAGATTACCGTCTTGATGTGCTACATGTGAGTCAGGTATTACACATTGAACATTTGCGTTAATGCAATTCACTCTTATGTTGTATTCTCCATTCATCTCCGTTTGTCTCTTTTTGGTACAGCAATTTTAAAGAGACCTTACAAAAGTTTTTACTTTTAACGAATTCCGAAGGATTTAACCTTTTGAGGCTATTTGAAAAAAAAAAATACAAGCGAGACACTTTTGAAATTAATACCAATATTGTATTAAAACGTTCCAACCTCCTCTTTCAAATGCTACCAACGTTAGCTATTTTGGATTCATAATTTTGAAATTATAACTATTTTCTTAATACCTATAAGCGTGACATGGCCTATATGTAGGCCTATATTTAAGTACAGCAATAAACATACCTGGCAGTTGTACGTTTGGTTTATTACTGCGTGTTTACGGATGTTCCACATCTAAAATAAGAAACTTAACCTTCGTGCAGAGGAAACTGTCATTTAACTTATTTATGTCACACAAATTAGTTGTTTTTTACTACCGGCCTTTTCTAAAATTCCTGGTCTCTGCTCGTGTTCCCAGGAGATACCATCCGACGAGTTGTATTATGCATCCAACAGTATTTAGGTTCTAATGTTCGCCCTGGAAACAGCGGGAGCCAATTTATGATCCATTACACCATTACTGCCCCTTCCAAGCATTAGCGGAGCAGGATCACATGTGTTTTGAATTATACATATCGAGTTGTTAAATTATCAGGACGTGTGACACGTATGGGGAATGAAAGACGTGCATGGAAGCTTCTTGTAGGAAAACCAGAGGGAAAACTCCCAGTTGGTAGACCAAGAATGCGGTGGGAGAATAACAATAACTATGATTTGAGGGAAGTAGATTATAAGGGAATGATTGGAAAGCATTAGCTCAGGATAGGGATGTATGGAGAGCTTATGTCCGCGCGGCCATGAACTTATGGGTTCAATAGTGTCAGTGAGTGAGTGAGTGAGGGAGTGAATTGTTAAATTATATTATTTTCTTGTAAGCCCTTTTTCCCTCAATGCGATTTAGGCGTTCTCCTCCTACAGGGTAGAAATTGAAACATACTCGTTCTAATTTAGTTATACTTGTTTTCGTATAGATGTCATTGGAGTGGCCCGTGGTCAGCGTTCCACCTCGTACTGACATCTAGCAAACCAAGGTAGTACTAGGGCGGGAAAATTCGGTAAATTTTGCTTGGAGGCCTTTTTATTCAGGCTTAAGGATCTTTTACGAGCCTGAAAATCTTCAGAATCGGGACCCACGGCTTAAGGTCCCTCCCGGAGGACTTGCTCCTTGGAGTTTTGCATCATAAAAATCCATGGACCCCGGTCGAGTTTGAACCCGCGACCCTCGGCGCCAGAGGCAAGGAGCATAACCACTAGTTCACCGCGAGGAAAAAATTGTTTATCTTGAATGTTGCAAGTGACCAAGTGGTTTTTGCTTAGGTTGTTGAATGATTAGGAATTTATGATTAGATGGTTACACGAACAATATAAGGATTAAGGAATGAAAATTAATATTAATTAAGGCTTCCATTCAATTATCGTGGAACAATAATCACATATAGGAATGAGATGCACAAAATAATTAAACATACGCTCATTTCTGCAAATGCATGCTATTATGCATTACTGGGACTCTTGTCGTCCCAACTCCTTTCAAAAAACGTTTAATTTAGAATATATAGAACTGCTATTCTATCAGCTATATTATATGGATGCGAAACATTAACTCTTACTTTAAGAGAGGAAAGGAAATTATGAGTATTTAAGAATACATTTTTAGGAAAATTTTTGGACCAAAGAGAGATGAACAGAAGAGAGATGGAGAAGACTTACATAACAGTGAACTACATGGTCTTTATAGGAAGCCAGATATAATAAGAACAGTTAAGTCTCGTAGACTGTGATGGGCAGGACATATGGCACGGATGGGGAATGAAAGACGTGCACGGAAGCTTCTTGTAGGAAAACCAGAGGGAAAACGCCCAGTTGGTAGACCAAGAATGAGGTGGGAGAATAACTTTAACCATGATTTGAGGGGAGAACATTATACACGGAATGATTGGAAAACATCAGCTCAGGATAGGGAGAGCTTATGTCCGCACGGCCATGAACTTACGGATTTTATAGTGCCAATGAGTTAGTTATACATCCCTGTCCTGAGCAAAATGTTTTCCAATCATTATTTCTTTCAAATCATGGTTAATGTTACTCTCCCATCCCTTTCTTGGCTTATCTATTAAGCCCTTTCCTCCTAGAGTTCCCACAAGAACTTTCAGTGCCCCATTTTATTCCCTACTAGCGTACCCGGCAGACGTTGTCCTGCCCGAACGTTCAGTTCTCATGTCATGGGCGGACGATAAAAATATGTTACTTTTTACCATAAAATTCAGAAATTAGGACATAATTAGATATTATTAAATAATTTCGCAAGAAAACCTCTTACAGCCTTCTGTTGCGGCTCAAGAAGTGTGAATGATGTCACACAGTCATGAACATTAGAATTGTACCCTCCCTTGCAGATAAGTTAAGAACCGTCATATAGCAATTATATTAGAGTGAAAAAAAATATTAATTGACGAGAGAGAGTCAAAACAGATTTTTTTTTCAGCTAGATTTCATTTCTGACCCACTGTGCACCGGCCCCATACTGGCCGACAATCCATGAGAAAAATGTCTTCTCCCGTAGAGACTCGAACCAGCGTAAGTCCCGTAGTTCTGCGCCAAGACTTCTTGCCTTAATCACTCGGCTACGGCGCGAGACTCTTGGTATCAATGAAAGACAAAAATGGTTATTGTGAGTTACCCGTAAGAGATAAGGGACTATTAGTATCAATGAAAGACAAAAAATGTTTTTTGTGAGTTATCCGTAAGAGATAAACATATTCTGTCGCGGACTTTTTTGTAGAGCTTTTTGAGATATTCAATTCTGTGTAAGTTAATTTTGTGTATTTGTTATGGTTTAGGCAGCGTAAGCCATTTAATCGTCCAAAGAGGTACTTTTTTCACGTTTTCCACTACAAAGGGTGATTTTTAAGGGTGTAGGAGTTGAGTATCACAACTCTCTTATAGCCTATGTTCATCCCGGGAATCTCCTGAACATTTTGCAAAAAAGCCCATCACAATCGGATCAACGGTATGGCCGCGCGTAAAGTACGAACAAACAAACAAATATACAAACAAACAATTTTTATAAATAAGATACGTGCCACACGAACTGCCCATGACACTCTAGGAGATTTGACTGTTATTTGTCACATCAAGCCTTTCCCATAGAGATCGTGTAGCTCATTGTTATATAGTTTTCTTTATTCAGCTCTCTGTTCGTCTCTCATTGATCACAATTAAATGTGTACTTTTCTCTTTATTATTTTTAGTTTGTCTCCCTTTTTGGCAGTGCCCCATGCACTCGTATTACCACTTATCGAAATAAGATATTTAAAAATTGCATTCCATACATACTATTTTGACCACACAAGGACATGAGCGCTACCTCGAATGAGGTATAAGTCAGTGTGGGACCACATGCGAGACACCATGAACATTTAAGACGTGACACATCATTCACTTACACATTCATACTGAACAAGGTGATTCAGATGGCCAAATAGTGTTCCGGGACTATTTGGGCATTAAACCTTAAACTCCTTAAACGATATTCGTATTTTAGGCGAGGAAAACCCCGAAAAACGTCATCCAGGAATTTGTCCCGATTTTGTTCGTTCGTGCTCCCGCTGCGTAGGACGCAACAAACTTACCGCGAGACCACAATAAAATACTTTGTTTAACACATTAAATTACTTTGAATAAAGTACCCGAGATCATGGACTCCATATAACAAAACATTCAGGAAACATCGGAATTTTCTTTACCATTGTGCTTATATGATATTGTCCATCTCCATTTGACGTAGTACAAGCGGTTTCTCTGTTTGCAGGTGAGCAGTTGCTGATGGTTTCCACCAGCCAGACTTGTAAGTGTAGTTTTCCTTTTATTATACCAAGATATTCAACATTTCCTTTAGAGATGTTTGTTTTCATGGTCATTTCTGAAAGCTGTATAATGCAGTTTCACTTTTAGCAAGTTCAGAATGAATGAAGTTATTGAGGTTGTTTTCATGAAAATACTTATTTGATTCTTTTTATAAGTCTTCATCGTTCCTTCTTAGTTGACACCAAAAATGGCCATGCCAAGAATATACAGTGTAGATCATCATCATCATCCATGCAAGAATTTGGCCATGTGGCCTGTTATAGTCTCAAAGAGGAGTTTTCCATCCAGCGCTTTTTTGGACGTCCCAGCGATCTTTTGCTTTGGGGGCAGTAATGAAGCAAGGCTTTTGGAATTCTATGAGATGACATTCGTTGAAGATGGGCTTTCCAGTTGTTCTAGTAGTTTTGAATGTGTTGAAGAATGGGATCCGAAGCTTGGTTTGAGACTTGAAAGCAAATGCAAATTTTTTCGCCCAATGGGTTGCTGGTCCAGAGGGGTATTATTGTGGGGTTCCCACTAATGTAGCATTTCCTCTACATTAAGGTGATTGTGGTTATACCGCCAGTACAGAGCCTCATTTGTAATAGCAGGTTGCACCACGAGCAGGTTGAGGATGAGATTTGGATAGGAGAGGTGATGAAATGCACGTCAGTATCCCTTGCAACCCCAAGAATATATATATATATATATATATATACACACACACACACACACACACGTTGTGTTCAGAAATTCATATTACAAACTTCTAGGTCGTGAAGAGTTTTGAATAAACGTTTGCCCGAGTTAAGACAATGCGCTACAAGCCGAAGGTTGGATGTTCGAGTCCCGGTGGTGTCAGGATTTTTAAACTGGCCTAGACCTTCTGGCGGCACCGAGGTCCTGACTCTATTTGTAATGGAAATGAATAACAATGCTTATTTTAGGGACAGATGCGGCCGTCAGGCAAGTATGAAAACCCGGCTGACATCTTGTGCAAATTGTTTAGAAAGGTTGGAGCTTTAACCTCCTATTATCCCAAGGGGCGTCTAAAATCTGTAGTTGGATCACTTTAACTTTATTGTTATTCATCATCAACATAAACTAACAAATATTACGCCTTCTGATGTGCCCCCCTCATGTGATCAGGTCTCTGCATTGCTTCTTCGACTTTCGTTGATATCTCATCCTATAGATCTGTAGCTGAACAGTTTTTGAGGTAGCCTGTCACTGAGCATCCGTGATATGTGCCCGTATCTGTTATCTCGGAAAACGTTTATGGTTTTAGTGATGGCTATGATGTTTAATTCTTCTCGGATGTCAACATTACGTTTATGATAAAAAAAGAGTGTAGTTCTTTGAGGTCCGTATCAGCCTCAGCTCAGCCGCTTCTATTCTCCGGAGTTGATTTGGTGACACAGTCCATGATTCAGATTCTGTAACAAAAGTTGTGACTGCCATTGTTTTATAAAATTTCAAAATTGTCTCTGGTCTGACTTTTCTAACAAGGAAACTATCAACGATTGCATGCCGAAACCTACCTTAAAATTTCTCTCAGAGTAGCGTTGTGATGTGTCAAAAATATCTGCAGCTTTTAACTGCAAGGCAGAGAAATCGAAGACAAAACCCAGCAATGGCCACACACTATGCGAATCTGATGGACTTACTGCATGAGTAAAACGAAGTGCAGTGAGGCAGGACGCGACGCGGGCAATAGGTTGTGAGGGTTATGCAATTCACCAATTGAGGAGTTGTATTACTTCCCCGAGTTTAAATTAGATGTTTGGCCCTGGATTTTAGTCCCTTTTAGTTAAAAGCGGCAGCTATTTTTTTTACGGACATGCCCTTCGTATATCATAACGTTTTGAGGGAGAAATTTCAAGGTAGGTTCCCTTGTTAGTAGTGTTGATTTTGTTGTATCTAATGGTCGAATCTATGAGCGCATTAGACCGTAAAAGACGTTCTCTGCTGAGAAAGTTGTATCCTAATACGATTTTGCTTACTCAGAAATCTGTTCATGCGATAATAATTGAAATTCGTAAGCTACCTGACGAGGTAACTTAAGAGAGACGAATCGTGAGAATCCCGAAGGGAACCGATGGTAACCGATGTAGTTTAACACCTTGCCGCGAACCTTGCTGCTTTATCCAAGATGTCGTACCTTGAAGACTTCGATCATGTTTTCGGTATACGCGGAGAAGAGGAATTTGATAGAGTCTACCAAAGAATTCAACTGGAAGAACAGGATAATCGGCGTAATATTGCGCGACGCAGATGTCGTTGTATACGGTATTATTTGCGGCATGCAAGCGTAAAAATGCGTTACTCTAGCAGACGAAAATAACGGAAGTGGTTTTATCGCTGAGAATTCTGGGTAATTTCTTGCCAATATTACGAAAACGACGACTTTCATGCATGACCAGTTGGTGGGTAGCTAATTCGATCTTTGCACTTGCTCACGGTGAGTCAGCTCACCAGTGATTGGAAGTAATTTGAGTAGAGACTAATGTATTTGCATGCGGCCTTAAAAGTTGTTGGTATTTTGCAAATTTTATGTAAAATCATCGGAGTTTACAGTATGTAGAAGAGATTACAACCGAGGTAATTGAAATCATTTAAATGCTCTACATATTGTTTATTAATAACAGTTTTAGATCTTTGGCGTTACTGTTGTTATTAATAATTTTATACTATACAATTCCAACATGATAATTAAAAACCCATTATGTGCTACTAATATGTGCAATACGTGGCTGTTCCAAGGGCGGAATGCGAGGGTTGATTGAAGGATCATTGTCTGGTCAACTGATATCATAAGCCCTAAGATCATGGCGCGAAAACACAGTTTCAAATGATCAGTCGGTATTTTTTTAACCCTTAAATCGTAATGTATCCTTTTGGATATATCAGTTGGTTCAATTAATTTAATATTTTAAATAAATCAGAGCAAAACGAACAAAAAGACACCACTTAAATATGTGTCTAATTATACAATATACGTAATAATAACAGTTACACAATATTCCGTTTTCACTGCGGTCCGCAAACATTCAAATAACTAACAGAAGAAATTTATCTTTTGCCAATTTAAGGGTTAAGAATAAATCCTGCACTTGATTCTAAAAGTACAAATATGAATTTGGACCTCGGTGGAAGAGTCTTTAAAATCCAACAATAGAAGTGTCTGGTTTTTGTATGATCTCTGCAGATATGTAGGTTTTCTGAATCACTGTTTACAAAGGTCCCTGCTAGGATTGTGGGGTGTTGGTCACATGAGTCAGTTTCAATTTTTAGCTATTGATACCACATTTGTTACAGTAATGAGAGGCATCGCGTGGAATCACATGATATTTACCTGTGAATCACCTAATAGTTTCCTATGATGGTTTCATACAGACACTGGTCATAATAATAATTAATAATAGTAATAATATTGCTAATGTTGATTATAATAATGATGATGATAATAATAATAATAATAATAATAATAATAATAATAATAATATCTAAAGAATGCGGTTTGAAAATAAATTTAGAAAAAACATTTTATGTGGGACGTGGAGTTGAAACTGAAGATTTAATATTAGGAGATCAAAATGTGTATATTAGAGGATGTGAAGAATTTGAGTACCTGGGAGTAAAAGTAGATACAGAGGATAAATAAGAAAGTGATGTTAAGAACAGAATAAATAAATGTAGAGCAATAACAGCAATGATGAATTGAGTCTTCTGGAACATACATATAACCAGGAAAAATAAGTTACAAATATATAATTTAATAGTGAGAAGTACTGTCACTTATGGAGCTGAAGTTTGGAAATTCAACAAAAGCTTATCTCGATGGAAATGGATTTATTGAGGAGAGCAGCAAGATGTTCAAAATTAGAATAAATAAGAAATACTGTCATACGAGAAAAAATGAATATTAGATATTCAATAGTAGATTAATAATAATAATAATAATAATAATAATAATAATAATAATAGTATTATTATTATTATTATTATTATTATTATTATTATTATTATTATTATTATTATTATTATTATCATCTAAAGAATGAATCTAAAGAATGCGGTTTGAAAATAAATTTAGAAAAAACATTTTATATGGGACGTGGAGTTGAAACTGAAGATTTAATATTAGGAGATCAAAAGGTGTATATTAGAGGATGTGAAGAATTTGAGTATCTGGGAGTAAAAGTAGATACAGAGGATAAACAAGAAAGTGATATTAAGAACAGAATAAATAAATGTAGAGCAATAACAGCAATGATGAATGGAGTCTTATGGAACATACATATAACCAGGAAAAATAAGTTACAAATATATAATTTAATAGTGAGAAGTACTGTGTCACTTATGGAGCTGAAGTTTGGAAATTCAACAAAAACGTATGTCGATGGAAATGAATTTCTTGAGGAGAGCTGCAAGATGTTCAAAATTAGAATAAATAAGAAATACTGTCATACGAGAAAAAATGAATATTAGATATTCAATAGTAGGTTAATAATAATAATAATGATAATAATAATAATAACAATAATAATAGTAATAATAATAATAATAATAATAATAATAATAATAATAATAATAATAATAATAATAATAATAATAATGTTTTATTTATTCTGGCAGAGTTAAGGCCATAAGACCTTCTCTTCCACTCAACCAGCACAAATACAGATAAATATTTTACAAATATAGATATACACTATACTAATTATAAACAGTTAGATACATTAAATGTAGCAATGTAAATTTCATGTACAAACAACTTTTTATAAGATAATAACAATAGTAATACTTACAATAATAATAATCATAATAATAATATAATAATATAAATATGATAAATTATACGAGAAACACCAATTAATATGTATACCTTACACTGGATAATAATGAAGTCGAGATTAGAGCAAATATAAATTTAGATTTATTTTAAAAGATGCCAATATATGGCAGCCCCTTATTTCTTGGGTAGGGAATTCCAGTTTGCGAGAAGTGAAGATAGTATATGACATGGAGTGATGTGATGTCCCATGTTGCGGTATATTTAGCAATAAGATCTTCTTCTTCTTCTTCACTTCCTGGTTTAGGCAAGAGTTGCCTATTCCGTCTTCACTAATAGATCTAAGACCATCTCTTCCGAGGACGTCCGACATCTCTTCTTCCTCTTGGAAAATAATGGAAGATTTTATTTGGTAATCTACTTTCTTCCATTCTTTCTACATGTTCTTTCCACTGTATCTTGTTGTTAAATATATTTTCTTTTATGGAGTAGATCTGCAGTTCTTCACGGATATCTTCATTTCTTATCTGGTCCATTCTAGTGCAGCCTTTTACTCTTCTTAAAAATTTCATCTCGACTACTTGGATGTTACTTTCTTGTTTGGTAGTGGAAATCCAAGATTCACTCCCATACAAAAGGACAGGGACAGCCATTGTTTTATAAAATTTTAATTGTGTTTGTTCATGGGCTTTATTATTCAATGTTCTATTTATTGTACCATAAATAGCTTGAAACTGATGTGTTTTGTGTTCAATATCTTTATCATACCCATAGCTGATGTCACATCCTAAATATTTAAAGTGGGATACTTGTTCAATGATTTCGTCTCTAATTACTATTTTTGCACGTACAGTATTTCTCTCACAAAATGCCATTACTTTTGTTTTACTTATTGAAATTTTAAAATTATAATCGCTACATATTGCATTTAGTTTGTAAGCAGCCAATTGTAACAGATCATCATGGTGTAGTAAGACTAAATCATCGGCGAAAATTAAGTTATTAATACTTGAGTTATTGTTCAATCTAAGGTCTTTGTCCGTTATAATTTTCCATTGTTTCATAATGTCGTCGATATATATTAAAAAGAGTGGGCGATAGACTACACCCTTGTCTAACTCCTTGATTGATTAAAATTTCTTTTGACCTTTTTCCATCAGCTTTTATCACTACTTTAGTTTCTTCATATAAGCCTTGGACTGAATTTATTAGATGGTGTGGATATCTTCGTTCCTTCATTATTTGCCATAGTATAGATCTATTTACTCTGTCAAAGGCCTTTTCAAAATCGATGAACAACAAATATGTATTCACGTAGACTTTCACGGCCGGAGTTGCTATTATGATCTTGATGAAGATTTTCGGGCTGTAGGCCGTGGTCGTGAGGTTTATAGTTCCCCGACGTTTCGCCAGAGACTGTGTCACCCTTGAGGATGCCAGACGCAGTCTCTGGCGAAACATCGGGGAACTGCAAGCCTCACGACCACGGCCTACAGCCCGAAAATCTTCATCAAGATCATCAGAACAACAAATATGTTGGCAGGTTAAATTTTCTTCTCTTTTCAATTAGTCTCTTTATAATAAACACATTATCACTACAGGATCTATAATCAATTAATTTGGTATGGGCATGTACGACGAATGCAAGAAGAAAATTACCCAGGAAAACATTGGAATTGTCTCCACCTGGAAGAAGAAGGAAAGGAAGACCTCGAAACTCGTGGATGCAAGAAATATGAACTGGAATGAGAACAAGAGGACTGGAGGACATGGAGTGGATGGATAGAGAAGAGTAATGAACAAGAATAAAACTTTAGGCACAGAAAGATGTGTAAACATTAAAAATCTGTATATATATAAATAAATAACTAAATATTGGTAATTTTGATTAAAATAGTGATAATAATTATTTCTAATGAATACTAAAAACATTTAACCTTCATCTTAATAGTATTCATATACAAACTACACAGATATAATTTCATCATAGAGTTAAGGCCACTCGGGGTTTACAGTGGCACGACCTGTCGGGAAGGGACTTTAAACTTTGGATCACAACATACTTTTAGCGAATTCCGAAGGAATGAAGCTATTGAGGATGTTCTCATGAAAATATTTTAAAACATTTTTATAGATCCTCACAGATCCTATCTAGTAGACGCCGAAAATGACCATGACCAAAATGTGTGAATATATATATATATAAAGTCCATCCCTGTGGTCTCGAGGTAGCGTGCTGACTTGTCACGCAGCGGGCCCGGGTTCGATCCCCGGTCGGGACAGTTTTTCTGGGTGAGGTTTCTATCGGAGTTTTTCCTCGCCTTGTAAGACGAATGTCAAGAAACCTTTAAGGCCCAAACGGTCCCCGAAATCATATGGCCATCATCAACATCCTTATCATTATCATATCATCTTCATCATTATCCTTCACCGGTGTGGAAAGCAACGGGAAGCTACCACACCTACAATTCCCTAGTGAAGCTGCAAAGCATAGCATGAAAATGCTATGATTGCAGTGAAAGACCTCCCTCGGACAGAATTACTATGGATGCATATATATATATATATATTTGTATGTGTGTGTGTATGTATGCGTGTGTGCGTTTGTTCGTTCGTTCATTAATGCTCTGGCGGCAGCAATTTTTGTTTTACCGAAACCAAACATGGCGTATAGTATTTTCTTTAAAAAAATAAGGTCGAGTTCGTTAACTATCAAAATTGAACTATTACTTATAAGTAAGGGGCGGATTTCTATCATCTAAAAAGTGGAAAATATGCATGCATTTATAACCTAAAAAAAAGGTTAAAATACGACCTAAAAAGACAAAAATATGACCTTATAATTGAATGAATTTTTTACCCATACTATATTAATTGTTCATTCATGTACATTTTCAATTGTATCATAAGGAAAAGGAAATATTCTTCTATTGTCCAGTGCAAACTATTGCTACCTGCTAACAGAAACCATCGAAACAAGTGAACTGTGAAACTGACGATTTTTATAGAGATACAATGTTGGTTATTTACAATCACCTGATGACTAGGCTATTAAAAAAAACCAAAATATGACCAAAATATGACTTTATCATGGAAATAACCAGAAGTATGACCAAAGATCTGAAAAAGTGAGAAATGACTTTTAAGACCCAATAAAAACAACTTAATCTTAATAATAAAGCATATATAAATGTTTTTACTTACTTGAAGCTTAGAATATAGGTTTTGGTAAAAATATTACATGTCATAGGAATCCGTCCCTTACTTATAAGATTTCACCTGAAACGAAAATTTAAAAATTGCTCCAGCGGTTGCAATTTTCGATGTTTCACAACGAAATTTAGTATATGCTATTAAAATAGACCGAGGAAGGATTTCTAAAAAATCAGCTATATTTAGAATTGAATTACCTGAAACTCGAAATAAAATTGACTCTAGCAACCGCCATGTTTGGTTCGTCGTAATGTATACCTTACATTTAATTTTGGCCGTGAAATTGGCAATGTGTCCTATAAGATAAATCAGTTTAATTTATTTAATATGTTTAATAAAGTTATGGAAATATACGGAGTATATAGACTGTAAATTGATGTCAGATTAAACAATAATTTGCAAATAGGTAATAAGAACTTAGGATATCCATTATTTATTTTCTTTGCAGTCCGTTTGTTTAAGAGACACGCCATATCGTAATTGGTTAAGGCAATACGCTACAAACCGGATAGTCGAGTGTTCGAGTTCCACTGGGTCAGGATTTTTAGAGTGATCCAAACATATCGCGTGCTCAGAAACGCTCTGTCCTCCGTCTGTATAAAGAATTAAAATAATCTATCAATCAATTTCAATCAATGATTCATTAAGAACAGTAGGGCCCTGTATTTATTGATGATGTAGTACTATTGGCCGATAGCGAGGAGATACTAAAGGCCAACACGCACACACTATTGAGTAACACTAAGAAATTAGGACTGCAAGTAAATATCAATAAAACTAAATATATGGTCACTCGTAGAAATTCATTATATAATAATGGAAATGGACAGCTAAGGACAAATGAGGGAAATTTTGAGGAAGTGGCTGAATTGAAATACCTAGGAGCAATGATCACAAATAGAAATGAGATGCACAAAGAAATTAAACATAGGCTCAATTCTGGAAATGCGTGCTATTATGCATTGCAGAGACTCTTGATGTCCCAACTCCTTTCAAAAAACGTTAAACTGAAAATATATATAACTATTATTCTACCAGTTATATTATATGTGTGCGAAACATGGACTCTTACTTTAAGGGAGGAAAGGAGATTACAAGTATTTGAGAAGAAAGTACTTAGGAAAATGTTTGGACCAAAGAGAGATGAACAAACAGGTGAATGGAGAAGACTACATAACAATGAACTACATGGTCTTTATAGGAAGCCAGATATAATAAGAACAGTTAAGTCTCGTAGATTGCGATGGGCAGGACATGTTGCACGTATGGGGAATGAAAGACTTGCATGGAAGCTTCTTCTAGGAAAGCCAGAGGGAATACGCCCAGTTGGTAGACCAAGAATGAGGTGGGAGAATAACATTAACTATGATTTGAGGGAAGTAGATTATACAGGGAATGATTGGAAAGCATTAGCTCAGGATAGGGTTGTATGGAGAACTTATGTCCGCGCGGCCATTAACCTACGGTTCGATAGTGCCAGTGAGTAAGCGAGTAAGTAAGTAAGGGCCCTGTATTAAAAACATGTATGTAAATATGTGTATTATGATCTGTTTTCAATAGAAATTTTGATAAATTTGATACATTATCAGTAAGGGGACACCCCGTAGTGTAGTTGGTTAAGGTAATATGCTACAAACCGGAAGGTGGAGGGTTCGAGTCGCGGTGGGGATCAGGATTTTAAACTGATCCAAACCTTCTGGTGGCACAATTGCCATGTGATCAACTCAGCCTCTGAAGGAAATGAGTACCGGGCGCTTGTTCTGGGAGTTAAAGGCGGCCATCACACAGATCATACAACCCGACTGCCATCAAGTGCCGATTGTCTAAAAAAAGTGGGAGTTTAACCTCCTGCTACACCAAGGGTCTCCTATGGCCTGCGTGGGATCATTTTACCTTCACATAATCAGTAATAAAAATTAATTTATTTTGTATTCCATAACAAATTGTATTATGTCCATTCTTTTTTTTTTGTGGTTATTTATTAGTCAATATGCATCCAAAATTGTTTCAATGGCAGTAGATTCTGAATATGGAAATATTTAAAAATCATTAGAAATTTTAAATTTAAACTCCCAAACAGTGGACATAACAGTTTTTCTTTTCTCCTGATCGTTTTCCGTTGTGTAGACATGGCTAAAGTTCAAATGATATAACACAATGCTCTTGGCAAGTCTTGGGTATTTGCCCATCCACTACTAACTACTACATTCATATGTTTTGTAATTCTCTCTCTATTCATTTTTACTTTCGGTGGTTGATAGGAGAGGAGAAAGTCATCATCATCATCAACAATTTCACGATATAGGCCTTCTGGCTTGTTTTGGTTCTTCATTCCACCGCCTTCTTGGTCTTCCTTGGGATCTCTTGTCTACAGCTGCATATTTCCAGGCTCTTTTGGGTATTCTATCAAGATGTTGAATCCATTTGGTTCTCTTCCATTATATTAAGATGTTGAATCCATTTTGTTATGTAAGTTTTAACTTTATCTAGGATGGCTGTAATTTGCAATTATTTACGTATATCTTCACAACTATTGTGATCTTTCAATGAAAATCCTTTTACTGCTCTTAAACATTTTATTTACGATGCATTTATTCTGTTTTCATCCCTTATATTCAGCACCCAACATTCACTGCCATACAAAAATGATAGCACAGACATAGTTTTATAACATTTTATTTGATTGTTCTTTGTTGTTTTGTTTCTTAATGTTCTTCTGATTGTTCCACACATACTTTAAAGACGCGAGATTTTTATTTGCATGTTTTATTGTAGTAAAAAACGTGATTTTCAAGATAGTTAAAACGTGAAATTTGCTTCAATATTATGTCATCTATTACAATTTTACGAGGGGAGAAAGTAGTACACTTTATTTCGCAGTGTACTCTACCCTTACCCATTCCTTTATCACATTCCACTCGCAAGGATTGGAGTACCGGACATTGTACAACGTTTTTTTAGTAAAGGGCGGAAAAATATGCTTTATTACTTAGGTTGAGTATCAATGGGTTATACGTTTTACATTGGTTCACGTAAACAGCGACAAGAGACTACGTTGAGAATCTCGTCACCATATTCAATCTCAAAAAATCATAATCTCTAAATACTGGAATGAAATTGTAATATAGTTATGATTCATTGAATTCTTTAAGAATGTGGAAATATGTTGCGTAGTATATTTTTCCAGAAACCAGCCTCATGGGCTAGTGGTCAGAGTTTCTTAGTACAGTTCATGAGGTCCCGGGTCCGATTCCCGGTCAAATCGTAGGAATTTTTCCTTAAAGGAAATTTTTCTTGTGGTTTCTCATAGTCTAAAGTTTAGGTTAAGAACTCTCCTGGCACTTAATTTTATCATTTATTACCCATCATATCATCGGGGTAACTTAACTCCTCCTTCCGGATGCCCCATCCTAGGAAATGGATTACCATTCTACTAATACTAGGGGAGGAAGTCAGAAATGTCATAAAATGCAACCTAATGGCATTAGATAAAAAAATATGCATTTCTTCAGAAAACCTCTAAAATGTGGATTTTCAAGAATGGAATTCTTGTCGTATGTACCCGTGTATATACACCATAACAACCTACCCTCAAATGCGCGTAAACAGATACTTTTTTTTTTAATTTTTAGCCAATTCCGAAGGAATATAACTATTGAGGTTGTTCTCATGAAAATCTTTCTGAGAAAGTTTTTCAAATTTTCATCGATCTTACTTAATAGTACCAAAAAAGACCATTCTATATATACAGTAGGGTTATAACTTTTTGGACTTTTGTGAAATAAAATATTTCCTGTGCAATGACTGAGTGAACGTTTGCTTAAAACCATTGAAAAATGCCTTCATTTCACCGAGTTTCAAGAAAAGGTCACTCCCAAATTAATATTAAATAAATATATATATATATATTTGGGGGTGATCTTTTCTTGAAACTCAGTGTAATGAAGGCCTTTTTTCAATGGTTTTAAGTAAACGTTCACCCATTCGTTGCACAGGAAGTATTTTACGCCCATTCATTGCACAGGAAATATTTTATTTCACAAAAGTCCAAAAAGTTATAACCCTAGAGGGTTATAACTTTTTGGACTGTTTGTTAAAATAAAATATTTCCTGTGCAATAAATGGGTGAACGCTTACTTAAAACTATTGAAAAAGGTCTTCATTTCACTGAGCTTCAAGAAAAGTCACCCCCAAACCAATATTAAATATAGATATATAAATATATTTGGGGTGACCTTTTCTTGAAGCTCGGTGAAATGAAGGCCCTTTTCAATGGTTTTAAGTAAAAGTTCATCCATCCATTTGCACAGGAGATATTTTATTTCACAAAAGTCCAAAAATTATAACCTTAATATATAGGCCTATATTGTGACACATTGTTGTCCCGTTTTTCATTGATCGCCTTTGAATTTCGCGGGCGGCGACAAGACTCAAAATATCGCCTTATAAGGCGTAAGGGATTCGGATTCGCGGATCATAAGTCACATGTATAACTCGCAGCGATCTCTCCAGACATGATTTCTCGAGAGATAGCTTTCATGACTATTCGATTGGCGTCCGTTGGTTTACCGGTCGATCGTCTCTGAAACTTTGTAGAGTCCTCGCCGGTTTTATAAGACCGGACTGAGACCGCATTAGGCCAGTCATAATTTGATAGGCGATCAGCCGTTATGACCTTCTTATTCTTCTTCGGCTTTTCCCCCACTTATAGGTTTGCCGTCTTCAGTTTCCATTTATTTCTATCATTCCTATCTCCTTCTTCAAAATTCCTATCCATTATACGTAGTTCTGACATAGGTTTTCCATTTCAATATTGGTCTGCCACGTTTATTTCTTCCAGGGGATGATCATTGGTATATATTTTTTGGCCATCTTTCATTTTCCATTCTTTGTACATGGCCATACCGTTAAAGAATCTGATATTCAATCCTCTTAACAGATGTGGTGACATTCATTTCTCTGCAAAGGAATTCATTTCTTATTTTATCCTGTCTTGTTTTTTGAAGGCTTCTTTTAAGATAGTCAAATTCAAGTGTTCTAATTATATTCTTTTGTAATTCCGTCAAACACTAAGTTTCACTTCCATATGACAAAATATTCTGTATTATGCTCTTATAAATTTTCATTTTAGTTTTCTTTGTAATATTTTTATTCCAAATTATTCCATGTAATGTCTTAGTTGCATTTTTGCCATTGCAATTTTAGTTTGTACATCTCTTTCACATGTACCTAAACTTGTAATTATTGACCCAAGATATTTAAAAATTTCACATTTGCGTTTTGATCTGATAACGAATATAGTGTTGGTAAGTTAGTAATGTCAGCTAGTGTGATTAAAGAAACTAGAATATATACAGGGTGTCTTTAAAGTCACTATCCATTTCCACGAAAACACTATTTTTTTCTTTGCATACGCTGTTAGCTTAATGAAACATGTTAGCATGGATGAACGGGTTGCCATTGTTTGTGTAAGGGCTTCGCGGATTGTCATATGAAGACGCCAGAGCTAAATTTACCCATAAATTCCGTAAAACCAGTCCCAACAAAGGCACACATTCGACTGCTTTTAAACAAATTTAAGCGTACAGGCAGCGTGTGATGAGGCACGTCATGGATGACCACAAGTATTAGCAGAAACAGTGCAGCAGGTTCAAATTGCCAATGATAGTCCGAATGCATCGACTCAATTCAATGTAACTCGCAACACAGTGTGGAAAATTTTACGTTTCACTCAACGAAAATCACCTTATCACGGGTTTTTTTACAGTTTCAATGTTAAGGTCTACATTTAGTTTCACAGCTGAAAGATGGAGTATGTACTTTCACCTAGCTAGCGGTCATGTAGAAAGGCAGTAGAATATGTGGAAAACTTCACAATAACATCGATTTTTCAATAATTGTCTTTCTTCATTGAAATGGATAGTGACTTTAGAGACACCCTGTATTGTGTTTATTAGACTCTAAAATTAGATTAACTATTATATGTGCTTCTACAGTGAATAATTCTGAATGCAATAAGGAATATTGAAAGAGAATTGTGTAAACTATTGTAAAGTGAAGTTAAAGAAATTCTACCTGTTCCAACGCCACTAATGATTTATATATATATATATATATATATATATATATATATATATACAGAATGTTGCAAAAAGCCGAGAACGGGGTGAGGTGGTATAATGAGATATGTAGATCATTTTTAATAAGGTACCAATGTCCGGAAAAGATTCGTTTTCACATTATGAGTACATAACTTCTCAAGAGTTCCGTTAGTTGGATTTTAAGACTCAATACTTGACAATACTGTCACAGTCACAGCACTTTTTGAAAATATCCACCTCCCATCTCATTGCAGAGCATACATCGACGATGTAGTGATTGGCGCACACGTTCAAATACGTCTGGCCTCGTTTGAATTATTTCTGTACCAGCGTGGATTCGGGCTATAAGATCCATACATGACTCTACTAAAATGTGAAAAACTGTTTCATGTCGCCCCCCACAAAAACTAGTCGAGAGGGTTAAGATCAAGTGTCTCGGAGGCCATGGGACTGGTCCACACTGCCAATTCATCGACCTGGATACATAGTATCCAAATGTCTCCTCACATTGGCAACTAAGTGAGCTGGAGCTCCATCATGTTGCAGCCATATTCCATGCGAAGCCACGTATCATAAATTCCATATAGCCTATGTGAGGTGTCTTTAAATCCTTCGAACTCACTGATATTGAGACATAATTAACTAGTCATAGTGTGAAAACGCATCATTTCCGGATATTAATACCTTATTAAAAATGGTAAACATATCTCAACATACTAACTCACCTTCGTTATCGGCGTTTTTTGCAACACCCTGTATATATATATATATATATATATATATGTGTGTGTGTGTGTGTGTGTGTGTGTGTGTGTGTGTGTGTGTGTGTGTGTATGTGCGCGCGCGCGCAGACGTGTCTGCATATATTTGTGTGAATGTCTATTAAAGCACTAGATCAGGCGTGTCCAACCTTTTTTGGAAAAGGGCCACTGTAGTTAAGGTGAATTGGTTTTCGGGCCACATGATCCGATTTTCTTACCGTATTAAATAGGATCTAAGATCTATCTATCTATAGTAATTCTGCCCGAGGGCAGGTCTTTCACTGCAATCATAGCATTTCCATGCTATGCTTTGCAACTTTACTAAGGAATTTTTAGGTGTGGTAGCTTCCCGTTGCTTTCCACACCGGTGAAGAATGATTATGATAATGTTAAGGACGATGATGATGGTCGGGTGAGTTTCGGAGACCGTTGGGCCCTAAGCTTCCAGACATTTGTCTTACAGGTGAGGAAAACCCCCGAAAAAACCTCAACCAGAAGCCTGTCCCAACCGGGAATGGAACCCGAGCCCGCTTCGTGACAAGGCAGCAGGCTACCTCTAGACCACAGCGGTTAACTAACCAATAGGTTTAAATATAAAATAAGTAATATATTGCTATGCTATTTTTTATTAAAATATTAATCATATATTAGTTATTTTTAAAAGTAAATGAAATATATATATATATATATATATATATATATATATATATATATATATATATATAATCTAATTCCAAAATCTAACTTGAACAAAATAAATGAAGTATTATTAACCCTTGTATGTTCAATATACATTTTAGTTTGAAATTTAAATAAAATTGTTATATTAAAATAATACATTTTTTTATGATGATCTTGTAGAAGATTTCCGGGCTGTTGGCCGTGGTCTTGAGGCTTTGTAGTTCCCCGACGTTTCGCCAGAGACTGCATCCGGCATCCTCAAGGGTTGTCTTGATACTGGCAAATTTGTCGACTACCTGTCCTATTTATACATTTATCCGCGCAGACAACACGTAGAGTTTCACCTGAAGGGAACTTTTAAAAATCGTTCTTGTCATTGCGATTTTCGATTTTTTGCAACAAAATTTGGTATGTGCCATTGAAATAAAACAATATTATTTCCAAAAAATCAGTGAAATGAGGCTGTTAGAAGTAGGGGTTTACCTAAAAGCTTTGATTAAAAAAATATATAGTTCTAGCGGACGCCATAATTGAATCAGTCATTTCGAAAAGGGATCATCTACAGTTGATAAAATTTTACACAAGAGGAAATAAAACTGATTCAACTTGTTGAGGATAAAGCATTGAATGTGAAATTGCAACCGAATAAAGTCAGAAAGTGGCAAATGAATAGCGTAGTTGATCCATTCTCACACAGGAACATTGGAAGTTGGTATGTAAACATGGAATAACGAAAGAAATGAATTTCAGAAAAATCGGAGATGGTCCCTTTTCGAAATGACTCATTCATTTATTTTCTCACCTCGTTACTGGATACATATGATTTAATTAAAAATATATAACTTATATTCCTTAAACCACTTAAATCGGACCGTGCATTTTGATTTCAATACGAATTCGATTAGATTACGCAGTACCTGAGTGACAGACTTTTTTTAATTTTAAATTTATGTGAAATGATTTGAGTTCATTGGTTTAAAAAGTGAACGTTTTTGCTAATAATGTGATATATAAGGCGAGGCGTAACATTTTGCGGTGGGAAATCAATGTGGTTATGACCTAGTTTGCAACAATGTGATATCAACTGGATTTTCATTTTGCTTGCAGATAACAGATGTCACTTAATTAGCCAGTTGAACAATCTTATCAGCCAGCATTCAACTGTTTGCCCACCAGGTAATCTGTGTCTCTCGTTTGTCATGGTCTTATTATTTTGTTGAGTCAAATGATAATAATTAACTTGAGATAAACTTTTTTAATTACGAGTATGGGTGGAAATACAAGACCATATTTTTACTTACACAACTGATGACATTTTAATGCAATTTATATTACAGTAAAACCTGCCTATGAAGGAACATATTTATCCTTTGAATATATTTCCGTCTTGGTAGTTTTCCTTCTTATAAAGGTTCCCAAATACAAGTTTGAATTTTCTCACGCAGTGTAAGGGTTTTACATGCACGCTTTAAAGACATAACGTATAGACTAAAATACAGACAAAATAATGTATGTAACACAGCTCAGTTTGCATGGCAATACAAAACAACTTTATTACACAAAAGCGAGAAGGAACTCAACTACAGGAAGACTGAAGAGTTTTCCAACTCCCTCGCAGGTAACGTAAGCAGGCAAGGAAACGCGAGGGATTCCCCGCTGTCACACATAAGCGAGGATATCCCCGCAATACAATGGCAACACATGAAGGTAAAACGATATAATGCAGAATTTTCACGTGCGGTCATTAATACTGTAATTAGAACGTGCTTAAGAATAATTTTCCGTCTTACTGAGGTAAAAATTAACTATTGGTACTTAAAAACAATTGCGTTTCCGCGTTATGAAGGTTTCCGGCTTATACAGGACGATTTTACATATAAAATCGTACCGTTCTGGAGATTTTTTCCGTCTCTACAAGTTTCCTTCTTATAAAGGTTCCGGCTAAGACAGGTTTTACTGTATTACGAAGTGATCTTGATATAATTTATCCGCGAGTAATTACCATCGTGAAAGTATGTTAACCTATTATGAAATGTACGAGTGGAAATACGATTTTAGGTTGTAACCGTCGGACATTTTGAATTTCCATAGAATAACTGTGATAAAGATATAACTTTTTACGTATTTAAACACATTTAAAATGCAACGAACTAAAAGCTAACCTAAGCTAAATCAATTACTAATCCAATTCAATTACTCTAACCTAGGCGAATCCCATGGAACGCCCTTTTTATAATTTTACGCGGTTAAATAAATACAAGTTAAATTCGGAAATAATTAGTTGAAACCACAGATATGCTGTGGCAGTGGGTTTATCGCTGGTTAGTAATGTGGGTATCGGTGGTTACTAGTGTGGATATCGTTGGTTATTAGTATGGATATCGGTGAGTACTAGTGTGAATATCGGTGGTTATACGACGGTCATTTTGAATAACGTAACCAGAATGGTATATTTAATATATTTCAAGCTTATTTGTGATTTGTCTTCTTAACTAGACAGGAAATAGTCCCACTTATTTTTCATATCTACGAGTAAAGTATATTAATGATAATTTCAACTCGGGCCAAAATACAATTAATATCAAATTTTATTAAGATTTGTTGCATTTAAGTAGTATTAAAGTGGGCAAATAAAAATATGGTCTTGTTACACGCGGCCCGAGTATGTTATACATAAGTTGGAAGTTCTCATGAAAATATTTATGAACAATTTTACACATCTTCAATCGATCCTACCTGGCAGACACCGAAAATGACCATAACTTATATATAGTGGATTCAGGATTTTAGTTTGCAGGCGGGTTCAAAGGCAACTGTTTCCCTCTGGTTTAAAAAAAATACGTTATTACTGCCAGGCAAAGCCGAGGAGTTGTTGTTAGTCTTCTAAGACGCCGCTCCAATCACCAAAAACTGAAAAGAGTTCTCTGCCAATAATGTCTTCGCATTATAATTGACGCATAAAAGAACGTTTCCATGTCAACTTCACGTGGATGTAATTATCTTAACGGCGTTGCAACTATTGTCTTTTGCAGTATTATTATAATATGGTATGTTAGTGCCAGTGAATAAAACTTGACAATACCGCTTGATATGCTAAGTACTTATCCGTGCAAAATGGATCTACCTAACCACAAAGCAAAGCTCCTGAAAACTAGAATACTCAGTCCACTTTATGTACATGTTATGTATGTGTCAACGCTCTAGTGGCAGCAATTTTTATTATAATAGAACCAAACCTGGCATATAGCAATTCATTAGAAAAAAATGTAAGATCTTATTCGTTACTCTTTAAATTCGGACGATTAGGTGTAGGAGTTTACCTGAAACGAAAACGAAAATTAAAAAATCGTTCTACGGTCACAATTTTCGATGTTTCGCAACGAAACTCGAAATATGGTATAGAAATAAAACGAGGAAGATATTATCAAAAAACCGACGAAATCCGATTATTAGAAGTAGAGATTTACCTGAAACCTAAAAATCAAAATTCGCTCCAACGACCGCAATGTATATCATACAATTTAGTTAACCCTAAAATTGGCTAGGTATTCTATAAGATATATTGGTTCAATTTATTTGCCGTCTGTATTAAATTAATGGAAAAATTCGTTAGTAGATATTATTTAAATTGATGCCAAATTATGCAACAATATGCAATAGGTAATATGTAACGGTTATACAAGGTCCGACACCTTTAAATATGCTGACATCAAAAATTGGGTTTCTCCAATTTAACTAAATTAATTAATGTTTCGTAAACCAGCAGTAACTAACTCAGTTGCACTATCGAAGCCGTGGGTTCATTAGCCGCGCGGCGGACATAAGCTCTCCACACGTACTTATCCTGAGTTAATATTTTCCAATCATTCCCTATATAATCTACTTCCCTCAAATCATGGTTAATGTTATTCTCCTACCTCATTCTTGATTAACAACTGGCGTTTTCCTTCTGGTTTACATACAAGAAGATTCAATGTCTCTCATTCATTTACCACTCGTGACACATGTCCTGCCCACCGTAGTCTATGAGACTTTACTATTCTTATTAAATCTGGTTTCATATATGTATTACATAGCTCACAGTTAAGTAGTGTTCTCCATTTGCCTGTCTGTTCACTTGGGCTGTAAAATTTCATACCAAGTTTATGATGATTCAGAATGCAAATTAGCAAATTTTATCATAAGTAATGCCACGAGTGATTTCCAATTTATGTAGAGGATTTGGAAATCAAGAGTGGCATTTGTCAGAACTATTTCCATAGTAATTCTGCCCGAAGGCAGGTCCTTCACTGCAATCATAGTATTTTCATGCTATGCTTGCAGCTTTACTAGGGAATTGAAAGTGTGGTAGCTTCCCGTTGCTTTCCACACCGGTGAAGGATGATAATGATGTTTGATGATGATGATAATGATAAGGATGATGATGATGGCCATGTGATTTCGGGGACCGTTTGGGCCTGAAAGTTTTCCTGACATTTGTCTTACAGGTGAGGAAAAACCCCGATAAAAACCTCACCCAGAAAAACTGCCCCGACCGGGGATCGAACCCGGGCCCGCTGCGTGATAAGGCAGCACGCTACCTCGAGACCACAGCGGTGGACTTCAGAACTATTTAACGAATAAAATTAACCTGTTTACTTAAAAAAATCGTTATTTAAATGTGGTTATTTTTAAATATTTATATATTTAATGTAAACGGCGATGTTTGAAAACGAAAAAGTTTGGTTATGCTTCTTTTGTTCATCCACTGCAACTAGATCATATTATTTATTGCCAAATGGGATCGCAATATTGTAAGAATACAACCTAGTGGAAAAAAAATGATGCACATCAAAATTAACTTTTATTAACTTTTTTTGGGAAACAACTCCGTAAAATCATTATTTAAAATACAATTATTGAACACACAGTTATCAAATGTGTAGTTCGAAGGAATCTGTTCATTATTTGCTATATTCAACGTATTTGTTCGAGAGTCAGTCACTGCAAAATAATGCTCTGACCTGTTCAGAATATTAAAAAGGAGTAGCTTTTTTTATTTTGGTAATCAAAATTCGATAATTATCGAGGTGAAACAAGACTGTGATTGGTTGTAAAACAAAATTAATTGAAACGTGATTGGTCATTGACTCCCATTTGGGGCATGAGTTAAACAATCAAAATTAATTGATACAATTAAACGAATTGTATTGAGGAATGTCCGTCTCGCAGTAACTACTTAAACTAAGCGAATTCCATAGTAAGTCCATAGTTATGGAAGTTATGGTTGGATTTTGTTGGTTTATGGTAGGCCTATATACTTTCCTTACTAACTCTTAAATTAGAGAAACTCAATTTCTTTAAATGTATCGGACTGCACTACTAGTAAGTCACTCATAACCATTCTTTCCTATTGCAAATTGTTGTATAATTTTAACAAGTTAAAGTAATTCATTTTTCCATTTCTTTATTAAAGTACAGTGAAACCTGTCTTAGCCGGAACCTCTATAAGAAGGAAACCTGTAGAGACGGAAAAAATCTCCAGAACGGTACGATTTTATATGTAAAATCGTCCTGTATAAGCCGGAAACCCTCATAACACGGAAACGGAATGGTTTTTAAAGTACCAACAGTTAATTTTTACCTCCGTAAGACGGAAAATTATTCTTAAGCACGTTCTACTTACAGTATTAATGACCTCTCGTGTAAATTCTGCACAAGACGCTTCTGCATTATATTGTTTTACCATATTGTGTTGCCATTGTATTGCGGGGATACCCTTGCTTATGTGTGACGGCAGGGAATCCCTCGCTTTTCCTTGTCTGCTTACAGTCATTACCGACCTAATTAAAGACGTGGAACCTGCAATTGAGATTGAAGATGTTATACCAATTTCGACAATGATTTGGCAACAACACAAAATATAGAACGAGCCGTCGCGTCGATTCTTTAAATGAAACGAGAAGGGACTCCTCGAAATGTGAAGGAATTCAAATTTCCGAAGAAGAAGAAAAAAAAAGAGAGAAGATGCTCCATGAGAGCTGAATATATTTACCTACAAAGTAGCATTGTTGAATGTGAATGATCTCCAAGAATTTGCTGCTTCGCGCGACGATCCTGCTTTGATGGACCTCCTGCAAGATGTAGAGAACCACATACTTGCCAGTGCTGTGACTAAAACTAGGCAGCCTGCCTTATTACAGCTATGGATGAAGTGAATTTAACTAAAAATGTGAGTAATCTCTTTTTTTACTTTTTATTCACTGTATTTGTGGTGCAGATACTGTAGTACTCTAAATAATTTGCTTGTAATTTGGGAACGCTCTATAAGAAGGAAAACTGCCAAGACGGGAAAATATTTAAGGAACCGTCATGTTCCTTCATAGACAGCTTTTACTGTATTAAATTAAACTAAAGTATCTTTTAGGAATATATTTCAAACTTAAGGGTTAATTAATTTGTATGGTATAAAGATACATTGCGACAAATCAAACATGACGGCTGTACCACGATTTTTTTTTTTAATTTCGAAGAATTTTGGAGAATATCTTCCTCGTTTTATTTGAATAGCATACATTGCGTTTCGTCGCGAAAAATCGAAAATTGCAACCACTAGAGCAATGTTTAAATTTTCATCTCAGTTAAACTCCTACTCCTAGGAGACCGATTTTGCTGGTTAACGAATTCGATTGATTGCTATATACCAAATTTGGTTCCGATAAAACAAAAATTATTTATGCTAGAGCTTATATAAAAATTATATATATCCACCGCTGTGGTCTCGAGGTAGCGTGATGCCTTGTCACGCAGCGGACCCGGGTTCGATCCCGTTCGGTGCATTTTTTTGTGGGTGAGATTTTTGTCGGGGTTTTTCCTCACCTCTAAGACAAATATCAGGAAAACTTTAAGGCCCAAACGGTTCCCGAATTCATATGGCCATCATCATCACCCTTAACATTATAATCATCATCATCATCCTTCACCGGTGTGGAAAGCAACAATTCCCTAGTAAAGCTGCAAGCATAACATGAAAGTGCTATGATTGCAGTGAAGGACCTGCCCTCGGGCAGAATTACTATGGATGGATATATATATATATATATATATATATATATATATATATATATAATTTAATTCCACCATTTTTAATACTCATCTCATCGATATGTATTCCCACAACAGGCCTCAGGAGGCCCTTGGGGGTAGTGGGAGGTTAAGGCTCTCACTATTTCTAGACAATCGGCACTTGATGTCAGCCGGGTTGTCAGCCCTGCGTGACGGCCGCCTTTACCCCAGAACAAGCGTCTGGTACTCATTTCAGTTAGAGGCTAAGTCGACCCCAGGGCCACAGTGCCGCCAGAAGGTTTGGGTCAGTTTAAAAATCCTGACCCCACCGGGACTTGAACCCTCGACCTTCCGGCTTGTAGCGCAGTGCCTTAACCACTACGCTACGGCGTGCCCCCCATCTCATCGATATGGTTTCATTTAATTCGTCCGCCCCTGTTACGGTGCGTCACGGATTGTCGACCGGGACCTTTGTAGTTCACAGACCTCTATAAATATAGGGGCTTCATCTTAACTCATTCCTCGACCCGATCCTGAATTGGACACGAGTTGAGTATATATATATATAGCAAGGAAGCGTGTTGCCTTGTCACGCGCAGTGGGCCTGGGTTCGATTCCCGGTCAGGACAGGCTTCCTGGGTGAGATTTTTTTCGTTTTTTTTTCCACAGCTTTTTCGTCACCTGTAAGACAAATGTCAGAAAGCGTAGGGTCCAACAGTCCCCGAAAATCATCCGGCCATCATCATCATCATCATCCTCACCTCATTCACCGGCGTGGAAAGCACCGGGAAGCTACCACTCCTATAATTCCCTACTAAGCTGCAAAGCATAGCATGAAAATGCTATGAGTGGAGTGAAAGACCTGTCCTTGACAGAATACTATATATATATATATATATATATATATATATATAGTACCGCTGTGGTCTCGAGGTAGGGTGCTGCCTTGTCACGCAGCGGGCCCGGGTTCGATTCCCGGTCGGGACAGGCTCGTGGGTGAGGTTTTTTTCGTTGGGTTTTCCTCACCTGTAAGACAAATGTCAGGCACCTTAGGGCCCATCGGTCCCCGAATATCATCCGGCCATCATCGTCATCATCCTTATCATTATCATTTACGGTACATCCTTCACCGGTATGGAAAGCAACGGGAAGCTACCACACCTATAATTCCCTAGTAAAGCAGCAAAAGCATAGCACGAAAAATTCTATGACTGCAGTGAAAGACGTGCCCTCCGGCAGAATTACTATGGATGGATATATATATATATATATATATATATATATATTCGTTTCCGTTGAAAATCTTATATACAGAGTCACCTCGCCAAGCCCTTCAAGTGCTAAGTTAGGAATGAGAATTCAGGAAAATGGATATTATATAGAGTACACATTTTTGGTCATGGTCATTTTCAATATTTCCCAAGTTTCCCCCCCCCCAAATCTTTTCATAAGAAGAACCTCAATAGATTATTTCTTCGAATTTCGCTAAAAATAGGCCTATATGTTATAAATAATGCAGGGGAGGGAAGAAGAGATAAGCATTCTTAAAATAAATTGTTAGTGGAAGTGACTTCGCAGTTCTCTGTGTCCTATCACGACATTATAAACAGGACGGAGGCTGGTTGCATCCAGTTCACCTCGCTCAATTGTTTGAAGGGTTCATGAGTGAAGCAGTGCAAACATTCTCAACATTCTTTATACAGAATTAGAAAATAAATATCGGATCAAAAGAAAAGACGCAATAGTTTACACACTTTTTCTAGGATATGCGTCTGTTTAATCTCTCCATTCACTCTTTGCCTCATATGATACAAGAGAAGATGGAATTTATTATCGCTCTGTAGACAACTGGAAGGTAGTTCTGATTGGTTTTATCATAATGATACAGAACTATGATTCATTCTCATATTTTTATGTAATTCTATGTCGAATTTGATATGTTTACGTTATCAAAATGAAAGACGTGCATGGAAGCTTCTTATAGGAAAACCAGAGGGAAAATGCACAGTTGGTAGACCAAGAATGAGGTGGGAGAATAACATTAACTATGATTTGAGGGAAGTGGATTATACAGGGGATGATTGGAAAGCTTTAGCTCAGCATAGGGATGTATGGCGAGCTTATGTCCGCGCGGCCATGAACCTGCGGGTTCGATAGAGCCAGTGAGTTAGTTACGTTCTTAAAATGAATGTGCAAAATTAACTAACTCGCTGGCACTATCGAAGCCATAAGCTCATGGAAGCGCAGACATAAGCTCTCCTCACATCCCTATCCTGAGTTAATGTTTTTTAATCATCCCCTGTACAATCTATTTCCCACAAATCATTGTTAATGTTATTCTACCACTTCATTCTTGATCTACCACCTGGACGTTTTTCCGCTTGTTTGCTACAAAAAGCTTCCATGTCCCTCTTTCATTCCCCATTCGTGCCACATGTCCTGCCACCGCAGTTAACGAGACTTAGCTGTTCATGTTATATATGATTTCCTATAAAGATCATATAGCTCACTGTTCTGAAGTTTCCTCCAATCTCCTGTCTGTCATCTATTTAGCTTAAAATTTTTCTAAGAACTTTACTCTCAAATACTCGTAACCTTTTCTCCTCCCTTAAAGTAAGAGTTGATATTTTGCATCCATGTAAGTTAGTATAACTGGGAGAATAACAGTATAATATATTTTTCATAAGTAATGTCACGAGTGATTTCCAAATCATCGATACATTCAGGAGTCACTTCGTGACTCGTGAATTTATCCAGAGGATTTGGAAATCTAGAGTGGCATTTGTTAGGACCATTTAACGAATAAAATTAAGCTGATTACCCAAAATCATCATTTAAACATCGTTATTTTACAATATTTGAATATTTAATGTAAACGGCGATGTTTGAAAACAAAATCATAAATGTGTGGTGATTTTTCATTTGTTTATCCAATGCAACTTGATCATATTGTTTATTGCCAAATAGGATCGCAATATTGTAAGAATGCACCCTAGTGGAGAAAAAATGAAACACATCAAACCGAACATTATAACCAAACATTATAGGTTATTAATTAATTTTTTAGTAAACAACTCAGTAAAATCATTATTTAAAACACAATTATTGAACACACAATTATCAAATGTGTAGTTCGAAGGAATCTGTTCATTATTTTCTATATTCAATGTGTTTGTTGGAGAATCAGTTACTGAAAAATAATGCTCTTACCTGTTCAGAATATTGAAATGTAGGAGCTTTCTTTATCACAAAAGCAGGAGGTGGTTAAGATAATTCGATAATGAAGGAGATGAAACACGACTGTCATTGGTTGTAAAACAAAATTCATTGAAACATGATTGGTCATTAACTCTCATTTGGGATATGAGTTAAATAGTCAGTTTAACGTTTTTGAAAGAAGCTGAAATGACTAAGAGTCCCCATAGGGCTAATTCATAATAGCATGCATTTCCAGAAATACATGTTCTGTAAATTAGTAAAATCGGACCATAAATTCGACGTACTGAGAAATTAGCTTATTTTACCCAGTTACTGCGTGATGGATTTTTTTTTTAATTTTACTCTTGTGTAATTCGTTCGAAGCGTCAGCTGCTGACGGTAATATTGTATCTCGTACTCTCATATCTGTGCATGCGGAACTGCCGAAGAAAAATCCATCTTTGAAAGGAAATTAACATTCTGCTGTTATTGCACTGGATATGCCCCGTTGAAGGGAAGCTGTATTGCCAATTATGTGGTATAACGAATAAAAATTGTCAACTTGGAAATTTAACTCTTTTAGCGAATTTTTAAAGAATAAGGCTATTGAAGTTCCTCTATATTATACTTCATATACAGGCTTCCTAGATTGTACACACAAAACTATTTTTAAAATTTGTAAAAAATCTTAACCTATCCTACCTACTAAACATAAAATATGATCACGATAAAAATATTTATAACTCACTGGCACTATCGAACCGGGAGGTTTATGCCGCGCGGACATAAGCTCTCATTATGCCCCTGTCCTGAGCTAGTGTTTTCCAATCATCCCTTGCATAATTTACCCCCTCAAATCATGGTTAATATTATTCTCCCACCTCATTCTTCGTCTACATATGGGCTCTTTCCCTCTAGTTTTCATACGAGTTGCTTTGTTCTTCTTTCATATCCAATTCGTGCCATATGCCCTACCTAACGTAGTTGACGTGACTTAACTGTTCTTTTTTTTCTTCTTCTTCTTCTTCTTCTTCGTCACGGTTTAGGTATATTCACTAGCCTGTTCCGGCTCCAAATTGCTGCTGTTTCCATCTTTTCCTTGGTCTTCCCAAACTTCTTCTTCCTCGTGGTGAATAGCTATATGCTGCTTTTGGTATTCTATTCTCAGTCATCCTTGCCAAGTGTTCTTTTTAGTGTTCCTGTTATATAATTAAACTTATTTAGTTTGTTATTTATATCCATTTCCGCTGTGTATGATATTTCCCAACCTAGGAAGTTATATCTTACCACTTGTTCTATTGGTTTATTTTCTAATATTATCTTTGTCCGAACTGGATGAGCGCCCTTGAAGGCCATTGTGTTCTTAAAAATTCAAATTAAAAATTAAAATATAAAAACAGATACCTGAGATCTCAGTCTTCCTCAACTTTGGATGTAGGATCTGGAGTACTTTCGAAGCATATGCTCCATCTTCAGCTTGTAAATTGGAGCATATGCTCCGAAATTACTCCACATCCTACATACAAATTCAAGGAAGACTGAGATCTCAAGTATCTATTTTTATATTTTAAATTTTACATAGTAACTTCAACGGCGTTTCGTCATGGATTTTAAAAGTATCGATTAACTGTTCTTATTACATTTGCTTTCCCATAAAAATCATGTAGCTCGCTGTTTCTTCTTCATCCACCTGTCTGTTCGTCATTCTTTGGTCCAAAACATTTCCTAAGAACTTCATTCTCAAATCCTCTTAATCTTTTCTCCTCCCTTAAAGAAAGAGTCCCTGTTTCGCATCCATATAACATAACTGAAATAATTATATTGTATATATATTTTTTTGAGAGAAGTTAGGTAGGCTAATAGGATGGGTTTCCAGAATTGAACCATGTCTAATTTCTCTCTGCACCTCATTCCTGGTTTTAATTATTGTGTGTAGATATTTGAATTCAGCTATTTCTATTCCCTCAAAATTTCCGCCTAATATTTATTATATGTTAGGTTTCACATCATCTTCCTGCGTCCAATAATTAATCTACTTTATCCTCCATATCTTTCTGTAATTCCAATCTCCATCGTACAATCCTTTTTTCCCTCATGATGCTTAAAACTCATCAATCTACGTTATTTTTTACCGTCTTCTTCTTTTACTACGTGGCACCTATCTAGTATTTTTCTTTGAAACCTGTCTTCTGTCATTCTTTTAATATACTTGTACCATTTTAATTAAAACAATTAAATTCACAATTTGAAGTTTAAGCATTTCTCTTTGGATTAATTACAGTTTCGTGTTTTATCTCTTATAGATATTCCAGCTGAATGCCTCTAAAATTAATTCCTGCAGAGATTAATTTCTTATTGTTATTGACGCACATGCACACGCTCCAAGGGGTGATAGGCCTAGAAGGTCCGTAACTCACCATCCGGCAGCTGATCCTCACGTCTACACGTAATAATCACAGATGTTTTCGATCATGCATCCAATATACGGGTGATATGTGGCACCATGTCGGGGTCCATCAGCCATTATAGCAGGTTTTCCTTATACACACATACACGAACGCACGCACACACACACACACACACACACACACACACACACACACACATATATATATATATATATATATATATACCTCACGCTCAATTATACATACTTACTTACTCACTGGCACTATCGAACCCGTAGGTTCATGGCCGCGCGGACATAAGATCTCCATACATCCCTATCCTGAGCTAATGCTTTCCAATCATTCCCTGTGTAATCTACTTCCCTCAAATCATAGTTAATGTTATTCTCCCACCTCATTCTTGGTCTACCAACTGGGCGTTTTCCCTCTGGCTTTCCTACAAGAAGCTTCCATGCAAGTCTTTCATTCCCCATACGTTCAACATGTCCTGCACATCGCAGTCTACGAGACTTAAGTGTCATTATATCTAGCTTCCTATAAATACCATGTAGTTCATTGTTATGTAGTCTTCTCCATTCACCTGTCTGTTCATCTCTCCTTTGGTCCAAAAATTTTCCTAAGTAACTTTATTTTCAATACTTTTACATCTCCTTTCCTCCCTTAAGAGTAATAGTCCATGTGGCACACTGAAGTATTCACACAGTAATACAATATTTATAATACGTTTTTGGATCGAATTCTTATTTCAAATTATTGGGACTCATCTACCTGACATAGAATCCCCAAATAATGCTTCTCTATCTGCGTAAATGGGGCTTAGCCAAGGGTTCAGGCCTTAAGCCCTCTTCTTTAGTAGCAGTTCACAAGACCACGTCAATTTAATTACGCATATTTGCCCCCATACGTCTATGACCGGCATGCGTTCAACACAGTACAAACACCGCACCTGCACAATGAGACGATCTAACAGGCACTCTAAATTAATTACTAGGATGAATGAGGTCGGTACAATTTGCTTATTGCCTTTTTTATTCAGGCTTAAGGATCTTCCAGGTTTAGGATCTGAAAATATTCAAACTCGGGACCTATGACTTAAAATCCTTCCCGGAGGACTTGCTACTTGGATTTTTCCATCATAAAAAATCCATCAACCCCGGTTGGGTTTCAACCCGCGACCCTTGGAACCAGAGGCAAGGAGCATTAGTTTCATTCTATTATTAGACATTAATTTCATTATTATTCAATATGACAGATAATGAATTGTTCAATAACTATTATTGTAACTTTTTTTTGTATTCATATGTAACATGTGTGTCCTGTCTAATATGACTACTATTGTAATTTTTTTGTATTCATGTGTAACATATGTTTGTCCTGTTTTATATGACTATTATTGTTTTTTTTTTGTATTCATATGTAACATATGCTTGTTCTGGTGAGTGGAAGAGAAGGCCACATGGCCTTAACTCCACCAGGCTAAATAAATAAATAAATAAATAAATAAATAATCACTAATTCACCGCGGCCGACTCCCAAATAAATTAATTGGGCTTGTAATTAATGAATTCCATTCCATAGTAATTATCCACGACGGCAGGTCTTTCACTGCAATCATAGCATTTTCATGCTATGGGAATTATAGGTGTGGTAGCTTCCCGTTTCTTTCCACACCGGTAAATGATGTGATAATGATAAGGATGATGATGATGGCCGGATGATTTTCGGGGACCGTTGGGCCCTAAACTTCCTAACATTTGACTTACAGATGAGGAAAAACCCCAAAGAAACCTCACCCAGGAGCCTGTTACGACCGGGAATCAACCCAGGTCCGCTGTGTGACAAGGCAGCACGCTACCTCTAGACCACAGCGGTGGAAAATTAATGAATAAAAAATAAAATATTTATGAGTCTCAAGAAGAACAGAAATAATACAACCACTTGATAATATAATAAATATCGAACAAGTGAATTAATTTAAGTATATGGGAACAATTAAGTCTCGTAGACTGCGATGGGCAGGACATGTTGCACGTATGGGGAATGAAAGACTTGCATGGAAGCCTCTTGTAGGAAAGCCAGAGGGAATACGCCCAGTTGGTAGACCAAGAATGAGGTGGGAGAATAACATTAACTATGATTTGAGGGAAGTAGATTATACAGGGAATGATTGGAAAGCATTAGCTCAGGATAGGGATGTATGGAGAGCTTATGTCCGCGCGGCCTTGAACCTACGGGTTCGATAGTGCCAGTTAGTAAGTAAGTAGGCCTATATGGGAACAATAGTTAACAACACAAATTCGATAGAAGAAGAAACAAAAATCGAATAGCACTTGGTAACAAAGTTTTTTTATGCACATTTACCATTACTTAAAAGTAAACTAATCTCTAAAAACTCCAAACTTAAACTATAGTTTGCAGTTATAAGACCAGTTGTAACCTATGCTAGTGAAACTTGGTCACTTACAGAAGCAAAAAAGCAAAAACTTTTAGTCTTTGAAAGGAAAGTACTAAGAACAATCTTTGGAACAATAAGGAATCAAGACGGATCATAGAGAATTCGAACAAATGAAGAAAAAAATAGAATTCTCAAAAAACAGATATGTAATTAGCTTCATTACAGAACAAACATTAAGCTGGATTGGACACATATATAGAATGGACGATGAAAGGATGGTAAAAAATATCTACACATGGAAGCCATTAATCCCTAAATATATTGGACGACCCCCCCCCCAAATATTGGAAGATGATGTTGTAAATGATATGGAATTGATGGAGATAAAAAATGGAACATCCATCCATCCATCCATAGTAATTCTGTCCGAGGGTAGGTCTTTCACTGCACTCATAGCATTTTGATGCTAAGTTTTGCAGCTTTACTAGGGAATTATAGGTGCGGTAGCTTCCCGTTGCTTTCCACACCGGTGAAGGATGATGATGATGATGATGATAATGATAAGGATGATTATGATAGCCGGATGATTTTCGGGGACCGTTGGGCCCTAAGCTTACTGACATTTGTCTTACAGGTGAGGAAAAAATCGAAAAAACCTCACCCAGTAGCTTGTCCCGACCGGAAATCGAACCCGGGCCCGCTGCGTGACAAGACAGCACGCCTCGAGACCATAGCGGTGGACAAAAATGGAACATAAAGAAGAGAAATATATAGATTTTTAAAAATATATATAAAAATTCCAGCATATTTATGGCACAATTCAAAGTACTTTGCTTAGTAAAACCAGGAAAGTGACAATGATGAGATTTTATAAGATTTTGGCTGTCCCGCTCCTAACATACGGTGTGAAAACTGGGCATTAAATAGATTTGGAAAACGGAAGATAGAAAGAGCAGAAATGCATTTCTTAAGAAGGATAGCAGGACACACTTTACGAGATCATATCCGCAATACCGACATAAGAGAACATTTACAAATATATTAATAAATAAAATGACGGACAACAAATTAAAATGGTTTGAACTTATACATCGAATGGAGACATCTCGTTTATCAAAACAGGCTTTATAATGTAGGCCTATTCCAAGAGGTAAACGTTCCGTTGGACGCCCCGAGACCAAATGGAGGGATATACTTTGAGTCGGCACAGGCTTACAGCCTAACCTTGAAGTTGTAGAAGAAGAAAAAATTGGAACGAATGTGTCCAAATAGTAAAGTATTGCATAAGGACTTTATTAAACTAAAAGTAAGATACATACAATGTTATTTACAAATATGGATCGCACGGGCAGTAAGCCGTACGTGCTGTTGACAGTCCGTTACAATAAGTTGATGTTTAAAAAAAAACACAATAATATTACAATTAGATATCAATACAATTACATTATACATTAACTTAGTTATGTAGAATTATTAAGAATTAATGGTATTGCAATTTTTTAACATATTTATTTATTCCTGAATAAGTATTCTTATTTTCCGCGTTTTGTCCAGAAATCTACCCAAGTTTATCCAATTTTCTGGGTTTACCAGTAACTCGTAGCATGCCAATCTTCCACGATTTGAATTTAGAAATCTTTCCGGTAATAGCTGACGTCTCCAATATTCTAAATCATCACATTTTCCTAATATATGTATCTCGTCTTCAAAGTTCCCGCACATTGGACATATTCGCAAATCGTGATGGTCGCTAATTTTAAAAAAAATTCCATGCCCCTAACCTGCACCAAGCAAGCCCTGATCTCTCTTTAAATCCTAGATTTAGTAAAATATGAAAATAACTCGTTGAGAAGGCCAAATCATTCTCCAATTGATGCTGTAGCGCCTTATTAAGAAGATGATCACCTTTTACGTAAACTGTATAAACCGGAACAAGACTTTATGTAGTTGAAATGTGGACTGAAAGTGTGGGTTATTTTCTGGACCAACAAGGTAACATTAGGGGTGACATACTCATAGCACTTCACCTGTGCACGGTGTAATGCATTAAATAACACGATATTGTTGTGTAATGAGAGGTCAGTGTGTGTTGTCTTGTCTACTGCTGTATCCGGGCTTCGTGACGTCATCTTGTGATCGATCGAGCTCTCGCAGCAGCCGTAGCGCCCTGACGCACATTCCTCACAACATTTGTATCCGAGAGATTCGCCAATAACTTGACAAGATACAAACCTGCGTGTACAAAAAAAAAGTCTTTGATAAGGAAGCTTGGAAAGAATTTAGTTTATAGCACCTATTCTTGTTTATAGCAAATTCGAAAGAAGGACGACGTTGTTGAGATTTTTGTTTTGTTGTTGCTATCCCAGGTTATTCTAAACCACGTCCATCTAGTATTTGTTTAGAATTCCATGGCGTGATGGACCTAGAAGGCCCTTGGCCTACCGGCCGGCTGCTGCTCTCACACTCACATGTATTAATGTCAGGGGTAGACGATCATCCAGCCAGTGTAGGGTGACATGTGGTCAGCATATCAGATCCCTCCTGGTAGCTGGTTTTCTCAACCTGGAGCAGCTACTTATTTTAGCTATCCAAATTATTTATGATCCTGGGTGGCACTGGTTCCATACTGGCCGAAATTCCATGAGAAAATTTCTTCCCCTATGGAGACTGGAACCAGCGCAGGTTCCGTAACTCTGCGTCAAAGCTTCTTGCCTTAACCACTCGGCTACGGCGCGGAACTATATTTGTTTTGAAGTAGTTTTATTACAGGTGAAGGTTGATTCATAGGATCCGTTGCCGATTTATGCATTAGAGTGTTTGTTGTGGCGATTTTGGGTAAATAGGAAATGTCTTCTTACCGTCTGTTATTTTAAGAGTTTTAAGGTTCTTCCTGTAGCTGTTAATTTTTTTTCGTTATAGTATCATTCTGATGGAGTCTCCAGGATACTTTACCTTATACCAATAATTGTCGTATTGCTATCGAGGACTATTGAGGTTAGTCTCATATATATATATATATATATATATATATATACATATATATATACGTGTCATGGAAAGAAAAATGAATGCCTGAACCCGGATTTTAACCCGGAACCTCTAACTCTATACCTTAGTGCATTACCGATCACGCTATCCAGGCATCCAAGTCTAAACGTTAATTTTCCTTCTTTATATTTAACTCTCGAGGTAGCATGCTGCCTTGTCACGCAGCGGGCCCGGGTTCGATTCACGGTCGGGACAGGCTCCTGGGTGAGGTTTGTTTCGGTATTTTTCCTCACCTGTAAGACAAATGTCACGAAGCTCAGGGCTCAACGGTCACCGAAAATCATCCGGCCGTCATCATCATCCTCATCATCCTTCACCGGTGTGAAAAGCAACGAGAGATACCGCACCTATAATTCTCTAGTAAAGCTGTAAAGCATAGCATGGAAATGCTATGATTGAAGTGAAAGACTTGTCCTCTGGCAGAATAACTATGGATGGATATTTAACTCTCGAATCATAAGTGACAGCGGGAAGCGTCCGCACTGCCATCTTACAGCTTCTATAACAAGAAAGCATTTTAATAAATATACGTATATATATATATATATATATATATATATGGTATTGAGACCCGCTACAACTGGGGGAAGGAAAACATCTTGATGTGATGAAAAACGATTGTATTGCAGATAATTTCCGAATAAACTGAATATGATGAAAATAAATTCAACCATTTTGAAAGAAACATCATGTGGAGGATATATGGAACAGGTGAACAAAATGTTACGTGAAGAATAAGTTACAACAAAAAACTATAACTCACCTGACATAGTTACCAATATTAAAATAGGTACATTAAAACGAACAAGACATGTCCAGAGAACAGTTAACAAACCAAATTGGAGACGAACTGTTGGACTACATAATAGCAGATGGATTGATGGAGTCTTGGTGGACATATGGAAACTGGGCATCAAGAACTGGGAGAATGTGACAAAAGAGAGAGCAATCTTTTGGAAATAAATACTAAAATGAAAGGATGCTCAGGACCGTAGAGCTAATTTGATGTTGATTACCAGGGCGCGGATTTTGAGGACCTAAAAAAACGCTGAAAATGACTTCTAAAATGCCCGAAAAATTGTTAGAAAATTACTTCAAAAGCAGAAAAAAATGACCTAAAAATAAACATTCTTATGAACTAGTAAGTATAAAAATCGTACCTTAAATTAATAGCTCTCCTCTCTATTGCAATAGATGACAGTGTAAATCCGGAGATTCTGGA
Organism: Diploptera punctata; assembly: GCA_030220185.1. Taxonomy (NCBI): domain Eukaryota; kingdom Metazoa; phylum Arthropoda; class Insecta; order Blattodea; family Blaberidae; genus Diploptera; species Diploptera punctata. The sequence goes on from JASPKZ010000435.1 coordinate 741,461, forward strand.
ATGAGAATGATCGGCGGTTGTCGGCGAGGACATTATTATACATTGAGAAGCTTCTTTCCACTTCCGCACTAACCACAGGAGCGTACTTGAAGAGTGACGGATCGCTAGGTGTTAATTCATCTTGTATCTGCGCTATTTTAAAGCTTTCACCTGAGTGTACTTTTACGATTGTGCACACGGTTTTGTAACCTGGATTCTTATCCAACACACTTCTAATTTTCATTGAAACCCTTTCGCCAATATCACCAACCACACTGTCCAGTTTTTCTTGAACATCCTTAACCAATTCTATGGAATTTTCCAGAGCTGTGCCCCTTTCTTGAAGACGATCGATAGCTGATGGTAAGAGCCAAAATTTGTCTTAATATAAGCCAATTTCCCCTCCATTGTTTCATCTTTAAACACTTCTTGGGCTGTCCGAATTGCTCTTGCGTCTTCTGTAGAAAGCGAATTCACTAAGGATTTCACTGTTTGAAAATGTTCACAAAAGTAAAAACAAGCTTCTAACCAAGTGCCCTATCTTGTTATTATTGGTTGCGGAGGTAAAGGAATACCGGGAGCCAGAGCTTTGAAATGTTCTCTGCGTGAAGGAGATTTTACTAATATCTTTTTTACATTTGAAATAAGTGCATCCACTTGTGGAAAGTATGACCTCACTTCTTCTGCCACTCTATGTAGCCCATGTGCTAAACAAGTAATATGCACCATTTTTGGATAGAAGTCCTTAATTGATTTTGCAGCTTTAATCATATATGTGGCTGCATCTGTCACAAAAAGCAGCACATCCTCATGCTGAATTCCATTAGGCCACAGCAAGAACATTGACTGGTCAAACAGAATACATATACTTGAATGATTTACTTTCTGTAGAATTTCAGAAGTCAGCAAAAATGTTTTACCTGGTCCATCCAGCTCTAGCGTCCCTACTATAACATTTGCTACGTATCGACCTTCAGCATCGCTGGTTTCATCTATGGAAACGATCTTCTTCCCTCTGACTTCATCTCTAATTCTTGCCATAGTTTCGCTATAGCACACAGGAATATAATGTTTTCTTAATGTTGATTCGTCTGGTAAAGAACGTCCCATGTGACGTTCCAGAAAGTTTTTTTAACTTAGAATTGTTTAGTTTCTTCAATGGAATATTCACAGACACTAGCACGTCACATAATTCTTTTAAAAAATCGGAGGATGTACTCGCTTTTACCCCTACACTCTGAGCAATTAATAACTGTGAATTTTTATTTTTGTCAGCATTTTCCACTGCACGTTTGTGTTTTTCGCGGCCGATATGTTGTTGCACTGTGAATCTTTTCTCAGCCGCCACCTTAACTTCACAAACTTTACAAAATAATATTGAACCGTCTGTTGAAAAAACCTCCTCCCCAAACTCACTAACAATATTTCTTAAACTAGTAGCCTTGCTAGGCTTCACTTTCGGCATTATTGCAGGTACGAAAAAAACTGTTGTAACCGAGAGATCTATTCATTCACTACTGAAACAGTGTGAAGAAAGAACGCACTTCACTGCTTATGCAATATGCACATAGAAAGGGACTTCCCCGTTCTCGATATGATGTCATGCAACCCAAGGAGTGGCCCCAACAGCTTATTGATAGGAAAGCAGAGTTGCAACATTGTACATGCAGGCAACTTGAAATGCTAGTAGTAAATATCTTAGAAATATATTTTTTATTTCCATATTCAAGAATCAAGGACGTATTTTTATAAATACTAAAAATTGTTAAAATGACTAAAAATAACCTTAAAATTAAAAATAATGCTAAAAAATGCCCTATACATTTTTTAAATGACCTGAAAGATTAAAACAGTAAAAAATTACCAAAAATGACGTAAAAATTCTACATATTTGTAATCAGCAGTTCTTATCCAGGATTTATATATGTATGGGCATTGTAAGGGATGTAAAGAAAAAAGATGACATGTCATCAATATCCGCGCCCTGTTGATTACACTGGTTAACATGATTTTTGTCTCAAGAGTACCAATAGTTGTACTTAATGCAGTTTTTTTTATCGTGTTTTCAAATATGTATTCGGAATTTCTCCATCACCCAAAGTTTTCTTATTTCAAGTTAAATTAATGGAATTAAATAATTATTTTTTAATAAACGTTTATTCGTCCATTGAGCGATGAGCACGGGGAACACTTTCATCAGGAGATTTCAGCTATGGAAAAGAGATATCAAGGCAAATGGAATCCTAATATGACCGATTATTGTTAGACCATCAAGAGGGATGCTCCACAGGCGAAATATAGCAGAAAATTGTCATTTCTTACTTTCTAGGTGAGTCCGAATGTTCGAATATTGTGTAGTTACGAATGTAGAAAATATTAAAGTGTTTGAAATTATAAATGCCTGTCTCTCGGAAACCTTGCGTGATGGAGAAAAACCGATATATTTGAATTCAGGAGAAAAATACTATCAGAATCATATTTTTCTTTCTGAGACAAAAAAAAAAGTTTATTTTTCGTTGCTCAGTATTATTTGTTGCTCTTCTATTTTTGTTATTATTGTTACTTGTTGTAATAACAACTTAGTAATTTGACATTATGAAGATTTTGTTTTATTTGTCGTTTCGACGGTGAGAGACACACACTGTTATTAACGTCCTGCCAAGATTTATATGCGTCAGCTTTACTCTATTCTCTGAACTCTCAACAACAGAGAAAGTGTTCACAGATGTACTTACTTTCTTACTCACTGGCACTATCGAACCCGTAGGTTCATGGCCGCGCGGACATAAGCTCTCCATGCATACCTATCCTGAGCTAATGCTTTCCAATCATTCCCTGTATAATCTACTTCCCTCAAATCATAGTTACACTTAGCAAAAAAAAAAAAAGGTCGACTCATGATCTCAAATATTTTAAGTTCTAACGCGCGATTCTACCGAGTAAACTAATTGCGCAGTAGAGCTACAATACCTTTCCTTTTTTCCTTTAAAGACCAATCTTTCAAGCACAGCAAGCTCGATTGCCGACGAGGTTAAATTTTTTAATTGTTAAAATTCTATTTTATTGTCTTTCTACTATTAAACAAAAAACGAACTATTATTATTATTACTATTATTATTATTACTATTATTATTATTATTATTATTATTATTATTATTATTATTATTATTATTATTATCAATGTCCACCTCTGTGGTCTCGAGGTAGCGTGCTGCCTTGTCACGCAGCGGGCCCGGGTTGAGATCTCCGGTCGAGTCAGTTTTCCTGGGCGAGGTTTTTATCGGGGTTTTTCCTCGCCTGTAAGACAAATGTCAGGAAAACTTTAAGGCCCAAACAGTCCCCGAAATCATATGTCCATCATCATCCTTATCACCATCATCATCATCATCATCCTTCACCGGTGTGGAAAGCAACGGGAAACTACCACACCTACAATTCCCTAGTAAAGCTGCAAGCATAGCATGAAAATGCTATTATTGCAGTGAAGGACCTGCCTTCCGGCAGAATTATTATGGATGGATTATTATTATTATTATTATTACTATTAATATTACTAGTACTAAGAGAGGAAGTGTCCACTATGTTGGTGTATTTCGGAACTAAATTAGAAATTAATAATTTAAAGTGCTACACTATATTAAAAGTGCATATTAACATCAGTGCAGCGAATAATAATATTAGCCTATGTGTTTTTAATAATAAATCATTATTTATCAAAGATATTTATTTCGAGTCCACCGCTGTGGTCTCGAGGTAGCGTGCTGCCTTGTCACGCAGCGGTCCCGGGTTCGATCCCCGGTCGGGGCAGTTTTTCTGGGTGAGGTTTTTATTGGGGTTTTCCTCACCTGTAAGATAAATGTCAGGAAAACGTTAAGGCCCAAACGGTCCCCGAAATCATATGGCCATCATCATCATTATCATCATCACCATCACCATCCATCACCGGTGTGGAAAGCAACGGGAAGCTACCACACCTACAGTTCCCTAGTAAAGTTGCAAGCATAGCATGAAAATGCTATGATTACTGTGAAAGACCTGCCTTCGGGCAGAATTACTATGGATGGATGGATTTATTTCGAGTATGGAGTATTACGACCTTTTGCTCTACCACGAGTTTCCAGGGAATCATCCCTGTGGTCCTCCATCAATCTACAATTTATAAACTATGGTGAACTTCGCAGTCGAAGGAGACACCTCCTATTTCTATTACTATTAGGTATTACGTATTATTATTTATTTATTTATTATTATTATTATTATTATTATTATTATTGTTATTATTATTATTACTATTATTGTTAGTATTACTAATATTATCGTGTATTATTGTTATTATTGCCCACCCTCTCTATGGGCTATTTTAGATTTACTTGACATGTATAAACTAGATATTTTAATTGAAGGATGAAATTTTTTCCTCACTAATAAGTAATAAATAAATAAACACATAAATATATGAAGCTATATTATCTTTTATTACATACATTTACAGAATTATTATTAAAACGTGGTACTGCTCACACAATTGATTTATACCGGTAGCTAAATGGTGTTATAGAGTTTACGAAGGCAGGAATATTACTTAATGTAGTGTAAATTGGACGTAGATTACGTGGTAGGAATCAAATGTTATAGGTTGTATTTTGCGAAAATACAAATGAACAAAAAAAAAAAAAAACATTGTCGAGGGATCCGAACCCTGGCTCTCATATATATTTCATTTTTTTTGTAATTGATTTAACGATCTACGCTACTCGAACGTCGGATACTAGCTGTCTAAACCCTGGTTGTCTTGTTTAATTTTACACTATGTACGAGAGTTGAACTTTATTTGAAATGTCGCAATTTGAGTAATATTGCATTTGTCGAACACTCATAAATATCTAGAAACATATCTCCTTCACCGTTCTTTAACTACCTAAGACAATTAAAACAAATACAGTGTATTTAAAACATTTAACAATGCATTACATCGTGAACAACAGCTTTAGCTCTTCGAGCATGCGCAGTGGGCCACAACAGGGATCTCTGCTTTTTTAAGCGGCTCATTCTTTTTGTCGATAAGTGTACATTTTCTCGAAGTTTAATTATTTCTTTCTTTCTTCCTTTCTTTACCTTAGTCCAGGGAAGGGGAACTCTTAAAGAGAGAGGGCATGTAACGTCATCCCCATTCCACGTGCAGTTGCAATCAAGACGGCCTCTTCACATGATGGATGAGTAGCCGAATACCAATTTCTTGCAGAATTTCTTCCTTAAATTTAGTTTTCCAAACATTTCTTCGGGAACATAGTTGAACGTCGATTACTTTTTCCTTTCCGCACTAATAATTATTCATCAATATGTGGGACGGAATATGGAGACTATGGTGACAACATTTAAATTGAATCGATTATCACTTTTAGTGCAGTTCAATTTGGAAAATAATTGCTCAGATGTATATTAAACTATACACTGCTAAAATATGGCCTGCAAAATCTCTCGCGCACTTTCCTATCATTTCCCGTGTAAAATAATAATAATAATAATAATAATAATAATAATAATAATAATAATAATAATAATTATTATTATTATTATTATAATGATGATGATAATTATTATTATGATTATTATTATTATTAGGTTATCATTATGACATTAATTATTAGGCCTATAATAATAATAATTATTATTATATTATTATTATTATTATTATTATTATTATTATTATTATTATTATTATTATTATTATTACGTCCACCGCTGTGGTCTCGAGGTAGCGTGCTGCCTTGTCACGCAGCAGGCCCGGGTTCGATCCCCGGTCGGGGCAGTTTTCCTGGGTGAGGTTTTTATCGGGGTTTTACCTCACCTATAAGACAAATGTCAGGAAAACTTTAAGGCCCAAATGGTCCCCGAAATCATATGGCCATCATCATCATCCTTATCATTATCATCATCATCTTCTTCTTCACCACCATCCTTCATCGGTGTGGAAAGCAACGGGAAGCTACCACACCTACAATTCCCTAGTAAAGCTGCAAGCATAGCATGAAACTGCTATGATTGCAGTGAAAGACCTGCCCTCGGGCAGAATTACTATGGATGGATGGGTTATTATTATTATTATTATTATTATTATTATTATTATTATTATTATTATTATTATTATCATCATCATTAAAGAAAATAGAGATAGATTTTTGCGAAGGGCAGCAAGAAAATAAAAAAACGGGAAAAAATTCGGAACCAGAAAATTAGACAAATAATGAATGTTAAACACAATATTACATAAGTAATAAATGAGCGAAGATTGAAATGGTATGGACATCTGAAGAGGATGGAGAATAATAGAATCCCAAGAATGATTCTGGATTGTTTAGGCCTACTTACGACAGCAGGAGGAGGGGAAATCTACGGAAGAGTGGATGGACGAAGTAAGAAGAAACATGATCAGCAAAGATCTCAAAGAAGATGCTGAGGATAGAAATCTGCGGCGGAGCAAAAAACATTTGGGCTGAATGATAACTACTGTAATTTAGAGAAAATCCTTAATAAAATTATTATTATTATTATTATTATTATTATTATTATTATTATTATTATTATTATTGTTATTAATATACGTAACACCGTACACTATAAGTTAATTGCAATTAATTCACGTCAGGTCACATTAATATAGGTCCATTATTTCTAAGATATCTATTTGTAATCTTTCCTGAAAATTTCTTTTCCATGTTCTTTAGCGTGTGAAGAATTGAAATATCGTCTGATGTTATAATGTCTCACATAAAATAAATGTTTAGAACACATTAAACATTTTATTTATTTTTTATTTTAATTCTGAATGCAGAAATAATCATTCTCCCATTCTTCACAAAATGTACATCTATAGCTGTTACATTAGCTATGAAGGAACGTCACTATGTGTTCGCTTTGTGTTGTCATTCATCTTGTAAACAAATATTTAGGTATATGAGTGGGTTTTCTAAAAATCAAGGCATTCATTTTTAGTCCTCTTACCATTTACTTATGTGCACATGGAGTTCTTTGTTTGTTGACATCAGATCGAAGTGGTGGATTACTCGCTGGAACATACATAGTAGACACGTATTCTCGCATTAATATAGAAGTCCACTTGTGTTATTCCTTCTTGAGCAAAACAAATGAACTTCAACTATTGCAATTTGTAACTAAGTGCACGGGTGAGGTATTGAAATGAAACATTCTGCTGCGATCACTCAATAGCAGTTTATTTTCATGTGATCGGGAAATACGCAAGATGAAGTGACGTCATTTATACTCCGTTCAATTATAACATCCACTAGCTGTCGTGTTATGGGGCTAAGATGAATGCATTACAATAGGGTTTTTCACGTTTAGAAAATAGAATTGCCCTTGTGGATCAATATTCTTTCTAGTAAACGTGTCTTTTTGTTAGTTAATTCATTGTAAATAAATAATTTAGGTAAATAGTTTCACCTGCAACTTTGCCAAGGAACTAAGTGCCCGAGTTATGGAAAAATGCCAATATATAGCCTATAATTTTATCACCCACGTATTTATTAAAGTTAGAGGATGAACTCAATTACCGGAACAGCGGCTAGCGAAGATGCCATTGAACTATCCTCATTGAACAAAACTTGGAGACTATTTAACTCATGCCCCAAATGGGACTCAATGGCCAATCACGTTTCAGAGTCGTGTTTCACGAAATATTTATCAGTGTTATAATTACCATATTAAAGAAAGCTCCTCCTTTTTAATATTCTGATCAGATCTGACCATTATTTTGCAGTGACTGAGCCTGCAAAGAAATACGGCTACCAGATTGTATATATAGTGCATGAATGTCAACACATGCCGCATGCGGGAGTTGATATAAAAACATTTGTAGCAATTGATTATACCACCAAAAAAAGGAACCACTGTTTGCACTTTCTTAAATGTATTTTTTCCCGGGTAACAATCCAGAAAAATATAATTGTCATATTTACATCATACGACATCAAAAATGAATTAATATACAGTTTGATGTGTTTCATTTTTTCTCCACTAGAGAGCATTCTTACAATATTGCGTTCCTTTGGCAATAAATAGTATGATCTGGTTGCAGTGATAAACAAAAGAAGCACATGAAGCGTACCTATCGCTTCTCATTTGTTTTCAAACATCGCCGTTTACATTAAATATATAAATATTTTAAAATAACTATAGTTAAATAATAATTTGTGAGTAAACAGCTTAATTTTATTCGTTAAATAGGCGTAACAAATGCCACTCTTGATTTCCAAATTATCTAGATAAATTCACTTCGTGAGTCGTGAATTTATCGATAATTTGGAAATCACTCGTGGCATTACTTATGATAATTATATTTCCATCACTGTCACTCAGTCTGTGGCGTCAAGTGGCAAGAGCGTTCTCATAAAAGCAATACTATTTTCTAGACATAAAAAACCCTATAATAATAGATAAAAGTAGGCTCCATGGAGCGATAGGACCGGAATGCCTTTGGTCAACCAGCCGGATGCTGGTCCCATAAACAACATGTGCGGTGAATGATCATCCAGCCATCATGTGGTCAGCATATCGGGTTCCCCAGTCGTTATAATCGGTTTTCTCAACATAGAGTCGCTACTTATTGTAGTTACCCAAATTTCTTTAATAGGACTTGCCTTATGGGCTAGTGGTCAGCGTTTTTTAATACTATTCACGGTCCCGGGTTCGATTCCCGGTCAAACCATAGGGATTTTTCCTTAAAGGGAATCATTCCTGTTGTTGCCCATTGTCCGGAATTTATGTTAAGGACTCTCCAGGTGCTTCATTATCATTTATCACCTATCATATAATCGGGGTAACGTAACTCCGCCTTCTAGGCGCCCCAACTTCAGAAGTGGGTTACAATTAATCCAATGTCAGGAGAGATCATCAGAAATGTCGAAAATGACAACCTGGAGAATTCAATAAGATCTCTTAAATAGTTAATGGGCACCGATCTCATACTGGCCGAAATTCCATGAGAAATTTTCTTCCCCCAATGGGTATTCGAACCAGCTAAGTCCTGAAGCCATGCATCAAGGCATGCTGCCTTAAACCGCTGGGCTACGGCACGGTATTCAGTATACTGTACATAAACAACAGCTGAAAGAAGCAATATGATCATGAATGGATTCTGGCTTTTAGTTCGTGACACCACATCACCACTATTTACTTGTAGAACACACGAAATGTTTCGTTAACGCAGAGACATTCGATCACGCTTGTACAGGGCGTATAAGAAATATGGCTACACGTGGTGGGTTATTTAAAGGAGAAGGTTTATTCCTGGAAACAGCAAGATGTCGACATGCTGAAAATAACAATTCAAGAATTTATGTTACTCCAGTACACATGTCATAAAGCAATGAATGACTTCTCAAAGCGTTGCCAAATTATGCTTGGGTGTAAATGGCAAACAGTTTAAGGTAATAAAGTGACATGGTTTGTGTTTATTCTTATTTTAGCGGGTAGCGCCGAGGTTATTGCAGTTCGATTTTTTATTAGCAGTATTCCACATTAGACCTACAGTAGTTTTCCTTGAACCCAAAGTGATTTTTCTCCAGATATGCCTGTCTATTGCATCTTCTTCCTTAATAATCCTTGCTCCTATAATTTTTCTTACTTAATCCAACCAACGTTCTCTTGTTCTATCTGTTCCCTTTCTTCCTCTAGCCTCCCATTTAAGGGCTTTTTTTTAGTGTTATTTCCCCTTTCATTTGTATGAGGCGTCCATACTCTCAAAAAAGCAATTACCATAAACGAGTAATCATATACTTTATAAAATTCAAAACACTGCCCTTTCAGTTTAATGCAATAGTGGTCTTAGTGACATTCAGAATATAATTTGCTTAATGGGGTAAAATTGGATTCCTCGGAAGCTAGAGTTAAAAAAAGGGAGGATAAGTAGGATAGCAATGGATATTATGAGGGCAATTACTCCCCCTAATTTATTGGGAATTGATCGCTAAAAGTTTTATGGGAAAAGAATTTAATTTAAAACTTTCCTTTAATCTTTTTTATTATTGATTTTTGAGTTTAGTTTAATATAGATAGGGATAAGCTTGTCTATAAACAAGGATTATTGAAATATTATGAATTTAAAATTGGTTATTAATTTCCGATTGAGGGTCTTTCCACTTTTCAGCGGTTGCCCTTTTACCAGCCGGCTGCTGGCCCTTCACATCCACATGTGTCAATCACAGAGGTAGATAATCAACAGCCAGTGTAGGGGTGACATGTGGTTAGCATGTCGAGTCCCCCAGCCGTTATAGCTGGTTCCTCAACCTGGAGCCGCTACTTATTGTAGCTACCCAATTGCCTCACGATGCTGGGTGGGCACCGGTCCCATACCGGCCGAAATACCATGAGAAAATTTCTTCCCCCATGGAGACTCGAACCAGCGCAATTCCCGTAGCTCTGCGCCAAGGCTTCCTACCTTAACCGCACGGCTACGGCGCGGGACGGTTATTAATTTAAGTATGTTAAAATTTTACTTAAAATATTTCAACTTTGTCAGGACTCTTCCTGTAAGATCGTTTGCAAAAACGTATCAGGGAAGGAAAATAATGCACTGCAAAGATGGAAGATATGACAAACGAGAGACAAATATGCGAGCGTTATTATTAGTGAATGGTTACACGTTCCGATTTTATAAATATCATATTATGTATTATTATTATTATTATTATTTATTATTATTTATTATTATTATTATTTATTATTATTTATTGTTATTATTATTATTATTATTATTATTATTATTATTATTATTATTATTATTTTCCCTCAACTCGCATAAAAAAGAAGCGAACTGAAAAGAGAAAAGAGTATCTTACATGAAATCGGTATCCAAATAGAGCTAATACATCTTAACAAGAAGATCTACAAAGAGCTATTTTTAATTTAGAAAAAGTAAGTGCCAATTACAATTTAAAAATTTTAAAGAATAAAACAAAAAAAAATATATAGCATTTAAAAGACATGATACCTTAAGCAAAAATAGTAATTGATAATAAAATTTTAGAGCAAGTGAACAGTTTTAAATATCTAGGTTTCAATGTATCATATGTTAAAACTGAAGATATTAATGACAAAATAAATAAAATTAATCTAATGTGTGGCACTATTAAAAGAACTCTCAAAAACACAAGAAAAGAAACAAAAATTAAATTTTATAAAGTAATGGCTGTTCATGTATTGATGTATGGATCAGAATGTTGGACGATCACTAAAAGACAAGAACAAAGATTGGAAGCAGCTTAGATGAGATTTTTAAGAAATATAGCAGGATATACTCTGCTGGATAAGAAAGGGAATGTTATATAAGAAAGGAACTAAATATTTTGAAGCTTACAGGCCGAATAATTAAATATGGGAACGACGGGAAATAGCATTTTGATAGAAAGCTAGAAGAAATATTTCCAAAATTATTGCTAAATTATAAACCGCACGGAAGGAAAAATGTTGGACGCCCACACCGAAGATGGTCTGAAAAATTTTAACAATTCTAGGTTTCATGAAACCGGAACGAGCCAACATGAAGATGATGATGATGATATCTTAACAATCAGTTTTAACGACAGACTAACATAAACTGAGTCTTCATATAAGTTTCCATAGGCAGAAATATTGACAACTTTGATTTTAGAGGGTTTCGCCTTCGTTCCTTTGTCGGCTAAACCACTAATGAGGTATGCGCGTCTGTCTTATGGCTTCCAGCTAGCCCAGAGTTTTTAAGACTGTGGAAAAAAGTATGTCTTCAATTACCTCGTTAACAACGAGGTTCAACAACAGTGAACTAAGAGAATCCCGCTTGTCTTACTCCTCCTTTCACTCGAATCTTTTCTAAAAGTTGCCTTCATAGTTTATCATAAGTAATGCCACGAGTGATTCCCAAATTATCGATAAATTCACGACTCACGAAGTGAGGAGTGAATTTATCTAGACTATTTAACTCATGCCCCAAATGGGAGTCAATGACCAATCACGTTTTCAATGATTTCTGTTTTACAACCAATCATAGTCATGTTTCACCAAATATTTATCAATATTAAATTTACCATACTAAAGAAAGCTCCTCCTTTTTAATATTCTGAATAGGTCTGACCATTATTTTGCAGTGACTGACTCTGTAAGAAATACGGCTACCAGATTGTATATATAGCGCATGGATGTCAACACATAGCGCATGCAGGAGTTAATATAAACACATTTGTAGCAATTGATTATACTACCAAAAAAAGAAACCACTGTTTGCACTTTCTTAAATTCTTATTTTTTCCCAGGTAATAATCCAGAAAAAATATAATTGTCATATTTACATCATACGACATCAGAAATTAATTAATATACAGTTTGATGTGTTTCATTTTTTCTCCACTAGAGAGCATTCTTATAATATTGCGTTCCTTTGGCAATAAATAGTATGATCTGGTTGCAGTGATAAACAAAATAAGCAGATGAAGCGTACCAATCGTTTCTCATTTGTTTTCAAACATCGCCGTTTACATTAAATATATAAATATTTTAAAATAACTATATTAAAATAATGATTTGTGAGTAAATAGCTTAATTTTATTCGTTAAATAGTCCTAACAAATGCCACTCTTGATTTCCAAATTCTCTAGATAAATTGGAAATCGCTCGTGGCATTACTTATCAGAATTTGGAAATCAAGAGTGGTATTTGTTAGGACTATTTAACGAATGAAATTAAGTTGTTTATTCACAAATCATTATTTAAATATAGTTATTTTAAAATATTTATATATTTAATGTAAACGGCGTTGTTTGAAAACAGATGAGAAACGTTTAATATGTTTCATTTGTTCATCACTGCAACCAGATAATATTATTTATTGCCCAAGGATCGCAATATTGTAAGAATGCACCCTAATGGTAAAAAAAAAAAATTAAACACATCAAACTGTTTATAACCAATATTATAGGTTATTAATTAATTTTTGATGTCCTATGATGTAAATATGTCAAATAGGCCCATTTCTTTTGGAACATGAATACCTGGGAAATAATAAGTTTAATAAAGTGCAAACAGTGGTTTCTTTTTTTTTTTGTGGTATTATAATCAATTGCTATAAACGTTTTTCTATTATATCCCGCAAGCAGAATCTGGTTACATTCGTACAATATATATATATAATCTGGGAGCCACTTGCATTGTAGAGTTCTTACATTTTAATATATAAATTGTTATATTCAACGTATTTCTTAGAGAGTCAGACACTGCAAAATAATGGTCTGACCTATTCAGAATGTTGAAAACGAGGAGCTTCATTTTAATGTGATAAAATTAAATTGATAAAATCGAGGTGAAAAACGAGTGTGATTGGTTGTATTTAAAAGTTCATTGAAATGTGATTGGTTATTGACTCTCAATTGGGGCATGGGTTAAATAGTCCTAATAAAATTATTAGAATGCTTTCTATATCATGAACCCGTAAAATACGTTCAGGGCAAGAGTTTTTTATTGCTTAGGTTCTCACATGGGGAGCCAGTTCAAGTGAAATTTTTCTTAGTTGTGTTTTATTTTGCCTCCATCTATATAGGGGGTCACAATTATATTTAATGGAGGTCCATTTTCAAAATAGTAAATTCAGTCGATTCCGGAACCACACTTCATTAAACATGCAATCTTTTATTAAGTAATTAATATTATAAGGAAATTATTTAAATTATATTATGGGTATGAATTGCACAAGTTAAATAAAACACAAGTAAATGCTAAAAAGATGCAGCACAGTAGTACACAGTTATTAATTCTAATAATTATTAAGTTTGTGAAGCTGAAAATATATAAAACTATTATTCTACCAGTTATATTATATGGGTGCGAAACATGGACTCTTACTTTAAGGGAGGAAAGGAGATTACAAGTATTTGAGAATAAAGTTCTTAGGAAAATTTTTGGACCAAAGAGAGATGAACAGACAGGTGAATGGAGAAGACTACATAACAATGAACTACATGGTCTTTATAGGAAGCCAGATATAATAAGAACAGTTAAGTCTCGTAGACTGCGATGGGCAGGACATGTTGCACGTATGGGGAATGAAAGACGTGCATGGAAGCTTCTTGTAGGAAAGCCAGAGGGAAAACGCCCAGTTGGTAGGCCAAGAATGAGGTGGGAGAACAACATTAACTATGATTTGAGGGAATGATTGGAAAGCATTAGCTCAGGATAGGGATGTATGGAGAGCTTATGTCCGCGCGGCCATGAACCTTCGGGTTCGATAGTGCCAGTGAGTAAGTAAGTATTAATAAGTTTATGATAAATTTAACATATGGTCAGAGTATTATTTAAGTATCTTACCTCACACATTTCGTGTTTTTTTTCACGATAACAGGTTAAAAACGGAATCCCGTTAATCTTTAGTCAAATTTCCTACCATAAGCAGTACTGCCAACCGAGTCAACAATAATACTATCATAACATAAAATTTAGTAAACTGGTTTTATTCTATGTTTAACCGGTTTTAAAATTTTGTATTAATTCGATATTTAACCGGTCCGGAAACCAAAGGCTCAGGGTCCGGACCCGGACCGCGGTCCGCCAATTGGTGACCCCTGATCTACCTTGTAACCTTAGTTCTGAAATACTTTTCTACACACTATTTCACCTTCATACTACTCTCCTTATTGTTTCCCACTTCACTCGGTCCCTGGCGATCCGTGTCCCGTTTTTTAGGCTACAATCTGGAAGAAGTCTGCTCATTCTACATTTACGACGGCTCTACCAGTGAAAGAAACGGGAGTTTGAATTTACATGCAGGTGGATTCTTCGAATACCACAATTTATAAATATTCCCTTGGCATAGTGCACTAGTTCATAAAATTTGCAATGATGGAACTCATAAATAAGAGGAAAATAAATTGGATTGGTCACTGGCTAAGAAAAAACTGCCTGCTGACGGATGCCCTAGAAGAAATGGTCAACGGGAAGAATGTTAGAGGGAGAAAAATGCATTAGAATATTTTTTATTCAGTGCTACTGCGTTGTCATTTTTTTACATTCTGGTATTCTCTCCTGGCATGGCGTTGTAGTAATCCACTTCTGAGGTTGGGGCGCCTGGAAGGCGGAGTTAGACTGCCCGATGATAACCATTCATCAGAATATAGACAATATTAAAATAAATGGTTTTTATGTGGATACAAAAAAGGAAGGCTGAGTTAAGGGAAGAGTGGAAAATGCTGAGTTTGCAGTGAAATACCTGCAGAACACTATGAATGTATATGTATAGTGAATCCATGGTTTTGAATTGCATTTATACAATTTTATTTTTAAGTAGAGTAAAGTTTGAATTGGAATATATCTAAATTGTAATCTTAATTGACTGCATTAAGGGCTTGGGTAGAGATAACCTGGCAATTTTTCTATCGTTGTACTACACATAACAAATTAGATTAGTTGGTATAGATTCCTACTGTCGAGCAAGATTTATTGTGTTGTATTGGCAATTACGCTCATATGACGTCACACTATTTTTAAATGCTAGGGGTATATTAAATTTTATTAGATTTATATGTTATATTAGTTTATAATTATGCTTACAAGACATTGCCAAACTATGTTTTCGAAGTGTGCAATGCAACCTAGACTCGTGTAGTGTTCGTCTCAGCCGCATTCTTTCTTAGAACTTTCTTTCACTGTAAGTATAATACAGTCCACAGTTCAGAAGAAAACAACTTCGAGGAATGTCTCACGCAGCATATTACGTCATGAGTGATTGTACTATCTGAACCTTTCAGTCTCTCGGCGGGCGTGCTAGTTCCAAGTCTGATGCACAATCATCAGCATAAAACGCCTGAAATAAACCATACTGATGCGTGACATATAACTGTTCCTTTATTTGTGGGTTTGTTTGGTTGGATTTCCTTCTCGTACTTCGTCCCTCACTTGCATTTACTTATTATGCGGACTGTACTATTTTCGCAATTCGTATGTTCCATATTGTTCGTAGCATAGGCTCATATTTCTTGTTTCATTCTTCTAGAATGCTCTTCTCATTTACACTTGGGTCCTTGCGCCTATTTTCCCACGTCAACTATATTAAATGCCAAAATAACATGGTACATTTCTGACCACACAAGATATAATCCGCAATATATTCAGATGAAATTCCAACCCAGCATTTGACTTGACAATTGAATAGTTGCCCCGAAAAGAGATCTAACGCACAAAAATTCGAAAGTTAAGTTTTCAGTGGATTAGTGATCTATCCGAAGAGTATCACGGCATGGTGCATGTAAAATTATCTATACTCTCTTCCAGACCTGCTTTATTTATTCTTGAAAGTTGGTTTTCAAGTGAATAGTGATCTAAATGTAACAAAATGGCGGAAGCAGATAGTCAGATCATTAATAGCAGCGCAGAAAAACAATTATTGCACATGTGCAAATTCATTCTACCACAGTTGCGTGAATTATAATCAGAATCTTAGAGAAATTGAGTGAAAATAAGAAAGACACAAATAATGTAACGAAATAACATTAAGAGGAAAATAAATACTGACAACTGATTAAGTTAGAAATTTTGCAACTAAATCAGTGTTCAATATGTATTTTCTATTTCTTATTATAGCATTTTTAGTTAAATATGTGTTAGATTGTTTTTCCATTCTATATAGATAGATCACTTTTGCACTCATTTCTGTATTAAATTGTTAATATTTAGTTATTAGCATGTTATTTTGACTTCAAATTGACTATATGATCCAATAGGATGAGATATTTAAATGTAGGCCTATATGAATAAAGGTAATAGCCTCAAAATGAACATTATACGTTTTTTCGTTTTCCCAACAATTTTGTAGTTTGTTGGTTAGATCTCTTTTCGGAGCAAATATTCAATTGAGGATAACAGGAAAATACACGATTCAGATTGTCCGGCACCGGGATTTTAATCCGAGATCTCCCAAATACGAAACTCGAATGCTACCGTTTGAGGAAATTCGCTCGGTTTGCAGAGCCCATGAACGGAAAACAATTGGCTTGCTATCTAATGGGTTGTGGTTAGTACGGTGCTCTAATTGCCACATAAATTTGCTGACGTCACAGTTGGCTCTACAACTAATTGTACAGAGAAACTCATAAAGGCGAGTGCTTTAAAATGTTCTGCTTTTAACGAATTAAATGTGAATGACCTGAGCATGCGCAGTTCAAATTTGCAGTTAATGGCATTTTGTTTGCTGATCCAACAATTAACTAATTTTCATTTTTCCAATTCTGTTATTCATCGTATTATCACATAACAGTGAGATTCAGGATCTTCATGCGAAATGAGGTGAATCATCATCGTCTTCATAGGTTAGACCTTTTGACCTGTTCCGACTAAAAATTGCTCACGCTATCTCTTTAAAAGTCAGTCTATATTTCTTGTCCCCGTTGCGTCGGATTATAATATAGAACAGTTCTTGCTATCCTGGTGCTTGGCATTCGTAGAACGTAGTTTCTCCAATGTTCTTCTTCTTCTTCTTCTTCCTTCCAAGTATTAGGCCAAGGCCTGTTACGATCCTATAGAAAATTTTCCCTCCAGCGTTTCATAGGACGGCCCAGTGATCCTTCCGGGAAATTCTCGTATAAGACTTGAAAGCATAATAATAGTCCCTTCGATTGGTTGCTGGCCAAAGGAAGGCAACACCAGTGATGGGGCTGCCATCTTATAGCCTCTGGTCAGGTTTTTCTGGAGAAGAAAAGAAAATAAAGGAAAGAAGAAATGTAAGAAAGGAAAGACTCCCTAGCCCTCGGAGCCCTAATAGCGTCGGGGTCGAAAAAAACAAGAGTTAACCAAGAGAAGGTTAGATAGTAAAGTTAAAAGAGTGCAAAACACAAGTAAGTGGAAGAAATGTTTTGCTCAGCTTGGGCACCTTGTGGTCGCCATCCACATATCCCCTAGATGAGGACCCCTGAGGGTTCTCCAATGTTTTTATTATTAATTTAACACTTCTCACTGAAGGATACATTATATTTGAAGAGAACAATTATTGGAAAGATAGTAAGTCATAAAAATCAAATTTTACAGGAAAGCAAAAAAAAAAAAAAATAAAATAAAATAAAATAAAAAAAAATTGACACTTTTAAATTTAAATATATTTTGTAAAGGTAATATTTTGTAACTATTTTGCAAATAACATTTCTTGTGTAGTAGTGTCAAAATTATTGTAAAATTAATGTTTTAAAATAGTTTTTTGTTTCGCCTGTAAAATTTGCTTTTTATCACTTACTACCTTTCCCATGTCAACGCCTCAATTATACGCTCAGACTGCGGGTTGAACCCAGGACCTAGTATAATTTTTCTCTTCAAATATAATTTATCCTTCAGTGAGAAGTGTTAAATTAATAATAAAAGCATCGAAAGAAGCCCAACTGGCTTTATAAAGTAGTGTTTAAATTCCCAATAAGTATCTTCTTAAACAAGAAGCCGCCATTTGCATGATCGAACAAATGCTCGAAAATTAACAGTGTATAAGAGAAAAATTTGCGTTTAGATTGGAGTATCTCAGGTAGGTCAGTGGTAGAGCATTGACCTAGAAAGCCAAAGGCCCTGGTTCAAACTCCAGTCTGAGCGTATAATTTTTTTCTTCAAATATAATAGTTTCTCCAACTTATTCTACATTTTTCTACTAATGTAGTGTTTGGTTCTATGTTCAATATTCCTTTCTGATATCAGTACTTCTTTTGTGATCTAATAATATAAGGTGCAGTGTATATACTGGGTTTCTATGCGAAAAATAAAAAAAAATAAAAAATTCCGGCCGCTACAGCGATTTTTAAATTTTCGCTTCAGATTAACTGTTACTCCTAATGATTCGATTTTGCTGGTTAACAAACACGACTTTACTTTTCTTAATCCATTTTTTAATACGGAGTTTGATTCCGAAAAAAAATGCGGTCGTTATAGCACGCACACGCACGCACGCACGCACACACTCACACACTCACACACTCACACAAACACACAACATACAGCATATATTTATTTATTGTCCATTATATCTCTCCTCACCACACTCTACGTTACTATCTTTTACAATTTCATTTGCCAGAACTTGGAATTCTCTTCCGCCCTATGTCAGAGAACGTCAAACTATAATATCGTACAAAAACAATATAAAATTGATTTAAAAAGAAACTGACTTATATACCTCAATGATAGCATTCTTATTGGAATTAATAATAATAATATAACATTTATAAAACTGTAATTAAGTTTGATAAATATTTTAAGTTAGTGTTTTAAATATTGATAATCAACAAGTTAGTTTATTATATCTCATTATTTATATATTTTTTTCATGCTCATTAGATAGATATTGTCTTCCGAACAATTTAACTTGTCTTTCTTGTGTACATTTTATTATTAGTTTAATTTTAATTTTAATTTTCCATAACATTATTATGTTATCGATCTTAATCTTGTAGATATTAGATTAATGATCAAATTTTCATTTAGTATTTGATTTTAGAGTTAATTATGATTGCTATATTCTAATGTAATATATGTTTGTCCTGGTGAGTAGAAGAGGAGACCACATGACCTTAATTCCACAGGCTAAATAAATAAATAAAATGTGAAGCGTATTTTATTATATGGTGTGGAAACATGGACGTTGAAGCAAAAGCACAGAAATAAATTATTAGTAACAGAAATTGACTTTTTAAGAAGGTCGGTAAGAATATAAAAATTTGATCAAATAAAAAAAAATACAATAAGAAAAATGATGAATGTAGAATAGGATATTGTTCAAGAGCTTGAAGAAATCCAACTAAGATGGTATGGACATAAAATGAGAAGAAGGGGCACAGAGACAAACAAAGAAGTATTGAAATGGATACCTCCTGGAAAAGGGAAACGTGGTAGACCAAAGCCAATGTGGATAAAGGGAATTCAAGACAACATGAAAAGAGAAATATGAAAGAAGCAGACACGCAAGACCGGGAAGTGTGGAAGAAAAAAAAATTGTATATTTTGGTTGAGGATACCTGTGTAAATAACAGAACCACGAGAACAACCTCAATAGCTTCATTCCTTCGGAATTCGCTAAAAGCGAAAAAAAAATTATTTTCGACATATTTTAACTTGCTGCTATATTCTCAAAGGATTAAAATCTCCTCCAGGCAGTTAATTTGCTATATGAGCCGGATGGCGAGGGATACGTAATACGAAGTACTTATGAAGGTAGAGATTACACTGAGAGAGAGAGAGAGAGAGGGAGAGAGAGAGAGAGAGAGAGAGAGAGAGAGAGAGGGAGAGAGAGAGAGAAAGAGAGAGAGAGAGAGAGAGAGAGAGAGGAGGAGATTAATCATATTGCTGAGTCCATTTTTATTTAGAGATTAAGCGTCGGAAACCGCTAATGACGAGTCGCCACTGATTTAACAATGTGCGGACGATACATGTTTAAAACAGATTGTCGTATCGATTACTTTGCAGTGTAATGTCTCGATTACACGGTAAAAAAACAGCAACATGAAATATGTTGGTATGTTAATGGTAGGCCTTGTGAATTGTTAAAATTTACGACTTCCATATAAAAGTATACTTTTTAGATCACATAATGTGAAGCTATAAATATCACATTTTCTCTTGGGACCGAACCGCTTTTCCAGTCGCTTTAACACAAGTGTTTTATATTGCTGCCAGCTTTTACCGCTTGGCGCGCTGCAGCTTCAATATTTCAAAACCAATAACCGTGAGAAATATCGTATTATTCTTCAAATTTAACACAATGAAGCAATTTAGCTGATGTGTCGATATCCAATTAGAGCCGCAACCAATCATCCCTAAAAGGTTACATTCCAGCTTTTTATGCGCTTAAAAGTTGATAACTACGTGTCGTACGGAACCAAATTTACCTTCAATTTAACCCGTTGCTGCCTAGCGGTACATATGTTTTAATTTTGCGAATTCCAGAAGAATGTAGCTCTTGAGTTTGTTCTCTTGAATGTATATATATATATATATATATTCGAGTTCAAATCCCGACTCAAGCATTCATTTTTCTTTTCATATCATATAACTCCACCAGGCTAAATAAATCTATTCTATATATATATATATTCGAATTTAGCAATGAAGGTCAATTATGCCATGAAAAGAAAAAAAAACAAGTGCCTGAGCTGGGATCTGAACCCGAGACTTCTAACTCCATACGCTCTCCCAACTGCGCAACTCGGGCATTCCAGCACAAACATTTATTTTTCTTCCATTTTTGTGCTAGAATCCCCGAGTGGCGCGATTGGAAGCGCGCTAACGTATAGAGTTAGAGCTTTCGGATTCAAATCTCGGCTCAGGCATGTATTTTTCTTTTCATGTCATATATATAAACAAACCTTCAACGACCCTATTTAATAGATACCAAAAATGTGTGTATATGTATAAAGCATCAGGTTCAGATGAGATCCCAGCAAAACTGATAAAATCAAGGGGAGAAAAATTGATGGACAAGATATGCTGGTTGCTTAGTATGATTTGGGAAAAAGAAGCTCTTCCAGATGAATGGAAGGAATCAATTATCGTACCAATTTATCAGAAAGGATATAAAACTGATTGCAACAACTACAGGGGCATCTCATTACTTTCAACTTCGTACAAAATTCTAACAAATATATTAGTAAGCAGACTTACTCCCTATACTAATGACATTCTAGGAGAT
This sequence comes from Diploptera punctata, assembly GCA_030220185.1. NCBI lineage: Eukaryota > Metazoa > Arthropoda > Insecta > Blattodea > Blaberidae > Diploptera > Diploptera punctata. The sequence continues at coordinate 763,128 of JASPKZ010000435.1, forward strand.
CATCAATGTGCATTTAGAAGAAACAGGTCTACAACAGATCAGATTTTTAGTATAAGACAGATTTTAGATAAGAAATGGGAATATAATGGTACTGTACATCAACTATATGCAGACTACAAAAAGCATATGATTCAATTAAGAGGGAGAAGTTATATAGTATCCTGCTGGAGTTCGGAATTCCTAAAAAGTTAGTTAGACTTATACGAATGTGTCTAAGGGCCGGTTGTACGAACTTCAGGTTAACTCCCAAGTTAGTCATCTGACGCTTAAGGCTAGCAGGAGTACAACGTCAATATGCGTTGTACCACCTGCTTTTAACCGCCAGTTGCGTATACCGGTTTTAACTTAACTTTTCAGTTATGTTGGTAATGAATTCCAATTTCCCTCCGTATTATGTTGGCTGAATTGGGTATCCGCGCATCATCTTTCTTATGTTTTCTTATTTCCCATAGCAAAAATTCGTCTGCTTTCATTATTTATCCATACTGCATCAATATTTTCAATTCTGATATAATTAATTTTATACTATATTATAGTTTATTTTCAATATTATAAATTAGTGTATATGTACGTAGTTTTAAATAAATTGGGTTAGTTTCCATTTTCGTGTTATTCATTTTAATATTATTTTTATTTCTTTGAAGTTTGTTTAATATTATAACAATTCAATGTAATTAGGCCTACACGTAGTAATAGTTTTGTGAAATATGTGTACGGTATAATTCACGCACACACCAAAATTTAAAAAGTCTTAAATAAATTGGGTTGGTTTCCATTTTCGTGCTATTCATTTTAATATTATTTTTATTTCTTTGAAGTTTGTTTAATATTATAACAATTCAATGTAATTAGGCCTACACGTAGTAATAGTTTTGTGAAATATATGTACGGTATAATACACGCACACACCAAAATTAAAAAAGTAATGCGATGTTTAATTATATGAAATTCAAACTTTCTCATATTTGTTATAAATAGAGAGAGGAATTTTATAAAATTTCATGTTTTAAACTATTTGTCAGAGAGCGCTGAGGTTAAGTATCTTTACATTTTATGATATGCAGAATCAAATAAGACCAACAAAAAACTTCATATTTCATAATATTTTAACAAAATGTTCATATTTTAGTGAAAATTTCATACTCCTCCATATTTTTCAACTTTCAAATTCCGATATTTTTTTTTCAATAAAACTTCTAGAAATTCATTAAATATTTTTGAAATGAATGTATTTGTGTAATTTTTGACAATGTAATGTGGTAGACAAGTGAAAATTTATCAGTATCTTTATAAAAGCAAATAATTGGATGATTAGTCACAGAGTGTCAAGTTCGATGGAGTTTTTTGTCCCCCAGAAAAAGATCATGAGCCTAAATGAATAAGTAGAATAACAATATTGGAATTTTCTGTAGTCAGGTAGCTGTCAGTTCGTTCTTGCTACCTGAGGACAGTCTTTACTCTGTGAACAGATTACAGAATTGAAATGTAAGAAACTTGAAGCAGTGCTTTGTGAAATTAGTAACGTTGATGTAGGTTAGGCCAGCATTTTTCTCACTTACATCAAAGTATCAAATATAGCATGATACGAGTATCCTCCCATAACATCATGTGATGTTGAGCATAATTTTTCATTCTGCAAAACAATTCTGACAGATAGGCTGTATAGTTTACTATCACAAAATATTAAAAAAAAATCCTATCTATGTGGTATGAACAAAATTAATAATTGACAATTTGATTGTTCATAGCACAAGTAGAACAAGACTAGACACTATGCAAGACCTATTTCATATATACAAAAAAACTAACGTTAAAATAATTCTAACTACATTTCACCATGTTTATAGTTCAATATTAAATGTAACTGTAATTGCAAAGAGAGTTCTGAAACAATCCCTAGATTCAATTATGGACTAATAACTTTTAACATCTTGTCTCTCCAAATATGACATACTGGAATGGTTTACTTGTATTCTAAATCGTCCAATTTAATGTTATTGTTACATTTGCATCTACATGAATTTAATATCTTCATGCAATGTAAAGATAGCAATAACCCAAACTATACCGGTACCTACTCTAAACTTTGTCAGTGCTATATTTCATGGAAACTTGTTAGTTTGGGTTGCAATGTTTTGTTTCTTGCATATGTTTAAATTTCATAATTAAAAATCATTCAATACATTAATTAATTGTATTATATATAAACTCTCAGATTTGATTTATGAAATAATTCCACTACAGTCTTGGGAGGCCTTTGGGGTAGTGGCATGTTGAAATTTTCCATCTTTCTAGACAAAAGGCACTAGATGTCTGCCGGGTTGTCAGATCTGCCTGATGGCTACATTTGTGCCCAGAACATGCATATAGTACTCACTTCCATTAGGATCTGAGTCGATCCCAGGTCTACAATGCCATCAGAAGGTCTGGTCCAGCTAAAAATCTTGACCATATCAAGTCTCGAACTCACGACTTCCCTGTTTGTACCACGTTTCCTTATACAACTACGCTATGGTATGATCCATTAAAATTGTTTCAGATCATGAATATGATATTTTATATTGGGTCAAAAATAATGAAAAATTATAATCAAAATACAGTGAACATTTTGATTTCTTGTGCTATAAATAAGTTCTGTTTGTGCTGTATGTACACTTATAAGTCGTAGTGCGTCTATGCATATAAATATATGTAAAAAGTTTAGAAAATAGTAATAAATAAATAAATAAATAAATAAAGCCTGATATGTCCCTTTAGGGCAAAGGCCTCCCTGTACAGGGGTTAAGCTCTATTTGAGAGTGTCACCAGGTGAGCTACTCCGTGGTGAGAAGTTGACTTGGATGTAGCACTTGGTTTGTATACACTGTCTGTTCTGTGATTAGTTAATACACAGTTGGCTCTCCATCGTTCTCCATCTTTTCCTGCATCTGGCGACTCTGGACCATTGCGCCCCTGCTCGTTCTTTGAAGATGTCAGCCCATCGTCGTCTTGGTCTTCCGCGCTGTCTCTTGCCTGTGTACGGGTCCCACATGGTTGTTTTTATTGTCCACCTGTCGTCCTGTATTCTTGCGACGTGGCCTCCCCACTTCCATTTTTTCCTGATGGCTTGTTGTGCGGGATCAGTTGTTGAGGATATCGCTTGAAGTGTTGTATTCGAGATTCTGTCCTTCAGAGTTATGCCTAAGATTTTCCTCTCCATTTTCCTTTGGCATACTTGGAGTGTGTACTTCAGTTTGGCAGTAAGATTCCAAGTTTGGCAGCCATATAACAGTGTTGGAAGAACACAGGTTTGTAGTGTTTCCATTTTGAGTTTCCGGTTGAGTGACTTGTCCAGCAGTATAAATTTCAGTGACCAGAACGCCTTCCAGGCGAGAGCTATTCTTCTGCTTATTTCCTTCTCTACTTTCTGATGGAAGGAGAGTAGTTGTCCTAAGTATATGTACTCGCTTACATATTGAAGATCCATTCCATCGACTTTGATTGGGTTTTCCGGACCATTAGACATAATTTGTGTCTTGCTTTTGTTCATCGAAAGGCCTGCAATTTTGCTAGTTTCTGAGAGCTCTTGTAGCATTGATTGGAGTTGTTTAGGGGATCTGGCGAACAATACCACGTCGTCAGCAAATCTTAAGTTGGATAGCCTGCTCCCGTTTATATTTACTCCGTATTTCTTGTTCCAGTTTAGTTTTCGAAATATGTCTTCAAGCACGCATGTAAAAAGTTTAGGAGAAATTGGGTCGCCTTGTCGTACTCCTCTTTTGAGACTGAATGGTTGTCCCACAATTTCTGTCTTCACCTTGGCATAGCTTTGGCTGTAGATCTTATCCAGAACGCGGATGTACTTGTGTTCGATTCCTTGTGTGTGTAATGCCTGGAGGACACTTGAATGTTCTACTGAGTCGAATGCCTTGTTGTAGTCGACGAATGCTAGATATAATGTATGGTGGTATTCGACTGTCTTTTCTATTATTTGGTTAATTGCTTGGAGATGGTCTGTTGTACTAAAGCCTGAGCGGAATCCGGCTTGTTCTGTTGGCTGGTTTTCGTCCAGGACTTTTGTTAGTCTTCTTGTTAGCACTTTTGAAAATAGTTTGTATAGATTGGACATCAGGCTTATGGGTCGGTAATTATTCATGTCATCTTTTGTGCCTTTCTTGTGGAGAAGAATGATTGTGCTTGATTTCCATTGCTCGGGTATCTCTTCTGTCTGCAGAATTTTGTTATAGATGTTTGTGAGTGATGGTAGTATTTGATCTGAAGCCAGTTTTAGCAATTCGTTGTATATTCCATCCTCTCCGGGTGTTTTGCCATTTTTCATTTCATCTATTGCAGTTCTAATTTCGCTGGCCAGTACTGGGGGAAAGTTAAAAAGGTTGTCGACGTGGTTTTCGAGTTTAGCATCGAATATGCCTATGTGATTTGTTGCCTGGGTTGTTAGGGAGCTTGTATATAGGGATTTATAGAAATCTGTGGCTGACTGGATTATATCTGTTCTTAATGTGTTGCGGCCTCCTGCTTGGTTCTTAATTCCTAGCATCCATTGTTTGTCACCATTTCTTTCCCTCTTTGCTTTCCTTATCGATTTGGAGGTTTCTATTATTTGCCTAGTTATGGTTGTGCGGTACTCTCGCAGATCTTTCCGTATTTCCTTTTTCGTCAGTTTGTCCATTGCGGCATACTCGGTTCTATTCGACTCCGAAGCGTCTCTGGTTTGTAGCATCTCCGATCGACGTTCGATTAAGGCAATGGTTCCTTGACTGAGTTTGCCTTCTTTCTGAGCTTTCGTATTTTTGCTGGAGTCCTTGGTCGCCTGTAGTATACATTGTTCCAGGGAGTTGTACAGTTCCTGAGCACCTGCTTCTCGGTTGGGGTTGGACTCTGCAATTCTGTTGCGAAGATGTAGCTGGAATTTGTTGCTGTCTATGTTTTCTATATTTTGTCTATGTTGCTTTGTTGGATGCTTCCTTCTTCTTTCTATCTTCATTTTTGCCCGCACCATCCTGTGGTCTGTACTGAATTTCAGGTTGGCTACTACTTGGATATCTCTTATGGTTCTTTGGTTATCGCTTAGGATGTAGTCAATTTCGTTCTTTGTGTTGCCGTCTGGCGAGCGCCAAGTCCACTTTGAGCTAGGCATTTTCTTAAAAAAGGTGTTGGCTATCTTTAGTTTATGTTCTTGTGCGAATTGAACGAGCTTTTCCCCTCTTTCATTTCTTGCCCCATACCCATATCTTCCCACTGGGTCTTCATCCTCGTGGCTGCGTGGGCCCACTTTGCTGTTGAAATCTCCTATGATTAGGTTTAGTGTAGATTTGTGCTGATCTATGGTAGTTCCCAGGTTCCAGTAGAATTGTTCTATAGTTTCATCGCTGTAGGCTTCTGTTGGGGCATAAACCTGAATGATTGTTATTGTGGAGCCTCTAGTTGCTAATTTTAAGACTGCGATCCTTTCAGACACCCCTACTATTTCTTGCACCATATGTTTGACTTGTTTTCTGATGATGAAGCCTACTCCTCTTTGTCCGGGAGTTGTGCCTATATAATAAAATAGGTCTCCGTTTTGTTTTTCTATGATGGCTTCGCCAGTTCTTCTAATTTCACTAAGACCTAATACGTCGAATTTTATTTCTTTTAAAGCATGATCTAACTCTTCCTCTCTTTCGCTTGTTCTAAGTGTTTGTACATTCAGTGTTGATATTGTAATTGCATGGTCGTTGCTTGTTCTTGTTCTGGCATGTGGTAAGATAGTATGCTTTAGGTGTCTTGCTGTTGAAGGAGAGTAGTCCAGTTTACCCACTGATTGATTTACCAACATTTTTTGGTACCCAACTTGTACGGTGTTGCCTTTCTCTCGCTCTCTCTCTTGCACGTTGTCTGAGTGTTTGTTGAATCTCTCTCTCCTGTCTAGTCAGATCAGAATCTATGTAGCAGTCTTGTCCTTTTAATTTGCTTTTGTTTTTCATGACGGCGATTTTATCTTCCATTGTCTTCATTTGTACTTTTCACGAGGCCCTGCCCCTGTCTAGTTTGTCTCTTCCTATGAATGTTGCTCTGGTATACGTCTTCTTTGCATTCGTTTTTCTGAGTATTGGCTTTCACTTTGTCCATCTTTTGTGTTGTTTTGTTTCCTCGTCAAAGTCCTTGCTTTTTATAATTATATTGTTTCTCTTTTCACTGCGCTGTCTCTTTTCCTCTGCGTTTTCCAGTGTTTTTAGCCTCTCTCTATTCGTCTGACCGAATCGTTTGTGCTGTTTTCTCCGCTGATTATTTTTTCTTCTAGTGAGCAGCATTTTTCTTCTAGTTTCTTGTCGAAATTCTTGATTTCGTTCTTTAGATCTGTGATGTTTTTCTTAGTCTCTTCTCTGAAATCCTCGTTCTGTCTTCTGATTTCTTTGATTTCGTTTAGTATGTCTGTAAACATGCCTTTTATACCTCCGCTGATTCCCGCGCAATCTTCCTCGTCGCTTGTGCTTGTGCGGTTTGAGTGATTGTTCTTTGTGTTGTTTTTCCGGCCTGACTTATTACCGCCATGGTGTATCTGTTTTCCGGTGTTATGGTGGTCTCTGCCTTGGGATCTGATATGGGTGCGGTCTGGTATTCGGCTGATTATTCCTTCGTATTTCTGGTTTGCTGCTCTCTTAGTTCTGTCGGTCTCCGGCTGATGGTAGTACTTGCTGCCTGATCGCGCGCTGCTCGCCTCTGCCGTTCACTTTGTTGCTAACAGATGTCGCTAGTTGTCCTGTAGTCCTTCTCTCTGCTTGCATAGATGTTTACAACTTCGCCGTTGGTAACCCTGCACTGCACTCAACGTTATAGCACTTCACTAACCCCACTTTCTTCTTTTGTCGTCTGTGGTTTTACTATTTAGACGTATGGCACTTTGCCTACACTTTCAGTTGTGTCTATTAATTTGTACTATCACCTGCGTTACAATTTAGCTCTCTATTTGTTCTCTACTCACGGTTTATCTTCATTTTCCTCCCGTTCTCCTTGTTACAGCTCCCACATTACTTGTTGCCAACACTTCATTATATTTTTGTGTCATAATTTTCATATTTTGTCTTTATGATTTCATATTTTCTTATAATTTTCTTCATATAATTCCTCGTTCTAGCTATTATAAGTACCAAGATTTGTTTTTTGATTAACTGAATTTTTAATTTAAGATAGTCATCAGATGACTGAAGGCAAGTAAATTGTCTTATGTTATATATAAACCTATTTGGTTATTTGTTATTTTTTTTCTATGTAATCTATGTCTATTTTGTTGGAAATTTACCAATTATAAGAATCTCAATTTTTTTTTTACATGTAGGCACACTAGAAATAAACTGCATAAAAATAGCCCAGTGTGAATTTCTGTTAATTTTAAAGTTAGTATGTTTTTTTGTATTATTGCATTTTTTTTCCAAAATGAAGTTGCTTTATTAAATTTTTGTCCATTCTGTGTTGAGATCTCTTACGTATTATAATATAGTGAAAATTTCTGCATACAGCTACTCTCTGAAACCAATCACAATTACTTGGAAAGGATTATTCCTATGACTATATATTCTGATCCTCTGTAAGATGACTCTCTCTCTCTTCCCAACCAACGCCGATGCTTTTGATAAGTTTTATAAATGTTACTATGCCTGTATTTGCTCATATTATGTAATAAACCTAATGAAGGCTATATTCTTGTCACTGTGTGCCAGAGGGGTAGAATAGTAGTTATTTAAATCCTGTATCCCATTGAAATCTAATAATACAACAATTGAGAATAAAAATATTAACATTTTTTTTTCCTATTTAGGCCTAACTATGCAAGACATTTGGTTTGTAAATTCAGAATCTTTCTATGATAGCTATTGATATATGAGTTTAGTCTTCAATTTGTACATATTTAAATGATAGTTAAATTAGTAACAGTGCTCAAATAAATTATCTTACCTGAACTCAGTAGTATTAATGTGCTTGCAATAAATTATATTCAGATGTTGATATTTTCTTCACATCAATTTCTTTAGCATAGTTAATTTTTTTCCATAAAATGGGGAGCTGGGCCATTGTTATAATCCTCAACCTGGAGGACCAGATGATTTTTGTTCAAGGTTTCCTTCCTCTAGGCTTTGACGAACCAACATATCCTTACAAGGCAGCAGTTGCCGTATCCTAGCAAGGAGCTGTCACAAAGTACTATCATCCAGGCCAGAATGAACCCTGGTTTTTTAAAGAGGTGTTATTCCTCCAACACTCCCCATTTCTCCTGGCTTGTGACAGGCAGAGTCTAGGTTGGCTGGAAATCCCTATACTATATTGGGCATTAAGCAGAGAGCAAGCACATAAACTATAGGCGACAGATGCAATTTTGGAGGAGGATTTCTAGAAATTCAAAAAGAGACAAAATTAGAAATGCTAAAATCACAGAAGTAATGGATGTTCAAAAAGACATTCCACAAGTTATTGAAGAAGACTGAAATGGTTTGGTCACAAAGAGAATGTCAGATGACAGGATCCTATGATGATATTAAATCTTGAAGCGGAGGGCAACAGAAGAAAAGGGAGATCAAAAGAAAGTGAATTCAAGGAGTGCATAATAGGAGTATAGTGTCGAGAGGATAACAGAGTGTGATGCAGAGAATAGGGATTTATGGAGGAGTAAAATTTACAATGGGTTGTAGGAAAACTACTGTATTATAAAGAAATTCCTAATAAAGAAGAAGAATGTTAACATTTTCCAATTATGGTGTAAAGGTCCAGATTGTATTCAGGATGAGGAGATATCCCCTATTAGAAGACTGCTTTTAAAGTAAATTTTTGATGGTCGACTTAAAGACCACCACTATACGTTTTTTCATTTGTATTTTATGATTGATTTCTTTCACAATTTGAACAAATATAATGCAGATAAAACAAATTTGAACGTTTATATGTTTTTAACATAATTATATCATCTCAAATTTTCTATCATATTTTTGACAAATTTGTTATTGATAGAAACTGTAGTCCTTTGTGAAACAACCAATCATAAGACAGTAGATTTCAGATTTTCTTTAGGGACAACCTTCTGAGGAGTAATTTATTGGTACTAGTTATGTACATTTAATAAAAACATATTACTCATACATTACTTTATTATAAAAAAATTATACAATGGATATTCAACATGCTTATATTATACACAATAAAAGTAAACATCACCTACGTAAAATAAAAATAGACCACATTAAACTATTTTTCTACATAATATGATGAAACCCAAAGCATGAAAGGTGCACCAGGTGGCTTTGGAACACACACATATATTATACAGAACTTCTCTTCTCTATTGTAATTTAACCTCATATCTTATAGGTTGGGAGAGAGAGAGACTTTGGATCACACATGGTTACTGAGGACCTCCAATCCAGGACCTGCCCCAAGACAACACAAATATTTAAGACAAGATGCACAATTCACTCACATTCATACTAAACCTGGCGAATATGATGATCACAGATTGTTTAGGCCTTAAAGTTTCCTAACATTTGTCGTACAGGTTCAGAGAAACCATCAATAAAACCATCATCCAGGAAATGTCATGACTGGGGATCAAACTCAGGCCCTCTGCAAACAAAACAGTGATGCTAGCCCGAGACCATAGCCGTGGTGTATATTACAAATAAAACTTTAAATAAACACTTTCTTTGCAGATGTATAAATACATTTCAGATAATTTATATTCATTATGTCCACCGCTGTGGTCTCGAGGTAGCGTGCTGCCTTGTCACGCAGCGGGCCCGGGTTCGATCCCCAGTCGGGGCAGTTTTTCTGGGTGAGGTTTTTATTGGGGTTTTTCCTCACCTGTAAATCAAATGTCAGGGAAACTTTAAGGTCCAAACGGTCCCCGAAATCATATGGCCATCATCATCATCCTTGTCATTACCATCATCATCACCATCATCCTTCACCGGTGTGGAAAGCAACGGGAAGCTACCACACCTACACAATTCCCTAGTAAAGCTGCAAGCATAGCATGAAAATGCTATGATTGCAGTGAAGGACCTGCCTTCGGGCAGAATTACTATAGATGGATATTCATTATAGGTGAATGAATGAATCTTTGGATTTCTGACTACAACAAGTAAGTCATGGCATAATAGTGGCTAGAAGGGAGGGTGCAGCACAGGCATGTGAGAATTTATAATGCATTTACAATATTTCTATCTGTACAGTAAAACTACACATAATTTGACCAATATCATGAGACAAACATTTAATATATAGAATTACAACCTGCCTATTAGGATTGCATTTGTGAATATCATTAATGGCAGTTACCTGGAACATATTTACTTATTTTCTCACAAGGAAATTTAATTTGCAGTCATCTTATTTTTTTTTGTGGCAGAAAGCTTAAAAAAAACTTGAAGAGAAAAACATAAACTACTGAATTCTGCTTATATGATTCTAACAAAACGATTATAAAATAGTATATATCTCAATATCCGGTTTGTGATCTGGGGATTAAGTTGCTCGTCCCAAGAGTCAAGGGTTAAAATCTGGCTGGGGTCGATATATTATTAGGATGGATGAATCCTAGAAAACAAAAAGTTTTCTGGGAGAAACTTAGAGTCATGGATTCCGAGTCTGAAGATTTCAGGCTCGTAACATAATCTCAGCCTACATTGGAGCAAAATTGAATGGCCTTTCCCATTCGAGTAAAGGCTTTGTAAAGACTTAACGAAAACTAGCAGCAGAAAACATATTACAGTAATTAAGACATTTTGTCTGTACATTCTTACCTCTTTGGGTTGTATTTGTCGAACATATGTTTCAAGGCTTCTGATTACAGTCTGTAATTGCTGACGATGGGGCTCAGAAGCCTTGAAACATATATTTGACAAAAACAACCATAAGAGGTAAGAATGTACAGACAAAATGTCTTAATTATTAAACAAACTTCTTAATGATACTTCCTATTGCATTTTAAAATACTATTACAGCTTCAAAAAAATCTGTCTACATTGGTGAAAACTTAATTTGCTGATATACAAGATAATATATTAAATCAGTGGTTATGTACAGTTTATAAAATAATAATAGAAACCTTTATATGGGTTGGGGAATCAAAATTGGACGTATATATCAGGGGATCCTGGCTCTTATGGACCATAGTACTGGTAATGATGATGCTTATGATTGACTCTCTACTCCATTTATACTAAAGAACATTTACTCCTTTTCAAACTGAGTCTTCAATGCACAATTGTTAAATATTGTCTAGTCATGTGTTAGATCTTCAATCTTTTCTAAAAACCAACAAAAATGAAAAGATTGAAGACTGCAAAAAATCGGGAATTTATCAAATTAATTGTAAAGATTGTGAAAAGACATACATAGGAAAAACAAAAAGGAATCTAAATACAAGATTAAAGGAACACCTCAGAAATGTTAAAAATGGAGAAACAGAAAAATCTGCAATAGCTGTAGATGCCTGGTCAGAAAAACACAGAATAGAAACCAAAACAAAATTACTTAAACAATTGGAAAAACCGAAGGAACTCACAATTTGGGAAAAAAATTATATATGCAAGAATAAAAACACAACTATGAATTTTGAAATACCCGGTGATAAGGAGAGGGGATTGATTTGGAAGTTCGTCGGTCAGCCATCAGATGGCGCGGAGGTCAGTCTGCAGGATAGGAGGCCATTGGACATCAGTTGTGAATGTAATACAACATTGAGAATATCACAAATGAAGTGAAGAAACTCGAGTCTGCTTGGGAGTTAAGAAGTATGAGGTGAGTGAAGAAACAACTAAACAATAATATCTAAAATGTTTAACTGCACATCATACACTTTTATTCCTTGTATGTTCCTCAGTATTGTACTATCCTCGAGAACTGGTCTTTATGTACATGCAGTCCAAGTCTTCGGTGACATTCGGGAATGAAGCGATGTAATATCCCAGCAAGCCTTCTAGAAAAAAAAAAAAGAATGTTTATGATTTTATCAGATAATCAAAAGTGACTAATATTTATTCACCATCAAATATAGACTATAGAACAAATGCATAATATTTTTAGTGGATTCTACTACTTTAATAACATTGTAATTTCTCAGACGTCATAAGCTAAGGGGCAAAATTTTTATTTTCTGCTATATTAAAAAAAGAATGTTCCAAGAAAAACATAATGTGTAGCAACAATTGATATGTTACATTACTTTATGCATTGTAATTTGATTCCCTTTCAGTTACTGGTACACATTATTTTATTCATGATTACTGTATTAACAAGTATCATTATTCTCATTATGGATGTATTGGATTACAACTCACCTCTAATTCTCATATAATGTTTTCACAGTTCATACCAGAACATGTTATACAAATACAACATTTTGGGCAATTGCATACAAACGTTAAGTTGCTATATTTATGGCATTTCTTATTAACTCGCTTTTAATTAAATTAGAGGTTTCTTTATGGGAAGCCATATTATCTAATAAACTAATTGGTGTACGCAAACTTGCAGTGCACCATAAGGCAAAGTTGGCTATTCTGTTTGAACAGTGACTAATGCAGGTGGACTAGAGGCATAGAATCTCCAATTATTCATACTTCTATGTTCCTTTAAACACAGCACTGCAGTATCAGCGACTCCTTGTCACCATTTCAGCTGTAATAAAGGTCACCATTTATCAAATATACAATGAAAGTTGCTTAAATCTATGATGGCTGAACTATAGTTTATGACCCACTATGCTATACCATAGCAACATTAATATGACACTGTTACACTATTTACTTTTTCCATTTCTACTAACATTTCCTACTGTTTTAACATTTTGTAATGATTCTTAAAACATTTTTTTTATATTTCTTATATATTTATCTATGTATATAAAATCTCTCACTCATTTCTTCTAAGTTCTACAGAGCTGTAGTGCATATGTGCATGCAAAAGGTTTTGTCAATATATGGCAAGACTAACTGTGCTATTGTATGACAATCTTTCACAATATAACTACTATTTTATTTTGTTTGGTTAAGAAGGAAAAGTTATTGTACACCAAATTAGATTATCAAATAATAAATTATTCCTTTCTTTAAAAGCATGCTTGGGAACTTATTGTGAAGATTGATTATTCCAATAGCACAGATACTCGTCATCTATCGAGTAAGTTCATAAGCTTTGAGCATCCACACAACTGTTATGTAGGAAAAATGGAAAAACTGCACTTAAACTAGCGTGAAATATTTTCAAAGTCCTATAGAACAACAGTGCGCATGCGCCAGAGTTTATAGAGCCAGCGATAACCCACAATCAAACTACATATCGATTATCATCCTCGGTTACTATCCGTCGCAATGAAATTTAAATGACCAATATTTGCAATAAATCTCCAAATCTATGTTTAAAAAATATATTAATAATATTAAAATTACCAAACGTTTATTAAAAATGGGTGTACACTCACTTATCACTCCCTCATATTGATCCAACCAGCGATAACCCAAAACAGCAATAGAAAAATTAGAGACTAGGTAATATACTCTGTGGAGAAAATAGCAGCATTACAATATTGAATAACAGTATCATAATATTGTGATTTGTATATTTAAATATATACTTCAAAATTGTCTAATAATGTTATAAAAATTGTTTGAAAAAGTTTAAAATATTAAGTAATGTTAGTAAATATAGAGGAAGAGCTATAGTTTACAATATAACTGAAAAATCAAGTGCTTGTAGAAGTGCAGTTGAGCCGGAAAAACTTTAGTTTACCTTCCCTTAATTTTTGTGTCCTACAGTGAAACATGTGCATGAGCATAAGTTTATAGAGTTGTCACTAGATGGAATCACAAAGAAGTTCTACAGAAAATTTAAAGAATTGACACTAGATGGAAGAATGTAGCTGCGACCAAACTTCAATACATCCCCAAACATTTGTTAGAAATGGATATACACCAACTTTCTCCTTCCTAACTTAAAATAAATTATTTGCATATTATTTAATGAAGCATATGCTAATCTGATATACACTAACCTGTCCCATCAGAACCTACAAAATGAACTGAGTGAACATCTTTTTCTGAGAATATACTTTTGAATGTTGGTCATTCCAATTTTCACAGATATCTTCACCATCTAGTATAAGTTCTTCTAGCGTTCACACATGTGCACAATGATTCTGCATACTTCAAAGAAATAATTGTGTGTGGAGATAAATATTTAATAATTGTAAAAAAAATGTTATAAATATTGTTGCAAAATGTTAGATAGATGGAAAGCTCTGTGGCCATCACTTAAGTGTTGGCGGTGAGCAATCCATTTTGATCCTCCTTAATAGGTAGAACCCCTGGTTCCTGTAAAATACAGTAGCACCAGTTTAAATTTTGAATTCAAATTTGAAGTTAATTAGCAGAGTGAAGTCGGAAGCAAAAATGTTTAAAAAAGTACAAAAGTTAGTAAAGACAGAAGGAGTACGTAAGTCCCAGGCAGACACCACACGCATGCACGACAAACGCGAAGCAGTTTACTCTATGGAATATCGCGATGCAGCCAACATTATACATGCTATTTAACAAACCTAAAAGCTAACGTAATGCAATTTAAGTACTCTAACTTATGAAAGACCAACCTAAAAGCTAACCTAACATAATTTAAGCACTCTAACCTGTGAAAGAATGCAACACCCAAAAATAAATAGTAAGTTCTCAAATTCTGAAGTACATAACCTATGTTGGCTGCACTGTTGTTGCATAGAATATTCCTTAAAATCAATATGGTTGCCACGTCTTCATGTTACGTATATAGTTAAATATCATAGAAAAATGTGTTCAAGTAATCGTTAGAAAAAATGTAAAATTTGTTGTAAATGGTGGGAAATAATTTGAAAATAAAACCTTGTTGGCGCATGCGCGTTGTGTCTGTCTCGGGCTTAGGAAAAATTCTCACTGCACTTAATGGAAACTTGAGCCAAAATAAGTATACGTGGTCTCTTGGCATACAATAGCCAGTGCATTTTAATAATAATGTGTCAATGTAATAACAGCTTGAAAAATTGGAAATTAAGTATAAGTTTAGAGGTCCATGGTAGTACAACATAATCAACCTTGCATATTGAACATTCATACCATAATCACTACTGTAACTTAAGTTTTAAGGTTATGGCACTGTAATATAATCTCAAAATTAACACTTCAATGTTCTTTTGTTACATTTTTGTGGGTATGTAACATATAGCCTAAGAAATTACACTTGGATAGAAGACTATTTTTTATTAATTTTTTTACTAAATATAAAATATTTTACCTTTCTGTTGTAATCGATGTATGGTCAGATCCACATTGAACGTAATTGCTTCGTTTCAAAAGCGAAACCAGACGAAACAATCTTCCATACCTTCTTCAAGATGAACTGGTCTCCTTGAGATTTTTCTGTAGAATGTTGAAAAAATTATGGTTATGTTACTGATAATATCCTGATTAATAATAATAATAATAATAATAATAATAATAATAATAATAATAATAACAATTTATCAATTTTATGATAGTTTAGAAAAAAGGTTATGGCACACGACATAATACACATTTTTTATTTAAAGTCAATGGCATAACCAACGTTGTAATTAAGATTTTAATTTAATGGCATTATAATATAACCTCAAAATTTGCACTTCAATGTTTTGTTAAATTATAGTGTGTAAAATAAAAGCAATTATACTTTGAAAAGCACACTTTCATAGAATATTATTTTTTAAACTCCTACCCCTATTATAAAATGCATTGTATTATACAGTATTATCTAATGAAGCTACAGGTTCAAGTACGAGTATTAATGCTAATTCATGCTCATACCTCTTTAAATAAAAATGTTTAAATAATCACCTACAAATATTAAACAATGATTGTGGAAATAATAAAATACAAACGAAAAATGTTAAAATCTTACCTTTTCGTTTTATGTTCTAATCGATGTCTGATGAGATCAAGGCGAAAGCGGACGAAAAATTCTTCATCATTGTAATTTTCAATATGATCCGGTCTTCCCCTGATTTGTCTGAGTTTCCGGGTCTTTAGAAACATATCGTATAATACTTCGTCGTCACTATCAGAATCCAGAAATAAATTTCTAGACATGTTTCTGGCTGCCATTTTGGAAAGTTAACTCGAGTATTTCACAATAATCGGCTTCGAATGACCGTAGAAAGTCTACCGAGTTTATGCTCCGGCTAAGGTGCAATACTGTCGTGGTACAACGCAATTTTGGCTGAATACTTGAGATAGCATGTATTCAGAACTTATACTGAGTTGGTACAACCGGCCCTAAATGGCACAAAGAGTAGGGTGCGTGTAGGCAAACAGTTTTCGGACACTTTTGAAATCCAGAATGGGTTGAAGCAAGGAGATGCACTATCTCCTCTACCATTTAATTTTGTACTAGAGCATGCCATTAAATCTTTAGAGAATGAGGAAGGCTTACAACTGAATGGTATTAATAAAGCTGTTAGTTTATACTGATGATGCAGTATTGTTGGCAGATAGCGAGGAGATACTAAAGGACAATACGCACACATTATTGAGTAACACTAAGAAATTAGGACTGGAAGTAAATATCAATAAAACTAAATATATGGTCACACGTAGAAATTCATTATATAATGGAAATGGACAGCTAATGACAATTGAGGGAAATTTTGAGGAAGTGGCTGAATTCAAATACCTAGGAACAATAATCACAAATAGGAATGAGATGCACAGATAAATTAAACATAGGCTCAATTCTGGAAACGCGTGCTATTATGCATTGCAGAGACTCTTGATGTCCCAAAAAACGTTAAACTGAAAATATATAAAACTATTATTCTACCAGTTATATTATATGGGTGCGAAACATGGACTCTTACTTTAAGGGAGGAAAGGAGATTACAAGTATTAGAGAATAAAGTACTTAGGAAAAATTTTGGACCAAAGAGAGATGAACAGACAGGTGAATGGAAAAGACTACATAACAATGAACTACATGGTCTTTATAGGAAGCCAGATATAATAAGAATAGTAAGTCTCGTAGACTGCGATGGACAGGACATGTTGCACGTATGGGGAATGAAAAACTTGCATGGAAGCTTCTTGTAGGAAAGCTAGAGGGAAAACCCCCAGTTGGTAGACCAAGAATGAGGTGGGAGAATAACATTAACTATGATTTGAGGGAAGTAGATTATACAGGGAATGATTGGAAAGCATTAGCTCAGGATAGGGATGTATGGAGAGCTTATGTTCGCGCGGCCATGAACCTATGGGTTCGATAGTGCCAGTGAGTAAGTATATATATATATATATATATATATATATATATACATATACACTTGTTCACTAAATCGGAGGTCCGGGCATCTAGATAACTGTGTGAGGCGCGCCTCCCTTTGTGTTCAATTTTTGTTCCCTTAGTTGCACACATAAAGGGAATTAAGTCTGATCAGTGGGATTCAATGAATTTTGCGTCACCAGTATACATTCTAATACAGTATATGCATTTTGAAGGGCAGAGTACTTAATCCCCATACTTAATATAAAGTTTATATATGATAAAGAACGGTTCTTGTATTTTCCGCGGAAAATCCACGATACATTTCTTTATGATACCTACAACCGCGAAAATCTACAATATAACGTACATGCACAAGTATAGGGCCTGTGTATATAAATTTATATGTATACATACATATGTATACAATTATATATATATATATATATATTATATATATATATATATATGGTATGATAAGAAAAATAAATGCCTGGACGGGATTCGAACCCGGATCTCTGAGTCTGTACCTCAGCGTGATATCCATTACACCACCAGGCGAATCCAATTCAAACACTTATTTTTCTTATATATGTATTATATTCTCCATTATTACTAGATGTCGCGAGAACTCGGTCTTCACTGCCATCTAGTAGCTGACTATAACAAGTAAGCAAATTAAAGAGAATATATACACATACATACAGCGAGAAGAAATCAGGAGGCTATCAGATTTTATACATAGGGGATGAGTGCATTTATTCCTCCTTCCCACTTACTAATGTTTCCAGTCGACTTTCGCGATCCGTTCCGCATTCAACCACAAACAGGTCAGTGACCCACTTACCGTGGTCGGATATAACATTCTACAGCTGATTTTTATTGGCAAAAGTTCTCTCCCCAAATGGGAGTCAATGACCAATCACGTTTCATTGAATTTTGTTTTACAACCAATCAGAGTCTTCTTTCACCTCGATAATTATCGAATTTTGATTACCAAAATAAAGAAAGCTACTCCTTTTTAATATTCTGAACAGGCCAGAGCATTATTTTGCAGTGACTGACTCTCTAACAAATACATTGAATATAGTAAATAATGAACAGATTCCTTCGACCTACACATTTGATAATTGTGTGTTCAATAATTGTGTATTTAAATATTGATTTTACTAAGTTGTTTCCGAAAAAAAATTAATTACCTACAATGTTGGTTATAATGTACAGTTTGATGTGCTTAATTGTTTTTCCACTAGGGTGCATTATTACAATATTGCCTTCCTATTTGGCAATAAATAGTATGATAAAGTTGCAGTGATGAACAAATGAACGATTACCAAACATTTCTCATTTGTTCTCAAACATCGCAGTTTACATTAAATATATACATATTTTAAAATAACTATATTTAAATAATGATTTGTGAGTAAACAGTTTAATTTTATTCGTTAATTAGACCTAACAATGCCACTCTTGATTTCCAAATCCTCTACATAATTTGAAAGCCACTCGTGGCATTACTTATAAAACTGTTATATGAAAGATGCATTTCCAGTTCTTCATCGACCCTATCTAGTAGATACCGGAAATGACAATTGCCAATAGGCCTATTAGGGTATATATGCGTGTGTGTGTGTGTCTGTATCTGTCAACGTTCTAGCGGCCGCAGTTTTTGTTTTATCTGAAACACACTTGACACATAGCAGCCAATTAATAGAGGTAAGGTCGAGTTCCTTAACCAGCAAAATCGGACCATTAGGTGTAAGAGTTTACCTGAGAAGAAAATAAATAGATAAGTTATAGCGGTCTCTACTCGTATTTTCGATGTTTCGCAACGAAACTCACCATATCTATACCCATATTATTGAAATAAAACGAACGTGTTCTCAAAAAAAAAAAAACATCGAAATCGAACCATTTAGAAATGGAGATTAATCTGAAACCCTAAATAAAAATATACTGTTTTCACTGCGGTCCGACACTTTTAAATATTCCTTCATTAGAAATTGAGATTCTCTAATTTAACAGAAGAAATGTATATAGCGTAAACCAGCAAAATTGGACCATGAATTCTACTTGCTGAGGAATTCGCTTAGTTTACGCAGTTTTTCTTGCAGGACATGTGTCAGGAATGGGGAATGAAAAAGGGGCATGGAAGCTTCTTGTAGGAAAACTAAAGGGAAAATTCTCAGTTAGTAGACGAACAATGAGGTGGGAGAATAACATTAACCATGATTTGAAGGAAGTAGATTATACAGGGGATGATTGGAAGACATTAGCTCAGGATAGGGATGTGTGGAGAGCTTATGCCCGCGCCTACGGGTTCGAAAATGCCAATATGTTAGTTAGTTAGCTGTGGATATTTTCAAACAATAATTTTTATTATGAGATACAAGCGGTGAATGGAGTACTGTAATTCATCTTCGGTAGTGGTGTGTTGAATGATCTCAAAGTAAAGAGTGAGATGTTGTGAAGCGATGTAATGAATGAGGAGAGTGGGACATGTGTTGTTTTGATGGAGAGGACGTGTTCAGACTCCGCTGTGTTAATTTGTCTTCAGACGACAACCAACTGTCTCTTCATATCACAGTTTTTGCAGAACGTTCAAAACAACTCCTGCTTCATGTTTTAGCGAATTCCAAAGGAGTAGAGCTATTGAGGTTATCATACAAATATTTATATTTATTTTTCTTTCAATCCTAAGAAAATTAATATGGCTATTTAACTCATGCCCCAAATGGGAGTCAATGACCAATCACGTTTCAATGAATTTTGTTTTACAACCAATGACAGTCGTGTTTCACCACGATATTTATCAACTTCTCTTTAATATTAAAGAAATCTCCTCCCTTTTTTTTAATATTCTGAACAGGTCAGAGCATTATTTTGAAGTGTCTGACGCTCTAACATATACGCTGAATATAGCAAATACTGAACAGATTCCTTCGACCTACACATTTGATAATTGTGTGTTCAATAATTGTGTTTTTGAATACTGATTTTACTGAGTTGTTTCCGAAAAAAAAAAGAATTAATAACCTATTATGTTGGTTATAGTATATAGTTTTATGTGTTTCATTTTTTCTCCACTAGGGTGCATTCTTACAATATTGCGATCCTATTTGGCAATAAACAGCATGATCAAGCTGCAGTGATGAACAAATGAAACATAACCAAACATTTCTCATTTGTTTGCACACATCGCCGTTTGCATTAAATATATAAATATTTAAAATAACTATATTTAAATAATGATTTGTAGGTAAAGAGCTTAATTTTATTCGTTAAATAGTTCTAATAAATGCCACTCTTGATTTTCAAATTATCATAAGTAATGCCACGAGTGATTTCCAAATTATCGATAAATTCACGACTCACGAAGTGAGGAGTGAATTTATCTAGAGAATTTGGAAATCAAGAGTGACATTTGTTAGGACTATTTAACGAATAAAATTAAGCTGTTTACTCACAAATCATTATTTAACTATAGTTATTTTAAAATATTTATATATTTAATGTAAACGGCGATGTTTGAAAACAAATGAGAAACGATAGGTACGCTTCTACTGCTTCATTTGTTTATCACTGCAACCAGATCATACTATTTATTGCCAAAGGAACGCAATATTGTAAGGAGGAGCTTTCTTTAATATGGTAATCATAACACTGATAAATATTTGGTGAAACACGATTCTGATTGGTTGTAAAACAGAAATCATTGAAACGTGATTGGTCATTGACTCCCATTTGGGGCATGAGTTAAATAGTCTAGAAAAATTCACTCGTCACTTCGTGACTTCTGATACCATTACAAACTACTGACAAGGGAACTGTCAACTGCCTGCACCTACTTCGAAATTTTTCCCAGAGAAGTGCTGTGATGGACCAAGTGTATCAAAAAATATATATCTGCCTTTTTAACTGTAAGGCACTAAAATACAGCGCCATATCTCTCATTTAAACTATTGGGAAGTGTATTGGACAACACTTACTATCTGTTGTCCGCGCCGCGTCCCGCTTCATTTCACTCAGCTCTTACTAGTCCAGACAGACATTGGATGTTGATCTATGAGACAGACCATCTGTTCCGTGCAGTGGGTTGACATTTCTGGATTCTGACTTCAATTTATTTCTCTTGCAGTTAAAAAGGCAGATTTTTTAGGACACGGTCTTGATACATCACAATGCTTCACTGGGATAAATTTTAAGGTAGATTTAGGCATGCAATGGTTGACAGTTCCCTTGCTAGTATAACGAAAATTGCGATGACTATTTATCTCTTAGACCGCTAATTTTGGCCCTTCCTGTTGATAAAACTGTCTCTTTCTGTTGATAAAATTGCCTCTTTCCGATCGTAATGAGAGATATCTCCGCAAATTAACTTCTTTGACAAGGATATCGATTCAACAATGTACGATCGACATAGTACAGCAAGAAATGCCAAAAGAAAACAACTTAAAAAATTACAAAAAAAAAGGTTGGTACTGTTGCTCTAAAAATGTATTAAATAGTCATTTCTCATACAATCATCTGCTACCGATTTTTTCCAAGCCGAAAGATATTTAACAGTAAAGATATGCTATTTGTAATTAAACAGCCGGCTTGGAAATCGTCCGGAAATAAGATCGGAATACATAATCTCATGATTGGTAAAAATATTAAACATTATAATTATTTTTAGCTTCTGATGTTGTATTATTCTCTAAATAGTCTCTCCAAATCCAACGCGAGGTTGAGTTTTTCATTAGACAAAATAACTCGCGACTTTGTCGCTCGTGAGTTTTTCAGAAAAACACAACCTCTTGTTAGATTTTTGCTGATAAAAATGTACGTGTAGGCCTATATATATGGGGTGTTCCGAAATTCTCTGTCTTAAAATGTAAAATCTCTGCCAATCGGAATGGCACGTGCGATAGCAATCTGATTCTCAAACCATGGGTTCAATATTCGGCAGATTATGTTTTAGTCCTGGGCATACCCAAGCGGTATATGTCAACATAACCTTAGTACAGAACTACTGGACTTGAGCTGGTTCTGGTCTTCATGGTTAAATTAAATTTTCTCATTGAAATTCGGCCAATATGGCATCAGTACCCAACCAGCATTATGAGGAATTTGGATAGCTACAATAGTAACTGCTCCAGGTTGAGAAAACCATCTATGTGGGGGACTTGACATGCTGACCAGATGTTACCCCGGAACCGGTGTAACTTACAGTATTAACTCAACTTAATCACTGACACTATCGAACCCGTAGGTTCATGGCCGCGCTGACATAAGCTCTCCATACATCCCTATCCTCAGCTAATGCTTTCCAATCATTCCCCGTATAATCTACTTCCCTCAAATCATAGTTAATGTTATTCTCCCACCTCATTCTTGGTCTACCAACTGGGCGTTTTCCCTCTGGTTTTCCTACAAGAAGCTTCCATGCACGTCTTTCATTCCCCATGCGTGCCATATGTCCTGCCCATCGCAGTCTACGAGACTTAACTGTTCTTATTATATCTGGCTTCCTATAAATACCATGTAATTCATTGTTATGTAGTCTTCTCCATTCACCTGTCTGTTCATCTCTCTTTGGTCCGAAAATTTTCCTAAGTACTTTATTCTCAAATACTTGTAATCTCCTTTCCTCCCTTAAAGTAAGAGTCCATGTTTCGCACCCATATAATATAATTTGTAGAATAATAGTTTTATATATTTTCAGTTTAACGTTTTTTGAAAGGAGTTGGGAAATCAAGAGTCTCTGCACTGCTTAATTGCACGCATTTCCAGAATTACAGTATATTAAATACATTTTATTTACGCACTTAAATGCAACATATAACTATAAAATAATATACTTAATATGTTTAGCTGCGAAATTTAATTATCTTCATCTTATTTTACTCGTAAATGTGACAAAAAAGTGGGACTATTTCCTGTCCTGACCGCTCTAATAACTCTGCAATTATACAACATGGGGTCATAACCATACTAATAACTGTGGTTACAACTGTTATTCTATGAGTTATTGTACGAACCAGCGATAACCACGTTAATAATCAGCGAGAACCACACTAATAATCAGCCATAACTACACTAATAACGGGTAACAATCACACTAATAACATCGCACTAATAACCAGCGATAACCCAAGCTATTAACTGTGGTTCTTTTTATATAATTAAATTACGTTAGGTTAGCTTTTAGATATTATATTACTTTTACAAGTTAGAGTAATTGAATTAGGTTAGGTTAGTTTTTAGTTTCCTATACATGCAGGTTAGGTTATCTTTTAGTTTATTATACATATAGTATAATTCCTTTACGTTCTCCGTAACAGTTCTTCTATGAAATTTCAAAATGGCCGATATTTAGAACGTAAGTACATATTTCCGCTAATTTACTTCATATAACGTTAAAATACTTTCAAAATGCTTCCTTTTCGCAGATAAATGTTATAAATACCACTACATGATACCATCCATCCACCCATAATAAATCTGCCCGAGGGCACGTCTTTCACTGCAATCATAGCATTTTCATGCTATGCTTTGCAGCTTTACTAGGTAGCTTCCCGTTGCTTTCCACACCAGTGAAGGATGATGATAATGGTAAGGAAGATGATGATGACAGGATGATTTTCGAGGACCGTTGGGCCCTAAGCATCCTGACATTTGCCTTACAGGTGAGGAAAAACCCGAAAGAAACCTCACCCAGGAGCCTGTCCCGACCGGGAATCGAACCCGGGCCTGCTGCGTGACAAGGCAGCACGCTACCTGGAGACCACAGCGGTGGACGGCTATACAATAACAGATCGAAAACGAAATGAAAATATACGAAGATAACTAAATATATTCAAACTACTAGATAGAATTACGCAATACGGAGATGAATAGATGGACCACATCAATAGAATGGACAACAATAGAATTCCGAAACAGATTCTTAATTGCACACCACTAGGACGAAGAAATGTTGGAAGACCCAGTAAAAGATGCATAGACCAATTCTAAGATGAGATCGGAACAGACAAGCAGGTCTAATCCTTGATGCTGCTGCTGATGATGATATATTTTATATATGCTTACTCATATGTCTTCTTCTTGGATCTTGTAAGCCCATGTTTCCCTTTACAGAGCCTTTAGTCGCTCTCCCCCTATAGGGAAGAATTTTGAAAACCATACTAATTTAGTTACACTGTTTTCGTATAGATGTCCATTGAGTGGTCCGTGGTCAGCGTTCCGCCTCATACTGACCATCTAGTAAACCAAGGTAGTAACCATGACGGGAAGATTCGGTACATTTTGGCTTAGAGGCCTTTTCACTCAGTCTTAAGGATCTTTTACGCAGCCTGAAAATCTTCAGAAGTCGGGACCCACGGCTTAAAGTCCCTCCCGGAGGCACTTGCTCCGTGGATTTTTCTATCCTAAAAATCCATCGACCCCGGCCGGGTTTTGAACCCGAGACCCTCGGGAACCAGAGACAATGAGTCCTAACCACTAGTCCACCGCGGCCGATTTACTCATATGTCAATGTAATAAAAAATTTGGAAGACCCTAAACCCTGTATATAATAATAATAATACCAATATTTGTATTAAAATTGTCATCAAATATCGTATGTAAATACCTCGTCTTCTACTCCTCAACGGTTACCCCTATAAAGGCTGGATGATCGTTCTTCTTCCGAGTTTAACACATGTGGGTGTGAGGCCAGCAGTGGCTTGTAGACCAAGGGGTTTTAAGCCTGTCGCGCCATAGAACAGTATATGTATTTTGACCTAAATATGCTAGCTTTTAAGCATTAATTTGTATTGCCTTTCTTTTTGAAACCAGTGATTTGTGAGAACATTGCTGTTTGGTCTGTACACAGTGCCCATTTGTAATTTTAATTATTGAGGCTTTAATTTTAAGCTAATTCCAAAACCCTAATTGCATTGGCTGCTGTTTACCGAATGCCTGTTACCATGGTTACCACACATTAAATGCTAATTAATAAAAATAACCCAGTTAGTGTTGTATTGTATTTAAACGCGTTGGTATTATTTTATGTTGAAATTGTCTGATTTCAATTGTTCTGTTGGGGTGACCACGTTTCGCTAATTGGTATTAATGTGAACTAATTAAATAGCCATTTGTTTACTTCACACTGGTGTTGAGGGCCAACACGAAAACATGCCTATCTCCCTATGTCTGTCTAACTTTCTCAATCTCCAACTCTCTCTCCCCGTCCCTCCCCTTCGCTCTTCTTAACTCTTTCTCTCTCTCTCTCTCTCTCTCTCTCTCACTGTTTTTCTCTCGGGTTAAATTTAATTCATCACCGTCTGTTATAGGTTTATAGCAGATTTCGACTCTCTAATATTACCCCTTTCCTTCATCTACTCTCACATTCCTTCCCTTTAACCCTCTCTCTCTCTCTCTCTCTCTCTCTCTCTCTCTCTCCTAGTCACTCCCTCTCCTTCTTCTTCCTTTTCCTCTTCTTCTCTCCCTCTCCCAACTAGACCTCTCCTTCCCGTTCTCCCACTTACTCTCCTACACTCCCTCTCTCTGTCATCTTCCCATTCTCCCTCTCTCCTTCGCCTTTCCATTCTCCCTCTCTCTCATCCTTTCTCCATCTCATTCCCTTTCTCTCTCTTTCCTAATATCCCTCTCTCTCCCCTCCTCTTTTCCCTCTTTGTCCCACTCATTCCATTTCCCCACTCTCTCTTGTATTCTGCCTCGTATCGTAGCTACCCAAAATTCCTCACGATACTGGGGGAGCACCGGTCCCATCATCATCATTATCATCCGTCATGAATTGGGCCTTTGTAGATCTGTTTCGGCCCCATCTAGCAGTCTTTTAAGAGTCTTCCTGGTCGATGATATCCTTTGGGTTTATATTGCATCATTTTTGGGATTCTTGAAGTATCCATTCTTTTACATGGTGTAGCCAGTTTAATTTGTATCTGTTGAGTTTTTTATTCTACTGATTCTATTTTTAATTGTTCTAAAATGTATTCATTCTATTTTCGATCCGAAAGAGTGTATCCTGCTGTCCTTCTGAGAAACTTCATTTCTATTGCTTTGATTCTGCTCCTATCTCTTTTTCTTAATGTCCAAATCTCACTTATGTATAAAAGAGACGGTAATGCTAAAATATTTATATTTTTATTCTTTTGGGTTTTTTGTACTAATTTGGCTTTTAATGTAATATTTATTATTCCCGTAGATACCGAAGTTCCGTGAGAAAATATCTTCCCATTAAGACTCGATCCAGCGCATGTCCCGTAGCTCTGCGCCAAGACACCTTACCATTCGGCTACGGCCCGGGACTGAATTATATAACATAGTAATACATTCCATGCCGCAATAGGCCTAGAAGGCTTTTGCCCTACCATCTAGCTGCTGGTCTCACATCCATAAGTGTTGAACACAGGGTGGACGGTCATCTAGGGATGACATGTGGTCAGCATGTCGGGTTCCCATCCATTTTCAACCAGGAGCTGCTACTTATTATAGCTACCCAAATTACTTATTATTCTGATGAGAACCGGTCGCACACTGGGCGAAATTCCAAGTGTCCTATTAGGACTCAAACCAGCGCTAATTCCGTAGCTCTGCCACTAAGGCATGATGGCTTAAATGCTTGGCCATTGGGGGGGGGCAACATAATAAAAAATCCGAACATAAATATATTTTTTATGAAGTGAGACTTCAATTATTAAGGGATAATAGGAAACTATTAGCTCATGATAGGGATATATGGAGAGAATATGACCAAAATTATTGCTAAATTATAAACCGCACGGAAGGAGAAATGTTGGACGCCCACACAGAAGATGGTCCGAACAATTTTAACAATTCTAGCTTTCATGAAACCGGAACGAGCCAACAGGCTTAATCCCTGTATGATGATGATGGTGAATATGACCGCGCGGCCACGGGCTTCCGGGTTTGATAATGCTACTAAGTTTTGTTTTATTGTTATATTTGTATAATACGTTTGATTATCTAGCAGTAAGTATTATGTATATTTATTGGAATGTATTTATGATGTTACAGGTGAGGAAAAACTAGCAGACCCAAGAAACATGTCCCGCCTAGGGATCGAACCCGGGCCCGCTATTGCAACGAAGTTACCCCCAGATCACAGCGGTGGAATGGAAACAGGTATTTTTAACACAATGTAAAATAACGCTATTCTAGGGAATATTACTTTAAATATTACAACAGATCACATATTAAAAAAACTATACGATCACATATTACAATATATGAGGCGGTCAGCGGACAAGAGGTACAAGTGACAAAAAATTAGTTTGGAGAAAATTAAGTTTAAAGATAGATGAGAATATAAAGTTCCAGGAATATCTGACAAGTCTCATAAATTGTGTTTGTGTTCCTTATACATGAGTCCATTTATACGCAAAATATGTACAGATTCAATATAAACATTAGCTCATACTATAACTTTTTTTTTTTGCATTAAGAGTCATTTGTACCGCTTGTCCCCCAGGCAATATTTTGAAATAAATTATCCAAGAAAAATAGATTCAAGCAACAATATTGTTGCTTAGATCAGTTGGAACACAATTCATAATTTGTTAACATGTCTGAAGAAGGTACAGTGTACCGAAACAGCTGTCACTGAATTATATAATAAATATGAAAATCAAATAAAACTACGTTTTATTTTTATTTAATTATAAATATGGATTTTCATCAAGTAAACACCAACTCAATTGATTATAAAATAGATTAATACCAAAGTTTTTATTATGTCTGGAAATACGTACATACTTATCCAAAGAGTTGAATTTTACGAAAAGGTTAATTGACAAAATCAGTCTTAAAGTTCATTGCACTTAAACCTACATTCATGGATACATTCTCTTACCCGCTTCTCCACATAAATATTTTCCTTCCTGTCTGAATACTCTTTGCCTTCATTCCATCCTCTTTTTGCATTATTTTTTTCCAATTTTCTGGTTTATTTATCCTCTTTCTGCAAATTCTGGAGCATCATCTTCTGTAGGTCCTGTAATGCCGGTTCTTCAATACCATCTTCATTGGAATCTGACAAGAAAACAAAAACAACATCAATGATTAATCTTAATATTAAAAAAATACCTTTGTTATAAACATTATTAAATTACAAATCCTGTAGATCTAAATCTTATTACATATCTTTAGATTGTTAAATAATTTCCAATTATCTCAAAATGTATTGCTAAAAAGTATTATTTTATAATACACAAATGTGAAAGTATAAATAAAGCAGTAAAAATATTTTACTTACCATGAAGGCTGAGGTTTCTTTAATGCTCATGTTCATCACGTTCTGATTCAGACATAATAATATTCGGTAAATCAATAAACCTCGAAGAATCACCAGCACTGTATTAAACACTAATAATACATACAATAATAATCTCCACGTAAAATTTGTTGGAAACATTAAAAAATGCATCGCTCTCAGCTTGAGTCTACCTAGCTGTTGGAAGGCAAGGAGTACAAGTACAGATGTATCCCTTGTCCTCCAAGTAGAAGAGCTGTTTCTCTGAGTGATTTTCTAAGACTCCACTATATGTCAGAACCTGTGAAACTTACATATATACCTCTTGGGTACCAAACAGTTTGCCATATTAGCTGACCATTTCTGCACTTAACTAATTAAAAAAAAAAGTGTCACTTGTACCCCTGTCCTCTGACCGCCTCATATATATATTATGCTACCAATGATTTTTGTTCTTTTTTTTTCGACTTCTATTGATATCGTTCGTTACTACATCCTATATCGTACGTTTTTTCTTTATTCGAAAAATCTTCTTCTTCTTGTAAGCCCTTGTTTCTCTCAAAGAGACTTAGGCTCTCTCATCGTAAAAAAAAGGTAAAGGTATCCCACTACAGGCCTCAGGAGGCCCTTGGGTTAGTGGGAGGTTAAGGCTCCCACTTTTGTGGATAAGCGGCACTTGATGTCAGCTGGGTTGTCAGCCCTGCATGACGGCAGTCTTTACCCACAGAAAAAGCGTCTGGTACTCATTTCCGTTAGAGGATGAGTCGACCTCAGGGTCATAGTGCTGCCAGAAGGTTTGTGTCAGTTTAAAAATCCTGACCCACCGGGACTCGCACCCTCGACCTTCCGGCGTTTAGTGCAGTGTCTTAACCACTACGCTACGGTACAGGGGAGAAATTCAACCATACTAATTTAGTTACACTTGTTTTCGGATAGACGCCATTGAGTGGCCTGGGGTCAGCGTTCCGTATAATAACATCTAGGAAATCAAGGTAGTACTAAGACAAGAAAATTCTGTAAATTTTGCTTAAAGACCTTTTTATTCAGGCTTAAGGATCTTTTACGAGCCTGAAAATCTTCACACTCGGGACTCACGGCTTAAAGTCCCTCCCGGAGAATTTGCCCCATGGATTTTTCCATCCTAAAAAAATCCATCGACCCCGGGCGGGTTTGAAGCCGCAAACCTCGAGACCAGAGGCAAGGAGCACAACCACTAGTCCACCGCGCCCGACTCTTCGAGAAATCTGCCTTCACTAACTCACTACTGTTACTATCGAACCTGGAGGTTCACGACCGAGTGGGCATAAGCTCTCCATACATCTCAATCCAGTATTCCCTTGCATAATTTACCTTCCGAAATCATGGTTAATGTTATCCTCCCGACTCATTCTTGGCCTACCTACTGTGCGCTTTCCCTCTAGTTTTCCTACTTAGTGTTTTCATTTCTCTCTTTAATTCTTATTCGCAACACATGTCCTGCACATTGCTATCTACCGGACTTAATTGTTCGTATTACATCTGGGTTTCCCACATAAATCACGTAGCTTACTGTTATATAGTCTTCTCTCTATTCATCGGCCCGTCTCTCTATAAAAAAAGTATCCTAAGAATTTTATTCTCATATACTTGTGATCATTTCTACTCCCTTAACCCTTAAATTCGTAATGTATCCTTTTAGATACATCAGTTGGTTTAGTTAACTTAATATTTTAAATAAATCAGAAGAAAACGAACAAAAATAAACCACTTAAATGTGTGTCTAATTGTACAATATACCTAATAATAACAGTTATACAAGATTCAGTTTTCACTGCGGTCCGATGCATTCAAATAGCTAAGACAAGAAATTTGTGTTTTGCCAATTTAAGAGTTAAAGTAAGAGTTCAATATCTTAAATGACGTAAAATTGTATTTCGTTACGTTTCTTTAGATTTAATTGGGTTAGGACCGTTAGGTTAGCTATAGTTAACTTATGTCACGAAATACCGACTGAGGCACTGTGACTGGCAAATAACACAACATTCCATAAATTGGTAATTCTGTATTTTACCATAATTCATAGCTATCTTTACACGATCCATAACATTTCTATCACATTTTTAGGGTCATTTTTAATTCTATTATTTCCCCAGTTTTTGTACTTTATTTTGACCAATATTTAAATAAGGTAGGTGCGCACCATTATTAACTTAATTAATACGAGATATCCTATTTTAGATATCTATAATTTAAATATTTTAAAATTTAAAATTTGCATCTTGTAAATTAAGTCTTATACACGTCATTTCTGAAAGGATTTCTTTGAAATCTACGATAACTAATTCATAAAAAACAAAAAAAAAGTTGTTTTTCGATTTAGCCACTAAGTTCATAATGGTTTTGAAGGACTAACATTTAAAAAAAATATCCACCTCGTAAAAGGCCTTAGAAGGTCTTTGGCCTATCAGCCGGCTGCTGTTCTCAGATCCACTGTGTTAATCAAATATCATCAAACCACAATAGGGGTGACATATGCTAAGCATGTTGCGTCCCCTAGCACTTATGGCTGATTGTCTCCACTTGAAAACGCTATTTATTATAGCTACCTAAATTCCTCACGATTCTTGGTGGACATCGGTCTCATACTGGTCGAAATTCCATGGAAAAACGTCTTCCCCCGTCTGGACTGGAACCAGCGCAAGTCCCATAGCAGCAAGGAATTATGTCTTAAAACGTTCGTCTACGGCGCGTCGGAGCAAACAATTATCATAACTTATGATTCATAAGTAATGCCACGAGTGATTTCCAAATTATCGATAAATTCACGACTCAAGAAGTGAGGAGTGAATTAATCTAGAGAATTTGGAAACCGAGAGTGGCATTTGTTAGGACTATTTAACGAATAAAATTAAGCTGTTTACTCCCAAATCATTATTTAAATACAGTTATTTTAAAATATTTATATATTTAATGCAAACGGCGATGTTTGAAAACAAAAGAGAAAAGTTGTATCATTTGTTCATCACTGCAACCAGGTCATATTTATTGCCAAATAGAATCGAAATATTGTAAGAATGCACCCTAGTGGAGAAAAAATGAAACACATCATTTCAGGTTATTAATTAATTTCTGGTGTCTTATGATGTAAATATGTCAATTATATTTTTCTGCAACGTTAATTCCTGGGAAATAATACGTTTAACAAAGTGAAAACAGTGGTTTCTTTTTTATGGTATAATCAATTGCTACGAATGTTTTTTATTATATCTCGCAAGCAGAATCTGGTTACATTCGTTCACTATAA
Source organism: Diploptera punctata (assembly GCA_030220185.1). Classification (NCBI taxonomy): domain Eukaryota; kingdom Metazoa; phylum Arthropoda; class Insecta; order Blattodea; family Blaberidae; genus Diploptera; species Diploptera punctata. The sequence continues at coordinate 794,951 of JASPKZ010000435.1, forward strand.
CATACAGTCTGGGAGCCACTTGATAAAATGAAAGTAATAAAATTGAGGTGAAAAAGACTGTGATTGGTTGTAAATCAAAATTCATTGAAATGTGATTGGTCATTGACTGCATTTGGGGAATGAGTTAAAATAGTCATAACAAAATTATGAGGGAAATATAGGCAGAATAAGCTTTTAAATGATATATATTACGTTGTGCATACTTACTCGGTTAAAGTATATTGAATATATATTCGGGGGGAATGAAAGAACAACTTGTTTGGTAGTTTATTCCTCTTCTGTAAACCGGGATAATTTCTAACTTTATTTCGTTTTAAGAATAGGGGTGATGTTATTTGTTAATGTGATTGCACCAGGAATGACGATTTTTTAAGCTATGCCGAAATTTATATACATTAGACAGGGACAGTCTACCAACAATTATTTAATTTATGATGATCTTGTAGAATATTGGCTTGTAATTCCCCGACGTTTCGCCAGAGACTGCTTCCGGCATCCTCAAGGGTTGTCTTGAGATTGGCAATTTTGTCGACTACCTGCTCTATTTATAAATTTATCCACGACGTGTTCTCTGCGCGGTCCGTTACTTAGTAAATTGTATCTCCCTTCTGGTTGGTTAGCATTAGGGTCTTATATTGCACCAATGAGGTTGCTGTCTGATGTTCTAGTAGATTGTTCTTGAAGTGGTTTACATTTGGTCTTGATCTTCTACAAGATCATCATATAGATTCATCGTTGAGTTCTACAGCTAGCAACATCTACTGCAGCTCTACAACTACAACGCAAATTGGCTTAATAACGTCTTAGATGACAAGTGCTCCAACACCGAGTCTGACTTGTGCGGATGATGACCGGTAGTTTAAGTGTGCCGTGATTGGTCATATAATTATTGTAATCAACTAATGACCAATCGTTAGGAGTGCAGCTAATTTTCTTGACTGGCCCTCGGGCCAGTCCAGTGCCGCGTGACGTGTTTTCGTTTTTTCCTAATAGGGAGTGTTGTGGTAACAGGTAAGGTTGTGTGGTGTTACAATACCTATTTTATTGTATGTTATAATCTTAGCCAGTGGTGATAAGCGTTATTTGAATCTAGTGTAGTATCTGAACTAAGACTTGGCACATGCCAAGCATGGCTACTATGCCGGATCCTGACAGGTCCATGGACCTTGACCCTGAGGACGTCTCACCTCTCGAAATCTGGGAGGATACGGGAAACAAATTTGAAAATTTTACTAGACATCATAAATATGATAAAGATACTAAATTGAGCAACATTTTGCGGTGTATAAATAGTACCTTTCTAGTTATCACTAACTATCTATCTGCCTACCATGAGTACGAGAGGTCAGACGACGCTCGTGATTTCACAAAAGGTTGTCTAAGTCGACTTAATCTTATTATTCAAACAGAAAGTCCAGGGCAACCCCTCCTTGAAGCTATATTGTGTGAATTGAAGGCAGCTGCGGTTGAAATTCAATCGTGCTGTTTTCTCTTCTCCCAGAAACCCATGGAGGAGGACTCTGAATCAGAACCAGAAAGTAAACTAATTGATGAAGAAATACCATCAACTAGTCGGGAGAACTTCCTTAAAGAGAAAGAGAAAAGTAACTCTAATGAAACTTCCAAAAAACGGAAAGGAAAAAAGAAAAAAATCAAAAGAAAAAGAAACTACATTGGTAGTAAAGAAAACTAAAACTTCTGAACATGGAAATTTACCAAAACGATCTAGGCAACCTGTGGAATCACCAGCTGTAGTTCCAGCAGTTCCTACCAATAATAAATTCTCAGCCTTAGCTGATACTTCTGAATTAACTGCTGGAACACTCTCAGGGGTGGTTTCTCCTCCAACTGCTGGACCTTCTACGGCTACAGCAACATCAATTCCTTCGTTAAATGTTGGTACTACGGGACAGCGTCCCCCGCCAATCACTGTCATTGGCCACGGGGACATGTTCCGAATGAATAGAGAAATTAGGAAACTAGTTAGTAGTGACCCAAAAGTAATCAGCACTGACGAAGGATTGAGATATTATGCGTCTTCATTGGAAGACTTTGCTAAGTTGAAGGAGTATTTTACTTCCTTGCGAAAGGAATATTATACATTCCAACTTAAAAAAGATCTTCCTTTGAAGGTCGTACTTAAAAGGCTGCCTGCAGAAACACACCCAAATGAAATTAAAGAGGAAATCCTAGCTCTAGGATTTCCAATCAAATCTGTCAAGCAAATTACTAAGACAGTAAACAATTTGGCTGTACCACTCCCAATTTTCATCTTAGAACTTGAGCGAACAAATGATGCTCTAAAAATGTATGACTTAAAGCGCCTTTTATACATGGTTGTAGCCGTGGAAGCATACAAACCTCGGGCTGGACTTAAACAGTGTTACAAGTGCCAGTCCTTTAATCACACTTTCCCTGCCTGTAACCGGGCCCCACGTTGTGTTGTCTGCGCTGGGGACCACGGGCACAAAGATTGTGCCTTAAAGGCCCAAGCGCAGAGAGAACCAAATTTGCTTAAATGTGCAAATTGCGGGGGGTCCGGTCACCCCGCTTCATACCGTGGCTGCCCTGTTTACAAAGCAGCACTTGAGGCTTATGATAGGGCAGCAAAACCCAAACCTAAACATCCAGTAAATCCACCTCAACCAAAGACCTTCACTTCCGTTAGGGTCGATCCAACCATATCCTTCACACAAGCCTTAAGGACTGGAACTTCTTCCAGAACAAAAGTGAACAACACTGTTCAAGAACAATACCGAGGATTGCCAGCAGGATTATTGAGTGAGCGTGCAGAGGAGATGCTCCGGGACATTCAGCCCATGTTGGCTGAATTGTCAAGTCCTATGGAGCGTTTCATCTTCATGCATCAATTGGTTAACCTATGCTTAGCATAGTTTAGCCAGTTAGATGGAACCATCAAATAAATAGTGCGAGATTTACTCGCTTGAAAGAGTGTGGCTCATCCTGCGCCGTCCGGCTTTCGGACTTTCTGCTTGCTGGCGGTGCAGTTTCTGATGCCCTCTTTTAAGGTGAAAATGTCCACCATTTATTCAAACCTGGATCTGCAGGCGAAGTACTTGTCCCCAAAGGCTAAGATTATATATATATATATATATATATATATATATCTCAGAACCCCAACTTGTTAGCCACCAAGTAATTAGCTGCCAGGTAACCCAGTGGGTTTCTATGCGGCACAATGGACGGCGCCAAGTCACCGTCTAACAAAAAAAAAAAAAAAGATCATCATAATAACTCCGACCGTGAAAGCCTAAGTCAATTAAATTTATTTTGCTTGAATAGATTTTATTATTAGTTTTAGTCTTAATCTTAACTATCATTAACTGGTTGTATTATAGATCAATAGACAATATCTTATTGATCAAATCTTCATTTAGTATTTAATGTTAAAGTTATTGTGATTGTTGTATTCTGATGTAATATATGTTTGTCCTGGTGAGTGGAGGAGAAAGCCACATGGCCTTACCTCCATCAGGCTAAACAATTAAATAATTTAAATAAATTGGTTTGCTAGTATCTCGTATGTATATTTTTTCCGGGTCGTTAATCACTAGAGACTGAATTTTAAAGGGAATACAATTTTTTTATATAATATGGCAGGACACAAAATAATCTACGAAGATATGCAATGAAGGCGCTACCAAATTTTCAACACACTCGGCATGCAACCGTCGCCGTGGAGGGAGTAACCGTTTACCGAGACTCGTTGAAGGATTTTACAGAAGGAAGTAGAACAAAATATGCAACCGATATTCCACTGAAATAATAATAATAATCCGATTGATTAAGGGTCTTTCCACTTTTCAGCGGTTGCCCTTTTACCAGCCGGCTGCTGGCCCTTCACATCCACATGTGTCAATCACAGAGGTAGATGATCAACAGCCAGTGTAGGGGTGACATGTGGTTAGCATGTCGAGTCCCCCAGCCGTTATAGCTGGTTCCTCAACCTGGAGCCGCTACTTATTGTAGCTACCCACTTGCCTCACGATGCTGGGTGGGCACCGGTCCCATACTGGCCGAAATACCATGAGAAAATGTCTTCCCCCATGGAGACTCGAACCAGCGCAAGTCCCGTAGCTCTGCGCCAAGACTTCCTACCTTAACCGCTCGGCTACGGCGCGGGACATAATAATAATAATAATAATAATAATAATAATAATAATAATAATAATAATAATAATAATAATAATAATAATAATAATAAACAGAATAAACGGAAACAGAAGTAAACTATTTTATTCAATTTAAGGTAGATGTTGGAAATATAGTCTCTCCTGTTCTACGCATTTCTTTCATCGATTAACAAATTTCAGGAACAATTTCGGGAGCACTGTTTGTGATATTCCCGGATTTCTCGTGTAATTGCAGACTTTAATTCGTACAAACTGTGTGGATTATTACGATAAACATTAAAATACAAAATAAAACGTTAAACACAAGAATTAAATCTCGTATTAAAGTCAGGGGGATGTAATCAATGAAACAGTATGCATTTTGTATGATAAAACTAAGTGCTCTTAACACGGATTGTTGTGATACTCCAACTTCCAGTGTTAGACGCCGTCTGGATTTTCTTGAACTTTTCAATTCTCACACGGATATAATTGAGGTTTTCTTGAGTAAGAACTCTCTTGGGTCAGGATTTCTTCTTCTTTAGTACTGAACCAGTTTGTCGCCGCTTTTTAAACTGCAATACGCACGATTCTACAATAAAATACTCTGATGTATTCTGTAATCAACTATGACAAGTCGATCACTGAATTCACTTTGACTACATACGGGTGAAGATTGCGGGAAGGATTCCGGAAACAAAGCGCAAATGCACTCTACCCACCTATGTAGAAATGTGCTAGTTTCGTGTTTCATCTACTTCCTTCCGCAAAATCCTTCAAGTCTCGACGAACGGTCACTCCCTGTCCGATGACAATCGCATGCCGAGTATGCGGAATGATTGGTAGCTCCTTCTTTCAATTTATTCTTATAAGAATTTTTAACTATTTTAATATTCAGGATTTAGTAGTTTTAGCTTCCCATTTTTACCGTTTATATTATATGTTCTTTTCCATTCCACATTACTTTTTATTATCCCTTTTTCTGACAATATTTGACATAAATTTCGATAATTATTTTATTATGTCTTCTTCTACAATGACGTAACAACCTAATGTTCAGTCTTAGCGTCTCCTTTGTTAGGAGTTACTAGATCAAGTTAATTTACTTGCGCTGTAGTCGAGTGGTTAAGGCAAGATGCCTTGGGACAAAGCTACGGGATTTGCGCTAGTTGGGGGAAGAAATTTTCTTACAGAATTTCGGCCAGTATGAAACCGGTTCCCACCCAGCACCGTGAGGCATTTGGGTAGCTACATAAGTAGCGATTACAGGTTGAGGAAACCAGATATAACGGCTGGGGATCCAACATGTTGACCAAATGTCACCCCTACACAGGCTGGATGATCGTCTACCTCTGGAATTAATACGTGAGGATGTGAGGCCAGCAACCGGATGGTAGGCCAAGGGCCTTCTAGGCCTGTCACGCCATGGAGTAGTATTTACTCTCAGATGTCATGACAGGTATTCGGTCAGCATACCAACCCAATAAGACATCTAGCAGGCAACAAAGGTATTGCTACTGTAGAACGGTGAGTTCAGTAAATTTTACTTAGAGATTTCTTTGTTCAGGCTTAAGAATCTTTTACTAGCCTAATAATCTTCAAACACGGGACCCTAGGCTTGAATTCCTTCATGGAGGACTTGCTCATTGGATTTTTCCATCCTAAAAATCCATCGACCTCGGCTGGGTTTGAACCCGCGACCATCGGGATCAGAGTCGAGGAATATAATCACTGTACTGTCTGAGGAACAACTTGAGAGGCTACCTGCTGTTGGGAGTAGGGTTTGTCAGTTGTCATTGTCTTCTGGACAGGGTATCAGGTTGTTTCTTTTAGATTATAATCCACCCTGGCCGACATTCTATTACATAAACCATAAAAATTACGAACTTAAGAACACAGTTTATAAAAATATTCAAACTTGAAAAACTAGTAAAGTGCAGTGATTTGGTTTTCATAGTGAAAACTGAGTATTCACTATAGATTTCTTTTGAAGTAAAGCTATCATTTAATTTTTACACAAACATCCTAAATTCAAAGAGACAGAATATAACATTTAAACATGTTGAAATGTTGAAGGTAATTAAGTGTGATTATTTATTGATTCACTGAAGTGTAAATAGCAGTGATTATAGATTCCTTTTAGCGAAGTCCGAAGGAATTAAGTTATTGAGGTTTTCAAGAAAGAAAAATACAAATCTTCATCGATCCTAAAGAGTACGGCGAAAATGTTCATGACAAAAATTCATATACAAGGTGTCTCTAAAGTTACTATCCATTTCAATGAAGGAAAGCAATAATTGAAAAACCAATGTTATTGAGAAGTTTTACATATATTATACTGCCTTTCTACATGGCCGGCATCTAGGTGAAAACACATACTCCATCTTTCAGCTGTAAAACTAAATGTAGACCTTAACATTTAAACAGTAAAAAAAAACCTGTTGCTTTTGTGATACGATTCCGTAAATCAAGCAAAGGACGTTTTCGTAGATGAAACGTAAAATTTTCAGTACTGTGTTGCAAGGGCCATTGAACTCCCTACTGAGGCGTCTAGTTGATGCATTCGTCGGACTATCATCGGAAATTTGGTACCTGCTGCACTGTTTCTGCTGATGCGCGTAGTCATCCATGACTTGCCTCGTCACACATACTGCCCGTACGCTTAAATGTACAAACAGACGAATGTATGCACTTATTTTGGTTGGTTTACGGGATTTATGGGCAAATTCAGCTCTGGCGTCTTCATATGACAATCCGCGTGCCCGTGCACAAACAATGACAACCCGTTCTTCCGTGTTAAACATGTTGCACTAAGCTAACAGTATGTGCAAAGAAAATAAAAAAAATAGTGTTTTCAAGGAAATGGATAGTGACTTTAGAGAGATCCTGTATAAAACTTATACAGAATATTCTTAAATGATGGATGGAATTTTAAATAGTTGGTAATGCTTTACAAACAAATGTGGATGCCTAATTGTTTTCCTATAATGAAAGAAGAATTATGAAAGTTTTATATCCTGAACGTAGCGATTTTTTTCTCGTTATTATTGCGTCACAGCTTCAAATTAGTAAAATGGCGATTCACATGAATAAGTCAGTTTGAGTGCTGAAGTTTGCGAAGTTAGGTTCCATTGTAACAGTACAACGAACTTTCCGAGGACGATTTGGATTTGATCCCCTGACAGATAAGATCATTCGTCGATGGTATAGACAGTTTGAAACAACCGATTGTATATCTAAAGGGAAGAATCCAGGACGCCCAAGAGTGCTGAATGAAAGAGTCGATGTCTTAGCAACTTTCAAACATAGACCTCAGAAATCTGTGCAGCGTGCCAACCGTAAGCTAGAAATGCTTTCTATGACAATATGGAGAGTTGTATGAAAAAGGGTGCAGTCTTACCGTTTGGAGCTACTGAAATCCCTAATGGCTGCACACCTAGTTGCACGCATTAATTTCTCCTGATGACTTCCACGGTCTCCCGATCTCATACCATGTGATATCTTTCTGTGGGGGGGGGGGTATGTGAAGGGCCGTGTGAAAGTACCGCCGCTTCCCGTCAACCTGCCAATCTTGAGAAGAAATATTGTGAATGCTGTTGAGTCCATTACTTCAGGTATGCTGATCAATGTTTGGCAGGAATTCGACTATCGGCTAGGTGTGTGCCGCCAGACCAGTGTTGCTCACATTGAACATTTATAATGTATGATATGAAAGCTCGGAAATATTCTCTTTAATCCATTATAACGTTTATTCTTATATGTAGCATGTAAGGGAGATTAAAAAAAAACATTCAAATCCCATTTATAATTTAGCAACATATATATATATATATATATATATATATATATATATATATATATATATATATATATAATACAATAAGAGAAATAATGAATGTAGAAAAGGATATTGTACAAGAGATTGAAGAAATCCAGCTAAGATGGTATGGACATATAATGAGAAGAAGGGACACAGAAACAAACAATTAAGTATTGAAATGGATACCTCCAGGAAAAGGGAAACGTGGTAGAACAAAGCCAACGTGGATAATGGGAATTCAAGACAACATGAAGAAGAGAAATATGACAGAAGCAGACACGTAAGACCGGGAAGTGTGGAAGAAAAACATTGTATATTTTGGTTGAGGATACCTGTGAAAATAGCAGAAACAATCCTGAAGATCTCTATCTATCTTCGGGTTTTTACAGCTGCTGCCGTCTTCCCGTGCCAAACCTCCAAAGCCTACGGTCTTGGGCATCTTCGATGCTTAGCCCTCTAGCTTGCATTACTGTCTTCATGTTTTCCTTCCATGTTAACCTTGGTCTTCCTCTTTTCTTCTTTCTGTTAGGATGCCATTCATATAGTTGCTTCGGCCATCGCTCATCTTCCATTCTTAAAACATGTCCTAACCACTTTAATTCCTTTTCCTCAATTCTTTCAATTATGCTTTCTTCTGCTTCCATTTTGTTTCTAATTTCCTTATTTGTGACACGTTCTAATTTAGACTTTCTGGCACTTCTTCGTAAATAATCCATTTCTAGAGCTATTAGTCTATTCTTGTAGTACTTATTGATTGTCCATACCTCACTTCCGTACATTGCAACAGATTCCACCAATGTTTTACCAATATATTTTTTTGTGTCTTTCCAAATACGCTTATCCCACCATATCCTGAAGATATATATATATATATATATATATATATGGAGGAAGATCAATGGATGGATAGAGAGAAATGGCGTTTGGTTTCCGAAAGACGGCGGCAGCTGCCATGATACCGGATGATGATATATATATATATATATATATATATATATATATATATAAATGTATGTTTGTGTTGGAATACTTGGGTAGCTCAGGTCGTTAGAGCGCTAAACGTGCAGAGTTTAGAGACTCGGGTTCAATTCCCGACTCAAGCATTTTTTTTTCTTTCATATCATATATCATATATATATATATATATATATATATATATATATATATGTGTGTGTGTGTGTGTGTGTGTTTTCGTGGCCCCTCAATTTTTTGGGATTCAAACCTCCGACATGTATTAATCAACTAAAGAAAGTATTGACTAATATAAAGTGTATATGTGTGTTTTGGTGTGTTTTATATAGTGTTACGCACTGCAGTTTTACGTACTTCGGGTTCCGCGCTGGGCGGATAGGTGTAATTAATGAGGTCTATTTTCAATTACTTACTCGCCACTTCGGCTTTAGATTGCTATCTTTTTGAATATTGGTTGAAATGGATATGCGTCTAGGATTAATGTACGTTTTTTGTGTGTTTTGAAGCGTTCGTAAATGATCGCTTACAAATAAGGAGAAGAGAAGGGAGATCAGTAAAACCCTGGTGCCCACACGTAGCCTGCTCCTGTCGAAAAGCACCAATAGGGTCATCATAGTTAACGTCCCTATTCGAAGGACGAATCGCTATCAACAGTGCTACAAGCATTTTCAACATATGCACTGTAGAGGGGTTTGTAATTTAATTCAGGAATCTGGTGCACAATAGCCTATATAGGGATTAAAATTTATACACCACCACCTCTCCTGGTTCCGAGATTGAACATTTTTGCAATTCAATTATTTTAACATTTAAAATTTTAAATCCCGCCGAGTACTGGAGCACACATGCAACCCACTGAGACAGCCTGTCGGACTTCGACTAACAGCAGTAGAGATTTAACCGTTGAAGCGAAAATTTAAAAATGACCTCCTATCTACACCGCATTTTTCGCAAAACTCAGTAGTGCCTGCATGCCGAAGAAGAAGGATGGGAAAGCGTTGTTAAAAGTGAATTTTTTATATAGGCTCTATTTTTTTACCTTGTATGCTACCGTCATCCTCAACTATGATGTTACTATTTAAAATTTTCGTTGATTGCACTCTAGGCCTTTCGAAGCATGCTTCATCTTCTGGAGTTGTTGTAGTGGCATTGAATTATCTGTATATGTCTAGTATATGCTCATTAGGCATATTTTCGGTGAGAATGTTTGTATTCTTAGCGTCCTTGATAATTTAGATTTTTTCTAAGATGTTAATTTTGTATCTATTGTTCTCTCTGTGTATAATTGGCATTGTATTATAGATATTGTTAAGACTGTAGCCGCTTTCTACTACAATTTCTACTACAACTCCAGAAGATGGAACATGCTTCGAAAGGTCTAGAGTGAAATCAACGAAAATTTAAAATAGAAGCATTATAGTGAGGATGACGGTAGTATACAAGGTAATATATATATATATATATATAATTTAACATTCTTATAACCACAATGGTATAAAAAACAATTATGATCTTAAAAAATATAGGAAAAGGCATTCTAAAAAATAGTGAAATCTGGCCATTAGGAGAGGATATTTTTTCTGAAATCTATAATTTAAAAATGCCATTTTTTTTCTCGCAATGTAAAGATATACAGCGTAAACTAGGACCATACATTTAAGTTGCCGAGGAATTAGTTTAGTTTATGCAGTTTCGCTTTAGGACTTTTTTAAAAACTTGATATTAATTTTAGTCTCTATACAAACTTACCTTGTTAGAAATATTGTAAACAAAGAAGCTAAACTTTATAAAGTAATTTTGTAGTTAAAGAGCTGAAGAAATTCTCTAGACTGGAGATAGTTTGTGTGCAAGCGGAAGTTTTCCATCATTTGACAGAGCAGTGATAGTAAATACATTGTTAGTGTGATGGATTACTAAGTGAACACGCAGTTACTTGGATGAAAGCAAATGTCACAAGATACACACATGACATTCATTCTCAACTTCAAGACTTCACCATCAAAATCGTACTGACTTTAGCTCTTACGTACTGGAGCCTGTTTCATACATGTACTACTTTTTGCGAACTCCGAAGGAATACAAACATTGAGAATGTTCTCATGAAAAAAATAAACATATCTTCATCTTAACTTACCTAGTAGAAACAGAAAATCATAGTAGCAATATATATATATTTCCATTCCATAGTAATTCTGCCCGAGGGCAGGTCTTTCACTGTATTCATAGCATTTTCATGCTATGTTTTGCAGCTTTACTAGGGAATTATAGATTCCACACTGGTGAAGGATGATGATGATGATCGGATGATTTTCGGGGACCGTTTGACTTACAGGTGAGTAAAAACCCCGAAAAAAAACCTCACCCAGGAGCCTGTCCCGACCGGGAATCAAACCCAGACCCGCTGCGTGGCAAGACAGCACGCTACCTCGAGACCACAGCGGTGGATATATATATATATATATTTGTTCATTTATTTATTTGACCTTCATTGCTAAATGTCAAAATTTAGTTATAACATCGATATAAAGCAGTGTTAGTGCTATATGTAAGCATTCTCTTTTTATGTTTACTTGTTACAGAAGCCACGAGATGGCAGCTCGACCGATGACCCGTTGCCCCTCATGATAGAAACTCGTACATAAGGAAGACAAATATTTTTACTGTAATGCCAGAAATTAGGAGCGCGTTAACATATAGAGTTAGAGGTATTGGGTTCAAGTCACAGTTCAGGCGTTTATTTTTCTTTTTATGCCATATATATATATATATATATATATATATATTATAAATATATTTTTGACATTTGGCAATGAAGGCAAATATGATATGAAAAGAAAAAAGATTTCATATCATATATATATATATATATATATATATATATATATATATATATATATATATATATATATATATATATATGTATACACATGTGTGTGTGTATGTGTGAGTGTGTGTGTGTGTGTGTGTGTGTACACGCGCCCATACCAGAGATGGTCTCAGGAGCTTACAGAAGTGTTCGGTATACAATGCAAGACAAAAGCCAGAGACAGATTAGAATGGAAAATTACTATGTTAATGTAGTTAGTTAAATAAGGCAAAAATAGCATTACTTAAAGCGTACGCACAACTTAGGACAAAAAACATAGCTCACAGGGATCAGCTCACCCTGAGAGATGAATAATGAGCTGCCCTACGTGAGAATATATATATATGGTCCTTCTCCTTAAGGAATGTTATGTGTATCGGTGGACGCGTGGCTAGCGAACGTGGCTGCTCCACTTACCATCAGGTTCGAATCCTGTCAGTTCCGGAGGGGTTTTGGTAGTCGTCCACGCCGGAATTTTTCTCTTCTTTCCTGGAGTTCTTCCTTTTCCCGAATTTCATCCCACCAACATTCTCCACTCCTCTTATCTCCTCCATAATGTCATTTCATTTCCATATTATGTTTCGCCTCATCTTATGTTAGGTAAAAAATAGTCTGCTTTAACAAACCACAGGTAATTAAAATATGTAATTGTGGTGATCTAATCGAGTGCACTCATCCACTTTCTCCTGACCCCGAGCCTGAATGTCAATTTAGGGCCGAATAGGACCAAAATAGGTATTATAGTTCCTCCTCGATGTCGTGGGTCCAGCCCAATAAATGTTATGAGTAATGTGTGTGAAAACTTGATGTGCGTCGAATCAGGTACATTATATCATACTACATATCACCGTAGATTAGATTTCATTTCATTAATTCCACCAAGACAGGTAATATTCCATAGTAGTAATTCTGCTCGAGGGCAGGTCTTTCACTACAATCAACGCATTTTTCATGCTATACTTTGCATGTTTACTAGGGAATTATATGTGTGGTAGTTTCTCGTTGCTTTCCACACCGATGAAGGATGATGATGATGATGGACGGATGATTTTCGGGGACCGTTGGGCCCTAAGCTTACTGACATTTGTCTTACAGGCGAGGAAAAACCCCGAAAAAACCTCACCCATGAGCCTGTCTCGACTGGGAATCGAACCCGGGCCCGCTGTGTGACAAGGCAACACTCTACCTCGAGACCACAGGAACGATAGGTAATATAATGAACTAAAAATAAGGTTGCCATTTTTACTAATATACTCTGTTCTAGTAAGGAAAAAAAAACACGTAAATAAAACGAACAACTCGAAACCAGCTCATAGGGATAAGTTCACCATGAGCTAGCCCTATTTGAGAGTACGAAGTTCTCGCCCTTAAAGGAAGTTATGGGCTTGTCTATTGACTGTTATATATATATATATATATATATATATATATATAATATATATATATGTGTGTGTGTGTGTGTGTGTGTGTGTGTGTGGGTGTGTGTGTGTGTCTGTATGTGTCTGTTAACGATCTAGCGGTTGATTTTTTTCCAAAATCAAACTTGGTATATTGCATACTATTAAAAAGTAATGTTGAGTTCTATTTGTTTTCACTTCTTCTATATTCGCTGCAACTTCAATCGATTAATTTCATGGCTTTCTTAATTTATCCATATTTTCCTATTTCTACTTACACTGACTAGATTTTAATTTTCGTACTTCTTATATTCTTTGGCGGCTCCGTAGCGCAAACGGTTAGATGCTCGCCTCTCATCGCAGGGATCCCGATTTCGTGTCTCAATCACTCCATGTGGAACGTGGTGGACGGAACGGAGTTCGGGCAGATTTTTCTCGAGGTCGCCTAATAATATATCATCTATAAATATATTATTTAAAACTATGTGTAACATTTTTTCAAAAATATTGAGTCCGTTATTCAATAAAAATCAGGCGATTAGAAGAGGGGGAGTGTATTTGAAAGCCGAAGTTTAAAAATGACCAGTGACCCCCACGTTTGCTTTTTTGCAATACAATAAAAATGTAGGATTTAATTAACAAAATAAAGAAATATTACATAAACCAGCAATATCGGACTTGCTGATGAATATTCTTACAGTACTTTACGAAATTACGGACTTTTTTCTTGGAAATATGGTCTATCCATAGTAATTCTGCCCGAAGGCAGGTCCTTCACTGCAAACATAGCATTTTCATGCTATACTTGCAGCTTTACTAGGCAATTGTAGGTGTGGTAGCTTCCCGTTGCTTTCCACACCGGTGAAGGATGATGATGATGACTATTTAACTCATGCCCCAAATGGGACTCAATGGCCAATCACGTTTCAATGATTTCTGTTTTACAACCAATCAGAGTCGTGTTTCACGAAATATTTATCAGTGTTATAATTACCATATTAAAGAAAGCTCCTCCTTTTTAATATTCTGAACAGGTCTGACCATTATTTTGCAGTGACTGAGCCTGTAAGAAATACGGCTACCAGACTGTATATATAGTGCATGAATGTCAACACATGCCGCATGCGGGAGTTAATATAAAAACATTTGTAGCAATTTATTATACCACCAAAAAAAGAAACCACTGTTTGCACTTTCTTAAATTTATTTTTTCCCAGGTAATAATCCAGAAAAATATCATTGTCATATTTACATCATACGACATCAGAAATGAATTAATATACAATTTGATGTGTTTCATTTTTTCTCCACTAGAGAGCACTCTTACAATATTGCGTTCCTTTGGCAATAAATAGTATGATCTGGTTGCAGTGATAAACAAAAGAAGCAGATGAAGCGTGCCTATCGCTTCTAATTTGTTTTCAAACATCGCCGTTTACATTAAATATATAAATATTTTAAAATAACTATAGTTAAATAATGATTTTGAGTAAACAGCTTAATAGGCCTATTATTCGTTAAATAGTCCTAACAAATCACTCGTGGCATTACTTATGATAATGATTAAGGATGATGATGGCCATATGATTTCGGGGACCGTTTGGGCCTTAAAGTTTTCCTGACATTTGTCTTACAGGTGAGGAAAAACCCCGATAAAAACCTCACCCGGAAAAACTACCCCGACTGGGGATCGAACCCGGGCCCGCTGCGTGACAAGGCAGCACGCTACCTCGAGACCACAGCGGCGGACTGAAAGTATGATAAGTTACTGAAATATTTTGTGGATACAAAATTAACAGTGTGACATTTGCTTGATATTTGGGTTAGCCCGTGGTATTTAGGCTACCTTCAAAATGCCAGTCTGTTATTTTATTACCATAACGGTGACATTAAGTTTTAAAATTCTGCAAATCGTTGCAAACGATTTTCGTCAAACGCTTACTTACTTACTCACTGGCACTATCGAACCCATAGATTCATGGCCGCGCGGACATAAGCTCTCCATACATCCATATCCTGAGCCTATGCTTTCCAATCATTCCCTGTATAATCTACTTCCCTCAAATCATAGTTAATGTTGTTCTCCCACCTCATTCTTGGTCTACCAACTGGGCGTTTTCCTTATGGCTTTCCTACAAGAAGTTTCCATGCACGTCTTTCATTCCCCATATGCGCAACATGTCCTGCCCATCGCAGTCTATGAGACTTAACTGTTCTTATTATATCTGGCTTCCTATAAAGACCATGTAGTTCATTGTTATGTAGTCTTCTCCATTCACCTGTCTGTTCATCTCTCTTTGGTCCAAAAATTTTCCTAAGAACTTTATCCTCAAATACTCGTAATCTCCTTTCCTCCCTTAAAGTAAGAGTCCATGTTTCGCACCCATATAATATAACTGGTAGAATAATAGTTTTATATATTTTCAGCTTAACGTTTTTTGAAGGGAGTTGGGACATCAAGAGTCTCTGCAATGCATAATAGCACGCATTTCCAGAATTTAGCTTTTGTTTAATTTCTTTGTGCATCCCATTCCTATTTGTGATTATTGTTCCTAAGTATTTGAATTCAACCACTTCCTTAAAATTTCCCTCATTTGTCATTAGCTGTCCAATTCCATTATATACTGAATTTCTACGTGTGACCATATATTTAGTTTTACTGATATTTACCTGCAGTCCTATTTTCTTAGTGTTACTCAATAGTGTGTGCGTGTTGGCCTTCAGTATCGTCAAACGCTTACATATCTTATCCTATCACAACAAAATATAAAATCAAATGTTTTCTTTACTACATGATCTTTATGGGTAATTAAATGTAATAAGACCAGTTAAGTATCGTAGAATGCTATGGGCAGGACTTATAGCACGAATGGCGATTGAAAGAGGGACATAGAAATTTGTAGGAAGACCAGAGGGAAAGCGCAGTAGGAAGACCAGAAATAAGAAGAGAGGCCAGGCATAAGATGTGAGAATAACATTAATCATGATTCGAGGAAGGTGAATTAATCTGGAGATGATTGGAAAACAATAGCTCAGGTCAAGAATATATGGAGAGTCTATTTTTGCGCGGATGTGAATTTACGGGTTCGGTAGTGTCAGTGAATTAGTTAAAATATTTTCAAGTTTGAATTCTATATTACTAACAATAATATTGTAGAAAATTAAATAATACATAATTTTCTTGGCTAACAAATTATATTACGCTCTCAAAAACAGATTAAAATCACATTTGATGAATCAAAAACTTAATTGATCTTAATTAAGGCGTTTTGTCTGTACATTCTTACCTCTAATGGTTGTTTTTGACGAACATATGTTTCAACACTTCTTAGCCCCATCGTCAGCGATTACAGACTGAATTTTCTCTAGTTGTCTGCCCTGATTCTTGATTCCTGCTCTCTCTGCCTCTGAAATTCCCGGAGAAAGGAACCTCATTGGTAAATTCATTGGATCAGAGGCAGAGAGAGCAGGAATCAAGAATCAAGGCCGACAACTTGAGAAAATTCAGTCTGTAATAGCTGACGATGAGGCTCAGAAGTCTTGAAACATATGTTCGACAAAAATAACCATAAGACGTAAGAATGTACAGACAAAATGTCTTAATTATGAAACAAACCTCTTAATGTTACTTCCTATTTTATTTTAAAATTAATTGACCTTGTCTAAACCTCTATTAAGGTCTGTCCTTACACATGGTATTGTCCACAGACGAAGTGTATGAAAGCAGTAGGTATTACATACTCATCATGAAGGATTGTACTATAACCTTCATTTAGACGTTGAGTGGGCGTGTTAGTTCGGAGTCTGACGGACACATTTTCAAATTTTAATCATCACCCGTACCTCACAGTGAACTACGAAACATTTAAAATATAAAGTAAATAAACTGAACAAAAGAGAAAATTTAATTACCGTAAAACAGAAAAAAACATAAAACATAAAATTGAATACGCCTGAAATAAACTACAGATGTGTGTGACGATATGGACTCTTGTTATATTCCACCGCCACCGCCACCACCACCACCACCACCACCACCACCACCACCACCACCACCACCACCACCACCACCACCACCACCACCACCAATAATAATAATAATAATAATAATAATAATAATAATAATAATAATAATAATAATAATAATAGCCTATATAAGTCTACCGCTGTGGTCTCGAGGTAGCGTGGTGCTGCCTTGTCATGCAGTGGGCCCGGGTTCCATCCCCGGTCGGGGCAGTTTTTCTGGGTGAGGTTTTTATCGGAGTTTTTCCTCACCTGTAAGACAAATGTCAGGACAACTTTAAGGCCCAAACGGTCCCCGAAATCATATGGCCATCACAATCATCATCATTCATATTCATCTTATATTAAGCTTAGGATTAGGGGCTGTCCTTGCGCACCACTATCATCATCATCACCCATCATATCATCGGGGCAACGTAACCCCGCCTTCCAGGCGCCCCAACCTCAGAAGTGGGTTACAATTACGCCATTGCCAGGAGAGAATCGAGGAATGTCTAAAATGACAAAAACTTGGGACATTAAAAAAATGTATATAATAATAACAATAATACGGTTGAAAGCAAAATATTATAACAATATTAGCTTTGTATTGCTATGTATTGACAGTATAAAAATACATTTTAGCTTATGTGAAGACTGGAATATGTATCAGGATTAATTTAAAAACAAATTGATGGAATGAAATTGATGGCTAGCGGGATATTACACATATGAGTGTATGTGGTATTATTATTTAATCTACCGCAGCAAATTGTCAAGTAATGACGGTTGTAAAGCTACTAGTTGACCGCGTGCCAGCGGATGTAATTGCCTGTAAAACTCACGTACAATGTCTTACATGAGCTCGTGCCTCATCTCGTGCATTGATTTAATTAACCGCACACTTATATGGTATCGTGTTTCACTCCCCACAAATGAACGCACAGGATTAACCGTTTCTCTTCCCTTTGTATGTCGACATAATTCAGTAAAGTGATCCTATTATATGCTTAGCAGGTAATAGGATTTTTGGGGATTCTAGCCACCATGCTACTAATATGAATTTAAATGAAAAAACGAAAAAAAAAACACTTTTTTGCTGCATTATTTGAATAATTATATATATATATATATGTGTGTGTGTGTGTGTGTGTGTTGATTTTTCCAAAAAATAATCACAGAAATGTCTTAAAATTAAGTGATTAGTTAAGCTCAAACTAACCTATAATTACCATATTTACAATGTAAAATTCGTATTATTCATTTCACAAACAAAGTTGCCAACTTATCACAAAAACACGCTGATAAACAAGAAAACGTGATCACAAAAATCAACTTATGAATCACGCAAAAAAAAGTTAAGATTTAAATGAAACGCGCTAAAAATGATTTGTCCCGATCACATTGACTCAGTCGCAACAAATGTTTGTAGAATTTAATGTCTATAAACCAATCTAACATAATTAAATTACTCTAACCTATGAAATTAATAAATATAATGGGTAAAAAAACTGACATAAGCGCGGTAAAATACGGACATAAACGCTTCTTGAAATAAGTTGTTATTGACAGGGACTCGCAGTTATCGACTGAGCTGTTATGGTTTAACCTGTTGTTATCGACAGTGACGCACTGTTATCGATAGACCTGTTAAAATAATCTTCTTCTTCTTCTACTACAAGGTTTAGGCTATGCAGCCTGTTCCGGTGAAGTTAAAAGTGGAGTCCATCTTCTACGTGGTCGGCCAACATCTCTTGTTCCTCTGGGATTATACAGGAAGGTTCTTTTTGGTATTCTTTCGTTGTTCATTCTCATTAAGTGTTCTGTCCATTTCTTATTATTTTCGCTGGTTTTATCTTCAATTTTATATATATTTAATTCTTCTCGTATAGTTTCATTCCTTATTCTATCCGCTCTTGTGCATCCTTTCACATTACGTAAAAACAGCATTTCCGCAGTTTGTATCCTGCTTTTATCCCTTGATTTCATTATCCAATTTTCACTTTCATACAACAACAAAGGAACAGCCATTGTTTTATATAATGTAAGTTTCGTGTCTTTCCTTGTTTTCCGACCTAAGGTTCTTTTTATGGTTCCACAAATAGCCTGAAATTTATTTTAGGCCTACTTTATTTTCTATATCGTTATTTTCTCTATAAGTTATATCACATCCTAAATATTGGAAATGTGATACTTGTTCTATTATTTTGTTATCCAGTACAATTTTTGATCTAATTCCATATTTACCAATAAATGCCATTACTTTTGACTTATTTATTGATATTTTACAATTATATCTATTGGCTATTAATTTAAATTTATATGCTAACGTTTGGAGCTCATTATCAGATTCTGCTAAAAGTACAACATCGTCAGCGAATAATAAAGCATTTATTTTATCTTTATTATCAATTAATAATAATAATAATAATATAGGTATTAGAGTGGCAATGACAAGAAATAGTTATACTTCTTTTTTTGTCATATTTACGAGTAAAATGAATTAAAGATAATTAAAGGCCGTGGCCAAATACATTTAATCTATCTTTTTTTGAATAATTGTTGAATTAAAATTGACTATAACGGAAAGTTAGCAATGATGACGCAAGCAATCACTTGTCCTCCTATCATACTCTCAAAGTAGCCATGGTGGTGGCAGAGTGGGCTAGAACAGCAGGACTATTGCGACATTTATACAATTCTGAGGTTAGGGCACCTGGAAGGCAGGGTTACGCTGCCCCGATGGTATGAGGGATGATAGTGATGGTAATGATGCGCGCATGAGCTTAAATTTAATCTAATGATGCGAATATGATAATTGATAATCGTGACCAAATGGTGTTCGGGGACAGTTTGGGTCTTAAAGTTTCCTAAAATGTGTCTTATAGATGAGAAAAATCCCCGAAAAATACCTCACCCAGGAAACTTGTTCCGACATGGGATCGAACCCGGACCCGCTGCGTGAGAAGGCTGCACGCCACCTCGAGATAACAGCGATGGATTTTTTGTTGCCAATTCTTGTGCTCAATCTACTCTCCATCCAGTTTCCCTCCAGTGTAATAGAGTCGAACCTTCACATAGGTAGTTTCATGGCTATAATATAATTCTTGTAACTTGGACCACTAAAAGGGAAAATGATTTCACTTAACACATCCGTGAGGTAGTAGGAGGAAAAGGCTCCCATCTCTAGAAAATCGGCAAACTTTATCAGCCGCGTTGTCAGCCTTGCGTGACGGCCGCCTTTTTCCTCAGAACATAGTCTTATACTCATTTCCGTTAGAGGGCGAGACGACTTCAGTGCGATGGTACCGCCAAAAGGTGTAGGTCAGTTAAAAAAATTCCTGGACCCATCGGGACTCGACACACCGACAGCATAAATTACAAAGGTCTAAACAAGGAATTTCCTACATTGTCCTTATGATATAATGCTTGCTATTTTAGAGAATTCCGAAGGAAATTAACCATTGAAGGGGTTGTTCTCATGGAAAACATTTCAAAAATTAAACATTGTCATCAATGTTTTTTCCTGCCGATATATAGACACCGAAAATGATATTGACAATAAATAAGATAAATACATAAAAATAAATATCTATATATTATATCTATATAATATATATATATATCCATACATAGTTAATTCTGCCAGAGGGGCCGGTCTTTCACTGCAATCGTAGCATTTTCACGCTGTGCTTTACAGTTTTACTAGTGAATTGTAGGCGTGGTAGCTTCCCGTTGCTTTCCACACCGGTGAAGGATGATGATGAGATGATGATAAGGATGATGATGATGATGATGATGATCATATGATTTCCTGACATATGTCTTACAGGTGAGGAAAAATCCCGATAAAAACCTCACCCAGCCCCGACCGGGGATCGAACCCAGGCCCGCTGCGTGACAAGGCAGCACGCTACCTCGCGACCACAGCGGTGGACATATATATACATACATACATACATACCTACATACTACACCGCTGTGGTCTCGAGGTAGCGTGCTGCCTTGTCACATAGCGGGCCTGGGTTTGATTCCCGATCGGGACAAGCTTCCTGGATGAAGTTTTTTTTTTCGGGGTTTTTCCTCGCCTGTAAGCTTTGAGGCCCAAACGGTCCCTTATACTCGTACTCTAAGCAACCACAAGATAATACTATCTCTAGTAATAGAAAATATATCAATATGAACATTATCTGGCCATCATCGTCATCATCAACATCATCATTATAATCATCGCCCCCGGTGTGGAAAGCAACGGGATGCTATCACACCTATAATTCCCTAATAAAGCTGCAAAGCATGAAAATGCTATGATAGCAGTGAAGGACCTGCCCTAGGGCAAAACACTATAGAACACACACACACACATATATATATATATATATATGTGTGTGTTTACCTGTTAACGCTCTAGCGGCCGCAATCTTTGTTTTTTCTTAATCAAACTTGGGATATAGCAATCAGTTAAAAAAGTAAAGTTACCAGCATCGTTGGACCATTAGGATTAGTAGTTCAGCTGAAACAAAAATTTAAAAATCGTTCTAGCTTTTCCAATTTTGGATATTTTTTACAAAAAAATCTCAGTATACGCTATAGAATTAGAATGAGGAAGGTTTATTCGTATAATTTATTTTATTATTTAATATGTGGGGATTTTAATCTAACAACATTTTATCAAATTGATTCTCAAAAAATCAGCGAAATCCCACATTTACTACTGGGGGGGGTTACTTGAAATCCAAAATTAAGAAAATCGCTCTAGCAGGTGCCATGTTTGCTTTTCTAAATATGTTTAACACACAATTTAATATAACAATAGAAAGATAATGTATTTGATTAACCAGTGAAATTGGAGCATATGTTTAACTTGCTGAGGAATTTGGTTAGTTTATGCAATTCCTGCGTAACGACTACTATAAAATACCAGCCTATATGTTTCAGTTTATGATTGATTGTTCGTCAATAAGAAGAAAGTAAATAAAATGAATTGATTGAAATGTGAATGCGCTGTTTGATTGACTTATGTTTGCTTTATTCTGTTACCTTGAGTCGACAATTCATTGTGATGAAGAATTGAAAGCTGTACAGTACCATGATTGATCTGACAGTAGCTCTCAAGTTCCTCGATGGTCAATTCCACTCTAACTTATTTGTTCTGTGATATTGACTACCAATATCATGAAATTAGTTTGATGCCTAAACTAAGCTTATGTCAAAGAATCAACTTAACAAATTAAAAAAAAAAACAAAGTAAAAATCTGTCACATAAGATATAAACTATGCGAATTCCTCATCAAGTTGAATTTATGTTCCCGAATTAACTAGTTTACAGAATATATATTACTTTTATGTTCATCGTGTATGTGTATACATATAGGCCTATATACACAGGGTGTTAACAATTACGTTTCAGGGATGATAGAGGAGATAAAAACACTTTTTTATCTGACAAAACTTTGGCATATGCACCGTATTGCCGCAAATCATATTATGGGTACGAGGGTCACTAGATAAGTTTTGAGAGACGGCAGTATGGCGACAGGAATGCAATGAACTAATATACCATTTGAAAGCCCCACTCTCGAACGTCAAAACCATAGCAGGTAGAAACGATTCCTTTCAGTTGTCTCTGAGCAGCACCTTTGTGAAGTAGTCTGTGCGTGGTGAAATCTAACGTGTCCTATGGAGCTTGAGAGGGAGCATTTTCTTGCTATGATTTTATATGATTATAAGTGCGGTTTAAATGAGTCGCAAACACTTGAGCAACTCACATAAACATTTGGGGACCTTGCTCCTTCACGTGCAACAGTTTTCCGCTGATTTCCTGAATTTAATAGGGAAAGAACATCCCTTAAAGATGAAGGGAGAATTGGGAGGCCAAGAACAGTGGTGACAGAGGAAAACGTCTCTGATTAAGGAAGATCCACGACTGACCTATAAGGACATCGAGGGGGGCCTAGAGATTAGTTCGCCAAGTGATTCCACCACCCTGCACCAATACTTAAGAGTGAGGAAAATTTCTTCTCGATGGGTGTCACACCACTTGTCAGAAGGGCATAAACTCACTAGGGTGGAATAGTGTAGAGAAATGCTGGCGAGATTCAACAACGGGGACTCCGGCCGAGTGTCAGATATAGTAATAGGTGACGAAACTTGGATCTACCAGTATGACCGTGAAACAAAGCACCAATCATATGTGTGGGTCTTTCCAGATGAGCAACCTCCGACCAAAGTCAAAAGGCCTAGCATTGTGGGGAAGAAAATGGTGGCCACTTTCTTCTCAACAAGTGGTCATCTGGCTACAGTTGTGCTAGAGGATCAGAGGACAGTTACTGCTAAATGGTATACAGAAGTGTGTCTCCTCAAAATCTTCTCAAAGATCCAGGAGAAGCGGCCAAAGACTGGACTGCGGGGAATTCTGCTCCACCTCTTTGCACACAGCCAATGCAACAATTAGGTTTCTGGAAAAGACACGTGTGAAATTAATGTCTCATTGAGCGTACAGTCTGGACCGAGCCCCATGCGACTACTTCCTGTTCCCGAACGCGAAGAACTGCATGAGCGGACACCAATTTCCTAGCCCAGAAGATGCTGTTGGAGGAGCTTAGTGCAATGTCTTAGATCGAGTGGCGTGGCTGCTTCCAGAATTGGTTCCAGAGGATGCAACGGCGTATAGAATGTGCTGGAGAGTTGTTTGAAAAGATATGATAGGTATGGAAACTCTATCATGACCCATTGTTGCATATCTCAAAATTTCTCTAGTGACCTACGTAGATTGCTTGACTTCCGTCACAACACACACAGATTAAGTTCTGTTTGTGCTGCTGTGTCTGCAACAAGTTGAAAGGGTCATTACGGTGTCAACGAAGACTTGCTACAATAAGTACAGTAAGTTTGCGTTTACTATCCATTCTCGTGCCTCAGCATATTTGCAATATTGAAACGTGTTTACGTTTGTACTACATGGCAGTTTCTATTTGTTGTAGTGCACTGTACTCAGCTGATTCATCACAGATGACTGAGTACGCTCTAATCGAGCTAATGGACATGCATCTCCTGTATGGAGAGACACCTGGGAATTATGAAATGAGTTTGGTATAAAAAGAAAGAGAAACTCGAAGTATTTTTGTTTTCATTGTTGCAGTTAATTATCCTGTCGCATGTTGGACAATAATGGCATAAAACAAAATGGCGACTCCTCAGCAACGAGCATAAACTGTTTTCTGGTATGTAAAAAACCGTGTGTTTGTGAGTCCAGTACAAGATCTTCATTATTTACAAACCCGTTATCCTTGACACATTGCAGACAGAACGTGGCACGAAATCGAATACAGACTTGATATTGTTCGTGCTATTAATGTGTGTACATATATAGGTGTTTTAGTGTGTGGCAATGCAAATTCTTTGAGTTTCTGTTTCCTTTAATACCGGCCTCATTTCATAATTCCGCATACTTTGTTAGTTGGGATTAATTAAAACGTGGGAGGTTTGAATATGGGACACCCTGTATATATATATATATATATATATATATATATATATATTAGGTAGGATCGGCGAAGATGTGTAAAAATTTATATATATATATATATATATATATATATATATATATATAACTTATATATATATATTTTTTTTTTTCATGAGAACAACATCAGTAGCTTCATTACTTCGGAATTCACTAAATATTTCACTGAAATCCGAACACATTTAAATAACTGGCATGAAATAATAATAATGATAATAATAATAATAATAATAATGATAATGATAATGATGATGATAATAATAATACTAATGATGATGATAATAATAATACTAATGATAATGATAATAATAATAATAATAGTAATAATAATACTATAATAACATATAATACAATATCTAGGTTTCAATTTACCATATGTTAAAATTGAAAATATTAATGATAAAATAAGTAAATTTAATCTAATGTGTGATACTATTAAAATAATCATTAAAAATACAAGAAAATAAACAAAAATGAAATTTTATAAAGCAGTGGCTGTATTGATGTGGATGAGAATGTTGAACGATCACTAAAAGACAAGAACAAGCAATGGAAGCAATTGAGATGAGATTTTTAAGAAATATAGCAGGATATATTCTGCTGGATAAGAAACGAAATGAAGATATAAGAAAGGAACTAAACATTTTTAAACTTACAAATTGAATAGTTAAATATAGGAACGCCTGGAAAGAACATGTTGGTAGAATTCCAGAAGAAACATTTCCAAAATTATTGCTGAATTATAAACTACACGGAAGGAGAAGTGTTGGACGCCCACACAGAAGATAGTCTGAACAATTCTAACAATTCTAGCTTTCATGAAACCCGAAAGAGCCAACGAATTAATCATTGGATGATGAAGAAGAGAAGAATAACAATTATAGCTACAAAGATACTTCCGAAATAATTTACCCGAAATATTGATTCTCAGCCCTTCGTCCTAGTATTGAAAGGATGAAGGAGAAAATAGTGTCTTGTCAATTTAAGAGTTAACAAAAGAAATAAGCATTCCGTAAAGCAGCAAAATTAGACCATAAATTTGGCTTACTAAGAAAATAGCTTAGTTTAATAACCTACTGCGTGACGGACTTATTTGTGTACTGATCGTATAAAAACATTACGGAGAGGCAGCTGTTAACGTTTTCCTTGTCTAAAAGCGCTTTTAAGTTCGCATTAATATTTAATGTGTGTCATAAATACATCTTAACCTCCCATGTTACATTAAGTTCTCTACAACAGATGCTTCCAGGTGTTTAACTAAAAATTATAAGCTTTCTCCATGAGCGTTGAAGCACCAAATTTTCCGTTGATTAGGTGTAAACAGATTGCTTTCTTTAATCATAGAATCCTGACACTGTTAAGTTCATAAAGACATATTAGGATGGCAGAAGACGATCCTAATAAAAATTCTCTCTTTTATGACAACAGTTTGATTTTAGACGAAAAAGAATGCGCTGGAAACTAATCAACTACCTTCTGCTAAGGATGGGACTAGTCCCGAAAGGCCTACATTATTTTATTCATTTTAACGTTGAGGAGACTGAAATAAGATATAATTTTATAATTTTATATTTTATGGGGTAATGAAATTACATTGTACGTTGTATTGATACGATTGTCATTCTTCTTCTTCAACAGATTCCATTACTTCTATTAGAATGTTCTGGCCTTCTCAACTGTTTTTTTATTCTGTAGGCCTACTGTTTTTGTGTGAGAGATATCTAGTTTTTGATTTCCACTTGTCTTAAGTCTTTTATCACATAATGTTTCCATCTGTGCTTTGGAATTCCTTTAGGTCTTACTTCTTCGGGTATCCAATCTAAAATTTATTTAGGTAGTTTTCCTTTTGGCGTCCTCAAAAGTATGACCAAGCCAGCATATTCTTTCGTGATTTTATAAAACTCGTGATATTTTTTTCAATATTTAGGTGATATTGTTCTTTGTTTCTTCTCATTCTTCACATTCCATTCTCTTGGCACAGTCTTGAGATTTATTTTAATGTTTTCCTTTAGAATATTAGTTAAGATTATTACTGCACAAGCAATTCCGATCTTATCATCAATTCTACAACACATTTAGAATCCAGCCTGACACAACCTGATGAGGTGAACTTGGATAAGATGTCTACTATACTGGTTTCGGCCTTAGTTTATGTTGTAATGTAAATAGAAGCATGATTTCATTGGCCACATGAACCTAATGACATCGTTGTCCAGCGGCGTAGATGAAAACATAGTTCCCTGATCAATCTCCATTTTATATAACTGCTATATATGAACTAAGTTATCGAAAAATAATAATAAAGTAATAAAACACAATATAACATGAAAAAATGACAATGACGAACAGGAAGTATAAATTTACGTAAATTTTAATATAGCACTATTTCGCGCATGTCAGTTGACGAAGAGGGAAATTCAGTTATTTCAACATGGCCGGCCCATGTTGAATACGTTAAACATCGTGCACTCCACCAATAACAGATGCCTGCGGAAGGAAACCTTTTGTGACTTTGTTTACAGTACAACATAAACTAAGGGCGAAACCTGTATATCTCTTATTACAAAGATAAATACCACCTGATCACCATCTCCTTTCAAGATTTACATTCAAGCATCCAAAAAGCGACTTTTTTAGTGCCCCCTTTTTTTCAGCTCCGATCCTACAGAATGTAGAGTAATGCGTTATATACGTTAAATGTCACAGAAAATTCTCTAAATTATGGAAGAAAATTCAAATCAATCAAGTAGTTTTTTGAGTTCATGAAGGACAGACAGACTCAAATATACTCACACTTATTGTTTATACAAAGGCAGTTACATTGCAACAAAATTATTCTAGGATAGTTACATCCTACAATATTTTTCTTAAATTCCGGGTTTCAGTTAAAACTCCAGTTCTAATGGTTGGTCACACACTCAAATCCGAGGAATGTAACGACCATTATCGGCGAGTAGTTATTCTCTTGTCATCAAACTTTTAAGTTCCCCGGAATGAACGTGTGCGAATTTTATTTGTGGGGGGGATATTGAAATAAAAAAAATTAACCTAATAATCCACATAATGTGGACGAATTAAAGATTGCAATTACACAAAAAATCCACGGAAAACACAAAGAGTGCTCCAGAAAGTGTTCCTGGAATTTATTAACTGACGTCAGAAATGCATATATCAGGAGGAATAACATTTTCTTAATAACATGAGTAAAATGTTTTGTTTTATTTCAGTTTATTATATTACTTATTTCAGTGAATTATTGTGTTTATATTTTAATCTACTTCTTTTCCGCAAAATCGTTCAACGATTCTCGGCGAACGGCTATTTCCTGCCCGATGGCGGACGGATACCGAGTACCAGAATGTTAGGTAGCGCCTTCTTTGGAACACTCTGCATATATATATATATTATATATATATATATATATATATATATAAGGTGAATATACTCTTCATTAACACAAAAACGCTAATGTGAGGTAATTAGAATCGGAGGTATACATTTTTTTATTAGAGTTACTTTTTACTCTTCACTGCCGCGTCCCCTTAATATAAGTTGTGATGCGCATTACAATAGAAATTAGCAAATTGTGGCAATTAGACATGCACCACTACGGCTCAGGTATTACCTCTGCACTGCAGATCTTCTCCATCTAAATATCCTTAGTTCGTATTTTAATTATTCAACAGGTTTTAAATGTATACAACATCTTTCTGAATCCAATATTCAGTTTTGATTATTTTCCTCCATTCATCTCTATTCTTCCAGTCACCATCCTGCAGTCCCCTGTTCTTCATCAAATTCACAATTCTCTCTATCCATGTCATCTTAGGTCTCCGTATTATTTTCCTCCGATTTGGAATCCACTGCAAATTCCTAACTGACAATATCTTCTTTCATACTCCTCACATGCCCAACCCATTGTAATTGTTTATTCCTCACAAACTTTATATTTGTTTCGTTAAAGTTAATTTGTCGGCCGCGGTGGACTAGTGGTTATGCTCCTTGCCTCTGGTCCCAAGGGTCGCGGGTTCAAACCCGGCCGGGGTCGATGAATTTTTTAGGACGGAAAAATCCAAGGAGCAAGTCCTCCGGGAGGGACTTTAAGCCGTGGGACCCGAGTCTGAAGATTTTCAGGCTCGTAAAAAATCCTTAAGCCTGATTGAAAGGCCTCTAAGCAAACTTTACCGAATTTTCCCGTCCTAGTACTACCTTGGTTTCCTAGATGTCAGTATGAGGCGGAACGCTGACCACGTACCACTCAAAATGACATCTATACGAAAACAAGTGTAACTAAATTAGTATGGTTCAAATTCTTCCCTGCAGGGGGAGAGCGCCTAAATCTCTGTAAAGGGAAACATAGGTTTACAATACAATACAATAAAGTTAATTTTTCTCGGATAATACTACCTAATTTAGAACATCGTGCAGGCCTTCTTAAAAACTTAATTTCTGTTGATTACAAGTTGACTTTATGTTTGGAGGATTTAATAAAGTAGTCTGCTAATAGAGTGAAACATGTTGCGTTATGGAATCAACGAAGAAGAAAATCTTGACACTGGCAATAGACCATTTGAGAAGAAGTTCGACATTATTGAAAATGGACAAAATTCCATATAAATAAATGAGAATTGGGATGGATGGAAAGGAAACGTTCATAAAATGAACTAACAAAAATAATTAAGATGATTTTGGGTGTAAAATGAGAATGAGGGATGACAGATTGCTGGATATCTTCAATTGGCAGCATCCTGGGAGGACAGGAGAGGAAGATCAAGATCTAAATGGAAATAAGATATACTGAGAGGGATGAGAACCAGAGAACTGAATTGAATAGAAATAGTTGATGCAGTTTAGGAGTGGGGAAAACGGCCGCAGCCGTAGGAACCCCTATATATAGGCCCTAATACTACGGATCTTGTCAAGACTACTTGACTCTATGATACACCTAAATTAGATACACGATCCCATCAGCAAGTTGTCCTTAATATCCCTCTTCATCACGCTACCTATTACTCGAAATATTTTACAGTTTCCCTTTCTAGAACACGGAATTCTCTTCCACCCTATATCAGAGACTGCCAAACTTAACCATCTCTCAGAAACAAATGGAAAATAAAATTAACAGAAACACACCCTATATCAGAGACTGCCAAACTTAACCATCTCTCAGAAACAAATGGAAAATAAAATTATTAACAGAAACATCTCACTAATATTAACAATTAATTATTTATTTTTTTCATTATTTAATGAAAATAGTATTAAGATTTATCAATATGTTTGCTTAATGTCATATATACAGGGTGTTTCAAATTAGACCGACAAAGTTTGGGACTAGATAGATAGCCTTCGTTGAAACATATTTTGTTAAGGAACCTATGGCATGCGAGGCTTCGTTTCAGTGCTAGAGGGGTCTTACAGGAAGGGATTGAAGGAAACGTACATACACTCCTTTCAGTCCAAGAGGGGTTGTCGTTACTACTATCGCTTGGTTTGTTTACTTCCGGAGTTCAGTAGCTTTCGGTATCAATTACAGCAAGTTTGTTTACATCCATTGGTACGATCTGTTGTTATCTGTAGTCTGAACAAGGAATGGTGGATAAACCTCATTCAGTACTACTGTACTTACTGTAATGTACAGTTCAATGTGTCTTAGCTTGTATCTCTGAATATCAGACGCAGCATGTGGTTTCAACATAACGGGGCACCACCTCACTTTGGGAATGAAGTCGTGGCCATCTGACAGCTACATTTGGCGCTCGTTGGATAGGTAGGGGAGGGCCCACTGCCTGGCCGGCACGCTTGCCTGAGCTGACCTGCTTACATTTCTTTTTGTGGGCCTGCATGAAGGCAGTGGTTTATGAAACCGATATTGACTCTGGATAAGATCTTGTAGCACGCATTGTCAGCGCAGCAGCTGAAATAAGGGAAACTTTTGGCATCTTTGGAAGGGAACGACAACGACAAAGTATCGTTTTGCATCTGCTTTTCTATTAAGTATTTAGATTAACATACAGAATTATGTGACACAGAATGACTATGTTATTTGCACGCACCTACTTCCTTTCATCCCTTCCTCTAAGACCCTTCTTGCACTGAAATGTAGCGTCACATCCAATATTATACCACCAAGTCAACTCTGCACGGACGGAGGGGAAGAGTTTTAGCGCTAGTGTCGCCGAACTACTGAATATATGGAAGGGATGCAGGAGAAGACTGTACATCCGATCGCGTACTGAATGGTTCAATTTTAAATGTGGGCGGAGAATCCCTGAACACGTGTGAAATATCTTAACATGGTTGTCAAATTAGTTATTTAAGAACGGAACACTCAAGCGATCGGATCATTTAAAATCACAATATTTGTCGTCTCTCCGTTACCAGCCTCACAATAAATCACAAGTGGCAACATGTAATTAGATGGGACAGCCCATTTCTACACGTAACCCCAATAGTAATAGAGTTATCAAATTAGTCATTTTGCCAATGTCCGCGTAGAAGGACGGACCATTAAAATCCATAGTACAGGGGTTTTCATTTATAGCCTAACCGCGCACAGGCAAAACGCCGCGTACCCGTTAGATTATAAATGAAGAACCCTGTATTTGTCAGCTCTCCACCTGCCAGACAAAGAGCATGTACAAAGGACAGGAAGTGGCAACATAGTGCGGAAGAGAAAGAGAAAGACAGCATTCTAGTTAACATATTTTCCGCATGCGCAGATTATTTGGTGGATTAATAGGTTCCTTAACAAAATATGCTTCAATGAAGGTTAACTATCTGTTCCCAAAGTTTGTCTGTCTAATTTAGAAACACTCTGTATATATATATATATATATATATATAACATTTATTCTTTTCTTTTCATGTAGAGTAGATTCGGGCTGTTATTCCTCTGTGTATACATTCTTTTATTAGTTTTAATTGTCTTCAATTTTATTGTATTATTGGACATTGTTTTCGTTATTGTTAGTTTGACCATATAATTAATTGTTTACTATGTAATATTATTGTATTTTTTTGTATTTAAATGTAACATATGTTTGTCCTGATGAGTGGAAGAGAAGGCCACGTTACCTTAACTCCACGAGGCTAAATAATTAAATATATAAATAAATACAGTTGATATGTAGTTCCATTATATTCCCATTTGTTTTCCAAAATCTGTTTTATACTAAAACTCTGATCTATTTTGGACCTATTTGCTCTTTTTTTTATTTAGGAATATTCCACAATACAGTGGTTCTCCTTCAACCCAAAGTGATTTGTCGCCTGAGGTTCCTGTGTAAAGCATCTTCTTCCCTCAAATCTCTAGCTTCCATACACCTCTTCACACCATCCATCCATCGTTCTCTAGGCCTGCCTCTTCCACTTATTCCATTAGCTTTTCAATCAAGGATCTTCTTTGTTATTCTCTCTTCTTCCATTATTATGAGGTGTCCATACCAGTTCAAATGTTTTCCTTCTATTTTTCCTAATATATATATTTTTTCAACTTGCATAATTTCCCTTATTGTGCTGTTTCTGAGCTTATCTCTTCTTGAAATTCTTGTGGATCGCTTCCAAAAATCCATTTCTACTTCTAACAGCTTGTTGGCTTGTTTTCTACTTACTGTCCAGGTTTCGGACCCATATAATAAAATGCTTTGTAACAGTACTTGAAATATTGCCTATTTTCTCTTTATTCCCTGCATATTTGAGGCCATGCTCTAGTAATAGAGTGAATAGAGGAGGTAGTACATCTACTTGCTTTAACCCATTGTTTGTTTCAAAAGTATCTGAAAACTGTTGTTGAAATGGGTCAGAAAATAGTTTTGTTACGAACTTGGGTCGCTTTTGCACTCAAGTGATGGTAAATTGCGATTTAATAGTGTCTGGCGAGGTTCAACTGTTGTTACATTCTAATTTCACAAGCAATGTTCAATAACATAAATTGCTCCGTGCCTGTTCCACAACTCATAGAGCAGCTGTGTGCAGCATGTAATCTAAACGTGATGTTGCAGGCGTTACCTACCTCCTATTCACAATGTAATTGTACAGGAGGTTTACCAAACATTCACAGCGTCCATTACTGATTACAGCACAACGAATAGGGGATGAACACATGTCCACAAATCATTACCTTGTGTTTGACATTGTCGAATTCCAAATAACGAGTGGTTATTGATTTCTTCAAGTACAGCTGCTTTTCCTCTCGAGGTTGTATTCTATGATTGTAATTGAAATGAAGTCAATAATAATAATAATAATAATAATAATAATAATAATAATAATAATAATAATAATAATAATAATAATAATAATAATAATAATAATAATAAAATAATAATAATAATAATAATAATAATAATAATAATAATAATAATAATAATAATAATAATAATAATAATAGTAATAATGATAATGATGATGATAATATTAATGATGATAATGATAATAATAATAATGATAATGATAATAATAATAATGATAATAATAATGTTAATAATAATGATAATGATGGTAATGATGATGATGATAATTATAATAATAATGATGATAATGATAATAATTATAATAATAATAATAATAATAATAATTGTGATGAAAACGATAATGCTAATGCTAATAAATAATAAGGGAGCGGATTCGTATGACATGCCATATTTTTTTTAAATCTGCATTTTTAGTTTCGAGTAAGTAAATAACCTGTAAGCCTATATAGGTCTCCAGAGGAAAATTTGTTTTTTTTATTGTGCCTTAAAAATTAATATTTCTCATTTTTTTTAGTTATTTTGTTCATGTTTGTCTAATTTCTTTAATAAACCCATACTTCAGTTAGCCTATTTTTCCTGAATTTTTATAAATTGTCAGCCAAGATTAAATAACGACATAATGTATGTAAGTCGCAAGTTGCATGGTCACTTGTTTGAAGGTAGCTATGTTTGTGGAAATTCATTGAAATACTGGACGTTAAAACCATCGCTTTCATTATATGGTGAAAAGTTGGATAATCTTGGTCTTTTTTTTTTAATTTGTGGGTATATTTAAACATTTTTATCACAATTGAATGCATATAATTATACACATGGTCTTTGTATGTATGAGTATAGATGTGTGTCATTTTACGTATAGTAGTCGTAGAGTTATATATAATCAATATTTTTGTACCTTTTTTTATGTATGAGTGTATGTGTGAATACTGTAGCCACATGCAGTGTATGGTTATGTATTGAATATATATAACCAATTAATTTGATGTTTACTTGATGAAAATCCATGATATTTAATTACTAAATAAAATTATCAGTTTTATACGATTTTCATAATATTTATTTTGTATGAATAAAATAAATATTTAAGAAAATCATTTAGAACTTTGATAGTTTTATTTAGTAAGTGAATATATATATATATATATATATATATTTCTCTATTCGTGGAATAGGAATATGCACGCACGGCCAAATAGGTCTGTGTGAAATGTCACTGAAAATGTACATATTTCCTTTTTTTTTAAATCGAAAAATTACATTAAATTTTCACTATTTTAGGTCATAGAAATCGGCCCTTTAATGATGATGATGATGATGATGATAATAATAATAATAATAATAATAATAATAATAGTAATAATTATCATCATAATAATAAGACTAGGTTAATGGGCTGTGTTCATGAAGTCACGGGTTCGATTTCCGGTCGCTCATGGCGTGGAATTTAGGTTTAATGTCTCTCCTGGTGCTTCATTATCATAAGTAGTGCCACGAGTGATTTCCAATTTATCTAGAAAATTTGGAAATCAAGTGTGGCAATTGTTAGGACTATTTAACGAATAAAATTAAGTTGTTTACTCACAAATCATTATTCAAATATAGTTATTTTAAAATATTTATATATTTAATGTAAACGGCGATGTTTAAAAACAAATGAGAAACCTTATGTTTCATTTGTTGATGACTGCAACCAGATCATATTTATTGCCAAATAGAATCGCAATATAGTAAGAATGCACCCTAGTGGAGAAAAAACGAAACACATCATTACAGGTTATTAATTAATTTCTGTTGTCCTATGATGAAAATATGTCAATTGTATTTTTCTGAAACGTTAATTCCTGGGAAATAATACGTTTAAGAAAGTGCAAACAGTGTTTTTTTTATGGTATAATCAATTGCTACTATTGTTTTTCTATTATATCTCGCAAGCAGAATTTGGTTACATTCGTGCACTATTTATACAATGTGGGAGCCCCTTGATAATATGAAAGCGATAAAATTAAAGTGATAAAATCGAGGTGAAAAGGACTGTAATTGGTTGTAAATCAAAATTCATTGAAATGTGATTGGTCATTGAGTGCCATTTAGAGCATGAGTTAAATAGTCCTACAAAACTCCGTTAACATTGTTATTACCGAACTGCCTTTTTGAATAATAATAATAATAATAATAATAATAATAATAATAATAATAATAATAATAATAATAATAATAATAATAATAATAATAATAATAATAATAATAATAATAATAGTAATAGTAATAGTAATAGTAATAGTAATAATAATAATAATAATAATAATAATAATAATAATAATAATGATAATAATAATGATAATAATAATAATATAATTCGTAGTGATAATTTAAGGAATATAAAATGTGAATAGCTTGTCTTGTAAAATGGTAAAATTAGTTTTTAAAGTAGAACTCTGCGTGTTTTATTGTAGGTGCAATAACTTTGTGAGCAAGTTTACAGCTGACAATAAACACAAGCGCCTGTAAACCTGCTTCACACATTACACTGTAATGTTAAATCTGGAACTTTAAAATCAACATCTTTACGTGAGTGCAACCACTATAGCTACATTCCTTCGGAATTCTATATATTAAAAAAAGTAAGTCGTCTGGTGGAGAAGTCTGCAGGTACTTGGCATATAAGTAATAGTAAATATTAATAAAATTCATGATTTATTAGATTCAATTAACACTGTAGAGACTTCAATTGGACGGCGTTATGCATAAACCGGCTATGTGCCGTTATCTAAGTTTCGAGAAAAATACGTTTAAAGTTTAAGTCAATCTTCACTACTTATTGTAGCACCAAACTAACAATACTGGATATTGCACGTTATTTTCCTTGATTGACAGTTACGCATCAACAATATAAGTGCGGGAACATTGAAGAAGTTATTCTTTTCCCATGTTGTGGCGATGTTTTGAAGCAGCTAACTCTCTTCATGCCCGATGTTGTAGTACCATTTTGAAGGATTGGTGTCCCAAGAAAGAATTACTGGTTCAGGTTGGGTTTGATTTTCGGTAGAGCTGGATTCTCTTCTCAAGGTCGGAAGTTGGTACACTGGATAGGAAAACACTTCACAATCATAAGAAAGATGTTTCTTATAGAAATAATTACAAATTTATTCACTTTGTAGGTTCTCAGCAGATTAAGTAAATTTAAGTGGTATTATTCTTAACTATCAATTATAATAAATTATTTTCTTTTCTTGAATCAACTATTCTTCTTGTATTAAATATCAAATTTTATCCGGAGAACTCTTATTGCTTCTATGTTTGTTGAAAGTTGTATGCAGAATAACTAGTGTAATTCTTTTATAATTTTACAGAACATTATTACATTACATGATAGTAATTTTAAATTCTATTGGTTAATACTTCATTAAAAACAAGGTTTAAATTTGATTTGTTAAATCAAAAAAAAAGTTAATTGTTTTAACATCCAATCAGAGTTTAGTTTACTTTCATTTAAAAAATATGAAGTTAAGCAATTGTTCTTATTACAGTTATAATAGAAAGCTTTATAATTCTGACAACAATGAATTAAAACAATTTTAAAAGCATTATTTAGAAAGACTGTTATGTAATACAATTTCTTTAATTGTTAGTGAGACATTTTTATTCAACAATAAACAACAATGAAATATTTAGATGTTTTTCTTTATTTAAGTTATATTTAAATATTAAAAGAATTTTAAAGTATAAAATTATTAACTTTAACTTCCATATTTATTATGATATTAAAATCCTGCTATAACATTTAAGGCTTAGCTGCATGATGTAAAATATATATTAGCATTTATAAAGATCTGCTTTCATATTCGTCTTCTTCTTCTTCACTTCCTGGTTTAGGCAAGAGTTGTCTGTTCCGTCTTCACTAATAGATCTAAGACCATCTCTTCCGAGGACGTCCGACATCTCTTCTTCCTCTTGGAAAATAATGGAAGATTTTATTTGGTAATCTACTTTCTTCCATTCTTTCTACATGTTCTTTCCACTGTATCTTGTTGTTAAATATATTTTCTTTTATGGAGTATATCTGCTGTTCTTCACGGATATCCTCATTTCTTATCTGGTCCATTCTAGTGTAGCCCTTTACTCTTCTTACAAATTTCATTTCGGCTGCTTGGATTTTACTTGCTTTCATATTCGTTTGTTACATAATAAAGAATCTCTGATAGGATTGATGGCATTTGAATTTTTCTTTTATAATGAGGCTGTATTTAAAGATTTGGCGTTAAAAGTGTGCATACACTTACTTCATGAACAAGTGCAATAGACGACATCAAAATATTAGTTCTTAAATGTCGCTTAGCCGGTTGATACATAACATCATCCAATTATGCAGAAGGAAGATCAAGTTACGCTAAACATGTTATTCAGGCAGAAGATGGTATGTTAGATATTGCCAACTCTCTCACAACACTACGTAAGGAGAGGAACCCAACAAAAATAAATGCACTGGAAGGAATTGAAATTTAAAAGAAACAAACAACAACCCTGTTTTTAAGTAAGAACACACCCAGTACAGTCAATCCTCTGTACCAAATCATCACTAGTGTACCAGTATTGTCTTCATGATCAGCAGATACAGATCTATCTCCTCTTCCTTCTGCTGATGATAGGACTAGTCCCGAAAGGCCTACAGATAATAATTTACAGAGTTGAGGAGACGGATCTATTAAGTAACAATTTTATAATTTAATATTATAATTTTAGTTTTGTAAGTAAATAGTGCAGTGGCAATATCGTAACAAGTGAGGTTAACCCGAGGTGCGATTTTTGCTAGTTGAAAACTTTAACCAGTCGGCCGCGGTGGACTAGTGGTTATGCTCCTTGCCTCTGGTCCCGAGGGTCGCGGGTTCAAACCCGGCCGGGGTAGATGGATTTTTTTAGGATGTAAAAATCCAAGGAGTAAGTCCTCCGGGAGGGAATTTAAGCCGTGGGTTCCGATTCTGAAGATTTTCAGGCTCGTAAAAGATCCTTAAGCCGGAATGAAAAGGCCTCTAAGCAAAATTTACTGAATTTTCCCGTCCTAGTACTACCTTGGTTTCCTAGATGTCAGTATGAGGCGGAACGCTGACTACGGACCACTCAAATGACATCTATACGAAAACAAGTGTAACTAAATTAGTATGGTTCTAATTCTTACCTGTAGGGCGAGAGCGCCTAAATCTCTGTTAAGGGAAACATGGGCTTACAAGATACAAGAAGTAAATAGTAACCGTGCCTATTTTCTTTCCATCATAGACATACATTAAATAAATAATGTTTAGTGATTAAATAAATGAAACTTATGAAAATCGTACAAAATTTTAACAGTTTTATTTAATCACTACACATAATGGATTTTCATCAAGTAAACACCAAGTAAATTGATTACTTAAATAAGTCTAAAATATCAATATTAATAAACTTGACAGCAAAACTGCGTAGAGATGTTAGTCACAATATTAAAATTATATTATTAAATTATAAAACGATGCGCCTTGAAGATGTGTCTCCTCAAGTTCTTAGACTATTAAAGACTGTAGGCCTTTCGGGACTAGTCCCATCATCAGCAGTAGGAACCAGATCTATTGTCATTGATCCTCGATGGAGTACTGATGAAGTCTACAGTATATACACTTACCACACTTATCTATAGTCAACAGATTAGAAGAATGAAAGTGCGGGATAAGGAAAAGTTACAGGTGAACTTAAAGTGATCACACTACAGGTGTTAGGGGCTCCTTGAGGTAGTAGGAGATTGAATTTCCCACCGTTTTCTAGACATTCGGTACGTAATGAGTGCCTGGCTGTCAGCTTTTCGTGACGGGTCTCTTTATCCCCAGAACATAGTCTGGTACACATTTACATCCTCTTATTCTATTTCTTTCACAGTAGTCTCTGCCCGCACCTGGAATATCCTTCCTCAAGATATCAGGGGTTGCCGCACACTTGGCACTTTTAAGTCACGCTTATACAAATAGCCTGCATGTTGTTAAATAATTATTTTTTCTCGACAACTAAATATATTCTGTCATTAGCCCTTAAATTCATAATTTGGATACATCAGTTGGTTCAATTAATTTAATATATTAAATAAATCAGAAGAAAACGAACAAAAATAATCCAATTAAATATGTGTCTAATTATACAATATAGCTAATAATAACAGTTACACAAGATTCCATCTAGACTTAAAAGTGCTGGGGATACAAGCATCACAGTATCAAACATGTCCACTAATTCAGGAAGAGTCGCGTGTCATGCATCTGTATGATTTGTTTCGGAATTATTCTATTGAAGATTGTCCACCAGAAACTATTACCATTTTTAATTTATCATAAGTAATGCCACGAGTGATTTCCAAATTATCGAGAAATTCACGACTCATGAAGCTTTTCCTTATAGCTATCAGGGGCACGCCATACCATAGTTTGTTAATGCAATACGCTACAAACTGGAAGGTCGAAGTTTGAGTCCCAATGGGGGTCAGTATTTATAAACTTATCTAAATCCTCTGACGGCGCCTTGGTCCTGCACTCGAGTCAACCTCTAATGTAATAATAATAGCAGCTTTATTTTACCTGGCAGAATTAAGACCTTAAGGTCCTGTCTACCACTCAACAAGGTTAAAAAATACAAAAATCATTCTTACATCTAAATTACAATAAACATATACAAAAATGATAGTCTACAATATAATTAATATTAACAAAATATTTTGATTCAATCTAGATTTAACTATTGAAATATAAAATGTCCAATATAAAAATGTAGGATAAAAAAATTATTAACCCTTAAATTGGCAAAACACAAATGTCTTCTGTTAGTTATTTGAATGTGGCGGACCGCAGTGAAAATGGAATCTAGAGAATTTGGAAATCAGGAGTGGCATTTGTTAGGACTATTTAACGAATAAACTTAGCTGTTTACTCACAAATAATTATTTAACTATAGTTATTTAAGAATATTTACATATTTAATGTAAACGGCGATGTTTGAAAACAAATTAAAAACGATTGGTACGCTTCATTTGCTTCTTTTGTTCATCACTACAACAAGATCATATTATTTATTGCCAAAGGATCACAATATTGTAATTATGCACCCTAGTGGAGAAATTTATAACCAACATTATAGGTATTAATTAATTCCTGATGTTCTATGATGTAAATATGTCAATTATATTTTTCTGCAACGTCATTTCCTGGAAAATAGTTCGTTTAAGAAAGTGCAAACAGTGGTTTCTTTTTTGTTGTGATATAATCAATTGCTACAAATGTTTTTATATTATCTTCCGCATGCGCTATCTGCTGACATTCATGCACTATATATACACTCAGGTAGCCGTATTTCTTAGAGGGTCAGTTACTGCAAAATAATGCTATGACATATTCAGAATGTTAAAAAGGAGGAGCTTTCTTTAATATGATAAACTTCGGTTGATAAATTCGAGGCGAAACACGACTGTGATTGGTTGTAAATAAAAAATCATCCATATGTGGTTGGTCATTGACTCCCATTTGGGGCATGAGTTAAATAGTCGTCATTAATAATACAGGTTTCTACATTGAGTTCCAATTTTGCTGTCTCACAATTTTCTTACTGTCCCAATAATTTGCATATTTCTCTTCGCGCCCGATCCTTTCTAACGATTCCCAACACGTCATTCTCCCACAACTCCATCTGATAAATCTCGCCGTCAGCAGCTGAAACCTGACTTGTTCTCTCTCTTCACATAATGGTATAACATGCTATCAATTTCCCCCTCATTGCCGTTTTCGCTTGTTAAATTATGGGCCATCCACCCTCCCAAGTGGAATCATACAATAACACTAATATCATCCCCACCCAAAGAGTCAACGTAGTGTCTCTCCGCGGGTATAAGCACTTAATAATTGCTATCCTGAGCTAATGATTTTCAATCATTCCCTCCCCAAAGCATGGTTAATTTTATTCTCCCATCTCGTTCTTGGCCTACTCGCTGGGCGATTTCCCTGTGGTATTTCCATATACTTCTTTAATTTCCTGTGTGTACCACACGACCTGCTCATCCAGTCTACAAACTTAACTCTTCTAGTTACATCCGATTTTCCATGATGATAACATAGCTCACCGTTATCTAGTATTTTCCATTCACTGTGTGCTTATCTCTCTTTGATTCAAACATTTTCTTAGCATTTTATTTACGAATATTCGTAATTTTTTCTCCTCCCTTAAAAAAGGCATATTTTACATCCATATAATTAAAAAAAAACAGTTTTATATATTTTTAATCCAAAGTATTTTTCGGAGAACTTGGAATAAAAATAGTCATAAGTAATGTCACGAGTGAATTTATCTAGAGAATTTGGAAATCAAGAGTGGCATTTGTTAGGACTATTTAACCAATAAGTTAAGCTGTTTACTCAAAAATCATTATTTAAATATAGTTATTTTAATACCTATTTACATATTTAATGTAAACGGCTATGTTTGAAAATAAATCTGAAATGTGTGGTTATGTTTCATTTGTTTATCAACTGTAACTTGATCATATTATTTATTGTCAAATATGATCGCAATATTGTAAGAATGGACCCTAGTGGAGAAAAAACAAAACACATCAAACTGTATATTATAACCAACATTATAGGTTTTAATTTATTATTTTAGTATACAACTCAGTGAAATCATTATTTAAAAACACAATTATTGAACACACAATTATCAAATGTGTAGATCGAAGGAATCTGTTCATTATTTGCGATTTTCAGTGTATTTTCTGGAGAGTCAGTCACTGCAAAATAATGTTTTAACCTATTCAGAATATTTAAAAAGGAGGAGCTTTTTTTATCAAAAAAGCAGGACATGGTAAAGAGAGTTAGATAAAGAATGAGTGAAACACGACTGTGATTGGTTGTAAGACAAAATTCATTGAAACGTGATTGATCATTAACTCCCATTTGGGGCACGAGTTAAATAGTCCCTGTTATATATAATATCATGTGTTTACAGACTTGAGCCTATGTTTAATTTATTTCTGCACATATTTCGTGTTTGTAATAATTATAATATTATAATTATTATTTCTACGTATTTGAATTCAGTCACTTCTTCAAGATCTTCCTCATTTGTTGTTGTAAAGTCATGGTATTGGTAATAAAAGACAGTACATAAAGGAATCCATTTACTTTGTTCAGCCAGCATTATAGAAGTCACAATTTATTTCAAAAACAAAAATAAAGATGCTTATCATGATATCAAAGAAGATATTTTCTGTTAAAGTTGCAGGATTTTACATACAATTTAGTTGAACTGGTTTCAGTAGTGAATATATAAAATTCTGCAGTAACACAGCCTCAGGGAAATCTAGAGTCATTCGTTTGTAGGAAGAAGTTATCCCTAGAGAACTAACTCTATTTCTTATTCTCAGTTTCCTTACGTTATTTCTATACTCGAAAGAAACTTGTTCTAGTGATAATTCTAAAATTTCTTTGTCTTGCAAGTTTAATTTAGTCTATTATTATTTTTTTATTCGATACCACCACATTGTCATTTCGACATTCTGTTAGTTTCTCCTGGCAAGGCGTTATTGTAACCCACTTCTGAGGTTACCCCGATGATATATATGATAGGTGATGATGATGGTAATGATGCGCCTGGAGTGGCCTTAATCCTAAACTTAATGAATATGTTAATGATAATAATGATGGTCAGATGATGTTCGGGGACCGTTTGGGCCTTAACGTTTCCTGACATTTGTCTCACAGGTGAGGAAAACCCGAAAAAAATCATCACCTAGGAAATTTATCCCGACCGGGGATCGAACCCGAGCCCGCTTCTTGACAAGGCAGCACGCTCTGTCGAGACCAGAGCAGTGGACAACACTACTATTATTATTTCATTATCGTTATTATTGTTATTATTATTGTTACCGTTATTGTTTATTGTTGATGTATTTATTATTATTATTATTGTTTTATTATTACTATTATTGTTTCATCATTATTATTGTTTTATTATAGTTGTTGCTATTATCATTATTGTTGAATGCAGGCTTTCACGGCCGGAAATCGTGATGTTAGAACATTTGGGGCTATAAGGACGAGGTCCATAACTGGTTTCACTCGGCTATGGAGGACATCTTCAGTGGCGAGTTTTTCTAGGTGATGTTTCGTGGTGGGAAGCATATCATTATTGTT
Organism: Diploptera punctata; assembly: GCA_030220185.1. Taxonomy (NCBI): domain Eukaryota; kingdom Metazoa; phylum Arthropoda; class Insecta; order Blattodea; family Blaberidae; genus Diploptera; species Diploptera punctata. The sequence continues at coordinate 838,114 of JASPKZ010000435.1, forward strand.
AACTAACACTAACTAATTCACTGGCACTATCGGACCCGTATGTTCATGGCCGCGCGGACCATACGTCCCTATCCTGGCATGGCCATACGTCCCTATCCTGAGCTAATATTTTCCAATAATCCCCTGTACAATCTACTTCCCTCAAATCATAGTTAATGTTATTCTCCCACCTCATTCTTGGTCTACCAACTGGGCGTTTTCCCTCTGGTTTTCCTGAAAGAAGCTTCCAAGCACGTCTTTCATTCCCCATTCGTGTCACATGCCTTATCCATCGCAGTCTAGAGACTTAACTGTTCTTATTATATCTGGCTTCCTATAAAGACCATGTAGTTCACTGTTAAATAGTCTTCTCCATTCACCTGTTTGTTCATCTCTCTTTGGTCCAAAAATCTTCCTAAGAACTTTATTCTCAAATCTGGACTCTAGTTTTGAGTGAATAATTGAAGCTGTACTAACATTGTGATGATGTTTGTTTGTTTAATAACAATAGAGTGATGTGAATCTGTTCACCTGTTGAAGTAATTTTACTTCCAAATGTTGCGTGTCAGTTACTAACTAAAATGCAGGATGCATTTACAATGTGAGGCAAATCTACATCCTTCCATTTTTTTGATCAAATTGAATACCACGTGGACTTACTAAATCGTGCATTGTGCAGCGTTTCACGTTTAAATCAAATTCTTTACGTACTAAACAGTGGCAAGCATGACGTTTTGAAAAAAATATTACATTCCTTCTCGAGATATATTTCCAGTTGCACCAGAGCTCTAAATATCTAACTAACTAACGCATTGCCACTATCGAACCCATAGGTTTGTGCAGCGTTTCACGTTTAAATCAAATGCTTTACGTACTAAACAGTGGCAAGCATGACGTTTTGAAAAATATTACATTCCTTCTTGAGATATATTTCCAGTTGCACCAGAGCTCTAAATGTTTGAAAACAAATTAGAAATGTGAGGTTATGTATATTCACTGCAACTCGATCATATTATTTATTGCCAAATAGGATCGCAATAGTGTAAGAATGCACTCTAGTGGAGAAATAATGAAGCACATCAAACTATTATAATCAACATTATACGTTAGTCATTTATATTTTGAATAAACAACTCAGTAAAATCACTGAATCTATTAATTATTTGCTATATTCAATGTATTTGTTGGAGGAAAATAATAGTCTAACCTGTTCAGAATATTAAAAAAGGAAGAGCTTTCTTTATCACAAAAGCAGGAGCTGATAAAGAGAAATCGATAAAGAGCGAGGTGAAACAACTGTCATTGGTGTAAAACAGAATTCATTGAAACGTGATTGGCCATTGACTACCATTTGCGACATGAGTTAAATAGTCATAATAAAGAAAGCACCTCCTTTTTAACATTCTGAATAGGTCATAGCATTATTTTGCAGTGACTGACTCTCCAAGAAATACGGCTACCGGATTGTATATATATATAATGCATGAATGTCAACACATAGCGCATGCGGGAGTTAATATAAAAACATTTGTAGCAATTGATTATACCACCAAAAGAAGAAACCACTGTTTGCACTTTCTTAAATGTATTTTTTCCCAGGTAATGACATTCCAGAAAAATATAATTGTCATATTTACATCATAGGACATCAGAAATGAATTAATATATATATTTTTTAACATTTTGAATAGTTCATATCATTATTTTGCAGTGACAGACTCTGTAAGAAATACGGCTACCGGGTATATATAGTGCATGAATGTCAACACATAGCGCATGCAGGAGTTAATATAATACATATGTAGCAATTGATTATACCACCAAAAAAAGAAACCACTGTTTGCACTTTCTTAAATGTATTTTTTTCCCAGGTAATGACATTCCAGAAAAATATAATTGTCATATTTACATCATACGACATCAGAAATGAATTAATATACAGTTTGATGTTTTCATTTTTCTCCACTAGAGTGCATTCTCACAATATTCCGTTCCTTTGGCAATAAATAATATGATCTGGTTGCAGTGATGAACAAAATAAGCAAATGAAGCGTACCAATCGTTTCTCGTTTGTTTTCAAACATCGACGTTTACATTAAATGTATGAATATTTTAAAATAACTAACAAATGCCACTCTCACTTCGTGAGTCGTGAATTTATCGATAATTTGGAAATCACTCGTGGCATTACTTATGATAAACTACTATCGTTATAAAAGATGTAGCAATTGAAAATTGATATATTTTGATTTATACTGTATAAATCGTTTCTCCAATAAAATTCATAGGAGAATTTATTGACATTTCGGTTATTGAGGAATGAAAGAAAGTTACAGAAAAGAAATCAAACTTATAATAGTATGAAGAAAGCGGAACAGACACATAGATAGACAGCCAGGCGACAGGATGCGTCAGACAGTCTGGCGATCATATCAGAGTATGAGAAACATCTCTTTCGGTTGTAAAACTATATAAGATGTTAAAAAATTCTATAGTGGCCATAGATCGTTTTAGTGGGTACTTCATTTTTGCCAGAAATAAATCATATTAAATGCATCTCCTTCATGATTTTTATTTCATTTTTTGATGAAATTTCATTCCAAATAAACTGATCCTACTATTCATTTGTCATTGTTATGATATGAGGTAAAGCCAAATAATTTTTCCGCTCGCAGAAACCAAATGTCCGGACACACACATCTCTCTTTCTTCCCCTCCACACCCTGGTAGCGTCATACATATGCTCACATCTATACTGCAGTCACTGATTCTCCGGCCTTGACGTTTTCACGACAGTGTTGCCGATATGGATATTCAGTGGGAGTGGCTGCTTTATGTATGCGGTTAGCAGACATATAGCTGAAACAAAATCTCAGCAATTTAAGACCTTACTAGCGCGCTATAGCTTCCTCAAGAGCAGTGACTGGTTGTGGCAGACATCTACAACCATTTCCTTATTGGCAGTAGAGGGCAAATTTTCCCTTTACCCCTCGTATAAGATACATTTCAGAGCTAGACATATGGCGGCTGGAGTATAGAGTTGCATTTGCTTGTTTCCCCCACACACGGCATTCCCCTACCCTAAACTCCCAAATGTCAGCTGACTTAAACGTGACTAAACCAAACCCGTTCGTGCACCCCGCGGACAAATTATTTGGCTATACCACAACTTCCAATCAGCAGTGGCGGTTCGTGTTGTAAATTTTGATGGGGGCTTACAACACAATAGAGTATTCATTCACTAGACCGATAAATTAAAAAACGGCAGATACTTTTTTGTACACGGCCTTGGTACATCACAACGCTTCTCTGGGAGAAATTTCAAAGTAGATTTCGACATGCAATGGTCGACAGTTGCCTTGTAAGTGAGACGGGATTTTTATTGGCGTAGGTTACTTGGATATAAGCCCCACTGTTGGGAGACACGTGGGACGGGATTTTTATATCGGGTTGGTTAGGTTTGATGTCCAGGATATGGTAAATGGACAGTTTAAATGCTCCGGACTGCTCGGGTTTATGGTTCGGTAAGAGCTGGATTCTTACCAAAGGTGACGCAAGGAAGATTAAAGTGATACGTTAATAGGAGATCACTGGAGGCTGCCGTGGAGTTAACACAGTTGACTACTTTATTTACCTATATGTATACAATGGTCGGCCCTCCGACAGTTTTCTAGAGCTCCAAAGCACAATATAGGAAATGATCTAGTAATGTGCCCTGTTAGACGTAGGGCTAACAACTAAGTGATCTATTAGCTAACGAGCAAGTGTGCTCTGTTAGATGTAGGGCTAGCTCAGGGATTATTATTATAATCCCTGAGCTAGCCCTACATAATCCCTGGGGCTAGCTAACAACTGATGTGTGCCCTGTTCGAAGTAAGGCTAACAACTCTGATGTGCGATTCTCCTCGCGAATAATTTATTTGGGTATTATGTGTTTTGTGATCCCGCCCACATATATGCTTTGGATCTCCTTACAAATTAACCAATTTTACAATTTTTGGGGCTGGTTTACGCCCATTCTCCATTACTGAGGGATGTTCAAACCCAGGGATTATTATTATAACGGGATGCCACGGTGAGTGAGTTTTGCGTATGTGCCACAAGCGGCGCTAGTGTAGAAGTAGCCTAGTGACATCTAATATCATGTACTGGTACTAAACGGAAAAAGAAGAAGAAGAACTATACTACTACAGCACCTCTGGTGTCAGAAATTACGAAACAGGTAAATGAAAAACAACGCCATCTGGTGTCAGAAACTATGAAGCAGGTAGATGAAAAACAGCGCCATCTGTTAACCAAATTTGAAATTACATTGTACAACAGCGCCCCCAAACGTCGAATTATGAAATTACATGTAACCAGCCACTTTTTATTATTTTTATTATACATACATATATATATATATATACATATATATATATATATATATATACATATGCATTTATATTACAGGGAAAATGGAATGGGAAATGATGGAGAATGAAATGTAAAGAAATGTGTTAAATTATATTTATTCATTTCAAATTAAGAAAATGCATTATGAGCTCTTCCACAAACATACATTTGACTTACTCTACACTTCTCTCACACATTTTATGCAATACAGTATACAATATATATAAAAAAACATCTGTACAATAATAAATTAATAAACCTATTCTGATTGTTCTAAAATCAAATTGTTAACGACATGAGTTCTGTGCTAAGTTCCAGTTGTAATGTAAACAAACTTGCATAGGATATTACTTCACCGCCATTATCTATTGTGATAACCATGCTGCCACTTCACCTGCCATGACTTAAATGTGAACGGAACTGTCATCAATAGAAACATTGTTTTTAGGCATCATTGTATATTATAGGAAATAAGATAAAATTGTACCAATAATTAGGAACTTACATTTCTTCTTTATTTATTTATGACTACACTTCCTTTTTTTACTGGGAGTTACAACCTTACTACGTGTTTTCTTCTTTCTGAGCACTATTATACTTACACATGACACACCGGTAACATCACATGTTAAATTCACTATAACTTTTCCTCGAAGTTCTAGATACTTTTCACTAAAGTTGTGAAATACATTTAAAATAAGTTTTTTTTACCCAGTAGTCGAAGGTTTGCCAGACTTTGTTTTACAATTTTAGATGGCAACAGAAGACTCAACACTTTCAGCCATGTTGTTGACTAAAGCATTATTGACTAGATATATTTTAGAATATTTTCTGTGTTTTGAATATTATTATTGTCATTTAAGAAGAATAACAAGTATTTTCAGACGATGTATTTTTAATTTAATGGAGGTAACTACTTTTCCGTATATTTATTGCTTCTACATTGTATGTCGGTGTCAATAACCAATGAAAAGCGAGCAGGTCACATGGTTTTGTTTTGACGAGGATCACTTTAAGAGCAGATAGTATATTGGTCTATGTGCTTACCTAATCCGTTCTTTATGCCTTTTCCATGATGTCAACAAATCTTATTTAAAATTTCATTACGAGCAAAATATATGCCCTATGCTGACTCACCTGTAAATTCTGTTATCACAACCTCAAAGAACTAATGTAGCACAATTTTCACTGAACTGTTTGTAAATAATTTTATTATATAGAACCGGCCATTTTAAACAACTGAAATTCCAACGTATTCTGCATGCGTAACAATATAACAATGTTCATATGATTAATTACAATTTTAAAATTTTCCTATATAAATTATATATACATGTGCTAGATAATACTTTTATTTTCTTTATTTCAACTATATTTTCTTACATGCTCAAAGATAAAATAGTTATTCGACCAATGAAAAACACAGTTACATCTTGTTTTTTTTTACATTACAACTGGAACTTAATCGGAAGAGCAGCACTAAAGCAGCAATGTTAAAGCAATGACATTTATATGACCACGAAGGCAGTCAGATGTGTACATGAGCTAGATGGAATGTGATGTAAACTATGGCTTTATCTCACTTAACTTTAACTTCTTTCCTACACAATCTCTACAAATAATAATTATATCATAAGTAATAGCGTAGTTTATAATACGAGGCTTCAAGTTGAAAATATTAATTCAACAATGTAAAATGATTACATTATAAGCAAATTTTGGATGTCATTTTATGTCCAACATGCAATTTTTTTTTTTTTTACTTTTCAGTGACATGGATTTATTTAAAATCTTAGCAGAAATTATGATTTTGTATTAATTGTGATAAAATAATAAGTACTTTTTATGTCTTCCTCAATGAAAATTTATTTCTATTCCAAAAACTTCATTAAATTTTAAAATCATAAAGCCTTTCAGAACTTATGTTTCATCTTCGGCACGTAATTTGGTACCAAATGCCTTTCAAAACACATTTCGTTTTCTGCTTGAAGATGAAACATGTTTTGAAAGGTCTTCATGATTTCATTTCTTGAATAAAAATCAATTCAAATTCAGGAAGATGGATTAAAACAAGGTACTTACATTATTATTTAAAAATAATTAATACATAACCTCATTGTGTTAACAATAAATGTTAAATACAAAGTATTGAAAATTAAGATCAGTGAACCTAGCTCATAATCAAATGTCAAAATAAAATTGTCCACAATGGGCAATCTGCAACCATTTTGTTTACACAAAAATAATTCCACTCTCGGTTAAATTTACCATAGTTTTTGATGCTAGTCCCTTCGCTGTTATATTGAAGTAAGTGAAGAAATAAGTGCTAGTTACTTATGAAACCTAACTGTTTAATCAAATAAACTTTAAGTAACAACAACAACTTTAAGTAACAAAAGTATTTCATTCTAGCACTGAATTATTCAGAAAATGCATCCTTGCATTAATCAAGATTATACAATTACTAAATACGACACATTAATATAATAAGGAATTTAAATATAATTTACTTGTTACACTACGAGAATATTTATTTCTTACAATGTCTTTACATTTATACATGGTAATTTAGTGTAATGAATGTGCAGGCAGATCGAATGGATAATGTTTCCATTAAGCGCAGTGAGAATTTTTTCTAAGTCCGAGGCAGACACCTTGCACATGCACCAACAAATGCAAAGCGGTTTACTCTATGGAATAATGCGATGCAGCCAACATTATACATGCTATTTAACAAACCTTAAAGTTAACCTAATGTAATTTAAGCACTGTAACCTATGAAAGAATGCAATGCCCAAAAATAAATAGTAAGTTCTGAAATTCTAAAGTTCATATTCTATATTGGCTGCACTGTTGTATAGAATATTCATTCAAATCAATATGGCTGCCATGTCTTCATGTTACATATATAGTTAAATATCATAAAAAAATATGTTGAAATAATCGTTACTTAAAATTGTCAAATTTATTGTAAATAGTGGGAAACAATTTTAAAATATAACCTGTTGGTGCATGTGCATGGTAGGTTTCTACCAGGGACATAGAAAAAATTAGGAAAAACTGCACTTAAACTAGCGTGAAATATTTTCAAAGTCCTATAGAACAACAGTGCGCATGCGCCAGAATTTATAGAGCCAGCAATAACCCACAATCGATTATCATCCTCGATTACTATCAGTCGCTATGAAATTTAAATGACCAATATATGCAATAAATCCCCAAATCTATGTTAAAAAATATATTAATAATATTAAAATTAAACCAAACATTTATTAAAAATGGGTGTACACTTACTTATCACTCCCTAACGCTGATCCAACCAGTGATAACCCCAAACAGCAATAGAAAAATCATAGACTAAGGAATATACTCTGTGGAGAAAATAGCAGTTAGCATCACAATATTGTGATTTGCATATTTAAATAAATACTTCAAAATTATAAAAATTGTTTGAAAGAGTTTCAAATATTAAATAATGTTAGTAAATACAGAAGAAGAGCTATAGTTTACAACAATATAACTAAAAAATCAAGCGCTAGTAGAAGTGCAGTTAAGCCAAAAATTCTCACTGTGCTTAATGGAAACATTAGCCAATTGAACTATATTGAGGCCATGCGCAGTCCCAGTTAGAAAAGAAAAAGATGGAATGGGACACTGAACAAGAAGTTAATTACATCGCTAGCACTATCGAACTGATTGGTTCATGGGCACGTGGACTAATGTTTTCCAATCATCTCCTGAATAATCTACTTCCCTCAAATCTAGGTTAATGTTATTCTCCCACCTCATTCTTGGTCTACCAACTGGGAGTTTTCCCACTTGTTTTCCTACAAAGAAGCTTCATTGCCCCTCTTTCATTCCCTATTTGTGCCACATATCCTGTTCATTGCAGTCTCCACGAAATGATCCACACACAGCCTTTCTCTCTGGGGACACTTGCAGCAGTCTTATATCTGTCTTCCAGACTGCAAAATCTTAGCCATTTCGAACACCTGAAATTTGTTAAAAGATCATTTGTGTTACAACGTACTAGCATTGAAGTTTTGCAATGAAACTCATAACATATTTTTTACAATTATTAAATATATGTATCCATGTACTCAAATTGTCACATTGAAAGTTTTATATATATTACCAATTTTTAAATATATAATTATTTAAAAATATATTATTAAAATATATATTAATTAATTTTAATTAAAATATTTCATTACAATATATATAATTAATTTTAAAATATATCATTACAATTATCTTAAAATGTTATCTTTTCCCAGCAAATTATCGTTGAAAATAGATTCATCTTAAAAAATGATTAATATATGAATAACTTTAATATTAACGTATTTTTATATTTAATATTAAATATGGCATATACGAATTAAACAAAACTTATTTTTAAATACCAAAACAAGTAATTTTAACTCAAATATTTCAACTTTCGAAATATACATATATTGTAAATGAATGTTTCAAAATGTCTGAACTGTTACACAGATTTTTTAAAATAATATTTTTAATATATATAATATTCATATAATACAAATAAATACCTGTTGAGTTCTCGAGTGAAGCAGAAAAGTGGTTTGCCTCTTCCAATATAATTCTTGCAGCCTTGGTGCACAACATTTCAAAAGCATTTTCGTTGTTTCAAGGACAGATAAAATTCATTAATAACGTAATGGCTGACCATAGAGAACCGATGGCTGACCGGTATGCGTGCCTTGCGCCTCGCAATTTGCATTTGTTTTTTTACTTTTAAATTCTGCTACAACGACCAAAGGCGCCACCGGGATTGAGCTACGGACGCCACATGACGTAGTTACGTTACCAATTGTAGATGACTCTGTACCAGCCGTGGCATCCCATTGTAATCCCTGGTTCAAACCTTCCATATATTTTTCTCATGTTGGGAGAATAATTATATTTATTTTTCCTATAACGACTTGCTAATGCTACGTCTCCGATAAAGATGTCACCTGTCATGTCAATATCTTATTGTGTAAAATGTCATCTGTTAGCTTGGGGATTCATGTCGAGTTCGACAGGTATCTTGGCCGTGTCTTTTGTTACAAAGAGACAGTACGGATTCCTTTCCCCATTGTATTCGGCATGCTGCCGCTGGAAAACCCATGAGTTATACCTGACTTTTCCTGAGTAATAACTTTATGATGTGTGTAATTTATTAAGCTATATATATAAATCGTATATTGTTCTAGTTATCTATTTATTTCTATTTTCATTATACTAAAAATGGTTCCCTAATTATTTTGAATCTAAACTCGGCATAATTCGGATTATTATTACTCTTTTTATATTTTGGCCTATATTACATTTGAATAAAATACCTTTTTATTATTAGATACTGGGAAACAATGCCTAGACCTAATATCGGTACATAAGAGACAACCTGATATTCTTTATCCCATTCTATAAATTATTTGGTTATTCTTCCCGAGATTTAAAAAAAATTGCTAATGCTCTATCACGTATCCACACTTTACTTGTGTTATTATTTCTTAATGTTCGATTTGCTTTTAGTTTATTACATGCATAGCGGTACTTATCTGATGTTAATAATTTTCTATCTTTAATTTGCTAGTTATGAATTACGCATTTACTTCACGCGCTTTAAAATGTGTATTTGCGCAATAGTGCGTTTTGTCATACTTACAGCAATGGCGACCATGATTGAAAGTTCAACTTCCTACATTTCGGGGTTGCCAACCTAAATAACTATACTGTAATATTACATATTACAAACCTCGTTCGGGAAGTAAAACCAGTGTCCTTTATGTATACTATGTACAATGTATATACAAAAATATATCCAAAAGGTAGTGTTAATATACATTATACGAAACAAATCACTGCATTTTAAATGAACTGAACTTTATTTGAAACAATATAAAACAATAAATACGTACTTCCCGCCATTTTATGACTCATTGGTGTCACGACCTGCTGTAGTCTCAACTAATAAATATTGTTTCACACTATGATGATCTTGATGAAGATTTTCGGGCTGTAGGCCGTGGTCGTGAGGCTTGTAGTTCCCCGACGTTTTGCCAAAGACTGCGTCTGGCATCCTCAAGGGTTGGCGCAGTCTGGCGAAACGTCGGGGAACTACAAGCCTCACGACCACGGCCTACAGCCCGAAAATCTTCATCAAGATCTTCATAGCAACTCCGGCCGTGAAAGTCTACATGAATACATTGTCCACACTGTTAACGTGAGTCTGTTGTTTATGATGAACGGAAATATTTACAACAAAAAATGTTATTATTTTACTATAATTTATTATTTTGAAAACACCATCGCGCAAAAAATAATGTAAACGCACGTTTGTGAAATGTTTCACAGAATCTCGCGATTTTCACCTACTTAGAAACATTGGATCGACTTGAAACTTTGTATACGTGTAGAGAACCCGTGACAATACAATAATTTCATATTTTGTTTCTAAAATCCTGGCCAGAATCATCCGAAAATCAAAAAAATGAAAACTGGTATAATAGGTTTCGGACTTGTCGACTTTTTAGTGAATCGTTGTAAGAGCTCAGTTGGTGGAGCAGTGAACTCTTACTGGTATATAATTTCAGTAATCCATACGTCGCTGGTTCAAATCCGGCTGGGAGGGTTTATTTTTATAGAAGAGTATTACTTTTAGCTCATACTACAATAGTATCGAATTTAAAGATATTTACAATTTTATCTTATTCTGTAAAATATTAAAACTAAAAAACAAAAAATAAATAATAGTTTAAAAAAACTAAAAGAACACGCTTTATTAGAAAACTAAAAAATGGAAAATAATTTTAATTTTCCAATACGCTTGGGATAAAATAAAGTGGTGAACAAAAAAATCATCTCCAACACATATGGAATAAAATTAGAGTTATCAACAAAAAGAAAATAATTTTAACATCAAAAGCGTGGGGTGATTTTTATGATTCTTACATTTTCTACTTAGAGAGCTTACTTTTACCAATATCTGTTTATTATCAAATATGTTAATTGATATAGAGCACCCCACGCTTTTGATAGTAAAATTATATATTTTTGTTGATAACTCTAATTTTATTCTATATGTGTTGGAGATGATTTTTTGTTGACCACTTTATTTTATCCCAAGTGTATTGGAAATTAAAATTATTTTTCATTTTTTAGTTTTCTAATAAAGCGTGTTCTTTTAGTTTTTTAAAACTATTATTTATTTTTTTAATTGTTAAGAGTCCCTAACACACACTGAGATGACTGGCGTTACAGCAACAGATGAAAATGGTGTCTGGAGTGCTGAAAGGGACAGGCTCGGGAATGATGTTCATTTGGAAGATTTCATTACAGTAGGCATTAATGTAGGCCTAATTACCTCTGAAATCTTGGATCTGGACGAAAGTATCATAAATCATATTGTAAGCCAGGAAGAAGTTTGTGACGTAGAGAAAGCGGAAGCAATAGAAATTGTGAATTCTTCTCGCAGCGAAGTTCTTGCCGTTGATTATATGATTCGTTGATACATTAAAGTTTCTTGTAGTCGAATTTCTGACGTGACTTCATATTTAAACCTGTGAAAATGCGATTATTCATCGGGTGGGACAAGTGCACGACATACTGCTATTAACAATCTTTTAAAATAAATTAGAGTACTTTAGATATCATAATACCGTAATGTATTTCTTGTGTGCTCTGATTTTTTCCAGAGAGGAAGTACAGGGTAATATGTAATTCTATTCTTATCCTCTAATAGTATATTACGATGCGAGGTTGGAAAGTGGTTTTTACAGAAGCGAGGAAATGTTTAAAAACCGTGCGATAGCGATGTTTTTAATTTCCGAGATTCTGTAAAATAATAATATTACATAATAATATTAATATTATAATGTTTATTAAATTATTATTAAATGCAAAAATATCTAAATTTTAAAGAATTTTAGGGTTAATAAATTCTATCTTCAAGCCACAGTTAGTCCAAAAGCATTCAAGATTAAAAGTGTATAAAACACTGGCTCTTCCAACTCTTTTGTATGGTAGCGAAGTATGGACGTTGAAACAGAAAGATATACAGAGACTTAGATCTGCTGAAATGAGATACCTTCGGAGGACTGCAGGATACACACTACTAGATCACAAAAAAAATGAAGACATCTTAGAAGAATTACACATGGAACCTTTAGAAAACAAAATTTCTGATTATAAGTCAAGATGGATGCAACATGTTCATCGAATGGAAGATCACAGAATGCCCAAACAAATGTTAAGATATCAACCTGCAGGAAGAAGAAGACCAGGACGTCCACTCAAAACACTTTTGGATGGTGTTTCTCTTGAGACCGAAACAGGTCAACAAATGACCTAAATTCGTGAATGTACTATGATGATGATGATGTTTATTAGTGGAGACTACATCAGACCATGCCACGAATCAGACATAAAATGGCGGCAAGTACGTATTTATTGTTTATATTGTTTCAAATAAAGTTCAGTTCATTTGAAATGCAGTGATTTGTTTCGTATAACGTACACTTAGCGATAAAAAGAATGGGCCGACTCTTGATCTCGTATATTTCAAGTTCTAACGCGCGATTCACACGAGAAAAACTAATTACACAATAGAGCTACAATACGTTTCCCTTCTTTCTTTGAAGAACATTGTTTCTAAACACAACAAGGCAACGAAAGCTTAGCTCAGTGCTTAGTGGCTTGATTCGTAATCAAGAGGTCCAGGTTCGATTCCCGGCGAGGTTAATTTTTTAATTGTTAAATGCTTTCTATTTTATTCTGTATGTCCATTCGTAAAAAAGTACTAACTATTTGGAAGTATTACTATTTTTATTATCAATATTATTATTTATTTATTTATAAACAGGTTTACAGTATAATAAAACATATCCCTATACCCAAAGCTTTTTAAATGTTTATCTTCTTTCTCCATTCTTCTCTATCTTCTCATTCCAATTATTCCAGACCTAGCTCCCTCATACCTCTTCTTACATCATCCATCCATTTAAATCTAGGTCGACCTCTCTTTCCTTTTCCAGGTGGAATCCATTCCAAAGTTTGTCTGGGTAATCTTTTCTCTGGCATCCTACGTGTATGACCATACCATTCTAGTGTCTGTATCTCACAAAATCAAATACTGAATTTTGGACTTTCATTTGTTGTGTGATGATTGTATTTCTGATTTTTTTTTTTCCAATTTAGAATGTCTAGTTGAGCGTCTGAAACAATCAATTTCAGTAGACATAAGCTTTAAACTCAAATTTGTATTCAGCTGCCTAGTTTCTGCACCGTATGTTAGCGTGCTTCGAATTATGGATTTATAAATTTCTAATTTGGTATCCATTCTTATGTTCTTATCCCACAAAATTCCGTTTAACATTGTTAATACCGATCTGACCTTTTTAATTCTATATTTTATGTCAATTTCTTGGGTACATTTTGAGTTTATTTTGATCCCCAGGTAATTACATTCTTCACATCTTCCTATACCCAAATAAATAATAATAATAATAATAATAATAATGTTTTATTATTATTGTCCATCATCTATGAATATTATTATGCTGGACTTGATATATATAAACTAGATATTTTAATTGAAGGGTGAAACTTTTTCCTCACTAATACGAATTAAATAAATAAACTCATAAATATATGAAACTATATTATATTTTATTACATACATTTATAACATTATTATTAAAACGTGGTACTGCACACACAATGACATTTATACCGGCAGCTAAATAGTGTTATAGAGTTTACGAAGGCATGAATATTACTTAAGATAGTGTAAAGTGGACGTAGATTACGTGGCAGGAATTAAATGTTATAGGATGTATTTTGCGAAAATACAAATGAATAAAAAAATTGTCGGAGGATTCGAATGCTGGCTTTCACACACATTTAATCTTGTAATAAGTAATTTAACTAACTACGCTACTCTAACTTCAGCTATTAGTTGCCTTCTTTACTTTTGCATTATGAACGAGAGTTCAACTTTATTAAAAATGTCGCAATTTGAGTAATATTGCATTTGTCGAACACTCGTAAATATCTAGAAACATGTCTCCTTCACTGTTCTTTAACTATTTAAGACGATTAAAACGAAATACAGCGCAGGCTTATTTAAAACATTTAAACAATGCGTTACCTCGTGAACAACAGCTGTGGCTTTTCGAGCGTGCGCAGTGGGCCATCACAGGAACTCTGCTTTTTGAAGCGGCTCATTCTTTTTGTCGCTAAGTGTACATTAACACTACCTTTTGCGTATATATTTTTGTACATACATTGTACGTAGTATACATAAAGGTCAGTAGTTTTACTTCCTGTACGAGGTTTCTAATATGTAATATTACAGTATAGTTATTTAAGTAGGCAACCCCGAAATAGTAAGTTGAACTTTCAATCATGGTCGCCATTGCTGTAAGTACGACAAAATGTACTATCGCGTAAAAAAATGTATTAATATACTGTAGTTCATGTTTACAATGTTTATATATATGATAATGTAGCTTCGTGTTAAAATATAAATACTGTACAGTATTCGTAAAATAAACCACTCACGCTAATACGCGGTCCCGTTTAATATGCAATTATTACGCTGTCCCTCGAAGAGAGCCTTACCGATATAGTGTGTGTGTGTGTTTGTATATATGTAGTTTTTTTTTAATCTGTTCTATCTCCGTCTTCTTCTTCTTCTTCTTCACTTCGCGGCCTTGGCAAATTGCCTGTTCCTCCTCACAGTTGTTCTGTCCATCTTTTCACTGGCCTTCCTATATTCCTTGAACCTCTTGGCTTGTAGTTAAATGCTGCTTTTGGTAATCTTGTTACATTCATTCTTTGTACATGTTTAAACCATTTATCTCTATATTCTTTGGTTTTATCGTTCAGTGGATATATATTTAACTCTGTTCTTATATCTTCTTACTTTATCCGATCTAATGTTGTGCAGCCCTTTGTTCTTCTAAGGAAGTTAATTCTACACTTTGTATTCTACTTTGTAAAAATCTTTTGCAGTTGGACTCTCTCCTATTCTGTTCTATAGCTAGCTTCTTTTATTACCGTACAAAATGAGACTTTTCATTTTATATATACACATTGTTCTTCCGTGTATGAGTATAGATGCGTATTATTGTGTATGTACTATAGACGAAGACTTATGTATATTCATTTTTCAATGCCTTCTTTATGTATGAATGTAGGTGTGTAGCCATGTATGCATTTGTTTATATAGGCCTATTCGTATGTTTTTTTTATTTTAATTATGGAACAAAATAGGCACATACGACAAAGCAGGCCCGTGCGTAATGTAAATGAAAATATATTTCTTTCTTTCGAAAAAATAATAAATTCCATTATCGCTGTGGTTTCGAGGTAGCGTGCTGCCTTGTCATACAGCCCGGGTTCGATTCCCTGTCGGGGCAGGTTTTTTTCGTGGTTTTTCCTCACCTGTAAGACAAATGTCAGGAAGCTTAGAGTTCAGCGTTCCCCGAAAATCATCCGGCCATCATCATCATCATCATTATTATTATTATCATTGTCATCCTTCACCGGTGTGAAAATCAATGGAAAGCTACCAACCTATAATTCCCTAGTAAAGTTGCAAAGCATAGCATGAAAATGCTATGATTGCAGTGAAATACCTGCCCTCAGGCAGAATTGCTATGAATGGATTAATAAACATATTTGATATAATATTATAGCGTCTATTCCGCCTTGCTGGTTCAGGTGGTAGCATGCCAGCTTCCTGACTAGCGGGTTCGGGTTCGATATCCGACAGGATTGCAGATTTTTACTATAAACTAAATTAATTAATTAATTTATACAAGTTTCAAACTCGGGGTCAGGAGAGGTGGTGATGTACAAATTTTAATTACAAGATCGAACATCAAATTCCTGCATTAAATTGCAATTCCCTCAGCGATACGCATGTTGAGAAGAGATGTGATACTGTTTATAGCGATTCATCTGTCGTATGGGGACGTTGAGCCAGTCGCCCCCTTGGTGCTGTCCGGCAAGAGTATCTAAGTGCCGACACCGGGTTTCACCTTCTCCCTTATCTTCATCATTATTCCTCACATAACACACTTTACACTGCACAAATACATAAATGTGCAATCACCCTATACAGCTCTCTGTACACAATACAATCTATATAAAGTGAACTGTCGAAGTAGAGCGTAAATTTGAAAAAAAAAAAAATCATTAACGCCATCTGTTCTGCCAGCGCGGAACCCGAAGCACAAAAACGGTTGTGGATGGAATTTAAAAATACACACACACACACACACACACACACACACACACACACACACACACACACACACACACACACACACACACACAGATAAATTATAGCGTCTATATTATCATCATCATCATCAACAACAATCACGGATTAAGCCCATGTGGCTTGTTCCGGTCTCATAGATTCTGATTCAAAAAGTTAAATCCATCTCTTTTTTCGGTCTACCAACATTCCTGTCACCTTTTGGTTTGTAATTAAGTATAATTTTTGGTATGCGTTCATCTTTCATTCTTTGGACACGTTCTTTCCAGTTTTATTTTATCTAAACGTTTAAAAATATTTAGCTGATTTCTAATATCTTCATATCTTCTTTTATTTTAAAGTTTGTAATCAGCTACACTTCTCAGAAATCTCATTTCAGCTGCTCCTATGATCTTCTCTTCTCTTTAGTTAAAACCCAAAATTCACTACCATACAAAAGTAAGGGGACTGCCACTGCTTTATAAAATTTTATTTTTGTTTCCTTTAAATATTTAAATATTTTCTACTTCTATATATAAGGCTGAAATAAATAAAATGACAGTTAGTTGTGTATGTGGGTGGAGAGAGATAGAGAATGATAGATACATAGAGAAAGAAAGAAAGATAGATGGATAGAGAGAGAGAGAGAGAGAGAGAGAGAGAGAGAGAGAGAGAGAGAGAGCGAGAGAGAGAGAGAGAGAGAGAGAGAGAGAGAGAGAGAGATAAATTGATTTCTAATCCTATCCATGCTCTTAGTAAAAATTGGCTTCTTAAGTTTAGTATATAGGCTAAGGGTTATAATATAAGGTGGAACCAGGCCACATGGTGCAGTTTGAAACGGATGATATTTATGGGTTTTCGTTTGAAATTTCATGAGCGTAGTGAAGCTGTATATTTTCCCCAAGTTTCTGAGAGCATCGTAAAAATATTCTCATAAATATAAGAAGAAAGACATTCCACTCTGCCTTTAACGGGAGGAGTCAATACTTGACGAACATATAAATGTACAACTTGAAACATAATGCTCTATTTTTGTCTTCTGGCCTTCTCTTCATCAACTACTCTATACTAGATAAAGAACTTGCTGAAAAAAGGATCTAACACTCACGTAGCAAACTTAATATTTTATCTTTGGATCAAAAAGTGATGAACAGACAAGCGAATGGAGAGAATACATAAAGTGAGCTACGTGATCTTTATGGGAACCAAATATAAGAACGGTTAAGTATCTTAGACTGCGATGGGAGGACATCTGCTACGAATAGGAAATTAAAGAGAGGCATGGTAACTTCTTGTAGGAAAACCAGAGACAAAGCGTCCAGTAGATAGTCCATGAATGAAGTGGGAGATTAACATTAACTATGATTTGAGGGAAGTAAATTATGCAGGGGATGATTGGAAAACCTTATCTCAAGATAAGGATGTATGGATAGTTTATTTTCATGCGTCCATGAACTTATAGGTTCAATAGTGCCAGTGAATTAGTTAGTTTATAGATTTATAAATCTACAATGAGTGTAAAAAGTAATCGTACAGTTGAACAGTTTTTACTGATTTCCAAAATATTTTCACTCGATAACATAATCGTTTATCAAAACAGCTGCTTCATTATAGGCCTCTAGGCAGAAATGTAGGAAGACCAAAACGTCGTTGGAAGGACGACCTGCGCCTGCGGCATGTAGTGCGCCGGGGAGCGGAAGGGGCCAACAGGGCCATACCTTGAAGATGATGATGATGATGATGATGATGGTGATAACATAATTAGTATAAAATACAGTGTGTCCACAAAGTCCTGCTACTGAAACAATGTAACTTAGCTCGTAAACTATTTGAGATAGAGACATGCGGGTATTTGCAACGTATTCTACATATCTCAAAGTTTTGTTTACTTTTGTTGTAGATTGTGATTTCAACGACAATGACGACACCACAAGAAAATGCCCAATGTGTATGGTTGTATGTTGAGTGTGGTAAATCACCAGTACCTCCATATCCGAATGTTATGGCGGTTAACATGTCTAGACAAAAAGAAATTCGCTTAATCAGAGAACATCGTCCTCTGCAGGGATTCATTGTCTTCGTCAATTGCTTTCAGCATGGAATCAGCAAATTCCGCACGCCGAGGGAAGTCAGTTGGCAGCGACACTTACGTAATTTGCACTTTATAGGCTGAAGATGTAGATGGCTTTATGAATGGCTGATTTTGGTAAATGCAGTTCCAGTGAAGCATGACCAACCGATTTTTGAGGTCTGAGTTGAAATGCAAGTTGCCTATTGTCGATAGTTTCTTGGCTCGCACCTGGTCGTCTACTCTGTGACAAATCCATTACACTGCCAGTCGCTAGAAATTTCTCGGCCCATTTAATTATGGATGATTTGGATGGAGAATATCTTCCATATTGCCGGCGGAAATTTCGCAGAACAGTTACTGGTGATTTACCAGACTCAGCATACCCCCATACAAATTAGATCTTTTCCTGTGGTGTCATCATTGTCGTTTAAATCACAATTTACAACAAATGCAAACATAATTTTGAGAGATGTAGAATACGTTGTAAAAAACCGCATGTCTCTATCTCAAATAGTTTACGTGCTAATTTACATTGTTTTGGTAGCAGGACTTCGTGGACATCCTGTATATTTGTGTATGTTTCGTGTACATTTAAATTTATTATACAAGAATATTTACATCGCCATAGTATATGTGGCATAGAAATAAACAAATAGGCTATAAAAGTGAAGCTACTATTCTAAGAGTGAGAGGTGAGTATACAGTGCCCTCCACGTTCCCTTATAAAGATTTCACAACGTACTCAATACTAACCCCAGCAGTGTACCAGTATTATTGTGCAGAATACACAAATGAGTTAAATAGCTCCAAAAAGAAAGTAAATAACAGAAGAAAAACCTAGAATTATTGTTCGGTTGCATAATAAATGTAAATCAGTATCATAAATATCGAAAGTGATTCCACAGTTCGTAATTACTAAGAGAAAATGATACCATGAAAAAATTGGCCCGAAAGAAATACTGTTGCCACTGATGATGGAACTGGAGGTATAGCCAAATACGAGATACGAGAATGGGCAGGGCATGTTCATCGTATGTCGAATGAACATATCCCAAGGTTGATTCTCTATACAACCGTAAGGGCAAAAGAAGAGTGGGAAGACCGAAGTAACTGTTCTTATTACATGCGGTTTCCTATGAAGATCATTTAGCTCACTGTTATGAACAAAATAATGTATTCACATTAAAATTATATATTTTAAGATTCTCACATATAACTTATATAGACATGTCCTAGATAATATGTATTTTTATTTTCATTTCCTCCATTTTGAGTGATAGATAATGAACATTTTTTTTTAGTATTCTGAACAGATCAGAGATTTATTTTGACGTGACTGACTCTGTAACAAGTACGTTAAATATAGCATATAATGAACAGATTCCTTGGACCTACACATTTGATAATTGTGTTTTTAAATACTGATTTTACTGAGTTGTTTCCGAAAAAAAGAATTAATAACCTATAATGTTGGTTATAATATACAGTTTGATGTGTTTCATTTCTTCTGCACTAGGGCGCATTCTTACAATATTGCGATCCTATTTAGCAATAAATAGTATGATCAAGTTGCAGTGATGAACAAATGAAACTTAACCAAACATTTCTCATTTGTTTTCAATCATCGCCGTTTACATTAAATGTGTAAATGTTTTAAAATAACTATATTTAAATAATGATTTGTGAGTAAACAGCTTAATTTTATTCGTTAAATAGTCCTAACAAATACCACTTTAGATACATTTCAAATCGCTCGTGGCATTACTTATGATAACGGGCCTATTATTCGGAATAATACTTCCATGCAATTATTATAAACATAATTGTTCATAGTCCACCTCTGTAGTCTCTAGGGAGCGTGCTGCCTTGTCACGCAGCGGGCCCGGGTTCGATTCCCGGTCGGGGCAGGCTTCTGGGTGAGGTTTCTTCGGGGCTTTCCTCACCTGTAAGACAAATGTCAGGGAACTTAGGGTCCAACAGTCCCCGAAAATCATCCGGCCGTCGTCATCATCATTATCATCATCTTTCACCGGTGTGGAGAGCAATGAGAAGCTACCACACCTACACAATTCCCTAGTAAAGCTGCAAAGCATAGCATGAAAATGCTATGATTGCAATGAAAGATCTGTCCTTGGGCAGAATTACTATGGATTTATGGAATTGTTCATACGATGAATTCTGCCAGATAGCAGTGGTTTAAGACTTGATGCCTTGGTGCAGAGATATGTAACTTGCGCTAGATCTAGTCCCCATGGAGAAGACATTTTCTCTCGTAATTTTTGCCAGTATGGGCCTGGTAAACCCAGCACCGTGAAGAATTTTGGTAACTAAAATAAGTAGCAGCTTCATGTTGAGAAAACCAGCGTTAACGGCTGGGGTATCCAACATATTGACAACATATCACCCTTAGACTGACCAGATGATCCTCAACCTCTTTCAGTAACACAGGTGGATGTTAGGCCAGCAGCCGACTGGTGGGCTAAGTACATTTTAGACCTGTCGCGTCTTCGACTTCATGCGATAAATAAAACAAACGTTAACACTGAAAATTGAATAGGTGCATTATTATGATTTTGGTTGAAAGCAAGTACAAGTTTACATTTGAAGTGCGTTATTAACGTAATATCCCGGAGAGACACGCGAGGCACTGTCTGGCACAGTCTGGCACCATATCCACCTCCCTCATTACCTCTTCCTAACTAATAAATATCACATTGTTCTGGCGTTTATCCAACCTATTATCTTCAAACATGAAAGCAATGATGTTGATAATAATAATAATAATAATAATAATAATAATAATAATTTATTTATATGGACCTACAGATTTTTAATGTTTACACATCTTTCTGTGCCTAAAGTTTTATTTTCCTTCTCCACTCGTCTCTATCCATCCACTCCATGCCCTCCAGTCCTCTTGTTCTCATTCCAGTTCTTATTTCTTGCATCCATGAGTTTCGAGGTCTTCCTTTCCGTCTTCTTCCAATGTTTTTCTGGGTAATATTTCTTCTTGCATTCGTCGTACATGCACATCAATTTAATTGCTTATATCTTATATAATCTCCTATCGAATATCTAATATTTATTTTTTCGCGTATAACAATATTTCTTATTTTTTCTAATTATGAACATCTTGCTGCTCTCCTCAAGAAATCCATTTCCATCCACATAATTTTTTATTGAATTTCCAAACTTCAGCTCCATATGTGACAGTACTTCTCACTATTGAATTATATATCTGTAACTTTTTTTTCTGGTTATATGTCTGTTCCATAAGACACCATTCATCATTGTTGTTATTGCTGCACCTGTATTTATTCTATTCTTAATATCACGTTCTTGTTTATCCTCTTTATCTACTTTTACTCCCAGACACTCAAATTCTTCACATCCTCTAATATACCCCTTTGATCTTCTAAAATTAAATATTCGGTTTCTGCTCCACATAATTTTTTTTTCTAAATTTGTTTTCAAACTCCAGTTATCGTTTTTCTGAACATAAACTACATGTCTTATTATTGAGCAATTGTTATCTGACAGAACAAATAGCACATTTTAACTATCTTGGTTCAGATATAACATATAGCTATGATTGGGATATACATAATAAATTAAACCGATATCAAATGATGTGTGGCACCATAAGAAGAACCCTCCGAAAGACTCGAAGAGAAACTCAGCTCAGGTTTTTTAAATTATGGCTGTTCCTGTTCTTGTATATGGATCTGAATCTTGGGTACTTACAAAAAAATATATCTCACACATTCAAGCCACTGAAATGAAATTTTTTAGTTCCGTAAAAGGATGTACATGCGTGGATAAATTACACAATGAATCAATAAGAAATGAACTGGAGATATTTTCAATAGTTGATAAACTAGAAGAGCACAAATACCAATGCAAAGAACATTTAGACAGAATGGACAATACAGAATTACCCAAAAAGATCAACACCTACAAACCACATGGAAAAAAATCTTTGGGATGGCCAAGGAGACGATGGACTTGAGACCGGAACAGGTCGCATTGACCTAATCCTGGAAAGGAAGAAGAAGAAGAAGAATTATGATCTGGTCATCCGCAAATAACAGTGTAATAATAATAATAATAATAATAATAATAATAATAATAATAATAATAATAACTATAATGACAATAGCTGCCATCAAATCTGTAAAGGATAAAGAAGGCTACAATTAAATGGTATTAATAGGCTGTTAGTTTATGCTGATGATGTAATATTATTAGGCGATAGCGAGGAGATCTAAGGGCCAACACGCACACTCTATTGAGTAACATTAAGCATTTGGGACTGGATGTAAACATCGATAAAACTAAATATATATTCACACATATAAATATATTATATAATGAAAATTGACAGTTAATGACAAATGAGGGAAGTTTTGAAGAAGTGGCTGAATTCAAATACCTAGGAACAATAATTACAAATAGGAATGAGATGCACAAAGAAATTGACCATTGACTCAGTTCTAGAAGGGCATGCTATTATGCATTATAGTGACTCTTGTCGTTCTACTTCTTTCAAAAAAGTTGAACTGAAAATATATAACATTTTTATTCTCCCAGTTATATGGATGCGAAACATGGACTCCTACTTTATGGGAGGAGAAAAGATTACGAGTATTTAAGAATAAAGTTCTTAGGAAAATTTTTGGACCAAATAGAGATGACAGGCTCGTGAATAGTGAAGACTAAATAACAGTGAATTACATGGTCTTTATAGGAAGCCAGATATAATGGGAACAGTAAAGTCTCGTAGACTGCGATGATCAGAACATGTGGCATGAATGGGGATTGAAAGTGGTGCATGGTAGCTTCTTGTAGGAAAACCAGAGGGATAACGCCCAGTTAGTAGTCTTAGGAATGAGGTGGGAGAATAACACTAACCGTGATTTTAGGGAAGTAAATTATATGTGATGTTTGGAAAACTTTAGCTCAGGATAGGGATATATGGAGAGTTTACGTTCGCGCGGCCAGGAACCTAGGGATTAGATAGTGCCAGTGAGTGAGTTAGTTATTAACAATAATAATAATAATAATAATAATAACTATAATGACAATATCTATAATTAAACTCATTCACTGACACTATCGAACCCGGAGGTTAATGGCCGCGGGAACATACACTCTCCATATATCCCTTTCATGAAGCAATCTTTTCCAATCTTCTCTTGTACAATTCACCTCTCTTAGATCTTAATTAATTTTATTCTCCCACCTCATTCTTGGCCTACCAACTAGAGTTTTCTCTCTGGTTTTCCTATACGGAGTTTCTATGCTACTTTTTCACTCCCGATTCGTGCCACATGTCCTGCCCAAAGCAGTTTATGAGACTTAACTGCTCTTATTACGTTTGAATTCTCATTAAGATCATATGGTCTTCTCCATTCAACCTATCTGTTCGTTTCTCTTTGGTCCACAAGTTTTCCTAACAACTTTATACTCTAATACTCCTCTTTTAAAGCAAGAATTCATGTTTCGCATCCATATTATATAACTGGAAGAACAACCATTTTATATTTATCTTTAGTCAGACCTTTTTGAGAGAAATTCGGATGTCAAGATTTCCTATAATGCGTATTAGCATGTGTTTTCAGAATATTTAACCTATGTTTTATTTCTTTCTGCTTCTCGTTCCTGTTTATTATTATTGTTGTTGCTGGCAGCTGTCCCGCAGGCCTGACATCCTGACTGACATTAAGTGCCAATTGTCTAGGAAAGTGGGAGTATTAACCTCCTAATACCCCAAGGCCCTTCTTAAGGTCTGTAGTGGGATCAGTTGACCTTTTTAGGAATAATAAAATATTAATAAGTAAAGTAAAGTGATCTAGAACAAACATAATTCGGAATAAATATGGGGATATGATTGCAGATTCCAGGAGTATATTAAATAGATGGAAAAGTTACTTTAATCAACTATTAAATGTACACACAGAACAGGACATTGAGGAGGATAATTTACAGACAGCAGAAATGCTAGTTGCAGAACCAAATGCATTAGAGGTTGAAATGGCGATTGAAAAATTGAAGATGTATAAAGCATCAGGTTCAGATGAGATCCCAGCAGAACTGATAAAATCAGGGGGAGAAAAATTGATGGACAAGATACGCTGGTTGCTTAGTATGATTTGGGAAAAAGAAGCTCTTCCAGATGAATGGGAGTCAATTATCGTACCAATTTATAAGAAAGGAGATAAAACTGATTGCAACAACTACAGGGGCATCTCATTACTTTCAACTTCGTACAAAATTCTTACAAATATATTGGTAAGCAGACTTACTCCCTATATTGATGACATTCTAGGAGATCATCAATGTGCATTTAGAAGAAACAGGTCTACAACAGATCAGATTTTTAGTATAAGACAGATTTTAGAAAAGAAATGGGAATATAATGGTACTGTACATCAACTATATGTAGACTTCAAAAAAGCATATGATTCAATTAAACTAATGTTAAGATATCAACCTGCAGGAAGAAGAAGACCAGGACGTCCACTCAAAAGACTTCTGGATGGGGTTTCTCTTGAGGCCGAAACAGGTCAACAAATGGCCTAAATTCGTGAATGTACTATGATGATGATGATGATGAAGTTATATAGTATCCTGCTGGAGTTCGGAATTCCTAAAAAGTTAGACTTATACGAATGTGTCTAGATGGCACAAAGAGTAGGGTGCGTGTAAGCAAACAGTTTTCGGACACTTTTGAAATCAAGAATGTACTAGAGCATGCCATTAAATCTTTAGAGAATGAGGAAGGCTTACAACTCAATAGTATTAATAAGTTGTTAGTTTATGCTGATGATGTAGTATTATTGGCCGATAGCGAGGAGATACTAAAGGACAACACGCACACACTATTGAGTAACACTAAGAAATAAGGACTGGAAGTAAATATCAATAAAACTAAATATATGGTCACACGTAGAAATTCATTATATAATGAAAATGGACAACTAATGACAAATGAGGGAAATTTTGAGGAAGTGGCCGAATTCAAATATCTAGGAACAATAATCACAAATAGGAATGAGATGCACAAAGAAATTAAACATAGGCTGAACTCTGGAAATGCGTGCTATTATGCATTGCAGAGACTCTTGATGTCCCAACTCCTTTCAAAAAACATTAAACTGAAAATATATAAAACTATTATTCTACCAGTGATATTATATGGGTGCGAAACATGGACTCTTACTTTAAGGGAGGAAAGGAGTTTACAAGTATTTGAGAATAAAGTACTTAGGAAAATTTTTGGACCAAAGAGAGATGAACAGACAGGTGAATGGAGAAGACTACACAACAATGAACTGCATAGTCTTTATAGGAAGCCAGATGTAATAAGAACAGTTAAGTCTCGTAGACTGCGATGGGCAGGACATGTTGCACGTATGGGGAATGAAAGACTTGCATGGAAGCTTCTTGTAGGGAAGCCAGAGGGAAAACGCCCAGTTGGTAGACCAAGAATGAGGTGGGAGAATTACATTACCTATGATTTGAGGGAGGTAAATTATGCAAGGAGTGATTGGAGGGCATTGGCTCAGGATAGGGATGTATGGAGAGCTTATGTCCGCGCGGCCATGAACCTACGGGTTCGATAGTGCCAGCGAGTAAGTAAGTAAAGTAAAGTGATCCCACAACAGGCCCGGAGGCCCTTGGGGTAGTAGGAGGTTAAGGCTCCCACATTTTCTAGACAATCGGCACTTTATGTCAGCCGGGTTGTCAGCCCTGCGTGACGGCCGCCTTTACCCCCAGAACAAGCGTCTTGTACTCATTTCCGTTAGAGGCTGAGTCGACCCCAGGGCCATAGTGCCGCCAGAGGGTTTGGGTCAGTTTAAAAATCCTGACCCCAACGGGATTTGAACCCTCGACCCTCCGGCTTGTAGCTCAGTGCCTTAACCACTACGCTACGGCGTGCCCCTAAAATATCATTAATAATAATAATAATAATAATAATAATAATAATAATAATAATCCATCCATAGTAATTCTGCCCTAAGGGAGGCCCTTCACTGCAATCATAGCATTTTCATGCTATGCTTGCAGCTTTACTTGGGAATTGTAGGTGTGGTAGCTTCTCTTTACTTTCAACACCGGTGAAGGATGATGATGATAACGATAAGGGTGATGATGATGGCCATATGATTTCTGGGACCGTTTGGGCCTTAAAGTTTTCCTGACATTTGTCTTACAGGCGAGGAAAAACCCCGATAAAAACCTAACCAAAAAAAAACTGCCCCGACCGGGGATCGAACCTGTGCCCACTGCGTGACAAGGCAGCACGCTACCTCGAGACCACAGCGGTGGAAATATAATAATAATAATGATAATAATAATAATAATAATAATAATAATAATAATAATGATAATGATAATGATAATGATAATGATAATGATAATGATAATGATAATGATAATGATAATGATAATAATAATAATGATGATGATAATAGTAATAATAATAATAATAATGATAATGATGATAATAATAATAATAATAATAATAATAATGATAATGATGATGATAATAGTAATAATAATAATAATAATAATAATAATAATAATAATAATAATAGTAATAATAATAATAAAAGAAAGGGAGAAAATATAATTCCGAAAATGATTTGGAATGGAATGCAGAAGGAGAAGAGATAAAACACAGAAACAATAGATGGATGGGACCAAGAGGAGTATGAATGGAATGAAATTGACGGAAGAAAATGCGCAAGACAGGATTTTTTGGAAGAGAAAAGTTACTTTAAGTTGAAGGAAAATCTACTGTAGTGTTGGAAAAATTCCTTATAAAAATGTTCGTTTCTTTATCTTAAATCAACATCTCCCTTGTAGGCATTTTAACGTCTAGCATTTCATCCCGGCCTTACTGTGGGGAGGGGTTAATGTGAAAGCTGACATTTTGGTGGGAACATTTTTAACACCCTATTGGATTAATTTTTTAAAAATGAAACCTAATATATACGATTTAATTATTAAAATAAGTATTTTCTTACTAGCTGGAGAAGTCAGACACTAAATTCAACTAGCTGAGGAATTTCGATTAGTTTACGCAGTTCCTGCATGATGGACTTTTTATTTTAAATAACTCAGATGTGAACTCCTGGTAGGTAGGCCAAAAATGAGACGGGGAATAATATCAACCCATATTTGAGGGAGATGCATTATACAAGGAATCATTGGAAAACATTAGTTCAGGTATGGAGAGATTATGTCCGCGCAGCCATATACTTCCGGTTTTGATATTCCCAGTGAGTTATTTACATGTGGCTATTTTCAAGTGCTTAAGAACATTTTTGGACCAAAGAGAGATAGACAGGTGAATGGAGAAAAATATATGGCAGTGAGCTACATACTATTTTTGTTATACCGGATTTAATAAGAACATCCACGTATTATAGATTAACATGGCCAGGAATTGTTGTATATAAGACCCTATTACATGCAATATTATATCAAATTAATAAATTAGCGCTATATATACTTAGTCATTATTACCATTGACAAGAAAGCCCAATATGGACCATGGAGTACTTCAGAACTACATCCTATACCAGTCTTATCGAATAGAAACTACGATCTTTACTCGCAAGATAACGGTGTTGTTTTAATATACAATCCTTAATTCTGAGTTTTGTACCAATTTTCCTTCTTCTTTCGTGACATTGATGTGTGCAGTATATACTTTCAATTCAGTTCATGTGTGAGGGAAGGGGTGATGCCGTAGCCTATTTGGCAGTGGCGATATGCTATAAGCCGGAAGGTCGAATATTCGAGCCCCGATGGAATCAGAATTTTTAAACTGGAACAAACCTCCTGGCGGCACTATGGCCCTAAGGTCGACTGAGCATCTAACTGGAAATGAGTACCAGATGCTTGTTCTGAGGGAAAAGGTGGCCGTCATCCAGGGCTGACATTTTGTGGGGATTATCTAGAAAGCCCTTCCGAAGAGCTATCACCTTCTCGTGGTGGGGAAGTACGCGATGAGCCAGACAACCCTATTGGGAGAGATTGACAGAATTAAGAATAGCTCACAATGAGGGAATGGCGTCTGTATGTACCCATATTGAACGGCCACACCCAGGGATTAGTTGGGCCACACCTTTGTCAAGTCTTCAACGGTCAACAAGGCGGCAAGAAATAAGCAGAGCTAAACTTGCAAGGCTTGAAGAGCGGAGAAGGATCCCTCTCTTGGGGGGTCGATACCAGGGGAGCATGTTTGGAGGCTCAGAGGAAGCAGCCCTTTCACCATCCTTGTTCTGCGAAGCGCTCGTAACGCTTCCAGGAGGCATCATCTTACTGAAAAGCTTCATAGAAATCAGCCAGATGACGATGATTATCTAGATTAACCTGCCACTGTCCCAAGGACATCGTGAGGTCTATAGTGGGATATCTTTACCTTTATATGTGTGAGATTGGTACCCGTGTATTTAATACATAATTTAATATATATTAACCTTTATATGTGTGAGATTGGTACCCGTAATAAATTAACCATGCCTACATCTAAAGAGAGTGTGTGTAGGTGATGTGTTTTTTTCTAATTTGTTTTCTAGCAATTTTTTAAAATTATTAATGCACAGAATGAGACCTTTTTTTTATTTATACACACGGTCTTTTCATGGCTGAGTGTAGATATGCATTATTGTGATATAGTGTAGACATAAATTTTACTTATAGATAGATAGGTAGATCATCGGTTGATTAATGTCTTTGACATCGTCCGATCCCTAATAGCCAATTTTGTCGGTGCATCCAATCTCCTGGTTGTAGATGGTTCTCCTTCATGTATAAACATATTCCCTGACTCC
This sequence comes from Diploptera punctata, assembly GCA_030220185.1. Taxonomy (NCBI): domain Eukaryota; kingdom Metazoa; phylum Arthropoda; class Insecta; order Blattodea; family Blaberidae; genus Diploptera; species Diploptera punctata. Next base: position 867,680 of record JASPKZ010000435.1, read on the forward strand.
AGGAGGTTTTAGGTCTTCCTCTGCCTCGTCTTCCCTCAGGTTTCCATTTCAAAACAGATATTGGTAGTCGATCCTCTTCCATTTGCTGGACATGTCCGTACCATCTTAATTGCTGAGTTTTAATATATTACTTATATATAGCCTATTATATGTTTTGATACAGGTGCATTTCTAGGTATTTGTTTATATTATGATTATTTTTATTTTTTTCATGGAAAAATAATGCACGTACGGCCAAGCAGGTCCGTGCTCAATGTAAATGCATATGTATTTTCTTTCTTCTGAAAAAAAAAGGAAATAAATTACATTATCATATCATATCATAAGGGAAAAAAATTCTGCCTGAACTTAATTTTCACCCAGTGTCTCCAGGTTTGCGCGCTGGCACTCTACCATTGAGCTATGCAACCATCCACGAACATACATACATTTCTCTCTCTTTAAATCATGCGAACTTATAGTAACAACTCTACAGACGTTACAACAGTGTTCCTTCTACTGACAAGGGAACTATTAACAATTTCATGCCGATACCTACCTTGAAATTTCTTCCAGAGAAGCGTTGTGATGTAAGAAGGCCATGTCTAAAAAAATATCTGCTGCTTTTAACTGCAATACACTAAAACTCAGCGCTAAATCTCACATTTAAACTACAGGAAGTAGGATACAACTCCAGACTTGGTGGATTGGATAATCCTCACAACCGCTGTCCGCCCCCCGCCTCACTCCCCTCCCAACTATTCAAGCAGGGAGTCCATCTGATTCGCACAGTGGGTTGACATTGCTGGATTCTGGCTTTGAATTCTGTGCCTTGCAGTTGAAACATTTTTGGACACAGCCTTGGTACATTACAACGCTTATCTGAGAGAAATTTGAAGGCATGTTTCGGCATGCAATGGTTGGCAGTTCCTTTGCCAGATGACGTGATGGTATTATTCGCTCCCATATCACTTAATTACGAACGTAATATTCAAATTAATACACTCATGCAAGCCATCCGCATGCTACATTTAATTCAACTAAATTTGTCTCTATTTCTGGATGTCTGGATAGTTCAGAGTTAGAGTGCCAGCGCAAAGCTGAATATCCTTAGTTCCAATCACGGTTTAGCCAGAATTTTAAAATTACATTCAAACCAGGGCTAAATAAGATAAATACTGAGCAACAAAAAATAAACTTTTTTTGTCTCAGAAAGAAAAAATATGTGATTCTGATAGTACTTTTTCTCCTGAATTCAAATATGGTATCGGTTTTTCTCCATCGCGCAAGGTTTCCGAGAGACAGGAATTTATAATTTAAAACACTTTAATATTTTCTACATTCGTAACTACACAATATTCGAACATTCGGACTCACTTAGAAAGTACGAACTGACGATTTTCTGCTATATTTCGCCTGTAGAGCATCCCTCTTGATGGTCCAACAATAATCGGCCAGCATTTTAGGATTCCATTTGCCTTGATATCTCTTTTCTATAGCTGAAATCTCCTGAGTTAGCTCATTTGGTTTTATTTTACAATGGACAAATGGATGAAAAAACGTTTATTAAAAAATAATTATTTAAATTCATTAATTGAAATCGAAAAGAAAAAAAACTGTGGATGATGGAGAAATTCCGAATACATATTTGAAAACACGATAAAAACAGCATTAAGTACAACTATTGGTACTCATGAGACAAAAATCATGTTGACCAGTGTAATTTGACTACAGTAATCATCAGTCCTGCGCCGTAGCTGAGTGGTTAAGGTAGGATGCCTTGGCGCAGAGCTATAGCACATGATCTGGTTCGAGTCTCCGTGGGGGAAGACATTTTCTCTTGGAATTTCGGCCACTATGGGATCGTGAGGCAATTGACTAGCTACAATAATAGTGGCTCCAGGTTGAGAAAACTAGCTGTAACGGCTGGGGGACCCGACATGCTGACCACGTGTCACCCCTATACTGACTGAATGATCGTCTACCTCTGCGATGAATAATGTAGATGTGAGGCCAGCAGCCGACTGGTAAGTTAAGGGCCTTCCAGGTCTGTCGCGCCATGGAGAGAGAATCATTCTTTGTATTTCATTAAATTTAAACAGTTAGGCTGATATATTTAAGGAAAATGTTTAATATGGATTAAATCAATAGATCCATAAAATAATATGTTTTGTTCTGTTGGCAGGAGTGTCCAGAAGGTGTTGTTCACGAAGATTCCTTCAAAGACATATACGCCAAGTTCTTCCCGCATGGAAGTAAGTTCGCATCATTTTAGGAGGACTTTTCAAATCGTATTAAGTCCACTTTTTTTACGAAATTGAGTTTTACATGTTTTCGGGATATTCTGAATAATATCCAAATAGTGAAATCAGCTATATGGATCCAATTCTAATCATTATTGAATTAAAGCGTTCAATTCAAATCATATTATGCCTATCTTTCCATCCAATTCAAACCGTGTTTTGTCATTGTCAGTTTATTCAGAGCCTACATTTATCAGAATGCATTTTGTAATTCCTAAAATATTTAATATCAAATTTAATGCACGATTCCGTTATCCAGTAACCTATCAATAGATTTAAATTTGTAGGGTAAAGTTAGTAAATTCGTGGTATTAATAAACTCCTGTTAACCATAGATCTTAGAAAGTATCACTAATTTACCCGTATCACGAATTTAGCTTAGTTTACCCTCTGTTTAAAGAGTTTTTAAGAATAGTAGGTCAAATAAATCTGTATACTGTGATATTTAAAAAAATATATTAAAATAAAAGTGAAACAATTAGTAGGCCCTTCTTAATATTAATTAATTTTGTGTTCCGTATCAAACTGTATTATGTCCATTCTTTTTCTGCGGTTATTACTCAGACTGTTTTGGAAAATTATTTCAATGACAATCTGGAAATCCACTCATTATAGATTTTTAGTTTTAATTTCCCAGTTATTGAACATAAACAGTTTTTGTTCTGTCCTGAAAATTTTGTTTTAATTTATGTAATGCAATTTGAAAAGTGCCTCCTATTTTTAAATAAATTCTAACCTGAGTTTTCTGTTTTTCTATATTCACTTTTATCATTCAATACATTCTATATTTTAACCCATTCGCCTCAGAAGACGAGGTACATTCGCTTAACTCTGCTGTTACGATATTTTGCAATATTTTATACATCCTTTAACATGGTAACCTTTTATTAATATTTATGAATAGTAGCAAAATGTGTTTTTACCGTCACTCTTATTGTGATATCAAGTACCATTAACTTTTATTTGTTTTGAATGTCTGAAATTAGACAATATAATTTATGGTAATTTAAATCTGGTTTCTGGGAAATGTATTGAACATTTAAACCTGAAGCGAATGGGTTAAGCACGGATTACTCAACTACACGGGCATTTCATTACTTTCAAATTCATAAAAATTCTAAGTAATATATTAGTGTCTAATCTTACTCCCTATATTGACTACATGGGTGATTTTGAATGTGGATTTACAAGAAATAGGTCTATAATAGAACATATTTTTTTAGAATAAAAAATAGAATATTTATTTAGAATAAAATACATTCTATATCCATCCATAGTAATTCTGCCCGAGGGCAGGTCTTTCACTGTAATCATAGCATTTTCATGCTATGCTTTGCAGCTTTACTAGGGAATTATAGGTGTGGTAGCTTCCCGTTGCTTTCCACACATTCTATATAATGGATGGGAATACGGAATGAGGATGACATTGTACAGTCAACTATATGTAGACTTCAAAATGCATACTGTTCAGTTAAGGAGAAGAGGTTCAATAGTATCGTCCTAGAATTTATATTTACTAAAAAGTTAAACTTATTCGAGTGTTTCTATAAAGCACACGAATGAGGGAACGAGTAGACAAACAGTTTTCAGATACTTTTGAAATTTTGCAGTGGATTAGACGTTATGCACTGTTTTCTCAACTATTCAGTTTTGTACTTGAGCATGCCATTCAAATCTTCAGAGTATGAAAAGGGTGTATAACTCAATGACATTAATAAGCTAATAATTTATGACGATGATGATGATGATATAATATTAGGCGATAGTAAGGATATATCAAGGGTAAATACGCATCCTAAGTTGAATAACACAAGGACATTGTGGCTGTAAGTAGCAGTACAAAATAAATAAATTGTCACACGTATAAATACGAGTATATAATGGAAATGGACATTTTATAACAATATGAAGAACATTTTGAAGAAGTGGTTGAATGCAAATACCTAGGAATAATAATTACAAACAACAATGGAGTCCAGAAAGAAATCGCACATTGGCTGAACTCTGGAAACGAATCTATTATACACTACCGGTACGAGACTTTTGTCATTCCAATTTATTTATAATCATCATCATCAACAACAGGGATTAAACCCAATGGCCTGTTCCGATCTCATTATAGATCGAATTGGTCCTTCCATTTTTTCAATGGTCTTCCCAACATTCTTCACCCTTTTGGTTTATAATTATACATTCTTCTTGGTATGCGCTGTTCATTCATTCGTAATACGTGCTGAAGATAAGCATTTTGATAATATTTTATTCTTTCACAGATATTAAATATATTAAGTTCTGTTCTTATATCTTCGTTTTTCTTTTTATCGGTTCTTTGGTATCCTGCTATTGCTCTCAACATCTTCATTTCAGCAGCCTCTATTTGTTTACTATCTGCCTTTGTTAATGTCCAGGTTTCACATCCTTGTATTTATAATAAACATTAAATTAGAAATTTATAAAACGGTTATTCTTCCAGTTATATCAAACGGATGCTAAACATGATCTCTTACTTTACGGGAAGATAAATGATTACTAGTATTTGACAATAAGGTGCTTCGGAAAATTGTTGGACCGAAAAGAGAGGAACAAACAGACGAGTGGAGAAGATTATATAACAGTGAGCTACATTTATTTTATTTTATTTATTTATTTATTTATTTATTTATATTACCTGTTGGAGTTAAGACCGTAAGGTCTTCTCTTTCATTTTACCAGGGTTACATTATACATACATACAATAAGAATTATGATAAATTATACATAATTGATAATTATAGACTACACAATATAAAGTTGACAAGGGTAAGAAAGAAAAATAGTAATAATAACCTATAGTTAGATTAAGTAAATTGCTTCGTAAAGACAGTTTAAAATGTAAATGAATAATAAAAGTATACATGGAACATATTATATTGTTATATATAATATTGTCTAAGGAAATATGAAGTGAGTTTCTTTTTAAACTGTTTTTGAGTCGGGCAGTCCTTGATATACGAGGGGAGGGAATTCCAGAGTCGAGTGGCTGAAACATGATCATCATGGAAAACCAGATGTAACAAGTACAGTTAGGTCTCGTAGACTGCGGTGGGCAGGGCATATGGTACGAATGGGGAATAAAAGGGACCATGGAAATTCTCTCCCCAGAAGGATTCCTCGCATTATCATGGCGGTGGAGTTTGTGTGTTCTAATAATCCTGAGAGGTATGCAGCATTGCTGCTGGTAGGACCTCCCAAGCAGCACAGGACTTGGGTGAAGACCCACACTAAGAGGGATACCCTGGTCTTCCAGGTTGGGGTTTGAGCGTAAAGCTGACAACCTTACCTTGTAAAAAAAACTAAAGTTGCGAAACCCTAAACCAAGCTTCAGACTGAGATTAACCGAAGAATTTCCGAAAGTAATGAACACAACATTTGACGGGGAAAAATCTCAAGATAGACAATAAATTATAGATGGGAGGATACAGTAAGAAAGGACGCTAACACGATGCTTGGTATCAGGAATAGAGAAGTGTGGAGGAAGAGGATTGCGGAGGCAGGGCTCGATATGGGCTGTAGCGCCATGTGATGAAGATGATGATTTGATGGAAAAATTCCTTGTAGGAAACGAAGGTAAATCGTCCAGTAGTTACGCTAAGAATTAAACGGGAGAATAACATTAACCATAACGCTGAGCAACAAAATATAAACCTTTTTTTTTTTTGTCTCAGAAAGAAAAAATATGTGATTCTGATAATTATTTTTTCTCCTGAATTCAAATATGATATCGGGTTTTCTCCGTCGCTCAAGGTTTCCGAGAGAGAGAAATTTTTAATTTCAAACTCTTTAATATTTTCTACATTCGTAACTACACAATATTCGAACATTCGGACTCACCTAGAAAGTAAGAAATGACGATTTTCTGCTATATTTCGCCTGTGAAGCATTCCTCTTGATGGTCCAACAATAATCGGCCAGCATATTAGGATTCCATTAGCCTTAACATCTCTTTTCCATAGCTGAAATCTCCTGAATTGGCTCATTGGTTTCATTTTACAATGGACAAATGGACGAAAAAACGTTTATTAAAAATAATTATTTAAATCCATTAATTGAAATTGAAATAAAAAAACTGTGGGCGATGGAGAAATTCCGAATACATATTTGAAAACACGATAAAAAAAACTGTATTAAGTACAACTATTGGTACTCTTGAGACAAAAATCATGTTGACCAGTGTAATTTGTAGGAGGTAAATTATACAGAGAATGATTGGAAAACTCAGAATAGGGACGTATGAGGAGCTTATCTCCTCGCGCCATGGAGTTCCGGGTTTGATAGATCCGTTTAGTATAATCTGTTTTAATTTGATCTAAGGGTTGTAGAATACCATGTATAAAAATTGAGTGCTTCCTTTTATTTGACGTGAATAGATAGGCTAAGTGAGCGTTGGTATAAACTCCATTTTGGAAGTGACGAGGTTAATACTGCTTATAGTTTCCCTATTAGATTTGATTGCTGAACTTAAAATGGTTTTGTAAGTTGAAAAGTTTGATGAAACTTGTAACAATGAAAAGTTAATACCCAAAGTTCATACATTAACCACCACGGAATAAAATTAACTTGGGGCTCAAATTAACCAAAGTTTGTGTGGATGGAAGATAATTAAATAAATTGTAGTTGAAACTCGTCATTGTAATTACACTGGTCAACATGATTTTTGTCTCATGAGTACCAATAGTTGTACTTAATGCAGTTTTTGTTATCGTGTTTTCAAATATGTATTCGGAATTTCTCCATCACCCACAGTTTTTTTATTTCATTTTCAATTAATGGATTTAAATAATTATTTTTTAATAAACGTTTTTTTCGCCCATTTGTCCATTGTAAAATAATACCAAATGAGCTAATTCAGGAGATTCCAGCTATGGAAAAGAGATATCAAGGCAAATTGAATCCTAATATGCTGGCCGATTACACTGGTCAATATGGTTTTTGTCTCATGAGTACCAATAGTTGTACTTAATGCAGTTTTTTTTTATCGTGTTTTCAAATATGTATTCGGAATTTCTCCATCATCCACAGTTTTTTATTTGAATTTCAATTAATGGATTTAAATAATAATTTTTTTATAAACGTTTTTTCGTCAATTTGTCCATTGTAAAATAAAACCAAATGAGCTAACTCAATGGTTTCAGCTATGGAAAAGAGATATCAAGGCAAATGGAATCCTAATATGCTGGCCGATTATTGTTGGACCATCAAAAGGGATGCTCCACTAGCGAAATATAGCAGAAAACCATCATTTCTTACTTTCTAGGTGAGTCCGAATTATCGAATATTATGTAGTTATGAATGTAAAAAAATATTAAAGTGTTTGAAATTATAAATTCCTGTCTCTCGGAAATCTTGCGTAATGGAGAAAACCCCATATCATATTTGAATTCAGGAGAAAAAATACTATCAGAATCACATATTTTTCTTTTTGACACAAAACGTTTATTTTTATTGCACAGTGTTATCGGCCTTGATGGTGTAGGGCTTTAGTTCCTTGCTTATTTATGATCCTGAGAGTAGCAGGATCAAACCCGGCCGTGTTCGATGGATTTTCAGGATTAAAAAATTCAAGGAAAATATCCTCTGAGAGGGACTGTAAGGCACAGGTCCCGAGTCTGCAGATTTTCGGGCTCGTAAAAGAACCTGGCCCCTAAATTAGAGCATCTGAGAAAACTTTAATCGCTCCTTCCCATCCAAGTAATATCTCAATTTTCTACAAGGTTGAAGTCATGAACTAATTACTTGTCACTCGCTGACATCTGTAGGGAAATGCGCGAAGCCCAATTAGCCATTGTTTTAAGTTACTTCCACAAGACAGCAATCTTGTCCCTCATTTGTCATTAACTGTCCATTTCCATTATATAATATATTCTATGTGGTCCACCGCTGTGGTCTGGAGGTGGAGTGCTCCCTTGTCACACAGCGGGCCCGGGTTCAATCCCCGGTCCGGACAGTTTCCTGGGTGAAGTTTTTATCGTGGTTTTTCCTCACCTGTAAGACAAAGGTCAGGGAACTTTAAGGCACAAATGGTCCCCGAACATCATACGGCCATTGGAAGCAACATCATTCATACTCATCTTATATTAAGCTTAGGATAAAGGACTCTCCTGGCGCATCATTATCATCATCCATCATATCATCGGGGCAACGTAACCCTTCTTTCCAGGCGCCTCAACCTCAGAAGTGGGTTACAATTACGCCAATGCCAGGAGAGAAACACACGCCAGAAATGTCCAAAAAGGACAATCTGGGAGCATTAAAAGATATATATATATATATATATATATATATATATATGTATCGTTGAGGGAAACAAGAGCTACAAGGAAAAATATTATTATTATTATTATTATTATTATTATTATTATTATTATTATTATTATTATTATTATTATTATTATTATTATGTAATAAAAGTTTAGGTCCTCTTGGTGGTATTTGTTCGAATCTTTTGATTTACTTTTGCACTGTATTAACCTGATTTTAAAGCTAATTTTTTGAGTATTATAGTGAACATAGCCTGTTTAGACAGGAACTGCCATTGTTGAAATTTCTCGTACAATATAGTCCTGCGACACTGAATTAGAAGGAGAGTTGATATGAAGTAGAGATATAAACAGTAATTTTGGCAGAGTGACAACATTTCAAAGTTTCCAAGCTAGGATGTCCTGAAAAATTTCACCCCGCTTCTAGATTAAAGTTCCTCTTCTTTCTAAGGAAATTTCCAGAGTTGTTGTTTACTTCCGGAGCCTCATTTACAAGACTCTATTCTGCTCTTTGATTCTTCAGCTGTCTCAAGATATAAGTCAGTTGAATTGTTTACTTTCATTCACATCAAAACTTTTTTCTTTATTTATTTATTTTTTCCTTTCTTCCTTCTTTCATTTCTCTCTTACTTTCTTCCTTTTTTTTCTTTTTTATTTCTCTCTTTCTTTATGTTTTACCTTATCTTAACATCTCCCCTTGTAAATACTTTTAGTTCCCCAAGATACCCGGGCCTTACAGGGTCACGATGTTTTGGGAGATTTTAAACACAGTTACTTTTTTTTTTACTAGACAAGAATATGGAGGGCCTCCCTGGATGATTGCTCAGCTCTATGCCAGGGCCAATACCGAGGCGACACCAACATTAAAGACTCCAGTATTCGAAATGTTTTGGCTCCGATTGGAAGACAGGCGAAAGATAAATTGCCTCTGCTTCTTATACAACATTTTTTCCACCTCATCACCACTTTATATTTCTACTCGCTTTCGTGTACTATTCTCCCACCATAGCTTGAAAACACGATCCAGAGAAAATTTAAGTCTAGCTGTTCCTCTACATCTAACATATCACTATTCCTCATCCTTTCTTGTTTCAGCCACCCGGATCTGGAATTCCCTCCCCTCGAATACCAAGGACTGTCTGACTCAAAAACAGTTCATATTTCCTTAGACAATATAATATATAACCGTGTTCCATGTAGACTTTTATTTTTTCTTTATATTTTAAACTTTCTTCACCAGGCAATTTACCTTATTTTTGTTGTTATTATTATTATTATTATTATTATTATTACTAATTTTGTTTCTTTTCCTTGTCAACTTTATATTGTGTAGTCTATAATTATCTATTATGTATCATATATCATAATTCTTATTGTATGAATAATTTAACGCTGGTGAAGTGGAAGAGAAGACCCTACGGTCTTAACTCCATCAGATAAAATAAATAAATAAGTAAATAAATAATGACAAGACAAATCCTCTAATTAAGGGGGGTGATGGGTAAAATTTCTATTTTGTACATTTTTGAGCTAGAGACTTGATGTTTTGTACAAACATTCACTGCATGATTCAAAATGATGTTTAAGTTTCATTCTTGTGAGACATTTATTTTATGAGTTATTAAATATTATATTTTTTTTAAAATTTGCATGTACTATAATTAAATGAGTTCCACAATTTTTTACTAAAATGTCTGATTTTTGCAAGATCCCTGAAATATTTAGAAAACATCATGCATTAGGATTCTTATAATGTGAATACAAAGGGAGAAAAAAAAGTTGTACCTCATGCGTGGAATTACAAAAAAAAATGATTGCATACATTTTATTTTTTATTTCTTAAAATACTACTTCAATCATGAAACCCATGCACTACTTTGTTACCCATTGTTTTAGGGCATGCAGTAAAAATTTGAACATTCGAGGACACCATTTGTGAATTCCATTCAATTTTGAATGCACAAAAATGCAGAGAAAATAAAAGTGTGGAAAAACAAGTTTAAAGATTTGCATGCAGGTCATATTTAACTGGCGAAGCCTTTTAATTCTGTCGTAATTTAGGGCACTTAGAAGCACCATAGGCCTCTGAAACTTTGCCAACATATACATTAGAGTACAGGCTATTTTTATAGTAGAAGAAACAATACAATGCTAATTTTGATCTCAAATGGTAAATTTTTCAGCCATCACCTCCCCCCTTAACTAAATATTGATGTTTAGTTAAAAGGGTTATGCAGTGGACCACTGCACTTGGCGGTAACGCCTGCTGGCAGACAGACTTCCGACTTTCACATTCTGTTTTTTTTTCTCACACCAGCGTAATAGGGGCCACCCTAGCGGACCCTGGTATTGTAGGGTTTATTGCTGTGCCCTCTGTATCCATATTCCTTACGTCAGTTAGCAGGCGAATGATGGCTACGAACCGCTCAACCGCAATTGCTCAGAGGACGGAAATCCTTCGGGGTGATTTGAATTTTCAACTTTTATAAGATTCATGATGTGTTCCGTTGAGGTTTATTCAAAATTAATATAAAATTATAGAATATTCACCTGAAAGGTCCGTCTCCTCAACTTAATTATCATTTAACTGTAGCGCTTTCGGGACTTGTCCCATCATCGGCAGGATTCAAAACTGGTGTTTCACTGAAGATCTGGTAGAGGGGGTTGCATGTATTTGGTTCGTTTTCGTTTATCAGGCTGTCGTTGTGAGCTGCTTTCATGATGATTTCATGAAAGCAGCTCACAACGACAGCCTGATAAACGAAAACGAACCAAATACATGCAACCCCCTCTACCAGATCTTCAGTGAAACACCAGTTTTGAATCCTGCCGATGATGGGACAAGTCCCGAAAGCGCTACAGTTAAATGATAATTAAGTTGAGGAGACGGACCTTTCAGGTGAATATTCTATAATTTTATATTGATTTGAATTTGTTACGTCCTATTCGGAGGACGCTGCTCAGAGTGCGTCGTAAGGAACCATCTTTGTGCTTCTATCGAAAGTCGCCATTGGAGGCTGGATCGAGTTGAAAAAAATATATGACCCCGGCTGGTAACGCGATTCGAGAGGAGAGAGAGCCCGAGGAACAAAAAAAAAAGTCCATTTCAGTTTAAGTTGATTGGATGCGAATTTTGAATTCAGAAAATAAATCTAGTGAATAATAATTTAAAATATAAAATTATGGAATGTTCACCTGAAAGGTCCGTCTCCTCAACTTTATTATTTATTTAACTGTAGTGCTTTCGGGACTAGTCCCATCATCGGCAGGATTCAAAACTGATGTTTCACTGAAGATCTGCTAGAGAAGGTTACAGTACATGTAACCCCCTCTTGTAACCTCCTCTACCAGATCTTCAGTGAAACACTAGTTTTGAATCCTGCCGATGATGGGACAAGTCCCGAAAGCGCTACAGTTAAATAACTAATAAAGTTGAGGAGACGGACCTTTCAGGTGAATATTCCATAATTTTATGTTTTCTTCTTCTTCTTCTTCTTCTTCTGCTTCATGAAATTAGGCCTTTTGACCTGTTTTCACATCAAGTGGGATTTAATGAATCCTCCCATCTAGTAAATGGGCGTCCAATAAATTTGAATAATACCTCAGCGGAACATGTCATGAATCTTATAAAAGTTGAATAATTTACTGGTGGAGGTTAAGGGACCGCTCTGAGATATGTCTTGACGCAAAGGATAACCACCGAAAACCTTAGCAGAGTGGCTTGAATTTAATAATTTAATGTCAGAATAATCAGCTTGTTTGGTTCTAAGACGAATTAGCCGGCGAAATCATCGATTGGAGAAGCGCTCAATCTTCGAAGCTCGGCGTCGTGTTTACGCAGCCCACCAGTACAATAATAGCGAAACTTAGTGTGGAATGTGTTTTTCTGATGTTGGAGATCGACTAAGATTTTATTGGAGTCTGCTCCATAAGGGAGTTCCATTGCAAGGCGGTCTAAGATATCATTGCCACGTCCTAAAATTATCTGTCTTTTTAACTGCAAGGCACTATAATACAGCGCCAAATATCTCATTTGAACTATAAGGAAGTAATACAACACCTGAATTTGTAGACTGGATAATCCTAGCTACCTATTGTCCACCTCCGACGAGTTTAACGCTCAAAGGAATGTGGTGTGGGGATGGATACTGGATGGCAACACCAGTAAGGAAGGAAGTACATCATATTGAAAACATTCGCCCTATTTATGAAAGACACGGCCATAGAAAACCACAAACTGAAAACTGCATATTTGTGAATGAGTAATACTTCCCTTCGACTCGGCTGTGGGACGAAATAAACACTGTCCTATTTTAATGAAATTGGATTTACGAATATAAAATAAAATAAGTTAAAATATATCTTCTTAGGTAAGATCGTCGTCCTCAACTTATAAAATATGTAATATTTATGCCTGTAGGCCTTTCAGAACATCCGTTCCATCTTCAGCAGGTCCCTCTTCGCTACAACATCCAGTATGATGGTTGATGCTGCAGGTCCCAATGTGGTGTTGTCGTGACTAAAGCGTCTTCCTGACGTTATCGTATAGTGAGTTGTTTAGTCTGGGAGTGCTTTCATTTATTAAAAGCCTGTTGTATATTTCCTTTAATGTAATTAATAAGCAAAAAAGCTTAAATAGGATAAATGAAACTACCTGCAAGAGTAGCAAACCGAATGGCAAGAATGCCCTACCTCCCAGCGCTAAACTCGTTGGTAGAGGACAGTACCGTCCGCTCCATTCATACGAAATATAAACACTGTCCTATTTTAATAAAATTGAAGAGAGTCCATTTGCTCCATACAGGAGTTGACACAGCTACTTTCTTCGATTTTCGTGAATTGCATTTAAAAAGGCATATATTTTTTTGGACATGACCTTGGTACATCACAACGCATCTGGGAGAAATTTTAAGTTAGGTTTCGGCATGCAACGATTGACAGTTTCCTTGTAAGTTGAAGGACTCTCCTGGTGCTTCATTTTCATTTATGAGCCATCATATCAACGGAGTAACGTGTAACTTCGTCATCCAGGCGCTCCAATCTCACAAGTGCGTTACAATTCCGCCAATGCCTGGAGAAAATGACAGTAATGTTGTAAGGCATATTGATGGCATCGGACAAAAAACAAAATGTTTGAGTCATAAACTTAATATAAGAGGGAAGGTTAATGAAATTTTTAATGTAAGGACATTTTGAAAGTAAACATAATTTCATTTGAATATCTTTCATATAGACGTTACATCCATTAGGTTCTCTTTTGATATTACCTAATTTAAATATTTAAGCTTCCATTAAAATTATAAAAACAAGCTTGAAGTACATCTCTAAATTAGAATAGTTAATTTTCTTTATGTAATTTCTGTCTAGTTGACTTTTCGTGTCTCTAAGAATTTATTAATTAAAATTACTAACAGTAAAGCACATACAAATAATTGGATTGAGAAAATATTACGGGTATTTGAGAATAAAGTTCTGAGAAAAAATTTTTGGACCAAAGAGAGATGAACAGACGAATGGAGAAGACTACATAACAGTGAGCTACATGATCTTTATAGGAAACCAGATATAATTAGAAGAGTGGAGTCTCTTGCGATGGGCAAGACATCTGGCACGAATGGGAAATAAAATAGCGGCATCTAAGTTTTGTATCAAACCAAAGGGAAAACCTCCAGATGGTAGACCAAGAATGAGGTCGGAGATTATATTTAACCATGATTTGAGGGAAGTATACTAATCATTTAGGTCACATCTCAGTTTTAAATACTAGTTAGTCTTAAACACAAAAATACAAAATAAATCACTATCTATCTATCTATCTTCGGATTTTTACAGCTGCTGCCGTCTTCCCGTGCCAAACCTCCAAACCTACGATCTTTGGGCATCTTCAATGCTTAGCCCGCTTGCTTGCATTACTGTCTTCATGTTTTCTTTCCATATTAACTTTGGTATCCCTCTTTCTTCTTTCTAGTCGGTTGGCATTGATATAGTTGCTTCGGCCATCGCTCATCTTCCATTCTTAAAACATGTCCTAACCACTTTAATTCCTTCTCCTCAATTCTTTCAATTATGCTTTCTTTTGCTTCCACTGTTTCTAATTTCCTTATTTGTGACATGTTCTAGTTTTTACCTTCTGGCACTTCTGCGTAAATAATCAATTTCTAGAGATATTAGTCTATGCTTGTAGTACTTATTGACTGCCCATACCTCACATTCATTGCAACAGATTCCACCAAAGTTTTACCAATATATATATTTTTTGTCTTTCCAAATATGCTTATCCCACCATATGGAATTTAACGATGATATTAGTTTGCTACTCAATTCAGTTCTATGATTTATGTTCTCTTTGCCTATACCTTCAATGTTATCCATAATTATTCCCAAATATTTAGTTTGTTTCACTTGCTTTATTTGAATCTCTTCTTCCAATATTAAATTATTTCTTTCATTGCTAATTATAGCCAAGTATTCTGTTTTTTGTAAAAAAAATCACACTAAACTTATATTTGTCAATTTTGATCTACGTAGGTAGGATGAATTCAGGCTAGCTTTTTAAAAGTCTTGTATTGTAAACATGGTGATTAAGAGAAGAAAGTGGGCGTGTTTCGCACTTATGTCACAAGTGGCGCTAGTGTAGAACCAGCCTGTTGATATCTGTTACGTTTGCTGTGGTACTGTTATGAAATTCAGCACACTGTCTGGTGGTAACATTACGAATTGAAACTTGCCACATATAGCGTTGTGCCCAACCAGTTCATTTGGAGAAGCAAGAATATGGGCTGGAGGGGGAAGCACGAAAACACGAACCTGGGGTGACTTGACATTAACGAACCATATGATAGCTGTGGATTTTAAAGATAAACGGAAATAGTTCTGTAAATTCTATTTTAATTTATTTGTGTATGAAAATTTCTAATAGGACTGTTACCATAGTTTTGTTTATTTTATAATTATGTATACCTCCTTTTTATTTCTGTTATAACTGTATTATTTGCATAATTTTATTTATATACAGATTTTCAACGTTTACATATTTTATTTCAAGTTGTAAATGTTAATAAAAAACAAAATCGTAACTCTATAATTTGAAACAAAAAAAATGTGTGGAGTATTTTAAAACTTTTAAGGAAGATATATTTTATTTTATTTTATTTATATATGTATTATTTATATATATTATCTGCATAATAGTTCTTTAAAAAGAAAGAAATATGCAAAATCGTACTATTGGCAATTACTTGATCTTAATCTTTACAAACCCCTAAACTAAAAATATAAAGAGGGTGAATACTGGGTAAGCCAACAATTTTAGCCTTGTGTGTGCACTTTTACAGAATGGCTCCTAATTCGCGATCAAGAAAAAGTAGTGAAATTTGGGGTTTCTTCACCGATTTAGGCGATGGTAAAGCAAAGTGTAACTTTTTGTTCTAAACACAGTTTCATTCGGGGGCGGGATGCTTTTAGATTTGCACGGCATATTCGCTCTAAATGTTTAGCAAGGTACGATTTTTACTAAATTTTGCAACAGCTTTTTGAAAACCTAGTAAAATATGTTGTTTTAAAACTTGGATAAATTGGATTTTCATTAAATACTTTCGGAATTCCAGTAAATAAAATGTAAAGTGATTGCAATATTAGACTACATTAGATTTGTAGCGTTAGTAATGCCGTAGATCAAAAGGAGTAATCCCTGAGTAATGCTGCGTGTGAGTGACGACTTAATCAAGAGGCGGGGAAGCGCCGTAATGTACATGTAATGAATGAATTAATGAATGAATGAATGAGCGTGCCGAACGTTGAGTGTTTGAAGTACTGAATGTTTAAAGCCAGTTCACTCTGTCAAGGGTGTTCGTTCCTCTAAGACACTTCACTCTTCTAAGATAGTTCGTTCTTTGATACCACTTCGTTGATCTTAAACACTTCACTCTTCTAAGATAGTTCGTTCTTTGATACCACTTCGTTCATCTAAGGCACTTCACTCTTCCAAGGTAGTTCGTTCTTCTATGTAACTTCACTCAGGCCGGATAGTTCGTTTCTCTATGGCAGTTCATTCTGGCAAGATAGTTCGTTCCTCTCAGACACTCACTGCGGTACGAACGATATGGATGACGTAGGAATGAGGCGGGGACATGCAAGGTCGATGGGCGGAGAAATGTAGAGTAATCAAGGAATGAGCGAAAGTTGATTTGGAGTAAGACATCTAGAGCTTGAAATAAAAATTAAAGTTTAATTTTAAGTAGCAGTAGTGAACTCTGCACTGGCAGTTCACTAAAAGTGAGTAACTTTTTGACACTTCACAGTAGTGAAGCGTTCTTTTTAAACGACTCACTCTCGAATTACCCATCACTAGCCACATACGAACCACAGTGAAAATATCCTTACTCTATTTGATGATTTTTAACATTTTTAATAAAACTTGATGTCGCATGTAACAAAGCAGTGACATCACTCTAATTGCCACTGATATCAAGATGATGCATTTTGAGTTTAGGTGGCTTTGATTTTCACGAATATGTGGAATTAGTCTATATGGGTTGGTTCGGAGTTTGGGATTGCTCTCACCTAAATTAACGTAAGTTTTATCGATGTGAATCCTTCATTCATTTGAATGATTCATATTGAACTAGAAACAGTGCATGTGAATACATAAGTAGATCACTCTGTATTTCAAATTGGATTACACGTACCGTAATATCAGATGTTTACGTGATGTTGGCAAATGTTATGGACTGTAGTGTTTTGTTTTCGTAGAATATTCCAGATTAAACAAGAATTATTCCTTTCTCATAAAACTAAACAATGATCCGGTTAAATGTTTAGTAGATTTTATTTCCTTGCAGCGTATATTTATTCTCTCTAAGTTTATAAATATTTTAGTTTCAACACAGCAAGAAAGAAAATTGCTTAAATTTCAAATAAAAAAGTTTTGATATAAAGTTGTTCCCACTAACATTCAGCCCTACGGTTCTTGAAATTAATATATTTTTTTGTCCGATAGTGGGTTCTGTCGTATTTACAGCAATGGCGACCATGATTGAAAATTCTATTTCCTAAATTTCGGGGTTGCCAACCTAAATAACTATACTGTAATATTACATATTACCTAACTCGTGCGAGAAGTAAATCCACTGCCCTTTATGTATACTACGTACAATGTATATTCAAAAATATATCCACGATATAGTGTTATTATATATTATACGAAACAAATCACTGCATTAAAATTCATCGGAGAACATATTGTTTAAACAACTCACCTCATAGGATTCATGCTTCCATGATATTGCGATTTCAAACATAATCATGTTCATCGTCAGCCATAACTCCGACTGATGAAATTCTTCGGCCGTCAACTATTCTATTGTCGCCATCTTCAGTGCTGCCATCTATGGTTGAATTTATGAACTTCGAAATCAATGTAATTTCGTTAGGGATATCAAAATTCATTGATCTATTTTTGTTTTTCTGAATGTATATTTTTTCCCAAACTGTCAATTCCAAAGGTTTCTCTGCTTGATTTAAAAGTTTAGCTTCTCTTCCAATTTTATGATGTTCTAATAAACTATGTGCAGCAATTGCAGACAATTAGTCAGTTGTTTATAATGAACGAATATTTCCAACAAAGATATTATAATTTTACTATTAATTGTATTGTATTGTAAGCCCATGTTTTTCCCTTTACAGAGATTTAGGCACTCTCCCCCTACAGGGAAGAATTTGAACCATACTAATTTAGTTACACTTGTTTTCGTATAGATGTCATTTTTGAGTGGTCCGTGGTCAGCGTTCCGCCTCATACTGACATCTAGGAAACCAAGGTAGTACTAGGACGAGAAAATTCGGTAAATTTTGCTTAGAGGTCTTTTCATTCAGGCTTAAGGATTTTTTACGAGCCTGAAAACCTTCAGACTCGGGACCCACGGCTTAAAGTCCCTCCCGGAGGACTTGCTCCTTGGATTTTTCCGTCCTAAAAAAATCCATCGATCCCGGCCGGGTTTGAACCCGCGACCCTCGGGAGCAGATGCAAGGAGCATAACCACTAGTCCACCGCGGCCGATTTTTTTTACTATTATTATTTTGAAAACACAATCGCGCAAAAGAATGTACAACACACGTTTGTGAAGTGTATTACAGAATCTCGGAAATTAAAAACCTCACTATCGCTGTTTTTTTAATCATATGCTCACTTCTGTAAAAACCACTTTCCAACCTCGCATCGCAATATACTATTATAATAAACATGATGAACCGTTTTACTATGTATTGTCGCAAGCAACGGGATTAGTTTATATGATGTTTTCTTGTAATAAAACAAGAGAAGCCGAAAACTACACAATAACTTTATTCTTCATCATCATCATCCATGTAAGTATCAGGTCGTGTGGCCTGTTACGGTCTCAAAGAGGAATTTTCCATCCAGCGCTTTTTTAGACGTCCCAGCGATCTTTTGCCTTGGGGGCTGTGGCGAAGTATGGCTTTTGGAATTGTATGAGACGGCATTCGTTGAAGATGGGCTTTCCAGTTGTTCTGGTAGTTTTGTATATGGTGAAGAATGGGTTCTACATCCAACTCTTCCATAATTTTCTCATTTCTTTTATGGTCCCACTTTGTGTAGCCTGCTGTTCGGCGCATAAATCACATTTCATTTTCTGTTATTCGGCTTTCATCTCTTCTTCGTATTGTCCATGCTTCACTACCATATCTTAATACTGGTCTTGCGAGAACCTTATACAGCCGTAATCTTGTGTTCTTCTGTACTAAAGATGGTTTCACTATACTGTTAATTATCCCCGTTGTTTTTGTAAAATTTGTGATTTTCTTTGATATATCAGCTTCATCTTGAAATGTTAAATTATAACCCAAATAATTAAATTAATTTACTCGTTCTAAAATTTCATCATATAAAACAATTTTGCTAGGTATAGGGTATTTCTCACAGAAGGCCATCACTTTAGTTTTCTTTGTATTGATTTCCATATTGTACCTTTTTGCAGTTATATTAAAATTGTGTATAGAATACAACAACTTTATTCAATTCCATAAACACTTTCTTTCATTTCACTAACAAATTTCTCTAATAATTAATATTTAAAGTTTATCTATCACGCAATTATTTTACAGTCTCTGACCAGTCCACTTGCCGTAGTTTTTTTTTTTCACAGTTCACTTTATAGCTATCACTACACAACTGACTCGCTCCCGACCCTAGCAGCAGATCATGTAGGGCGGGAAAGAAAATTTCTCTGCTTCCGACTTTTCCAGTACGGAGTTTATGGCCATCGAACCTTCCCGACATGAGGGTCGAAGCTTAGAGACATCTCCGGAATGAAAGTCTAGACGCATCGACCATCTACATGGGTCTTACGATTCGCGAGTTGGCGACTCACGAATCTAATTCTACCAATGTAAAACCATTATTCTTGCTGTCACCCGCGAAATTGAAATGTCTCTTTTACGATGCATCACAGTATCATCATGTGTTTCTGTGACCGGGCATTTTACACTATCATCGTTTTCCTCCAAATCTCTCTGTCTTCCCATTCCCGGTTTTGCAATCCTTTTTTATTCATAGCCTTTCTTCATCGACGCGTATTGCCTTACCAACTGCACTACGGCGCGCCCTTTATAAATCAGAATACATAAATAATTAATCTAATTTGTAATGAAATGGAGGTTAAACGCATGCTAATTTATGCAACACGCTCTCTACAGTAACAATGCATTGTTGATAAACTTAGTAATTGTTTATAATTTCAAATGTTTCATTCTTATTCATGAAGTAGCTTCGAAAACAAATGAAGTAGTCCATGCGAAACATGCATCAAGTTGACATGTGAATAAAGATAGCATCAGTCTTTTCAATTTAACACCCCCAGCTTTACAATTCAACATTGTGTTCTTATAAAATAAGTAACCAATTCCTCCGGATTATAGTATAAATATCACGACGAGAGATGAAGCAGAGGCTTGTGCAAAGTATATAGTCCAAAGGAATACAAAGTGCTTCAAAGTTGATGCCGAAAATGAAATATAAGTAAAAGTGAAAAGAAAGAAAAAAAGTTACTTTAAATATGGTCCTGAAGTGAATTGGTGATTATTTTAAATATATATATCACCCTGGGCCTTAATGTCCAATGCATAATATCCATTAAAATCATAGTCCAAAACTAAAAACTATCAATAACAGAAATATCCACATCCAAAGATGCCCAATCATAAAATATCCACATATAAAAATTTACAAACATACAAAAATATCCATATACGAAAATGTCAACATAAATATTCACATACTGAAATGTCATCATCATCATCATCCAGGGATTAAGCCTGTTGGCTCATTCCGGTTTCATGAAAGCTAGAATTGTTAAAATTGTTCAGACAGTCTTCTGTGTGGGCGTCCAACATTTCTCCTTCCGTGCGGTTTATAATTTAGCAATAATTTTGGAAATCTTCCTTCTGGCATTCTATCAATATGTTCTTTCCAGTCGTTCCTATATTTAATTATTCGGTCTGTAAGTTTCAAAATATTTAGTTCTGTTCTTATATCTTCATTTATTTTCTTATCCAGCAGAGTATATCCTGCTATATTTCTTAAAAATCTCATCTCAGCTGCTTCCAATCTTTGTTCTTGTAAAATGTCCAAATATAAATATCCACACACAAAAATGCCAGAACGTAAATGTCACACAAAACAAAAATGTACAAACATAAATGTCCACATATAAAAAATATATATATATATACATAAATGTCCACACACAAAACTCTCAAAACGTGAATAATAGAAAATATCCACATCTATAAACAGACTATTAAAAAAGTCAGTCACAGAGAAACTGTGTAATACCTCAGCATGTCAGTTTATGATCCAATTTAGCTAATTTATAGATTAGGCCTACATATATTTGTTTTATTGAATGGAAGAAACTCAATTTATGATGCAACCTTATTTAAAATTGTCGGACCGTAATGAAAACAAAGAGCGATTAAGAATTTCGGTTTTCAGATTAAAACCTTACTTATAACGATGAGATATCTCTGATTTCAGGAGAATGCTTTCCTCGTTTTATTTAAAAAGAATATAGGGTCCTACTGAGTTTTGTTGCAAAACATCGAAAATTGCTAGAGCTATATTAAAATTTTCATTTCAGGTGAACTGCTACATCTAATGGTCCGATTTTGCTAGTTAAGGAACTTATCCATACTCTTTTAATTAATTGCTACAATACCAAGTTATTAGGGAACTACTTTTTCTCTTCGAAACATTTGATATATGTAGGGGGCTAGGTTTAAATCTCGTTAACAGAAAATATGGATATAGGCCTACTGACTTAGGCTTTCACGGTCGGAGTTATTATGATGATCTTGTAGAAGATTTCCAGGCTGTTGGCCGTGGTCTTGAGGCTTGTAGTTCCCCAAAGACTCAGAGTCTTGAGACTCAAGACAACCCTTGAGGATGCCGGACGCAGTCTCTGGCGAAACGTCGGGGAACTACAAGCATCAAGACCACGGCCAACAGCCCGGAAATCTTCTACAAGATCATCATAGAAAATATGGAGTTTCTACTCGTATCTTAATAATTCTACTTAAAACGTAAGATTTTATATTGGTAACTGATGTGATATGAATGGCATGTTTTACAGAGTGAGGGTAAAATAATACCGATCTCTCTGTGAAGTTTTCAATTTTATTCCAACAGTCAATATTTGATTGTAATATATATATATAGAGGAGGAGTTACGACATATATGGTTTGAGTTGAATGTTCTAATAAACTTTAGTTACAAAATAAAAGTAACTAACGGAACAACTAACGAATTTGCTTGGTGTAAGAGTTTCAATTAGAATAAATAGCAATTCTTTGTTACATTAAGAGAATGTCCATATTCTACAATATTTGGGACTTAGGCACTTGAAAATATTTTTAATAGTCTATACATAATTTTAGGAACCAGGGAAGAAACTTTAATTTTTAATATGTTATGTCAAATATTACGTGAAATTCACCATATACAGGTGCACAGGCGCGGAGCGCGATCTACTTCTAGGCAAAACCTACGTTCTGCTGCCATTCTTGTGCCACTTGAATCGCCTATTTGAGAGTTCAGAGGTAGAGGAGAAGTTGCGCAGTACAAACAGAGCAAAGGAAGGGGTAGGAAGGAGAGTGGGAGTAAACGCAAAGAGAAAGGAAATTTGCATAGTTCATTAATCTCACTGTAGATGGAGAATAACCGTACAGATGTTCCGTACCGAAATAGCACTTTCGGTACACAGGATGCAGCAAAAGTCAGTTATTATCGCCTCACTATGATGGTTGTCCGTGTATATAAAAGCGAGTGCCGCGCGACATTGCTTGACAATGATTAACATGCGGAATTATTATAGTGGCGGTAGTCGGCATCTTTGTATTTAATTGTGTATAATAGCCGTGGAGAAACAATGCGAGCCGCTGGACAACCATCATAGCCTCACGGCTATAATAACCAAAAATGCAAACATATTATTTTCTGCAGATTTCAACATCTATTTAAAAAACAACTACCGAAATTATTCAAAGTGACCTGCATTGCTGTTTAAGCATTTTGACATTTTACCACTGAATTGCAGATGTTATCACATAATTTTACAGTATTACGAAAAGTATTTTCAAATTACTGTTCAATCAAATCCCGTGAATGTTGCAGGTTTAGTGGTTTTTGTACTGAAAACTTTGTGCTTCAAAATTTCCCCCATTGAAAAATATCATATGGCGTGAGGTCTGGTTATCTATGTGGCCAATCTATTTTACCACACCTTCCAATCCACTCTTCAAAATTATTATCCAAAAATAAGTAACTTTTAAGCCGTTTATAGGCTTGAAACTGGACAAGATGTATTCCCTAGTTATCAAATTACCTCAAGCAGTAGTGTTTGATATTATATTCTTAAAACCCCGTGTTCAAACCTCAGTTTCAACTAATCTCATTTTTTCCCATCCAACCATGTGTAGTAGTTAACTGAGTTATGCCACAGCCTGTATGTATAAACTGTATGTATTTTGACGTTCTAATGAAACGATTTTTGAAAAATTAAAGTAATATAACTTAAAATAAAATAAGTTAAAATATACCTTCTTAGGTAAGATCCGTCGTCCTCAACTTATAAAATATGTATTCCTTATTCCTGTAGGCCTTCCAGAATATCCGTTCCATCTTCAGCAGGTCCTTCTTCGCTACAATATCTAATATGATGGTTGATGCTGCTGGTCCTAATGCGGTGTTGTCATATTAGATATTGTAGCGAAGAAGGACCTGCTGAAGATGGAACGGATGTTCTGAAAGGCCTACAGGAATAAAGAATACATATTTTATAAGTTGAGGACGACGGATCTTACCTAAGAAGGTATATTTTGACTTATTTTATTTTATGACTTTCCATCTCGACGGTTTTAACAATGAATTTTATTAGTATTGATAATATAACTTATATAGGGTGTTGCCGAAATGAGTGCAGATTTTTCGTGTGGTGGTAGAGAACATCCGTAGAAGTATTTTAACACAATTAACCTTGGGTCGGAAATGCATTGTTATGGGTCTACAGAATAAAATAGCATTGTTGAACACATTGTTGTTTATTTATTAATTCTAAGAAAAATGGCAAGTATTACATGTTATTTTACAGTAATTGTTGGAAATGGCGACCATTGACCTGGATGCACAGCTTCGCGCGTCTCACCTCGAATTGGCGAACTCTAAGAAGCATATCTGGATGCTCTCTGATTTCCGCAGCCGCTGCCACGATCTTTGCTACAAGCTCTGGAACTGTGCATCCAGGCTAATGGTTGTCATTTCCAACAATTACTGTAAAAAAGTGTAATGCCTTCCAATGAATTTTATTAGTATTGATAATATAACTTATATAGGGTGTTGCCGAAATGAGTGCAGATTTTTCGTGTGGTGGTAGAGAACATCCGTAGAAGTATTTTAACACAATTAACCTTGGGTCGGAAATGCATTGTTATGGGTCTACAGAATAAAATAGCATTGTTGAACACATTGTTGTTTATTTATTAATTCTAAGAAAAAGGGCAAGTATTACATGTTATTTTACAGTAATTGTTGGAAATGGCGACCATTGACCTGGATGCACAGCTTCGCGCGTCTCACCTCGAATTGGTGAACTCTAAGAAGCATATCTGGATGCTCTCTGATTTCCGCAGCCGCTGCCACGATCTTTGCTGCAAGCTCTGGAACTGTGAATCCAGGCTAATGGTTGTCATTTCCAACAATTACTGTAAAAAAGTGTAATGCCTTCCATTTTTCTTAGAATTAATAAATAAACAACAATGTGGTTCAACAATTTTAAATGCTGTTTTATTCTGTAGACCTACAACAATGCATTTCCGATCCAAAGTTCATTGTGCTAAACTATTTGTATGGATGTTCCCTACCACCACACGAAAAATCTGCTCATTTCGGTAACACCTTGTATGGTAAAGCACCTGGAATTGATGGATTACCAGGGTATTTCTTGAAAAAATATATCATCCAATAAATTATTAGACGTTTTGAAAACTGCGTTCAACAAACTTTTTAATGGAGATTATCCTGAAGCCTGGCGACAGGTGTCATCCAACCGCTATACAAAGGGAAATGTGGGACACAGGTACCAGAAAGTTACAGGGGAATTTGTCTCTTGTCAGTGTTCGGAAAAATATATTGTAAAGTACTTTACGAACGAATTAGACAATGGGCTAAAGTGAACAATAGGATCTCAAAATATCAAGCAGGTTTTAGAGAAGGGACTCCACGGTGGACAACGTATTTGTTCTGAGAATATTAATTGATGACAATCTGAAAATGAGGGGGGGGGTAAATTATTTTGTGCATTCATTGATTTTAAGATGGTATTTGATACTGTGTACCGAAGCGCACTTTGGGAAAAATTAAATCGGAAAGGATTGTCTCATAAAATAATATATAAACGAAAATGCGCACAAGTTGTGCATTAGAGTTTTATTAGTTCACTTTGCTTTTGCAATCATTATGAATCTGTGCAGGTCTCAATCACACGAAAAATCTGCTCATTTCGGTAACACCTTGTATGGTAAAGCACCTGGAATTGATGGATTACCAGGGTAATTCTTGAAAAAATATATCATCCAATAAATTATTAGACGTTTTGAAAACTGCGTTCAACAAACTTTTTAATGGAGATTATCCTGAAGCCTGGCGACAGGTGTCATCCAACCGCTATACAAAGGGAAAGGTGGGACACAGGTACCAGAAAGTTACAGGGGAATTTGTCTCTTGTCAGTGTTCGGAAAAATATATTGTAAAGTACTTTACGAACGAATGAGACAATGGGCTAAAGTGAACAATAGGATCTCAAAATATCAAGCAGGTTTTAGAGAAGGGTACTTCACGGTGGACAACGTATTTGTTCTGAGAATATTAATTGATGACAATCTGAAAATGAGGGGGGGTAAATTATTTTGTGCATTCATTGATTTTAAGATGGTATTTGATACTGTGTACCGAAGCGCACTTTGGGAAAAATTAAATCGGAAAGGATTGTCTCATAAAATAATATATAAACGAAAATGCGCACAAGTTGTGCATTAGAGTTTTATTAGTTCACTTTGCTTTTGCAATCATTATGAATCTGTGCAGGTCTCAATCACACGAAAAATCTGCTCATTTCGGTAACACCTTGTATGGTAAAGCACCTGGAATTGATGGATTACCAGGGTATTTCTTGAAAAAATATATCATCCAATAAATTATTAGACGTTTTGAAAACTGCGTTCAACAAACTTTTTAATGGAGATTATCCTGAAGCCTGGCGACAGGTGTCATCCAACCGCTATACAAAGGGAAAGGTGGGACACAGGTACCAGAAAGTTACAGGGGAATTTGTCTCTTGTCAGTGTTCGGAAAAATATATTGTAAAGTACTTTACGAACGAATGAGACAATGGGCTAAAGTGAACAATAGGATCTCAAAATATCAAGCAGGTTTTAGAGAAGGGTACTTCACGGTGGACAACGTATTTGTTCTGAGAATATTAATTGATGACAATCTGAAAATGAGGGGGGGGGTAAATTATTTTGTGCATTCATTGATTTTAAGATGGTATTTGATACTGTGTACCGAAGCGCACTTTGGGAAAAATTAAATCGGAAAGGATTGTCTCATAAAATAATATATAACGAAAATGCGCACAAGTTGTGCATTAGAGTTTTATTAGTTCACTTTGCTTTTGCAATCATTATGAATCTGTGCAGGTCTCAATCACACGAAAAATCTGCTCATTTCGGTAACACCTTGTATGGTAAAGCACCTGGAATTGATGGATTACCAGGTAATTCTTGAAAAAATATATCATCCAATAAATTATTAGACGTTTTGAAAACTGCGTTCAACAAACTTTTTAATGGAGATTATCCTGAAGCCTGGCGACAGGTGTCATCCAACCGCTATACAAAGGGAAAGGTGGGACACAGGTACCAGAAAGTTACAGGGGAATTTGTCTCTTGTCAGTGTTCGGAAAAATATATTGTAAGTACTTTACGAACGAATGAGACAATGGGCTAAAGTGAACAATAGGATCTCAAAATATCAAGCAGGTTTTAGAGAAGGGTACTTCACGGTGGACAACGTATTTGTTCTGAGAATATTAATTGATGACAATCTGAAAATGAGGGGGGGGGGTAAATTATTTTGTGCATTCATTGATTTTAAGATGGTATTTGATACTGTGTACCGAAGCGCACTTTGGGAAAAATTAAATCGGAAAGGATTGTCTCATAAAATAATATATAAACGAAAATGCGCACAAGTTGTGCATTAGAGTTTTATTAGTTCACTTTGCTTTTGCAATCATTATGAATCTGTGCAGGTCTCAATCACACGAAAAATCTGCTCATTTCGGTAACACCTTGTATGGTAAAGCACCTGGAATTGATGGATTACCAGGGTAATTCTTGAAAAAATATATCATCCAATAAATTATTAGACGTTTTGAAAACTGCGTTCAACAAACTTTTTAATGGAGATTATCCTGAAGCCTGGCGACAGGTGTCATCCAACCGCTATACAAAGGGAAAGGTGGGACACAGGTACCAGAAAGTTACAGGGGAATTTGTCTCTTGTCAGTGTTCGGAAAAATATATTGTAAAGTACTTTACGAACGAATGAGACAATGGGCTAAAGTGAACAATAGGATCTCAAAATATCAAGCAGGTTTTAGAGAAGGGTACTTCACGGTGGACAACGTATTTGTTCTGAGAATATTAATTGATGACAATCTGAAAATGAGGGGGGGTAAATTATTTTGTGCATTCATTGATTTTAAGATGGTATTTGATACTGTGTACCGAAGCGCACTTTGGGAAAAATTAAATCGGAAAGGATTGTCTCATAAAATAATATATAAACGAAAATGCGCACAAGTTGTGCATTAGAGTTTTATTAGTTCACTTTGCTTTTGCAATCATTATGAATCTGTGCAGGTCTCAATTAATGATTTGGGTCGTTTTTTACATGCTGTGACGTGGTTACGATCGCAAGATAGTTCACAGAACTCGCACATGCATGCTGCGCCTGGGTCGTGGTAGGTCTTCATTTTACACACTTTGTGATGGTATCCATGTACTGCTAGGGAATTTACAAAATGGCGAAGATCTTGGTTTGTAGCAATCCACGTTCGATTTACCATTGCTTCTGTTGCGTAAAATTCTATCCAAATTTCTTTTTTCTTAGCTTGGAGCTCTGCTAGGAGATCTTGGTAGGCTGCGGTGGATGGTAAGAGTATCAGCATTCGCAATTGTTCTATGAAGAAGGTCTCTCCTGAGAGTTCATATGCCAGTCGGGAGCGTGTAAATTTGGATATACATAGTATTCTCTTTAGGTAGACTGACTTCATTTTCTCTATGTTCTTAAGGTCGTTCTTTGTGAGGTAAAGCCATATGAGTTCCAAACTATAACTCACGATCGGGATTATCTTCGTGTCAAAGATTTGCATTGCCGTAGTCATAGATAATTTTCTTAGGAATTGGATATCATTCATAGCAATTATTGCCGCTGTCACTCTGTCTTCTACATGCTTTTTGAAAGTAGTTCCCTTAGTCTGTAATGTTACGCCAAGATAGTTGAAAGAGCTTACAATTTTCAGTGGATCTTGATCATGAAAGACTCGGTCTCTGGCTGCTTTCCTTCCACCCCTTCTAAAGATCATGGCATAAAATAAAATAATGAGATATATTATATATAGGTGTCTGCTAGATAGGATCTGCGAATCCCTGTAATTTTTTTCAATTTTTTTTCTTGAAAACAACGTCATTAGCTTCAATTCTTCGAAATTCGCTGATGACTGATAGTGAGCGAGAGTTCCTGATATGACTGGGAAGTGAGTCAAGTTGTTCGCCATCGGGCTTTAAACCTGAATACTCATATGAATATTAAAATGTCAGAGCCAATACGTCCGACGCGGGTAAACATTATTTTCTTTGTTTTATGCAAAATATTTCTGTTGAATAACAATAAACAGTCGTTACATTGCGTTATTTTTAGCAGCTAAAATATAAAACTGCTACAGATCGTAACAAAGAACACAATGGCCCTGGTTGTGTGGAAATAAATATTTACTTTTAAAAAATCGTTAATGTGATTTATGAGGATCAAGTGCGTGACGTAAATATTTAGGAGGTTGTTTGATCTGAAACAGCCTGACTCTCACAGTAAATTGCGGTTTACTTATTCTATTCTCAAATTCCTTTCCAGTTTTACCTCCTCATCTTCATGGGAAGGGAATTTTCATGTCATTGTTATTACAGTTAATGATAAATGAGGGGAATTTTCAAAAAGTGGGAGTATTCAAATACTTAGGAAGAGAGTGTGGTCAGAACTTCTGACTAAATAGTTCATGAGGTCCCAGGTTTGATTTCTGGTCAGACCATATGGATTTTTCTTTAAAGGGAATTATTCCTGTGGTTGCCCATGGTCTGGAATTTAGGTTAAGTTTAGGTTAAGGAGTCTCCTGGCACTTAATTATCATTTATCACTCATCATATCATCGGGGTAACGTAACTCCGCCTTACATATGCTCCAATCTAAGAAATAGGTTACAATTTCGTAATCCTTGAGGAGACAGTCAGAAATGTCATTAAAGATAACCTGGTGGCATTGGAAAAAAAAAAAGTACAAACAGGAATGAGGTGCAGGCAGCAATTAATCTTAGACTCGATTCTGGAACCCCATGCTATTATTCATTACAGGAACTCATTTCAACTTCCCTTAAAAATGATAACATAAAAACATATAAAACGGTTATTCTTCCATTACATTGATGCAAAAGTTCACAAGTATCTGATAATAAACTTTAAGAAAAAAATACCAATGAGAAACGAATAGACAGTGAGATATATGATTTTTATGGGAAACCAGATGTAATAAAAACAATTAAGTCTCGTAGAATGCATTGGGCTGGGCATATGACACGATTGAAAGAGGGACTGGAAATTTCTTATACGAAAACCAGAGGGAAAACGCTCAGTACGAAGGCCAATGATGAGATCGGAGAAAAACATTATCCATGATTTGAAGGAGGTGAATTATACAAGGGATGATTGGAAAACATTAGCTCAGAATAGGGATGTATGGACAGCTTTTGTCCATACAACCATGTACCTCCGTGTTCGATATTTTAAATAATTTAGTTTTATTTAGTTTTGTTACTATTCTACGGTCCCGCGCCGTAGCCGAGCGGTTAAGGTAGGAAGCCTTGGCGCAGAGCTACGGGACTTGCGCTGGTACGAGTCTCCATGGGGGAAGAAATTTTCTCATGGTATTTCGACAAGTATGGGACCGGTACCTACCCAGCATCGTGAGGCAATTGGGTAGCTACAATAAGTAGCGGCTCCAGGTTGAGGAACCAGCTATAACGGCTGGGGGACTCGACATGCTAACCACATGTCACCCCTACACTGGCTGTTGATCATCTACCTCTGTGATTGACACATGTGGATGTGAAGGGCCAGCAGCCGGCAGGTAAAAGGGCAACCGCTGAAAAGTGGAAAGACCCTCAATCGGAACTATTCTACGGAAACTTTGTATATCGGAATTTAGAAGGAATATGGTTGGTTATAGAGGTTTTTTTGATCAATCCAACAAGTTTGTCTTATGACATTTCTGGCAATCTCTTTTGAAACTGGGGAATTGTAATTCACTTCTGTGATGGGAGGTGCCTGGAATCTAAATTACATTAGCCCGATGTTATAGTTAGTAGGGATGTAAACGATACATCGATGCTAAGTATCGTTCATAAACATCGATAAGAAACATAGAAAATAAAACAGATAAAACAATAGCAGACTCATAATTTCACATGTTTATTTCCTCTACTGCAATTTCTATAAAAGCTGATGCTTGAAATGTGGGATGACATGAAATGTTTATTTCCTGGGCTGTATAAACTGGCGATGATATGCATACCGTAACGATGGCGGTGCCCAGTGAGCGACTGTTTTCAGAGGCTTACCCAAGAAAGAAACTACTTACTAGGCACATGATTGTCAAAATTGTTGTTTTTAAATTATATTTTGCGAAATAAATAATTAATAAATATTTTCAACATTATTTTATGTTTTTAATTTTTTTCCCTCAAAACATCGAAAACCCATCGATATATCGTTCATAAAAATCGATGTTTTCGACTACCATATTTAACTTTAAAAAACATCGATGTTCTAACATCGTCTTTTTTATGAAGGATGTTGCATCCATAATAATGTGTGATAAATGATAACGAAACACCAGGGAGTTTTTTAAAGTTAAAACAACCTAAATTACAGACCGTGAATGCCTACAGGAATAATATCCTATTCTCATGAAAATATGTTTTTTTAATTACGAATCTTTATCGATCCTACTTAGTAGGCCTGAAAATGACCTTGACAAAAGCTTATATATATTGAGAATTGAGTCTATTTTTAATTTCTTTTTGTCTATATAGCCTATATAAATTCTGGAAATGCATGCTATTATACATTACAAGGACTCTTGTCGTACCAGCTTCTCTCAAAAAACGTTAAACTGAAAATATTTATATAAAACTGTTATTCTCCCAGTTATATTATATGGATGCGAAACATGGAATCTAACTTTAAGGGAGAAGAAACGATTACGAGTATTTCAAAATATAGTTCTTAGGAAATATTTTGGACCAAAGAGAGAGATGAACAGATAGGTGAATGGAGAAGACTTTGTAACATTTAGCTACATAATCTTTATAGGAAATCAGATATAATAAGAACAGTTAAGTCTCGTAGTCTGCGATGGACAGGACATGTCGTGAATTGGGAATGAAAGGTGGGCATGGAAGTTATATTAAAATATTTATATATTTAATGTAAACAGCTATGTTTCAAAACAAATGTTTGGTTATGTTTCATCACTGCAACTTGATCATACTATTTATTGCCAAATAGGATCACCGAAAAAATGAAACACATCAATCTGTATATTATAAAATTATAGGTTATTAATTCATTTCTTTTTTCGGAAAACTCAGTAAAATCAGTATTTAAAAACACAATTATTGAACACACAAATTATTAGATGTGTAGGTCGAAGGAATGTGTTCATTATTTGCTATATTCAATGTATTTGTTAGAGAGTCAGTCTCTACAAAATAATGTTCTGACCTATTCAGAATATTAAAAAGAAGTAGCTTTCTTTATTTTGATAATCAAAATTCGATAATCATCGAGATGAAACACAACTGTGATTGGTTGTAAAACAAAATTTGTTGAAACGTGATTGGTCATTGACTTATGAGTTAAATATTCATTGTTAACAAACTTGGAGAGTTTCTACGTAAGACAATATGAGAAACATGTTTTTAAACTCAATGAGTGATGAGATATTTATATTTATTTGTGGTAATGATTTTTTGAGACACACTGTATATAATGCATGTGTCTCTCTCTTTGTTAACTCTCTAGCAGCATCAATTTTTGATTTTTCGAACTCAAACTCATCATAAGAAAATACATTAAGAAAGAGTAAGATCTGTGTACATCGTTAACCTGCAAAATCGGATCATTAAGAGTAGGAGTTCATCTGAAATAAAAATCTAAATATCTAACTGGCGCAATTTTAAATTTTCGCAACGAAACTCAATAAACCTTGTCTCTACAATAAAAAAGAAGGTAAACTCCAAAAAATAGCGATTTTCGACCATTAGGAACGGGTGTTTACCTGAAACCTTAAATTAAAAAATGTTATTTTTCGCTGCGGTCCGTCACATTTAATATCTGGCACGAGAAATTAGCATTTTGCCAATTTAAGGATTAACAAAAAGAATAAGGTAAACTCGGTTGAATCGGGACAAAAATAACAAAATATGTAATATCGGTTTCATTATCGGTAAGACACACATGGTAATACACACTATTTCAGGGTTTAATATAATCTTTGATCAACATTTTGTACTAGTTATAGACTTTATCAATCAAATGCACCAGGAATTATATTCCAGTACTGCATGTTCCTGTTCATCCTAATTTGTTAGGGTGAATAGGGACAGTATTTTGGTTGAATCGGGACAGTTTTCACATGACACAGTTTTATAACATAATTTACTCTATAAACTATCATATAATAAGATTTATTTCTTTATATTAAGCTTACAAACATTTTATTTTTCTTTCCTCAGCTCCAACACACTTTCATGATACCATTCACATCCTTTACCATGACATCAGATGCATTTTCCCTGGTTTCATGAAATGGGATTACTGTATTTTATAAACAAACCCACACATGTTGTTACTCTGTTCTGCCTTTCCTGCATCATCATCATTGTCATTTTCTACTTCTGACGACAATAAATTTGTGCATACTGCATTTTTTCCGAGAAGCAAAAAGCCGGCTTTCTTACATTGTTGAAATATTATTCAAATCCACATGCAGAATTTTTTTGTACCAACTCATACTTTCAGCGGATCGTCAGTCCCCACTATTACGGTGACGACAAGAACGAGGTACCCCAATTAATTCTGCTGCATGATACAATCTCCTACCTTAACGGAATGATTTAATAGCTCTATGTATATCAACTCCTGTCCAACTCTGTTTGGAATTGCACATCGACAATGCAATATTTGCGAATAAATTAGCGAAATACAGTGTCCATATTCAGCCAAAAATTAATTTCCCTATTCACCCGAAAATTAGTGTCCCTGTTTGCCCGAAATAGTGTTTAATTTTCATAGGTTTGTAACTATTAAACCGTTGTCAATAATAACGGGAATTATCACAATCTCTTTGGAAATAAGTACTTAATAATTTAGCAAAAATTAATTCGTAATCGGACCATTATTTATTAAGAGACACGCATTAAAAAAACGAAAATATTAATGTAAGAAGTTATTATTTCACTTATGTGGAATACAAATTCTTTGTTGTAAAGCCTTCACCTAACCCAAATGAGAACCAAAATGCCACACAGCTGTTTTCTTTTTATGCCTGAAGTACAGATGTTAATCGACAGATACCAGAGAACTTTCGCAGCGAGGCTTAGATTTCAATGGAGAGAATGCTATTTAAAAAAGTGTCCCTATTCATCCTGTATCCCAATTCAGCCGAGTTTACCCAATATATTCCGAAAACCACCAAAATTAGTCATAAATTCGATTTGCTGACGAATTCGGTTAGTTTACTTAGTTCCTGTGTGTAGGACTTTGTAGGTTTAGTTTTGCATCTGACATTACGAATACATTATAGGCTATTTTGTTACTATTGCGGACCTTTATTAAATATCTCATTGATTTTATTAATATACATTCATCAGTTACTTCATTTTTTAAATATATTCAGTGTACTGTCTTCTAAAACAAAATAATTTAAAATTCTCAAATTTACATGTAGGTTTACTAGCCTTTTTCATATTTATTATTAAACCCCATTTTGTTTTATTCGTCTCCCAATTTTCTTGACATGCATTCCATATCTTGATAATCTCCTGTGATTGAAATACAGCAAATATATTCTAATATTTTATTAACATAATTCCAAATGGAAATACATTCATGAAGAGAATGCATTAAGGAAAAGAGGCTTGATCGTATATATAATATACTTGTAGGCTATGATATCTGTGAATTTTACTTGAATTAGAACTGGGGCAGTTCGCTTCTTCCAAATCTCATTAAGAGCGAAGATACGAAGATGAGAATATTTTGTAGAAAGAGCGCAATTGGCGGCCAATCAGGAAGTTCTTCTGTAAATGTGAACATTATTATTATTATTATTATTATTATTATTATTATTATTATTATTATTATTATTATTATTATTAATTATTATATCATCATCATCATTAAGACAACAGTCCCAATTTGGGCCCCGTCTTCCCATAGGACAGATCTCCATATCTGTTGATCTGTCCGAATTTGCTTTCTTTTGAGTTTTTCAACAATATTTTTATTTTATTTCAAACTATGTCGAACTTAATATGTTTACATTATTAAAGTCCAGCGCTGTGGTCTCGAGGTAGCGTGCTGCCTTGTCACGCAGCGGGCCAGGGTTCGATTCCCGGTCGGGACAGGCTCCTGTGTGACTTTTTTTTCGGGATTTTTTCTCACCTGTAAGACAAATGTTAGGAAGCTTAGGGCTCAACGGTCCCCGAAAATCATCCGGCATCATCATCCTTACCATTATCATTATCATCATCATCCTTCATCGGTGTGGAAAGTAGTGGGAAGCTACCACACATATAATTCCCTAGTAAAGCTGCAATGCATAGCATGAAAATGCTATGATTGAAGTGAAAGACCTGTCCTTGGACAGAATTACTATGGATTGATGGACATTATTAAAATGAGGTAGGTAAAAGAATTATTACAATTCTCAAATCATTGACCATATGAACTTTCGCCAACATAAAAACTAAAATGTAGCGTGTGAGGACTAATTTTAACGTATGCAACATTAAGTGTGGATTTCTCAACCGAAGTCTAAACCGCGAATGCGGTTTTCCGATTTTTTATTGTTTCCATGTCAACCATAACAACTGATAATCTACGGTTGTTAATTAAAAAATGTCTGAATCATGTCTATGGTTTTATAACAATTTCTGTGAAATTGCAGTCTATTTATAGGTTTAATGGAAACAGTAACGAGTTGGAAACCCGGGGTCGTAGTTTAGACATAGGTGAAAAAATCCACCCTAAGAGTACTCTGCGTATATATACGATCCTGAATCAGTTATTTCAGACCCGTTACCTTTAAATAAGCGTTGCTTACCCTTAAAACCCGTTCATGACACGTTCTATGAATTAAAATATTTCAATATACTAAAAACAGATATACACTCGTCATATAGTTTTCATTGTTTCTTGAGGAAGAAAATGAATATCGTTAGACCAATATTTAAGTTAAAACATGTTCATTCAACTAACTAACTCACTGGCACTATCGAACCCGTAGACCCATGGCCACGCGGACATAAGCTCTCCACACATCCTTATCTTGAACCAATGCTTTCCAATCACCCCCTGTATAATATAGTTCATTCAAATCATGGTTAATATTATTTTTCCACCTCAGTCTTGTTCTACCAAATGGTCGTTTTCCCTCTGGTTTTCCTACAAGAAGCTTCCATGCACATCCTATTCTAACATCGGAAATAGGCTAATTCAACAATCGATTGTATGAATTACCCAAATACATTAGGCTACTACAAATGTAGCCTATATTAGAATTCAACACTTCGACTTACGCTAATCTTCGTTTACTAAATATAAGATTATCCATTATTTTCTTTGAACAAAATTCATCATAAGTCCTTCTTGTATCTAACTTTATATGTACTAGCGAACAGTTCTTTCAACTTGTTTAGAATAATTTACGGAATTTCGCAATAACCCTAGTCAACATGATTTTTGTCTCATGAGTACCAATAGTTGTACTTATTGCAGTTTTTTATCGTGTTTTCAAATATGTATTCGGAATTTCTCCATCACCTACAGTTTTTTTATTTCAATTTCAATTAATGGATTTAAATAATTATTATTTTAATAAACTTTTTTCGTCCATTTGTACATTGTAAAATAAAACCAAATGAGCTAACTCAGGAGATTTCAGCTATGGAAAAGAGATATCAAGACATATGGAATCTTAATATGCTGGCCGATTATTGTTGGATAATCAAGAGGGATGCTCCACAGGCGAAATATAGTAGAAAATCGTCATTTCTTACTTTCTAGGTGAGTCCGAATGTTCGAATATTGTGTAGTTACGAATGTAGAAAATATTTAAATGTTTGAAATTATAAATTCCTGTCTCTCGGAAACCTTGCATGATGGAGAAAACCCGATATATATTTGATATCCATCCATCCATAGTAATTTTGCCCGAGGGCAGGTCTTTCACTGCAATCATAGCATTTTCATGCTATACTTTGCAGCTTTACTAGGTAATTATAGGTGTGGTAGCTTCCCGTTGCTTTCCACACCGTAAAGGATGATGATGATAATGATAAGTATGATGATGATGATGGCTGGATGATTTTCGGGGACCGTTTGGCCCTAACCTTCCTGACATTTGTCTTACAGGTGAGAAAAACCCAAAGAAAAAACCTCACCTAGGAGCCTGTCCCGACCGGAAATCGAACCCGAGCCCGCTGCGTGGCAAGGCAGCACGCTACCTCGAGACCATAGCGGTGGACTATATTTGATATAACATTCTGAATGTGGCCCTAAAGTGATAATTATAATAGTACACTGAAGTCTTTTTTACACAAGTTATTAATTTAATTAAAATTGAGACATTCAACATAGTATGAAATAAAATATAGTACGACACAAGGAAGGAACGCCATTATGCAATCGACTGTCGACTCGGGCACAAACATTTCAAGTCATATGTAAAATACTGTCTCCCATCCTTATATCGTAATATACTATATTATCACCTTACCCGAGAATTTCCCCGTTTTAGGCGCCGGAAATTCATCGTTTTCCTACTACAAAGAGCATGGTCTACTAATAATGTACTACCAACCAGAGCATTTCTCAGAATTTAGTAAATTTCTCATTCGACATTTGAACTCTTGTGAGGTCATTTACCATTTTCCTTTCTCAGGAGGGTTACAACCGTCCTTAGATGAGATATTAATGATTATAGCTTAAAACAAATAAACCAGATCGAACTCTATGCGGTAGAAAGAACTGGACTGTGCATGAGAAAGAATATTTACTCTGCTGTGGTCTCGAGATAGCGTGCTGCCTTGTCACGCAGCGGGCCCAGGTTCGATTTACAGTGGGACAGGCTCCTGGGTGAGGTTTTTTCGGGTTTTTTACTCACCTGTAAGACAAATGTTAGGAAGCTTAGGGCCCAAAGGTTCCGGAAAAGCATCCGGTCATCATCATCATCCTTATCATTATCATAATCATCCTTGACCGGTGTGGAAAGCATCGGGAAGCTACCACACCTATAATTCCCTAGTAAAGCTGCAAAACATAGCATGGAAATGTTATGATTGCAGTGAAAGACCTGCCCTCGGGCATAAGTATTATGGATATATTTTATAAATGTATATTTTCATTATGTATAAATATGTAACTCACTAGAACAATCTAATTCGGAGGTTTATGATAGCGCGGATGTAAGCGTTCCCTACATCCCTATTCTGAGCT
This sequence comes from Diploptera punctata, assembly GCA_030220185.1. Classification (NCBI taxonomy): domain Eukaryota; kingdom Metazoa; phylum Arthropoda; class Insecta; order Blattodea; family Blaberidae; genus Diploptera; species Diploptera punctata. The sequence goes on from JASPKZ010000435.1 coordinate 905,941, forward strand.
ATTGTTTTCCAATCATTCCCTGTACAATTATGATAATCTATGGCCTAGAAGGCAATATGTCTAACACCTAACTGCTGGCTTCACATCCACATGTATCAAACATAGGATAAACTCCCGGCGCGACAGGCCTAGAAGGCCTCACATCCACATGTGTCAATCACAGATGTAGATGATAATCCAGTCAGTGTGGTCAGCATGTCGAGTCCCCCAGCCGTTATAGTTTTCTCAACCTAGAGCCGCTACTTATTGTAGCTACCCAAATGCTTCACGATGCGGGCAATGGTCCCATACTGGCCGAAATACCATGAGAAAATGTCTTCCCCCATGGAGACTCGAACCAGTGCAAGTCCCGTAGCTCTGCGCCAAGGCTTCTTTCCTTAACCACTCGGCTACGGCGCGGGACGTATCAATCATAGAGGTAGACAATTATCTAGCCTGTATAGGGATGGCATGAGGTCAGCAGGTCGCGTCCCTAGCCATAATAGCTTTTCTCAACTTGGGGAAGCTACTTATGGTAACTAACCACATTCCTGTTGATGCTGAGGGCTACAAGTTTCAGACTGGGCGATATTCCATGAGAAAATGTCTTCCTCCAAGGAGACTCGAACAAGTGCAAGTCCCGAAGCTCTGCGTCAAAACATCATGTCTTAATCACTTGGCTATGGCGAAGGACTACTATATATTTCACCTCCCTCAAATCGTGGTTAATATTATTTTCCCGTCTGATTTTACTTGATACTTTCTCTGTTTTTCTACAAGAACTGTTCACGCCTTCTTTAATTCCTCTTTGTACTATATGTTTTGTCAATCGCAGTTTACAAAATATAACTGTTCTTATTATGTCTGGTTTTCCATAAAGACCATGTGGCACACTGTTTTATATCTCTTTTTTCTCTCTCTCCATTCACTCTCTGTTGGTCTCTCTTTTTGGTCCAAACATTTTCCTAAGCACTTTGTTTCAAGTGTTCGTAATATTTTCTCCTCTTTTAAAAGTAAGAGACGAAAGAAAGATGAACAGATAAGTGAAGGAGAAAAGTACATTACAGAGACCTACGTGATCTTTAGGGAAATTTGAAGTAATAAGGACAGTTAACTCTCGTAGATTGTGATGGGCACGACATGTGGCACGAATAGGAAATGAAAGAGTGCATGGAAACTTCTAGTAGGAAAGCCAGAAGGAAAATTCTCAGTAGGTAGGGCAAGAATAATGTGGGAGTATAATATTAACTATGATTTCAGGGAGGTAAATTATGAAGACGATGATTGGAAAACATTAGTTCAGGATATAAATGTATGGAGAGTTTATGTCCACACAGCCATGAACCTCGGGGTTCGATACTCCCAGTGAGTTAGAGGTATTCAGTGCTTGTTTATAGATGGTATGCTAACCTTCTCCATTTGCATCTGCATACGCAAAGTAGTCTATCAAAATCCATGTTGCTCCGATGATCGCAGAGAAAGCAATGCAGAAACCAATAAAAAGCCAGAATCGGCAGAAGCACTTGCTGCAGAAAAATCTCTGGTACGTGTTTTCTGACGTCAATGCCGCGTTGGGAATCATGTTCACGCTGCAGAACCATAATTGCGTTTTACAAAGTAATTACTTTTATTATAAATTTACGATAGGAAATGACATTATGAGGTTCTTCTTAATAAATAGGTTGAGTCTGTTGTCATCTTACTTCATAATAGTTGAGGTTTTTTAGGACTTGATTCATAATAAATCTTCTGTTTTATCTTAAGCTTGTCCTGGCTGTTGATTTTTACGTTTTCGGTCCTGGATGTCGACTCCTACATCCACATAAAGATGGAGTAGGAGTCGACATCTAAAGCTGACAATATAATAAATAGTAGTTTAAAAAACTAAAACAACACGCTTTATTAGAAAACCGAAGTAAATAATGAAAAATAATGTTAATTTGCTACACGCTAGGCATAAAATTAAAGTGGCCAACAAAAGAATCATCTCCAACACATCTAGAATAAAATTAGAGTTATCTACAAATAAATATGAAATTATTGTATTGTCACGGGTCCTCTATAAGTATACAAAGTTTCAAGTCGATCCGATGATTTTAAGTGGGTGAAAATCGCGTTGAAAGATTCCGTTACATAGATAGATAGATAGATAAATAGATAGATAGATAGATAGGTAGATACAGGTCAAGTGAATATAAAGCGTGTAAAAAAATAATTTTACCATCAAAAGCGTGGGATGCTCTTTATCAATTAATATATTTGATAATAAACAGATATTGGTAAAAGTAAAGTATCTAAGAAGAAAACGTAAAAACCATAAAAAGCACCCCACGCTTTTGATGGTAAATTATTTTTTTTATAGATAACTCTAGTTTTATTCTAGATGTGTTGGAGATGATTTTTTTGTTGACCACTTTAATTTTATCCCAAGCGTGTTGGAAATTAAAATTTTGTGGTACCATGCATAAAACCCATAACCCTCAAATTAAAAAAAAATGAGTTAATATTATTAATATAATATTGGAGCTGTCATTTATCATCCCTCAAATTTTGATTGCTGTACAATTAGTTAAACAGAAGATCCAGAGATGGCAGCACATTGGAGGTTCACTTCAGATAGGAAACCTCATTTCCTTAATCTTCATTTTCTCAGAACTACTTAAACGAGGGTTATTGGTTTCATGCATGGTGCACAGAATTATTTTTAATTTTTTAGTTCGGTTTTCTAATAAAGCGTGTTGTTTTAGTTTTTTTAAAACTATTATTTATTTTTTATTTTGTAGTTTGGTTTTCTAATAAAACGTTTTGTTTTAGTTTTTTAAACTATTATTTATTTTTTTAAATTTTCAGTTTAATCCCATGACAATTTAATTGCCCAATACTCTTCTAAAAAATTCTCCGGGCCGGATTTGAACCAGCGACCTATGGATTACTGAAATTGTATACCACTACAGTACATCGCTCTTCCAACTGAGCTCTTACAACGATTGACTAAAATGTCGATAAGTCGGCAACCTATTATACCGGCTTTTAATTTTTTTTAATTTTCTGATGATTCTGGCTAGGATTTTAGAAATAAAATGAAATGATTGTATTGTCATGGGTCCTTTACAAGTATACAAAGTTTGAAGTCGATCCAATGTTTTTAAGTGGGTGAAAATCGTGTTCAAAGATTCCGTTACTTAGATACAGGTCCGTTACATAGACAGATACAGGTCAAGCGAATATAAAGCGTGTAAAAATCAACTAGCTGCAGATAAAACAGAGGATTTGTTTTGAAACATGTCCTAAAAGAACTCCAATTAATATGAGATAAGATAAAAACAGACTCAACTTATTAATCAATTACTTTTTTGCGCGATAGTGCGTTTTGTCGTACTTACAACAATGGCGACCATGATTGAAAGTTCAGTTTCCTAAAGTTCGGAGTTGCTAACCTAAATAACTATACTGTAATATTACATATTACTTACCTCGAGCGGGAAGTAAAACCACTGCCCTTTATGTATACTACATACAAGTATATACAAATATATATCCAAAAAGTAGCGTTAATATACATTATACTGCATTTTAAATGAACTGAAATTTATTTGAAACAATATAAAACAATAAATTCGTACTTGCCGCAATTTTATAACTGATTGGTATCACGGCCTGCTGTAGACTCAACTAAATTATTTTCGGCATTTACCGTATAAACAATGGCCACACTGTTAACGTTAGTCAGTTGTTTATAATGAAAGCAAATATTTCCAACAAAGATGTTATTATTTGACTATTATTTATTTTGAAACACCATCGCGCAAAAAATAATGTACAACTCACGTTTGTGAAGTGTTTTACAGAATCTCGGAAATTTAAAACCTCGCTATCGCTCGGTTTTTAATCATATCCTCACTGCTGTAAAAACCAATTCACAACCTCGCATTGTAATACTATTATTTTATTTGTCTACTATCCATAAGTGTAGAAGAAATGTTGGAAGACCGAAGACAAGATGGGCTCAACAGTTTTAAATATAGATACCGGAACAAGCCTTATGAAGCTTAATCCATGACGTTTATGATGAAATATAATAATAATAATAATAATAATAATAATAATAACATCAATTGCTTGAAGGTCTTGTCTACCACTCATCCATATTAGAAAAAAAATACAAACATTACATCTAAATTTCAAAAAATAAAATTGTTACATAGTATGTCTATAATATAATTGTTATTTACAATACGATATATTTTGATTTACTCTAGATTTATACTCTATAGCGTTCTGCCCAAGGGCAGGTCATTCACTACAATCATAGCATATTCATGCTATGATTTGCAGCTTTGCTAGGGAATTATAGGTGTGGTAGCTTCCCGTTGCTTTCCACACCGGTGAAATGATAAGGATGATAATGATAATGACGATGGCCGATAATTTCGGGTACCATTGGGCCCTAAGTTTCCAGACATTTGTCTTACAGGTGAGGAAAAAATCCGAAAAAAAACTCGCCCAGGAGCCTGTCCCAACCGGGGAATCGAACCCGCGCCCGCTGCGTGACAAGGCAGCACGCTACCTCGAGACAACAGTAGTGGGCATTATAGATTTAACGAATGAAATATAAAATATACAAGATAGAAAATGAGAAAAAATACTATTAATGACATAGAATAAATTTAGTTCTGGAGAAAAATTAATTATTATACAAGTAATTGTATAAGCGTGACTTAAAAGTGTCATGTGTGCAGCAACCCCTAATATCTTGAGGTAGAGATTTCCAGGAGGGGCAGAGGCTACTGTGAAAGAATAAGAGGAAGTACTGTGGAGAGGGTTTGTTAGCAGACTGTTATCTTGTGACCTAGTGTCAATATTATTGTAAGAAGATAACTTCTCAAACATGGACGCCAAAACATTAGGAGTGTACGAATTCAGAAGCTTGAAAATTAGTGAAAGAGGGTGCAATTTACGTCTGTCACTAAGGCGGAGCCAAGAGAGATTGTTGGCGTGTTTGGAAATAATACATGTATTCCCTAAAATAGCGAAAACGGACTATAGATTCGACTTGATAAATAATTAGCCTATTTTAAATATAAACTGTGCGAAGGTTTTTTAGATCTATCTTTTTTCTTCATAAAATCGATATATAATTTATAAAAAAAATTTCATTGAGAAATGTTAAATTAATAATAAAAACATATAATTTATATTTAATTTTAGGAAGTGATATTTTGAGGTTATTTTAATTAAATTATTTTCAGTCTGATCATCTTACCTCAATATTAATGTTGATTTGTTCTTGGACATGTTTCAAAACAATTCTGTTTTATCGTCAGCTTTTCCACAATTCTTTTGAAACATGTCCAAGAACAAATCAACATTAATATTGAGGTAAGATGATCAGACTGAAAATAATGTAATATAATATATACTTCAGTGTCTCTTACCATGATCATTTCAGCATTCGACTTACATTAAAAGGGAAATTGTTCCAAAAAATCCGCAGAGGTGAAATGATTTATTCATATGTTTCATTGTAGAACCTTTGTAATAAGCTTCCAAATCGAAGATTATCCACCAACCTGAGAAAAACTATAACACATATTTAATAAAATATTTTTCGGAAGTAACATTAACAGGCATATTATCAATGTAACACAATTAAATCGGACAGATTTACAAAAAAAAAAATATATTTCTCACCGACTAGTTTCGGACATCACCTCATTCACTCCAACATCAGTAAACTCCGACTATTGAAATTAAAAAGCTGTATTCACCCATAGAGAAACTCTGTGGTATTCACCAACATTCCCCCTGCCACCTGATGCGGGATGGATGAACTTCGAGATCAAATCTTGCTCGCCCAGAAATTCAAAATGTATGGACCAATATTGTTCTTCTGAATGCATATATTTTCCCAAAATGTTAGTTCCGTAGGTTTCTCTAAATGTTTTAATAGTTTAGTTTCATTTCCAATTATGTGATTCTGTATCAAATTATGAGCTAGTCGGTGAGAAATGCTTATTGTATGATACATATCTCCACATAATCTGGCGTGATATTTCTCTATAAATTAATGACTAGCGGTTATATAATAATCTAATGTATGTTTAAAAACTATAAAATAGTTACCTTGTAGGTCCGTCTCCTCAACTTAAGTTGTTTTAAAACTCTGCAGGCCTTTCGGGACTAGTCCCATCATCAGCAGAATGCATTAGGTTCGTACTTGTTGACCCTTGTTGTGCTTCAGTGCTTCAACAAGGGTCAACAAGTACGGACCTAATGCATTCTGCTGATGATGGGACTAGTCCCAAAAGGCATACAGAGTTTTAAAACAACTTAAGTTGAGGAGACGGACCTACAAGGACCTATAGTTTTTAACCATACATTATATTACTGTGAACTAATTCCTCAACGGAAACTTACCATGAATTATACTAGTATCGATAGCGGTTATATGTAATCACTGATTGATCACTCTGACTCTAATATTAGCATAGGAGAAACAGGTGTGGGAGCAGGAATCGACATATACATTAATAAACTACGTACACACAAGCTATAATACAGACTACAAAACCACTGCACAACAATCAAGAAGAACAGCAAGCAATCCTCAAACCGCTAGGATATCTAGAAACTGGTCAGCATCTTCCTATCCATCAAAAAGCAGCAGCAATTCACACAGATAGCAGAATAACTTTAGATTCACTAAATAGAAACTCTAGATAACAATAAAATCAATAAAACATAATTGCATCAATTAGAGATCAAACTAGAAACCAGGAAATGCAGAATTGGAAGATTCATTACACATGGGTCGAGGCACACAACGGGAGTGATGGTAACTGAGAGCTGACAGACTGGCTAAACAAGCAGCAGGAAACAGAGAACTTCCAGTGGGTTACGACCGTAAACCAGCCATCGTAGTTTTAAGTGAATTGCAACCAATAAGTCTAATTAAGTGGGAAAATTAATAGAAAACACCACAAAAGGTGCAGTGACAATTTTTTTTTACCTAGTGTGAAGGAAAGATTGAAATTAAACTTGCCTTTAACTGGAAAAATAACTACTTTCTTAACAGAGCGTGGGAAAATAAATAGTTATTAATACCGTTTTAAAATAAATGACAGTCCCTTGTGTACATGCAGAAACTCAGAACAAACGATGGAAAAAGTTTAATTTAACATACTTAATATATTTTCAAAGTCCTGTAGAACAACAGTGCGCATGCGCCAGAGTTTATAGAGCCAGCGATAACCCACCATCGAACGACATATAGATTATTATCGTTATTTCGATTATTATCTTTTTTTTATCTATTTAGACACTTTTAAAGTGTAATGGACCTAAAAGCTAACTAATTCATACTTAACCTAATTCAATTACTCTAACCTAGGATGGATCCCATGAAACACAACCATCGATAACCCACTGGTTCCAACTATATAATATACTATATTTGAAGATAAATTACATATAATATACTCTCTGTAGAAAATAGCAAGTCAACATCATAATATGTGTATTTGAATAAATACTTAAAAATTCTAAAATAAAGTTATAAAATTGTTTTAAATATTTTAAAATATTTAAAAATGTTACTAAATACAGAAGAGTTATAATTCTCAACAATAAACAGAAAAAATCAAGGGTAAGTCTTTGTAAACTTGAGCCCAAACGATAGTTAATCCATTATTTGATTGTACAAAACTAGAAACAGAAAGGCGGTTATTTAAAAACAATATGATTAACAAATATGGTAAATGTACCATTCAATAAAATAAGACTAGTACAGGATTACACACACTTGAATTAATCTCCTACACTGTGGTCTCGAGGTAGCGTGCTGCCTTGTCACGCAGCGGGCCCGGGTTCGATCCCCGGTCGGGGCAGTTTTTCTGGGTGAGGTTTTCATCGGGGGTTTTCCTCACCTGTAAGACAAATGTCAGGAAAACTTTAAGGTCTAAACGGTCCCCGAAATCATATGGCCATCATCATCATGATCATCCTTATCACTATCATCATCATCATCATCCTTCACCGGTGTGGAAAGCAACGGGAAGCTACCACACCTACACAATTCCCTAGTAAAGCTGCAAGCATAGCATGAAAATGCTATGATTGCAGTGAAGGACCTGCCTTCGGGCAGAATTACTATGGATTAAGTCAATAGATTTAGACAGATTATAGAACAAAACAAAGCCAATTCAGTGATATGTTTAATGTTATAATAAGTTAAGTAAAACAAATAGATCATAATATTTACAGATAGCCATAGAACATAAATGAAAACTTAAGTAATTTTTGCAAATAATGTTATGTAAATAATTTTGTATAATAACGCATGTAGTATTACTTTCTTTGTAATGGAACATGCTGTAAATAAAATGTTATATATATATATATATATATATATATATATATATATATATATATATATAAATGCTAGGCTTATTGGCTGTTGTTTTCACTGGAATTTCCGATTTTATTTAATGGTATTTATTGTTGTAAGAGAGTTCAGTGCGATATTCTACACTCACCAAGATGGAGGCAATAATTGTGATCATAATATTCTTGTTCTTCTCCTCTTTCATCCAATCTCTTGGTGATATTGTGGTGCATTTATTCATAATTTATTATTGTACTTTATAAATTTTATATTTTTATTACACATCAAATGTCATGGCATTAGGAATTATGCGACATATCACTGCCTATTAGATAATGACGATGTAAAATATTTATTCACAATGTAGTTTCAGCATTGCCAACCTATTAGTTTTAAATATTTATGCTACAGCTGGGCAATATTAATGATGATCGATAGAACTGTGAATCTCTTGGTGATATCGTGGTGCATTTATTCATAATGTATTATTGTACTTTATAAATTTTATATTTTTATTACACATCAAATGTCATGGCATTAGGAATTATGAGACATATCACTGCCTATTAGATAATCACGACGTAAAATATTTATTCATATTGTAGTTCCAGCATTGCCAACCTATTAGTTTTAAATATGTATGCTACAGCTGGGCAATATTAATGATGATCGATAGAACTGAAGACAATCTATGACATTTGTGACTGTTCAAATCCTGGTACCGATCTATCCGACTGAGATTTTTCCTGGGTTTTCTTCAATCGCAAGTCAAATACTGGGTTGAAATTTCATTATCTGGACCTATTTAATCATATTCACCATTTCATTGTATCACAAAGTATAATATACTCATAATGTCCTAGTAAATTTTAAAGAAAACGCTTAAATGTCACATTTCTGATATATGTATTGGATAGAGAAATCTAAAATTTGCCTTGACGATTGAAGAAACCCCAGAAAAAACTATATTAGGTAGATCAGCAGCAGGATTTCAACCCGGAATCTCTCAAATACAATTCATCATTGAAGAGCGGATAGAGATTGTTGCTGCTCTTTTAAGAGGGTATGTCATGTTAGAAAGTTAGGGACATGTTCCAAAGAAACCAACTTCAACACGAGGTAACATAAATCCTTGGTGTAAAAGATCTGTGCCGCATGAACCACGCACAGGACGGCCACCGATACCTGCTGTAAAATGGCAAGCCGTTGTACTATTGATAGGATGTGTTCCAACAAGATAGAGCACTACCGCACTTTGATCTTGATTGTGCGAGAATATCTCAATGAGATGTTTTACGCCAGGTGGATTGGAAGAGCAACTGCTCGGGCTGCACGTTCCCCCGACATCGCACCTCTGGACTTTTTAGCTTGGGCGTTCAACAAGCAACAGGTGTACAGAACAAAGGCTCATAATGTGCAAATGTTGAAACACCGCATATCCCATGCGAGTAAAATGATTACAGTGGGTAATTTGGCAAAAGTTTTTCGGATGACGGCGTGTCTTTGGAAAGAGTTTTGGAAACCATATGGAACTCTAATTAGGTAGTAGATAGTAACATACTCGTATAATCTTCTTCTTCACTTCCTGGTTTAGGCAAGAGTTGCCTGTTCTGAGTAACATATAATTTGTGTTGTATTTGGATTAGGTTATCCATAACATGTACTCGGGAATTTATGAACATACAATATAAATAACAGGGGCGTGCACTGATCACTCGGATAGCCGAAGCACTGTATATTCAATTTGATAGTAAACTAGCGTAACGACAGACGTTGTCCTGCCCGAACGTTCAATTCTCATGTCATGACTGGACGATAAAAACGTAAGTTTTTACCATAAAATTCACTAATTAAGACGTAATTAGACATTATTAAATAAGTTCGCAAGAAAACCTCTCACAGCCATCTGTTGTGGCTAAGAAGCGTGCATGATGACGTCACGTTGTCGCGCGGAATATGTCGGTAATGCAGATGACTACATATCTGACATAAAAAATCCTATAACTCTATTGCAACGCCACCTACCGTGTCCAATTGTGAATCTAAACCATCCAGGGATCCACTCAAATACACACAAACAATTTCATGAAAATCGGTCCAGTCGTTTAGGCAGTTTTTAATTTCGGGTTTCAAGTAAACCTCCACTTCTAATTATCGGATTTCGCTCATTTTGTGACCGCTAGAGCGATTTTTCAATTTTCAATTCAGGTAAACTGCTATACCTAATAGTTTTAAAGGATCTAATTGTGAATCTAAACTATCGAGGGACACAATCACACACACACAAAAAATTCATCAAAATCGGTACAGTCGTTTAGGAGTTCAGTGACAAACACACATAAAGAATAATTATGTAGACTTTATAAAGATAATAGTAAAAATGTGGGTAGGTTTGTTCTGATAAAAGTCACAACTGATAATAGTTAAAAATAACAAACTAACTCACTGGAACTATCGAACCCGTAAGTTCATGGCCGCACGACATGAGCTCTCCACACATCCCTATCCTGAGCTAATGCTTTCCAATAATCTCATGTAAAATTTAGTTCCTCAAATTATGGTTAATGTTATTCTCCCACCTCATTCTTGGTCTATCAACTGGGCGTTTTCCTCTGGATTTCTTACAAGAAGCTTTCATTTTCCATTTGTGTCACATTTCCTGCCCATCGCAGTGTACGATACTATTCTGTTCTTAATATATCTAGTTTCCTATAAAGATCATGTAGCTCACTGTTATAGTAGCGATTCTACAGGACACGCTGTATATAAAGTGTGTGCCTCTCTATGTTAACACTCTGGCGGTGTCAGTTTTTTATTTTTGAACCCAATCTCATTAACATTATACTACGTTATATTAAGAAAAAGTAGTCTAGCTAGTTAACCAGAAAAATCAGATAATTTAGAGTAGAAGTTCATCCGAAATGAAAATATAAATATCTCTCCAACTGTCGCAATTGTAGATTTTTCATAACGAATCTCTGTAAGGTCGTATTCCTACAATTATAGAAAACAAAGAAAGTGAACTAAACAATCACGAAATCCGACCATTAGAAGTGGGGTTTATCTGAAACCTGAAATAAAAAAAAAAATCTTTTCGCTGCGGTCCGATACATTTATATAACTGGCACGAGAAATTCGTATTTCGCCAATTTAAGGGTTAACAAAATAATATACGTAAATTACCAAAATCGGTCCATAAATTTGTTTTCCTGAGGAATTAGGTTAATTTAACCAGTTCCTTTGTGCAGGGTTTTATAATTTTACAACTGATGTTATGAGTCCATTATACTTTACTGTTACTGCTGAGTCTTTAATAAATATCTCATCGATTTCATAAAATTGTGGCAAAAACAATTACAATCATCCTTCATGATTGATGGCTGACCCCTCAACACATTAATATATGCAGATGATCACCTACATAGAGCACTATCTTGATAATCTCCAATAATTAAAATACAACAAATATATTTGAATATTTTATTAACATAATTTAAAATGAAAATACATTCATGAAGAGAATGCATTAAGAAAAAAGAGGCTAGTATAATATACTTGTATGTTATAATATCGGATAAATTTTCTTTAATCGCAACCGGTCGGTTCGCTTTTCCCGGATTTCATTAGGAGCGAAAATATGAAGATAATCGTGTTTTCTAGAAATGCAGATAATGGCAGCCAATCAGGAAGGTTTTCTGTAAATGAGAATATTTATTATTATTATTATTATTATTATTATTATTATTAATGTCCCGCGCCGTAGCCGAGCGGTTAAGGTAGGAAGCCTTGGCGCAGAGCTACGGGACTTGCGCTGGTTCGAGTCTCCATGGGGGAAAATTTTTTCTCATGGTATTTCGGCCAGTATGGGACCGGTGCCCACCCCGCATCGTGAGGCAATTGGGTAGCTACAATAAGTAGCGGCTCCAGGTTGAGGAACCAGCTATAACGGCTGGGGGACTCGACATGCTAACCATATGTCACCCCTACACTGGCTGTTGATCATCTACCTCTGTGATTGACACATGTGGATGTGAAGGGCCAGCAGCCGGCTGGTAAAAGGGCAACCGCTGAAAAGTGGAAAGAACCTCAATCGGAATTATTATTATTATTATTATTATTATTATTATTATTAATTATATCATCATCACCTTCAGATCAGCAGCCAATTATGGCACCACCTTCTCGCAGGATAGATCTCAGCTCTGTTGATGTGTTCATATAATCTTCCTTTGAGTTTTTCAAAATAAAAGTATTTTTTATTTCATAGTACGTCGAATTTGATATGTTTACATTATTAAAATGAGACTGGAAAAGCAATTTTTATAATTATCGAATCAACATAAAAAAATAGAATGTACCGATTGATTCCTCGAGCAACATAAGCAATGTTAAGAGTACTCTGTTCATATACGATCCCGATGTAATTACTTCAAACCAACTACCTTTAAATGTGGATTGCAACCCTTAAACCCCGTCTATGACACGTTACTATGAATATAAATATTTCAGTGTACAGAAAACAGCTATACATTCCTCATATAGGTTGCATTGTTTCCTCAGAAAGAAAATGAAAGTCGTTAGGTCAGTATATTATTTCGGTTAAAAAATGTTCATCTTTACTCTTCTGACTTACTTACTTACTCACTGGCACTATCGAACCCGTAGGTTCATGGCCGCGCGGACATAAGCGCTCCATACATCCCTATCCTGAGCTAATGCTTTCCAATCGTTTCCTGTATAATCTACTTCCCTCTAATCATAGTTAATGTTATTCTTCCACCTCATTCTTGGTCTTTACTCTTCTGACATCGGAAATAATTCAATAAACGATTGAATAAAGTACATCACCCAAATAAGCTATTCCGTATTTCCCGTTGCCCACCCCTCGGGATGTGGACCACTGAGGTTGGATTGTGAGGGGCTTCCAAATACATAATTACAAATTATAGCCTATATTAGATTTCAACTTAGACTAATAACATGTAATCCTAAATTTACGCTAACATAACCGCAGTTGACTAGTGGTTATGCTCCTTGCCTCTAGTTCCGAAGGTCGCCGGTTCAAACCCGGCCCGGGACGGAAAAATCCCAGGAGCAAAAGTCCTCCGGGAAGGGCTTTTAAGCCGTGAGTCCCGAGTCTGAACATTTTCAGGCTCGTAAAAGATCCTTAAGCCTGAATAAAGAGGTCTCTAAGCAAAATTTAGCGACGTCAAGGTCCTAGTAATACCTTAGTTGCCTGTTAGATGTCTCATTGGGTCGGTGTGTTGGCCATATTCCATCCAATACATCTCTGAGTAAATAAGGTAACTAAAAAATTAACTTGATCTAGTAACTCCTTACAAGGGAGAGGCTATGACTCAACAATGGGCAACGCCATTATAGATAGATAGAAACATATTCATTTACTAAATTAACTTTATTCATTATTTTCTTCCAACAAAATTAATCATACTCCTTGCATCTAACTTCATGTCTAATGGGAATCAATTATTTTTACTTGTTTAAAATAATTTGTAGAATTTCGCAATCATCATTCATAGCTCTCTCCATATTTGATATTACATTCTAAATGCAGCCCTGAAGTGAGCATCGAAATAGTACACCTGATGTCTTACTTCTGCAATGTTATTAATTTAATTAAAGGTAAGAAATTCAATATAGTATGAAATAAAATATACGATATAAGGAAGGGAGACTACGCATTCGTCAAAAGTTATTTATGCCTTTGACTGTCGACTCGAGCACAAACATTTCAACTCATATGTAAAATACTGTCACCCAGCCTTGTATCATAATATACTGTTACAAGAGTGGAGGATCAGGGATTCTTCTTTCAGTATTACCATATCTTAGCCGAGAAGTTTCCCGTTTTAGGCGCCGGGAATTCATATATTTCCTACTCTAAAGAATATCATTTACTAGTAATGTAGACAGACACAACCAGCTAGAGCATTTCTCAGAATTTCGTGAACTTCCTACTCGATATTTGAAATCTTCTGAGGTTCAATATACCAGTCATTTACCCGCTTCCTTTGTCAGATGAAGTTGCAACCATCCGTAGATGAGTTATTAATAATTATAACAAGAAATATTGAATTCGATGCAGTATAAAAAACTGGAAGGTGAACGAGAAAGAATATTCACTCTTTGCCTCTAAGCAAAATTTACCGAATTTTCCCGTCCTAGTACTACCTTGGTTTCCTAGATGTCAGCATGAGGCTGAACGCTGACTACGGACCACTCAAATGACATCTATACGAAAGCAAGTGTAAACTAAATTAGTATGGTTCAAATTCTTCCCTGTAGGGGGAGAGCGCCTAAATCTCTGTTAAGGGAAACATGGGCTTACAAGATACAAGAAATATATGTATTTCATCATGTATAACTAAGTAAGTCACTATAGGGGTTTTCACGTGTAGAAAATAGCATTGCTCTTATGGTGCAATTAATTCTAGTAAACATGTTCTTTTATGTGAGATTAATTTATTAATTAATTCATTTGAAATAAATAATTAAGTCAAATAGTTTCATCTATATTTTTGCCAAGAAGGTGGGTGCCCTATTTATGGAATAAATTCCATTGTGGAACACATATTACCACACATATTTAATAAAGTTAGGGGTGAACTCAATTACTGGAACAACAGCTAACAGCGATGCCATTGAAACATTCTCTTTCAACCAAACTTCGAAGTAATTATATTTCTCTGTCACTCAGTCTGCGGCGTCAAGTGGAAACAGCGTTCTCATAAGAGCAATACTATCTTCTAGACATGAGAAACCCTATAAAATTAATGAATCTGGAGGTTCATGGCCACGCGGATATAATATTTCCTTACATCCCTATTCTGAGCTACTGTTTTCCAATCATCCCTGTATAATTCTGGTAATTCATGGGACGATAGTCCCAGAAGGTTCTGAATTGCCATCCAGCTGTTGGATTCGCATCCACATGTATCAATCACAGAGGTAGATGATCATTTAACCAGTACACGGTTGGCAAGTGGTCAGCAGGTCGAGTGTCCCAGCCATAAAGCTGGTTTTCCCAACCTGGGACCGCTACTTACGTTGACTAACCACATTTCTCTAAATGCTGAGGGTTACATGTCTCAGACTGGGCGAAATTCCATGAGGAAATCGTTTCCTCTATGGGGATTCGAAGTAGCGCAAGTCCCGTAGATCTGCGCCAAGAAACATGTCTTAATCACTAGGACTCAGTTTCACCAACAGAGGTAACTGTATTACGTCAGTTTTCCCCATGTATAGTACATAGCTTAAACTGGCGTAATACAGATACCTCTGTTGGTGATACCGACCCTAGGATACGGCGCGAGACTACTGTATATTTTATCTCCCTCAAATCATAGTTAATGGTATTCTTCCGTCTGATTTTATTCGATGCTTTCTCTCTGTTTTTTCTACAATAATTGTTCACACCTTCTTTAATTCCCCTTTGTACCACATGATCTGTCAATCGCAGTTTACGAGACTTACAAGGGAACTGTTAATCATTGCATGCCGAAACATACTTTGAAACTTCTTCCAGAGAAGCGTTGTGATGTACCAAGGCCGTGTCCAAAACACGATCTGCCGTTTTTAACTGTAAGGCATTTAAATCTAGCGCCAAATCTCTTATTTATACTGTAGAGAAGTAGTAAGACTTGTGAATGATAGTCAACACTACCTGCTGTCCGTGCCGCGTCCCTCCTCATTTCACTCCACTCTTACTCGTGCACGGGGTCCATCTGCTCCGTAAAGTAGGTTGCCATTGCTGGATTCTAGCTTCGATGTATGTGCCTTGCAGTTCAAAACGTTTTTTGGACACGGCCTTGATATATCACAACGCTTTTCTAGGAGAAATTTGAAGGTATGTTTCGGCAGGCAATAGCTGGCAGTTTTCTTCTTAGGCGTATTGTAACTGTTCTTAATACATCTGGTTTCTCTTAAAGATCAGATAGCTCACTGTTATGTAACTTTTTTTTCCATTCACCTCTATGCTGGTCTCTCTTTTTGGTCCAAATATTTTCCTAAGCACTTTATTTTTCAAATGCCCGTAATCATTTCTCCCCTTTTACAAGTAAGAGACGAAATAAATATGAACAGATAGTTGAAAGTTAAAACTGCATAACAGTGGCCTACATGATATTTAGAAAAATCACGTATAATAAGAACAATTAACTCTCGTAGAATGTGATGGGTACGACATGTGGCACGAAGAGGAAATGAAAGAGTGCATGGAAACGTCTAGTAGGAAAGCCAGAAGTAGTTAGAGCAAGAATAAGGTGGGAGTATAACATTATCTATGATTTCAGGGAGGTAAATTTTGCAGGGGATGATTGGAAAAACATTAGCTCAGTATAGGAATATATGAAGAGCTTATGTCCACACATGCTTGAACCTCCGGGTTCGATAGTCACAGTGAGTGAGAGTGACCCAATGCTTGCTTATAGACGGTATGCTTACCTTCTCCATTTACTTCTGCATACACAAAGATGTCTATTAAATACCACATTGCTCCGATGATCCCAGAGAAAAAAATCAAGATACCATTAAAAAGTAACGTTCGGCTGAAGCAGTTTTTACAGTAAACTCCCAGGTATATGTTCCTTGACCTCTGTGCCGCGTTGGGAATCATGTTCACTCTGCAGAACCATAAATATGTTTTACAAAGTAATTATTTTTATTGTATTTGTTTATTATCCTTCGTTCTCTCTCTCTCTCTCTCTCTCTCTCTCTCTCTCTCTCTCTCTCTCTCTCTCTCTTTATCTTACTTTAACCTCTCCATTTCTAGGTTACTTTTTTCTGCCCCATACAATTGAATTCTTACAGGGACAAGACCTCTAAGAAGAGTATTTTTAAATTCTTGATCACACTACTTTTTTTTGACCACACATGGAGGGCCTCTCTGGATGAGTGATCAGCTCAATGCAGGGCCACCTCTGATAAAACAAGAACGAATTTGCATTGTTGGTAAACAAAAATGGCACCTCTTGTAGATCGTAAATGAACTCGGGAAGTTTGAATGCTCACATGACTGTATATTCGGCTCAGTCATTTAATTTATAGGCCAGAAATGTCATAAAAGACAACCTGTGGCATTAGACAAAAAACGTTTACAGACGCTTTGCTTCATGGTTAGATAGTTCTATTTTTTGCACACATTACTATTTAGCATATCAAGCGGCGTTGTTACGTTTTATGCACTAGAATAATTTTTACGAACTAAATATACTGCAAAAGACAAATGTGCAACGTTGTTAAGATAATTATATCCACGTGGAGGTGACATGGAAACGTCATTTTGAAATGCGAGGATATTATTGGCAGAGAACTGTTTTCAGGTTTTGGTGATTGGAGCGGCGTCTTAGAAGACTCTAACAACTCCCCGGCTCTACCTGGCAGTAACAATGAATTTTGTAAACCAGAGGGAAACAATTGCCTGTAAACTAAATGATTTAGTCGACTGTACTAGACGGGGACAAAATCAGTTGATTGGGCAGTCCAATATGCTGAGTTACACTAGCCATGTTCCCAGGAGACTCCGAATGGGAATTACTGAACCAAGGGGATTTAATACAACTCTGTGTAACACATACTGGTAGAGAGACGATCTAACTTACACAAACTCATAATCTTGACTGTCCCCACTACTACTAATCTGCGCAGAAAGTAAAAATGGTCTGCGGCGCAGGTCGATTTATAAAGTGTTTACCTATTGAACTTGAACATTTTCTCACTCAAATATGAGCTTTCATGTTAACCCTCACTTTTAGTGGTCCGATTTTGCTAATTAACAATCTCGATATTATTTTTCTTATTAAAATGTGTGTATGCGTTCTAATATCATTCACTGCATTCTTCGTGCTTTGGGTTCCGCCCCAGTCTGATAAATAGCAATTATGTTGTATGTTTTAAATGTATGCACCACGACGGCAGATTACTTTACGTAGATTATATATTAGAGAATTACGAAGGAATGAAAATATTGGATGATAATGAGATTATTCTCAAGAAAGATTTTAAAAAAATGCAGATATTTACTGATTCTTTCTAGTAGACACTGAACATGCCCAAGACTATATATATATATCTGACATGATAAGAAAAATAAATGCTTGGACGGGATTCGAACCCGGATCTATAGTCAGCTACTAGATGGCAGTGAAGACAGTGTTCTCGCGACATCTAGTAATAATGGAGAGTATAATACATATATAAGAAAAATAAGTGTTTGAATTGGATTCGCCTGGTAGTGTAATGGATATCACGCTGAGGTACAGACTCAGAGATCCGGGTTCGAATCCCGTCCAGGCATTTATTTTTCTTATCATACCATATTAAGCTTGCATTGCTCAATGTTAAACATTTAATTATAACATCGATAAAGCGTCACTGCTATAAAGTAAAATAAATATTCTCTTTAAGTTGCTTACTTGTTATAGTCAGCTACTAGATGGCAGTGAAGACAGTGTTCTCGCGACATCTAGTAATAATGGAGAGTATAATACATATATAAGAAAAATAAGTGTTTGAATTGGATTCGCCTGGTAGTGTAATGGATATCACGCTGAGGTACAGACTCAGAGATCCGGGTTCGAATCCCGTCCACGGCATTTATTTTTCTTATCATACCATATTAAGCTTGCATTGCTCAATGTTAAAGATTTAATTATAACATCGATAAAGCGTCACTGCTATAAAGTAAAATAAATATTCTCTTTAATTTGCTTACTTGTTATAGTCAGCTACTAGATGGCAGTGAAGACAGTGTTCTCGCGACATCTAGTAATAATGGAGAGTATAATACATATATAAGAAAAATAAGTGTTTGAATTGGATTCGCCTGGTAGTGTAATGGATATCACGCTGAGGTACAGACTCAGAGATCCGGGTTCGAATCCCGTCCAGGCATTTATTTTTCTTATCATACCATATTAAGCTTGCATTGCTCAATGTTAAACATTTAATTATAACATCGATAAAGCGTCACTGCTATAAAGTAAAATAAATATTCTCTTTAATTTGCTTACTTGTTATAGTCAGCTACTAGATGGCAGTGAAGACAGTGTTCTCGCGACATCTAGTAATAATGGAGAGTATAATACATATATAAGAAAAATAAGTGTTTGAATTGGATTCGCCTGGTAGTGTAATGGATATCACGCTGAGGTACAGACTCAGAGATCCGGGTTCGAATTCCGTCCAGGCATTTATATTTCTTATCATACCATATTAAGCTTGCATTGCTCAATGTTAAACATTTAATTATAACATATATATATATATATATATATATATATATCTGACATGAAAAAATGCCTGAACCGGGATTTAAAATATAAATTAGATATCATGTAGAGATTCTTACAAACAACTAGTACCAATTTACATGCTGAGGATGGAGCATACGTTCCGAAAGTACTTCACATCTTACAGCCTTTATAAAGTCGAGGACTACTGAGATCTCAAGTATATAATTTATATTTTAAATTTTACGTAGTGACCTCAACGAAGTTTCGACATGTATTTTAAAAGTATTGAACTGGGATATGAATCCGACATCTCTAACTTTGTACATTATATAAATACCAATTACTCCACTCAAGCATTACAGCACAAATATTTAGTTTTTATGTTATATATACATATATTATATTTTATTTATATAAATTTACTTTTTTTTCCTTATATATATATATATATATATATGTTATAATTAAATCTTTAACATTGAGCAATGCAAGCTTAATATGGTATGATAAGAAAAATAAATGCCTGGACGGGATTCGAACCCGGATCTCTGAGTCTGTACCTCAGCGTGATATCCATTGCACTACCAGGCGAATCCAATTCAAACACTTATTTTTCTTATATATGTATTATACTCTCCATTATTACTAGATGTCGCGAGAACACTGTCTTCACTGCCATCTAGTAGCTGACTATATCAAGTAAGCAAATTAAAGAGAATATTTATTTTACTTTATAGCAGTGACGCTTTATCGATGTTATAATTAAATCTTTAACATTGAGCAATGCAAGCTTAATATGGTATGATAAGAAAAATAAATGCCTGGACGGGATTCGAACCCGGATCTCTGAGTCTGTACCTCAGCGTGATATCCATTACACTACCAGGCGAATCCAATTCAAACACTTATTTTTCTTATATATGTATTATACTCTCCATTATTACTAGATGTCGCGAGAACACTGTCTTCACTGCCATCTAGTAGCTGACTATATCAAGTAAGCAAATTAAAGAGAATATTTATTTTACTTTATAGCAGTGACGCTTTATCGATGTTATAATTAAATCTTTAACATTGAGCAATGCAAGCTTAATATGGTATGATAAGAAAAATAAATGCCTGGACGGGATTCGAACCCGGATCTCTGAGTCTGTACCTCAGCGTGATATCCATTACACTACCAGGCGAATCCAATTCAAACACTTATTTTTCTTATATATGTATTATACTCTCCATTATTACTAGATGTCGCGAGAACACTGTCTTCACTGCCATCTAGTAGCTGACTATATCAAGTAAGCAAATTAAAGAGAATATTTATTTTACTTTATAGCAGTGACGTTTTATCGATGTTATAATTAAATCTTTAACATTGAGCAATGCAAGCTTAATATGGTATGATAAGAAAAATAAATGCCTGGACGGGATTCGAACCCGGATCTCTGAGTCTGTACCTCAGCGTGATATCCATTACACTACCAGGCGAATCCAATTCAAACACTTATTTTTCTTATATATGTATTATACTCTCCATTATTACTAGATGTCGCGAGAACACTGTCTTCACTGCCATCTAGTAGCTGACTATATCAAGTAAGCAAATTACCATATTACCATATTAAGCTTGCATTGCTCAATGTTAAAGATTTAATTATAACATCGATAAAGCGTCACTGCTATAAAGTAAAATAAATATTCTCTTTAATTTGCTTACTTGATATAGTCAGCTACTAGATGGCAGTGAAGACAGTGTTCTCGCGACATCTAGTAATAATGGAGAGTATAATACATATATAAGAAAAATAAGTGTTTGAATTGGATTCGCCTGGTAGTGTAATGGATATCACGCTGAGGTACAGACTCAGAGATCCGGGTTCGAATCCCGTCCAGGCATTTATTTTTCTTATCATACCATATTAAGCTTGCATTGCTCAATGTTAAAGATTTAATTATAACATCGATAAAGCGTCAACTGCTATAAAGTAAAATAAATATTCTCTTTAATTTGCTTACTTGATATAGTCAGCTACTAGATGGCAGTGAAGACAGTGTTCTCGCGACATCTAGTAATAATGGAGAGTATAATACATATATAAGAAAAATAAGTGTTTGAATTGGATTCGCCTGGTAGTGTAATGGATATCACGCTGAGGTACAGACTCAGAGATCCGGGTTCGAATCCCGTCCAGGCATTTATTTTTTTTATCATACCATATTAAGCTTGCATTGCTCAATGTTAAAGATTTAATTATAACATCGATAAAGCGTCACTGCTATAAAGTAAAATAAATATTCTCTTTAATTTGCTTACTTGATATAGTCAGCTACTAGATGGCAGTGAAGACAGTGTTCTCGCGACATCTAGTAATAATGGAGAGTATAATACATATATAAGAAAAATAAGTGTTTGAATTGGATTCGCCTGGTAGTGTAATGGATATCACGCTGAGGTACAGACTCAGAGATCCGGGTTCGAATCCCGTCCAGGCATTTATTTTTCTTATCATACCATATATATATATATATATGTGTGTGTGTGTGTGTGTGTGTGTATCTCTGTCTATGTCTATCAACGCTCTAGCGGCCGCTGTTTTGTTTAATCGAAACCAAAGTTGGTATTTATCAATAAATTAAAACAAATAAGATTGAGTTTGTTAACTAATAAAATTGGACTATTAGGAGTAGGATTTGACCTGATACTAAATTTTAAAAATCGTTCTATGACCGTAATTTTCGATTTTTCGAAATGAAACTCAATATATGCGATTGAAATTAAAAGAGAAAGTGATTAGCGAAATCCAAATATTAGAAGTGGGGATTTACCTTAAACCCGAATTTAAAAATCATTCTAGCAGCCGTCGTGTTTGCTTCGGTGGGATGTAGGGCCATTTGTATATAATACAATTTACATAGCCATTAAATTGATAATGTATTATATAAGTTATAGTTGTCATTTTATTTAATTATTTAGTCGGCCGTGGTGGACTAGTGGTTATGCTCCTTGTCTCTGGTCCCTAGATTCGCGGGTTCAAATCCAGCCGGGTTGATGCATTTTTTAGGATGGAAAAATCTAAGGAGCAAGTCTCCGGGAGGGACTTTAAGCCGTGGGTCCCGAGTCAGTAGATTTTCAGGCTCGTAAAAGATCCTTAAACCTGAATAAAAAGGCCTCTAGCAAAATTTATTGAATTTTCCCATTCTAGTACTATCTTGGTTTCCTAGATGTCACTATGAGGCGGAACGCTGACCACGGGCCACTCAATGACATCTATCCGAAAACAGATGTAACTAAAATTAGTATGGTTGTATTTCTCTCCTGTAGGGGGAGAGCTCCTAAGATTCGCTGAGAGAAACAGGGTTTAAAAGAAAAACATTTTTAATTACGTGATGAAAAAATTAGTCGATAGAAATTATTTAATTTTGAGTCAAATTATTCAACAATATGTAATATGAGTCCACCGCTGTGGTCTCGAGGTAGCGTGCTGCCTTGTCACGCAGCGGGCCCGGGTTCGATCCCCGGTCGGGGCAGAGTTTCTGGGTGAGGTTTTTATCGGGGTTTTTCCTCACCTGTAAGACAAATGTCAGGAAAACTTTAAGGCCCAAACGGTCCCCGAAATCATATGGCCATCATCCTTATCATTATCATCCTTACCATTATCATCATCATCCTTCACCGGTGTGGAAAGCAACGGGAAGCTACAACACCTACACAATTCCCTAGTAAAGCTGCAAGCATAGCATGAAAATGGTTTGATTGCAGTGAAGGACCTGCCTTCGGGCAGAATTACTATGGATGGGATGTAATATGAGTAATAACTTACTGTTATGCTTAGCTTGTTTCCACTGTAGTCGGACGTGTTTAAATAATTTGGCATAAGAAATTGAGATTTTCCAATTTAATTATAGTTAACAAAAGAATGATATCTTTCGTAAACCAGCAAAATCAGATCATACCTTCCACTTGCTGAGGAACTCGCTTAATTTACGAGTTCCTGCGTGACGGACGTTTCTTGTATTGTGTACAAAGAGGAGCGTATGATGAATGTATGTTTGTGTGGTTGTATAGCGTGTTTTCTTATTGAATATAACATGATATTTTCATTGCGAGAGAACACGCATGGCCGCCGCAAGAGCGAATTTTAAATTACTTTCTTTCAGATAAATCTCCACGATCAATTATCGGATTTAGCTGATTTTCTATTAATACTTCCCTTTTTTAAATTAAGTGTGAATTATTATGACTTGGTGCATGTGAAAGTACCTAAAAAGGAAGTAAAGTAAAGTAATCCCACAACAGGCCCGGAGGCCCTTGGGGTAGTAGGAGGTTAAGGCTCCCACCTAAAAAGGAAGAGATTAAACTAATGTAAATAAAGAAAGAAAATAATGAAACTTGGCACATAGCTAAGAATTAATTAACGATAAATAAATATATAACATGTAGGGACTAAAAAAAATAAACGCCTGAACCCGGATTTGAACCCAGGACCACTAACTTGATACATTAGTATACTACCAGTTACGCTATCCAGGCATTGTAGCACAAGCTCCCCCCTTATATATATATATATATACATATATAATATGATATGAAAAGAAAAATGAATGCTTGAGTCGGGATTTGAACCCGAGTCTCTAAACTCTCTACGTTTAGCGCTCTAACCAATTGAGCTACCCAAGAATTCCAACACAACCATACATTTTTTCTTATACATGTAGTATTCTCAATTCACACAAGAGGTAGCGGAAATTTGTTCCAACTGACATCTAGTGGCTAACATAACAGTTAAGCAAATTTTAAATATATATATATATACTCTATCATGAGAGGTAGCGAAAACTCGGTCTCACTGTCCTCTCGGGGCTACTATAACAAGTATGTAGCAGAATAATAATAAATACCTACTACACATACAGGTAATCGTTCACTGAGCTTTATTTCTAACCTGTAAATAGCGATAAAGTTCTTCTCTCTGGAAAGTGGACTGTATTTTAGGAAATGCTGTGACACAAATAATTAATCATATGAAGATAAGACTATATTTAAACAAGTAATAATACATTAAGGTTGCACGTGCTCAAGTATTGTTCAGTAAGTTTACCACGTGCTCTCGTCGCTTTCAGTTCTCTCACAAAGTACTTACACAGAGCGTCACTCTTCTAATTCACTTAATAATGCTTATAATGTGTGGCTATTGATTTCAGCCTTAATTTATCACTCACAGTTATTTATGTGCTCGGGCAGAGGCTCACCACTAAACACGTCGCCATCTGCGAGGCACACACACACACGACCGCTCGCTAGGAGCTCCACAAACACAAGGCACGACCGCTACTTACGAGCGCCACAAGCACAAGGAAGGGTGCGTACGACACGTGGTTCAAACCACGAGAGGACTCAGGTTGGCCAACATTGACAACTCCCGCCAACCACTCAAGGCAGCCAACCTGAGGCGTCAACATGCTCCCCCCTTTGAGAGATCTCACGATTTAACACATCGGTGAATCTCTCAACACAACTGGGTAAGGGAACAAGTTTCACAATTGCTCGTCGAAATAATCCAGTTTTAGTCTTAAGGGTGACCACTCGCACCACACCATCGATCCCAGGGTGAAGCTGTTGGATCACACCAGTCTTCCATACCAGAGGTGGTAAGTTGTCGTCCCGAAGGATCACAAGATCACCGACAGCTGGGCACCATCTTCCGGCAGACAGCCATTTCCTCCTTTGCTGAAGCGACTGCAGGTATTGTCTGGACCACTGTTGCCAGAAAGACCTGTAGAGAGCCTGAACTACCTTCCACCTTGTATCGTAGGAAAGGGGACAGTTGGCTATATCGGGAGGGATAGTGCTAGTTAATAGTCTACCGACTAGGAAGTGACTGGGAGTTAGGTACATTTCTTCATGGGATTCACTGGGCGTGCAGATAGGTCTAGAATTCAGTACAGACTCGATCTGACACAACAAAGTACACAATTCTTCAAAACTAAGAATAGTTTTGCCTATAGTCCTTTTCATAAGGGATTTAACCGATTTTATTCCTGCCTCCCAAAGTCCACCAAAATGGGGACTAGAAGGAGGAATAAATCTCCATTCAATATTCATATTTGCTATGTTCTCGGTAATAGCATTCGCATGATTCTTGACAAAATTCAATAGCTCGTTATTGGCACCCACAAATTTGAACCATTATCACTCAATATGAGACAAGGGCGTCCTCTGCGGGCAACAAATCTATAGAGGGCAGCAATAAAGTCCTTAGTAGTAAGGCTCCTGACAACTTCTAAATGGATAGCCTTAGTTACTAAATATACAAAAAGTGCTATGTAAGCCTTGAATTTCACCTTAGATCTTGGGTTGTCTCCCTTTATTACAATTGACCCCCGTAGTCCAAACCTACCTTAACAAGGGAAGACTTTGCTCTACTCTATACTCAGGAAGTTTTAAAGACTCAATGACCTTGGACATCAAATTAGCAAGTAACAACGCGGCGCAGAGTTCCAAACGAGCAATAGTCTGTTGCTTCAATGGTGCAACTCTGGACTTAGAACACAACAAATGCACTGATACTTGATTGTTTTGCGATACATTACGAATATAAATACAGGCGCCGTAGGCAGATTCTGAAGCATCACAGAAGCCATGTATTTCCACACATTGCTTAGATAATTCAAGCAAACATCTTGTTGCTAGAAACGACGCTGGAGCAGTGCCATAGGTCACGGTAGTAAGACGATACTCCCTTAAAGCCTCATCAGGTGACTCACGCCAGACGATGCGTTGCAAGTCCCTGTCGTCGGGGTGCACCAATATGCAACGATACATTTTAGCTATGTCGGCAGATAGCGCAACCTGATAAGTACGAAACCTCATGACAGTAGACAACAGTTCTGGTTGTATAGACGGTCCAACCATGAGCGTAGCATTCAAGGAAACTCCATTAGAAGATTCGCAACTTCCATCGAAAACAACTCGTAATTTGGTCGTTGTACTAGACTCTTTAATTACGCAATGATGCGGTAAGTAGAACGTACTCTTGTTTCCTTCTACGGGAGGTGCAAGCTCCATGTGTCCCAGATCGCTGTATTCTCTCATAAATCCGACATAGTGTTCCTTTAATTGAGAATGTTTATCAAGCTTACTCTCAATGTGCTTAAATCTCTTAATAGCAGTGTGCTTAGATTCAGCGACCGAAGGAACATCAAGACGTATAGGTAACTTCACAATAAAACGACCAGATTCATCTCTTTGGATGTTTTCAACGAAATGTTGTTCACACGCTTTCTCTTCTGGACTAAGAACAGGGTTTTGCAGTTCGTCTAGCTGCCAGAACCTTTCCAGTTTTTTATCCAGAGAATCAAGTTTCACAACGTTTACCGAACGAGGATCTACTCTTTTCTTAATACAAAGTTCAGGAAAGGCACCTGAAAATATGTAACCAAACTCTGTTTTGATCAACGTGGGGTATCCCTTCCTTCTCAAAGTCTCAGAACAAACAATATCATGGTACACGTCTGCGCCGAGAAGAAGTTCAATCGTAGCAGGTTTATTAAAGTTTGGATCACTCAACACAATGTTAGATGGAATATTCCAGTTTGAATGATCAATCTCGGTGGCAGGACATTGAGATGTGATATTCTCTACGACAGCACAATTCAAGTTCAACCTATAGTTAGACACTCTGGACAACAATTGCACCTTACAAGTAAGACTGACTGGAGAGACATCTGAGTCTCCAATACCCACAATAGGAAGTTTGCACGATTGGGTTGCAAGACCCAACTTGCTCAACAGATTTGTAGTCATAAAAGATAACTGGCTGGCAGAGTCCAGTAACGCTCTAACCTTAACTAACCGCCCTACTTTATCTTTCACATTAACACAGGCCGTGCTAAGAAGTACGTTTGAGCCTAGCCCGGAGGTTATCTTCATAGCAGTGGGAGACACAATAGCTGGATGCTCAACATTAGGCTTTCTTTCAAAATGTATTAAAGTATTGTGTTTGCGTTGACATTTGGAACAAGGTTTCTCTTTACAAAATCTCGCTGTATGCCCCTTTGAAAAGCAATTATAACATAATCTATAATCTGACCAACTAAATGTACTCTATCATCTACAGTTAATTGGTTGAATTCCTCACAATCTGTTAAATTATGTTTATTTGATTTGCAATTATGGCAATATCTCGATTTGCTGTAATTAGCAATATGGAAAGATTTGACTTTAGGCTTTACATCTAGTTTCTCATTCACTACAATGCTTTTACATTCACTGAGCTCCAAAGTTTGAGCCTTTCTCTCCAAAAATTCCATAAACTCGACTAAGCTAGGGATATCCGTAGCACCGTGTTTAGCTTCCCACTCTGACCTATGAATACCATTCATTTTACTCGATATAATTTCCTGCAACATTAGATCTGATAACAGAACATCACTCCGAAGATTCTCTATGGCATTAATATTGCCTTTTACTTGGTTAAGTACTTTCCTATACTCTGCAGCAGTACCTGTACTACAAGAAGGTAAGCTGAGTAAGCACTTAACATGCTGAGACAATATCATGCGTCTGTTGTCGTACCTTTGCTGAATTAACTTCCAGGCGGTACCAAATTGCCTTCAGTTATCGCTAAATTACTGAGTAATTGCCTAGGTTCGCCTTCAAGTGACGATAATAAATAATGAAGCCTTTGAACATTATCTAAGTTGGTATTGTTAATCACCAGGGACTCAAAGGTATTCTTAAATGAGAGGTATTCAGTCAATTCTCCTTGGAAATGGGGAATCTGAATAGCCGGTAACTTAAAACTACAACTCGATCTACTGATGCACGTGACTCATCAAAACCATGACTATCTGTAGGTTTTTGAAGACTTTCTATTAAATCCTGCACCTTGCCACACAACTCATAATATTCATTTTCAAAATCCTCATGATCCCTTGCATGATCCTGACCTGGCTTTGAATCTACTTCAAGCTCTAAGAAATTCCTAACTGCCTCAAACTGTTCCCAAATATCTCCTAGCTTACTTTGTCTAGCTACTAGGGTGTTTAGGGAAATGGTTTCACTATTGATATAATTTTCCAAATTAGTAAGGCTTCTTTTAAGAATGCCTCGCTTTTGGATAGCCTTTGTCTCACTTTCAAATGACATTTTGATAAATAACAAATTACCGAACACTATAACACAAAATATTTTATAAAATAATTAAAATATATATATAAATAACACAAATAATATGGAAATTTGAAATATCATGTCAGCTCGACTCAATACTGAAGGAGGTAGGATATCAGCTCTAAGATAGGAGATACAAGCATGCAGTAGTACTTATCTTTAGGTCTCTACTAGGATTTCCAATAGACCAGACATCTGTGGTACTCTAGAATGGGACACCACGCTGCTAGAAGGTCACAGCACCGTTGATATCAAAGGATAGCTCACTCGAAGATCTGCGAGGGGGTCGCGGTCCACTAGTTGATAACCGAAACACCACGTGGTAACGCTTTCACTGTTTCTTTGTTTAATATATTTCTTCACGTAAGTAATACTTTTTGTGTCACAATATCACGATTTTTCACAAGGCGGCTGTTAGATCCGGCCCGGAGGACCAAAAATATGTAGCAGAATAATAATAAATACCTACTACACATACAGGTAATCGTTCACTGAGCTTTATTTCTAACCTGTAAATAGCGATAAAGTTCTTCTCTCTGGAAAGTGGACTGTATTTTAGGAAATGCTGTGACACAAATAATTAATCATATGAAGATAAGACTATATTTAAACAAGTAATAATACATTAAGGTTGCACGTGCTCAAGTATTGTTCAGTAAGTTTACCACGTGCTCTCGTCGCTTTCAGTTCTCTCACAAAGTACTTACACAGAGCGTCACTCTTCTAATTCACTTAATAATGCTTATAATGTGTGGCTATTGATTTCAGCCTTAATTTATCACTCACAGTTATTTATGTGCTCGGGCAGAGGCTCACCACTAAACACGGTCGCCATCTGCGAGGCACACACACACACGACCGCTCGCTAGGAGCTCCACAAACACAAGGCACGACCGCTACTTACGAGCGCCACAAGCACAAGGAAGGGTGCGTACGACACGTGGTTCAAACCACGAGAGGACTCAGGTTGGCCAACATTGACAACTCCCGCCAACCACTCAAGGCAGCCAACCTGAGGCGTCAACAACCATACATTTTTTCTTATACATGTAGTATTCTCAATTCACACAAGAGGTAGCGGAAATTTGTTCCAACTGACATCTAGTGGCTAACATAACAGTTAAGCAAATTTTAAATATATATATATATATATATATATATATATATATACTCTATCATGAGAGGTAGCGAAAACTCGGTCTCACTGTCCTCTCGGGGCTACTATAACAAGTAAGCAAATTATATATATGTGTGTGTGTGTGGGGGGGGGAGGTGAGCACTCCGTAGCGTAGTGGTTAAGGTACTATGCTGCAAGCCAGGTGAATCGTGGGTTTGAGTCCCGGTGGGGTCAGGATTTTTAAACTGACCCAAACCTTCTGGCGGCACTATGGTCCTGGGGTTGACTCAGCCTCAAATGGAAATAAGTACCAGAAGCTTGTTCTGGGGGTGAAGGCGGCCGTCACGCAGGGCTGACAACCCCGCTGACATTAAGTGCCGATTGTCTAGAAAAAGTGGACGACTTAACCTCCTACTACCCCAACGGCCTGTAGAGGGATCACTTTAACTTATATACTTTTTTCTAGTTCTGAAAATGATGAGCACACAATTCTGTTCTAATTAAATAATGTAAGTAAAAATATTAATTTGAAAATTTCAGTTAACAAAACGAAAGTTTTATCATCTAGAGAAACTGAAGCAATCAGAGCTAGAATTATCTTGGAATGAAAAATAATTGAACGAATTGTTTTAATTATTCTCCGCGGTGGTATAGTGGTCATTTTCGTGCCTCTAGATCCGAGGTTCGCAGGTCCAAACCCATCCGGGGACAATGCATTTTTAAGGATGGAAAATTCCAAGGGACAAGTCCTCCAGGTGGGACTTTAGCCCTTAGAACCTGAGTCTGAAGGTTTTCAGACTCGTAAAAGATATTCAGGCCTGAAAATAAGAGGCTGCTGAGCATAATTTAACCAACTTTCTCCCATTCAAGTAATAGGCTACCTTAGTTGCCTACTAGATGTATCATGTCATTCACTAAAAGAATTTCAGGCTTTTAAAAAAAGAGTCTGCTGAATCATAATTTAACCATCTTTCTCCCATCCAAGTAATAGTTGCCTACTAGATGTATTATATTATTCACGATATCAGTAGAGAAGTAAGTGTAACTAAATTAGACTGGTCACAAAACCCCAAAAGATGAGACAAGAACCCGACTTGGACTGTAAGAGCCGTAGGAAGGAAGCTTGTTCAGTTACCTCGGCTGTAATATATCCTCTATGATGATATTGAAAACAAAATCGATAAATTTAGTTACGAATGTGGCATTATTAACAGGTACCTAAGAATTATTCCGATTGAGGGTCTTTCCACTTTTCAGCGGTTGCCCTTTTACCAGCCGGCTGCTGGCCCTTCACATCACAGAGGTAGATGATCAACAACCAGTGTAGGGGTGACATGTGGTTAGCATGTCGAGTCCCCCAGCCGTTATAGCTGGTTCCTCAACCTGAGAGCCGCTACTTATTGTAGCTACCCAATTGCCTCACGATGCTGGGTGGGCACCGGTCCCATACTGGCCGAAATACCATGAGAAAATTTCTTCCCCCATGGAGACTCGAACCAGCGCAAGTCCCGTAGCTCTGCGCCAAGGCTTCCTACCTTAACCGCTCGGCTACGGCGCGGGACCTTAAACAGCTCGCGATGCCTGTGCTACGGAGCGTTCATGGGCAATTAGAGGGGAAAAGTCTCCGCTCTAGCGGAATGACAACAATTATTTATTATTCGAGAAAGGAAATAAATTTTATAGAGTAATGACAATACCACATGATAAACGATAATTTCCGGCTTTTCTTTTGTATTTTTCTTTGAATTACTAGGAATATTGACTGTTGACTTCAGTAGAATTCCCCATTTTATTAATGGTATTTATTGATGTAAGAGAGATCAGTGCGATGTTTCTACACTCACCTTAATGGAAGCAATAATTGTGATAATATTATTGTTCTTCTCCTCTTTTATCCAATCTGCTAGTGATATCGTGGTGCACTGATTAACAATTCATTACTTTACTTTATAAATTTTATATATTTATTACACATCAGATGTCATGCAATTTGGAATTATGCGACATATCACTGCCTATTAGATATACAATCAGGATGTAAAATATTTATTAACAGTGTAGTTCCAGCGTTGCCAACCTATCAGTTTTAAATATTTCTACAACAGCTGAATTATGGGAATGATGAGCGCGAACTGGAACAAAGGGTACAGTTTGAGACTGTTATTAGAGAGATTTCGGTTTCAAATCCTGATGCTGATATACCTGATTTAGGTTTTATTTCTGGGGTTTCTTCAATTGTCAAGGCAAATACTGGGTTGGAATTTCATTATCTGGACCCATTTCAACATTTTCACCATCTAATTCTTTTCTTCTTCTTCTTCTTCTTCTTCTTCTTCTTCTTCTTCAAGTAGGTAACTACAACTTCAGTGAAGTTTTGGTCTTCTCAATTATTTTCTTCATTGATATCTCTTCTGGATACAGACTGCCAATTTTTAATTTGCATTTCTGTTATATCTTTTATGGTGTCATCTTGCTATATGTGTTTTGGACATCCAGCTATTCTGGTGCATATTAGTTTCCATTTGTATACTCTTTTTACAAGTTTGTCTTCTTGCATTCTATTTACATATCCAAACCAGCGCAGCCTTTGAGCTTTAATGTGGTTAACTATATTTTTATTTTGTCCGCTGCTGTGGTCTCGAGGTAGCGTGCTGCCTTCTCACGCAGCGGGTCCGGGTTCGATCCCCGGTCGGGACAGTTTCCTGGGTGAGGTTTTTATCGGGGTTTTTCCTGACCTGTAAGACAAATGTCAGGAAACGTTAAGGCCCAAACGGTCCTCGAACATCATATGGCCATCGCATTCATCATCATTCATATTCATGTTAGGTTAAGCTTAGGATTAAAGACTCCCTGGCTCACCACTATCATCATAATTACTGGGGAAACGTAACCCCGCCTTCCAGGCGCTCCAACCTCAGAAGTGGGTTACAAGTACGCCAATGCCAGGAGAGAACACCAAAAATGTCCAAAGAAGGACAACCTGGAGCATTAAAAAATATATTTATTTGTGTGAGTATTTTGTATTAAATTATTTATTTCGATGTCCATTCGTATAATCCATGCCATCCCTTTCTATTTCATCATTTCATAGTATCACAAAATAGAGTGTAGTCATAATGTCCCAGTAAATCTTAAAGAAAAACGCTTAAATGTCACCACATTTCTAGTATATTTATATGTCAGAAAGAAAACATAATACACCGTGTCTTTAAAGTCCGGTAACCTTTTCTTATGTAATTACTCAAAAATCATACAGGTTTCGTTCATATGTTATATGCAAGAGTATCTCAAATGTTTTTTTGTGCAATATCTGGATTCGCAATCCATCAATATGGGAACCACGTGTAACTCGGCATATGTCTGCATGGTAATCCAGTTCTTGCTATACTCTTTGGAGCATATCCTCAGATACAGTGGTAGCAACTGCTTCAATCCTGCGCTTGATGTCTTGTACATTTTGTGGTAAAGGTGGCACATACACATTATATTTTATATATCCCCATGTACGAGACCTAAAAGCGCAGGATTGAAGAAGTTGTTACACTGTATCTGAGGATACGCTCCAAAGAGTGTGGCAAGAACTGGATTACCGTGCAGACATATGCCGAGTTACATGTGGTTCCCATATTGAGGGATTGTGAACTCAGACAATGCACAAAAAAAAAACATTTGAGATACTCTTTCATATGACATATAATCGATACCTGTATGATGTTTCGTTTTTGAGTAATTAAATAAGAAAAGTGTTACCGGACTTTAAGGACTTGGTGTATGTTAATAATTGAAGAGCGGATAGAGATTGTTACTGCGCGTTAAGAGGTAAGTCATACTAGAAAGTTAGAGACAAAAAAAAATAAAGGATCTGTGATACTATAGTGTAGTGTCTAATAATTTCTTAAACCACATAGTAGTATGCATAGATCCCAAGGATCTCTTTATTTATTTATTTATTTATTTATTTAGCCTGGTGGAGTTAAGGTCATGTGGCCTTCTCTTCCATTCACCAGGACAAACATACGGGGTGAATCATAAATATGGCTATACGTTTGATCGCGTTGTGTGATGAAAATATTACCATTACAGGAAATATGAAATTGCCATTGGAAAGACAATTATTCAAATTACAACAATGAAATAAAACAAAACAGTGTAGAACTTACGTCATTAGTCAAAATGACGTTGAATATGCAACAGCAAATTACAATTGCTGCATGGAAAATAACGTACGCTAATGATCGTGAGGACGCAAGTCGGGCAAGACGTGAGTTTAACGAAGCATTGCAACCGTCGACTGTGGGAAAGTGGAGAAAACGACTGCTGGAAACGGGAAGGATGCAGAAAATCAAACCTCCTGGAAGGCCTCGCATTAGCACAGATGCAGAAACAACGAAGAGAATTGTGGAGGCGTTCGACGCTAGCCCACAAAAATCAACCCGCCAAACTGCACGTGAGCAGTGATTTGTTTTGTTTTGTTCTATTGTCGTAATTTGAAGGATTCCCTTTCCAATGATAACATCATATTTCTTTTAATAATAATATTTTCGTCCCATAATGCGATCAAACGTATAGCCATATTTCTGAATCACTCTGTATATTACATCAGAATATATCATAATTAACTCTAGTATTAAATACTAGGGGTCGCTTTCACCATCAGAGGTAACTGTATTACGCTAGTTTAAGCTATGCATTATACACGGGGAAAACTGGCGTAATACGGTTACCTCTGTTGGTGTAATTGACCCTAAATGAAGATTTGTCCAATAAGACTATATCTATTATATTATGATCTATGATACAACCTGTTAACGATAGTTAAGATTAAGACTAAAACTAATAATAAAATGCATTCTAGCAAGATAAATTAAATTGTTGGTAGACCGTCCCTGTCTAATGTAGGGGCCTATATAAAAACAAAATAAAAATAATAAGATATAGAAACTAATTTTAGGGTTATACAATATTTAAACAAATGGAAATATTTGTTAATTTTAATACACAATTAAATTTATTAATTGTTGAAATAATTCTATCGGTGAGGTGTATAAGTTAGTTTGTTACTAAATAATTCTTTAGTTTGTTTTTGTAGGATGTAATACGAGTAGTTTGACAGCCTCTGACATAGGGCGGAAGGGAATTCCATGTTTTGGCAAGTGAGACTGTAAAAGATAATGAATAATACACAGTGTGGTGAGGAGAGATTTAAAGGACAATGTGGTGATGGGATCTAGTGTCAAGATTATGTCTGGTATCGCTGTTAAGGGAAAACATGGGCTTACAAGAAGAAGATTTTCACAATTCTGAGATTACAACAACAAATATACATAAACAAATATATATCTCTCTGTGACATTGATTTTTTTTAACTCTGTTTGGTTATTACATTTATGTTTTTATTTTCCTAAAACGACTTCAGTGTGTAATATATTTTATAAACGCTGACGTAAGAAAATATATTATAAATGTTGAACCAAGAAGTTATAAGCCTGTAATTCTCCGTTCCAGTCGCGATAAGAAAAGAAAAGAAACAAAGCAATATACTGAATTCTTGTACAATTTGAGAAGGAAATTGTAAGTAATGGAAAAAGTTTTGTCCTTCTGCCGGATATAAAATAAAAAAAAACAAGATATCCCCAGATCTGTTTTCCCAATTTCTCTCTGTCCAGTTTACACAGACATACAGAGTGATTCGGAATTCCTTCTCAGGATTTTAAATGATACTTGTATGCAAAGAGTTGAACATATGCCCGTAAATGCATTGGATCATTAGCTTATATGGATTTGCTCATCATATGAGAATGCAATGAACTGCTCGCATAGCGGAATGAGACGTGTGGCTACATTCATTCAGTTATTACTTATCATAATCATCATCATCTTCAAGGATTAGACCTTTTGGTCTGTTCCGACTGAGAATTGCTCTCGTCATCTCTTTAAAGGTCGACCTATATTTCTTGTCCCCGTCGTATTAGAAAATAAAACAGTCTTGCCATCCTAGTATTTGGCATTCGTAGGGCATGCTCTCTCCAATTTATTCTATATTTTTCTATTATTATAATTATTATTATTCGTATTATTATTATTATTATTATTATTATTATTATTATTATTATTATTATTATTATTATTATTATTATTATTATTATTATTAGAATACGAAATAAAGAAATGAAGGAAATTATGGGTGTGCAAGAGAAGCCGTACATGATAGACATTATAGAAAAGAAAAGATTGCAGTAGTATGGCCATGTCAAAATAATACCAGAGTCGAGATTGCCTAAACTTAGCATGGAATGGGTCACAAAAGAAAGGAAGAAGAAAGGAAGACCAAAGAAAATCTGGGTAGAGGGTGTGCAAGCGGTTACAATTTTCAGAGGATTGGAGGAAGATCTATGGATGGACAGAGAGGAATGGCGTTTGGTTTCCGGAAGACATCGGCAGCTGTCATGACACCGGATAATGATGATGATTATTATTATGGTTATTGTTATTATTATTATTATTATTATTATTATTATTATTATTATTATTATTATTATTATTATTATTATTATTTTAACAAAATACGCGGTAGAAAGTTGTTAAGACAATACACTACAAGCGCGAAATGTAGGGTTTTGAATCCCGGTAGGATCAAGAGTTTTAAACTGGCATAAATATTCTGGCGGCACCATGACCCTGGGGTCAACTCATCCCCTAACGGAAATGAGTAGGGTCCACAGATGATAAGAAAGCGACCATCATAAATTTCTTACGCAGCATATTACGCCAAGAGGGATTGTACTAACAAAATCCTTCAGTCTCTCAGCGAATGTGTTAATTCTGAGATTGATGCACAATTCGCAGCAGAATACGCCTAAAGTAAATCACATAGATGCTTGACATTTGATTGTTTGTGTATTAGTGGGCGAGTTTGTAATTGTGACGCTTATCCCCCCCCCCTGCTTACTTCATCCCGCACTTGCTTTCTTCTTATCTGCAAACTCTACCAGTCATACATGTTCCGATGGTGAAGGTGGCCATCACGCAATATTGACAACCCGACTGATTTCTCCTGTCAATTGTCTAGAAAGGTAACAACCTTAACCTCCTAGTACTCGAAATGTCTCCAAAGGTCTTTAGTGGAATAACTTGACCTGTGTTTTATTATTTTAAGGTGACTCCGTGGCTCAAGTGATTACACATTCCCCTTCCACCTCTGGGTCCTGAATTCGCGCCTCGAATACTACATATGGGTTTCATGGGGGACGAATAGGAGGCAGGGCAGGTTTTCTCGGAGTTCTGCCTTTTTCCACTGTTGAAAAAAACTTCATTCCATCATTTCTCCACATGCATGTCATCAATTTCGTTTCATTTCATTTCATCTGCCACTGACGGTGCGAGTCTGGCCAGGTCGGCCGGTATGCTTGTATATCACAGATCTTCAGTCATAGGGACTTTATATGATCTTATACCTCGATCTGATGTAACGCCATTACATTATTTTACATAAACAAAATGTATCATACTCTTTCTTGTATCTAACTTCAGATCTACTAGATTTCAGTTTCCCAGCTGTTTCTTTCGAGTTATGTAGAATAATTTTCGTATTCATCATTCAAAGCTCCATTCTTATTTGACAGGAGATCGTCCAGGTGCAGCCGAGATGAAAATTTTACTACACATACATGTTCAAGAACGGTCCGGGATATTTTATTATGTAATCCGTATGATATCAAACTGTTATTCTACCAGTTATACACTTTTTTCCATAAAGTCTTTCCAACATTACAACTTCCGATAAGATGAAAACTATAAAAGTTAAAGTTGTGTGTTTTGTGGCAGATGCAAGACAAACTCTCAATCTTTTTAGGTATAATCTATAATGAAGTCAAACCGGGAGAAAGCGCAATGTGTTTTATGGTACCATGAGACATGGTCACCAACTACTGTGCAGAGAAATTTTAGGAAGGAATATGGACGAGCGCCAACCTATTACAAGAGTATCATTGGTTGGTACATAAAGTTTAAGGAGACTGGAAGTGTAATCCCCCGTCCACGGTCAGGACGTCCATCCATAACACAAGAGAAAGTTGATACTGTGCAAGAAGCATTTCAAATAAGCCCTTCCAAGTCTACTCGTCGTGTACCTATTGAACTCGGAATTCCACGGTCCACGTTGCATAAAGTTTTACTTAAGCGACTTAATCTGCATGCTTATAAAGTTCAGATAACAAAAGCTTTGGAGCCAGCTGACCACCTTCGCCGTGCTGCTTTTGAGGCAGATATTTTGGAGAGGATTGATATCGATAATGAGTACCTGCAGCGTGTCTGCTTCTCAGACGAGTCTACCTTCCATCTTTCTGGGAAAGTAAACTGGCACAATGTAAGAATCCTCATTTCGTCGTAGAACATCAGAGAGATAGCCCAAAAGTGAATGTCTGGTGTGGCTTGATGCAATACAGGGTCATTTGTCCCTTTTTTTTTATCTAGAGTTCCATAACAGCTAACATTTACAATGATATGTTGGAGCTTAATATTGTATTTCAAATTCGTGACTTGCAGCCCACGGTAATATTCCAGCAAGATGGAGCACCACCACATTGGGGATTAATCGTCAGAGAGTTGCTGGATAACACATTTCCCAACAGATGGATTGGGCGCGATGGTCCAACACCCTGACCACCGCGATCCCCAGACATAAACCCTCCCCAGATTTTTTATTTTGGGTTATATAAAGGACAGGGTATATGCAATGCATATACCTGATTTGAACACTTTGAGAAGAAGGATAACTGATGCTTTTGCTAGCATCACTTAAGACATGCTGCATAATGTATGGCGAGAAATTGAATATAGCTTAGATGTTTTGCGGACGACAAGAAGTCCATATGTGGAAGTACACTGACATTGCTTTACAAACTTTGAGAGTTTGTCTTTCGTCTGCCAGAAGCACATAACTCTAACTTTTATAGTTTTCATCTAATAGGAAGTTGTTAATGTTGGAAAGACTTTATGGAGATGGTGTATTATATGGATGCGAAACATGGACTTTAAGGAAGGAAAGCAGATTACGAGTATTTATTCATCTATTGATATTGTTCTACATGACACTTATTATGTAGTTGCCCACTTCCAATAAAGTTTTTGGGAAACATTTTGGACGAAAGAGAGATAAACAGACAGGTGAATGGAGAAGACTATATAACAGTGAGCTACATTATCTTATAAGAAGCCAGATATAATAAGAAGAGTTAAGTCTCGTAGACTGCTATGGGCAGAACATGTAGCACGAATGAAAGAGGTGCATGGAAGCTTCTTGTAGGAAAACCAGAGGGAAAACGCCCAGCCGGTAAACCAATAATGAGGTGGGAGAATAACATTAACTATTATTTGAGGGAAATAGATTATACTGGGAATGATTTGAAAACATTAGCTCAGGTTAGAGTTGTATGGAGAGCTTAAGTCAGCCCGGCCATGAACTTACGGATTCGATAGTGCCAATGAGTTTGTTAGTTAGGTATATGCTGCCTAGGCTAGACTCCTGGAATGTGACGTCGCCCTTCGCCGCTGCTTCGGGTGACATATTACAGTTTGCAGACAGGCAGAACACACATATGCCCGTGGTTGGTTATTTTCGATG
This sequence comes from Diploptera punctata, assembly GCA_030220185.1. Lineage (NCBI taxonomy): Eukaryota > Metazoa > Arthropoda > Insecta > Blattodea > Blaberidae > Diploptera > Diploptera punctata. The sequence continues at coordinate 945,463 of JASPKZ010000435.1, forward strand.
TCAATTATCGCAGAGAGCCTTGGTGCGATGCAAAGTCAAAAAAAGTTGTCTTATATATAAAAGCTATAAAAAAAGTATTCTAACCTTATATTTATCGGTCTTAAACTTAATAGCTAACAAAATATTATCTGAACCTTGTATTAAAAATAAAATAGCCGATAACAGTTTTTGTCGGCAGTAATCTTAAAAAGCTACCAAAAATAAATCATCCTAACCTTGCATCAAACATTTTATGAGTTATACAGGATGTTTCAGAATAAATATTACAGACTTCTAGGGGTTGTAGAGGGGATTTTGTAGATGAAGTTTTGATAATGAACCCATGTCCGGAAAAGTACAAGTTCGTTGTAAAATAGGGTTGTATTACAAGCGTGGTTCAACGTGGCGACCCTGTTGTTCGTTGCACAATGTATACCTGCGACGAATGTTTTCATACACACGCCCCACAAGACCTGGCGTGTGCTCAATAATTTCTGCTGCCGCCAGAATTCGCGCAAGAAGATCATCCTCTGAATCGACAAATGTAGTACAACCCCTAGAAGACTGTAATACTTATTCTGAAACAACAATAGACACACGATATCAGCCCATTGTGTATGGATCTTCAAACTTATTTTACATCGAAACGGTACGTTTCCGGACATGCGTTCCTTATCAAAACTTTATTTACTAAGTCCCCTCTACAACCCCTAGAAGTCTGTAATACTTATACTAAAACACACTGTATACTCATGTTTAGTAATAAAATTTTCACGTCTTTAGACAAGAATCTAAATTCTACAAAAATGAGGAGAAAAGTATTGTTTGTGTTCGTAGAACAATATCCAAACATACCGGAACGCAGATAATCACTCCAAAATCATGGATACATACTAACCACAAAAGTACAGTAGAGACATTTGGTAAGTTTTCGTATAAACAATAATATTATTCTTACAGTCACAGGGTAAAATTTAATTTCCTCCTTTGATATTGAACATTATCACGAAATCAGTGAATGCTAGGTACTGTATATGTAATCAAACAACCCACGATTCATTAAATTACTATCAGAAGACGCGGGAGGTTTAAACGCTTGATTCCAACTTGTAAAATACATTTTACACGACTATTTAACCCGTGCCCCAAATGACAGTCAATGACCAGTCATATTTCAATGAATTTTGATTTACAACCAATCACAGTCGTTTATCACTTCGATTTCACTACCATCATTTCATCAAGTGGCTCCCAGATTATATATGTAGTGCACGAATATAACAAGATTCTGCTTGCGAAATGTAATAGAAAAACATTCATAGCAATTGATTATACCATTTAAAAAAATAAACCACTGTTTGCACTTTCTTAAACGTATTATTTCCCAGGAATTAACGTTGCAGAAAAATATAATTGACATATTTACATCATAAGAGATCAGAAATTAATCAATAATAACCTGTAATGATGTGTTTCATTTTTTCTCTACTAGGGTGCATTCTTACAATATTGTGATTCTATTTGGCAATAAATATGATCTGGTTGCAGTGATCAACAAATGAAACATAACGTTTCTCGTTTGTTTTCAAACATCGCCGTTTACATTAAGTATATAAATATTTTAAAATAACTATATTTAAAATAATGATTTGTGAGTAAATAGCTTAATTTTATTCGTTAAATAGTCCTAACAAATTCCACTCTTGATTTCCAAATTCTCTAGATAAATTCACTCCTCACTTCATGAGTCGTGAATTTATCGATAATTTGGAAATCACTCGTGGCATTACTTATGATAAAAGCACTTGATCATGCACTTTTCCTACACTCCTTTCTGTACACAAAATAATAACACGTGGTCTACGTAAAGTGGTCTGCTGAAGTGGAACGTGAAGTGAAAATAACATAATTAAGGCTATCTACTCTCGCAGTGCGGAGCCGAAGTACGAAAAATGCAGAGGATGACATTAGAAAACACAATATTAGTTATTCACTCTGAATGAAAGGATTTAGCACAGCTGCATACCGCTTGGTGCTTCTAGGGTTATTAATGGCGCATTTATACAGTTTTGAAATCGAGAATTGATAAATTACATTGCCAGCAAACTAAGTAAAGTTAATTAGTGCTGAGAGCCCCTACACAAAACTTAGATAGGAAACATTTATTAACAAAAGTGATGGCCTTTTGTGGAAAATACCTTATACCTAGCAAAATTGTAGTCCACCGCTGTGGTCTCCAGGTAGCGTGCTGCCTTGTCACGCAGCGGGCCCGGGTTCGATCCCCGGTCGGGACAGTTTTTCTGGGTGAGGTTTTTATCGGGGTTTTTCCTCACTTGTAAGACAAATGTCAGGAAAACTTTAAGGCCCAAACGGTCCCCGAAATCATATGGCCATCATCATCATTATCCTTATCATTATCATCATCATCATCATCATCATCATCACCCTTCACCGGTGTGGAAAGCAACGGGAAGCTACCACACCTACAATTCCCAAGTAAAGCTACAAAGCATAGCATGTAAATGCTATGATTGCAGTGAAAGACCTGCCCTCGGGTAGAATTACTATGGATGGAGCAAAATTGTTTTGGATGATGACATTTTGGAACGAGTAAATGAATTTAATTATTTGGGTTATAATTTAACATTTCAAGATGAAGCTGATATATCAAAGAAAATCACAAATTTCACAAAAACAACGGGGATAATTAACAATATAATGAAACCATCTTTAGTACAGAAGAACACAATATTACGGCTTTATGAGGTTCTCGCAAGACCAGTATTAAGATATGGTAGTGAGGCATGGACAATCCGAAGAAGAGATGAAAGCCGAATGACAGCAAATGAGATGCGATTTATGCGCCGTACAGCAGGCTATACAATGTGAGACCATAAAATAAATGATGAAATTATGGAAGAGTTGGATGTAGAACCCATTCTTCACTATATACAAAACTACCAGAACAACTGGATAACCCATCTTCAACGAATGCCGTCACATAAAATTCCAAAAGCCATACTTCTTTACTGCCCCCAAGGCAAAAGATCGCTGGATGGAAAATCCTTCTTTGAGACCGTAACAGGCCATACGGCCTAATACTTGCATGGATGATGATGATGATGATGATTATTATTATTATTATTATTATTATTATTATTATTATTATTATTATTAACGATGTATTTTAGTCATATTTACAATCATCTGAACTATGTAATTTTATTGTAGGGCAACTAAATTATTCGAAAAATTGTATATTACGATGCAAGGTTGGGAAGTGGGTTTTACAGAATCGAGGAAAAAATTTAAAAAACCGAGCGATAGCCAGGTTTTAATTTCCGAGATTATGTAAAACACTTTACAAACGTGCGTTGTATATTATTTTTTGCACGATGGTGTTTTCAAAATAATAAATAATAGTAAAATAATATCTTTGTTGGAAGTATTTGCGTTCATTATAAACAATAGACTAACGTTAACAGTGTGGGCAAAGTTTATTAGTTGAAACAACATAGCCGGAAGTACGTATTTATTGTTTTATATTGTTTCAAATAAAGTTCAGTTCATTTAAAATGCAATGATTTGTTTCGTATAATGTATCTTTTGGATATATTTTTGAATATATATTGTACATAGTATACAAAAAAGTGCAGTGGATTTACTTCTCGCACGAGGTAGGTAATATGTAATATTACAGTAAAGTTATTTAGGTTGGCAACCCCGGAATGTAGGAAGTTGAACTTTCAATAATGGTCGTCATTGCTGGTAAATACGACAAAACGCATTATCGCGCAATATATATATATATATATATATATATATATATATTCTACAGAAAAGAGTTATTAGAATAATTAATTGAAATAGTAATAGGCCTATACGAAACAAGGACTATTTTAAGGGAGGAAAGGAGATTATTGAGTATTTGAGAATTAAACTATCAGGATTTTTTTGGGCCAAAAACAGATGAACAGTCAAGTGAATGGAGAAAACTACATAATAGTGAGCTACATATATATAGGAAGCCAGATATAATAAGTAGACTGCGATGGGCAGGACATGTGGCACGTATGGGGAATGAAAGAGGTTCATGGAAGCTTCATGTAGAAAAACTAGAGGGAAAACCCTCAGTTGGTAGACCAAGAATGAAGTCGAAGAATAACATTATCCATGGTCTGAGAGAGGTAGATTATACAGGGAATGATTGGAAAACATTAGCTCGAGATTGGGATGTATGGAGAGCTTATATCCGCGCGGCCATGAACCTACGGTTTCGATAGAGCCAGTGAGTTAGTTATGTTCTTGGAATAAAGCCTATTTTAATTCCAACAGATGATCGTAATTAACGAATTCTGTCCTATTTGCTGAAATATTTCTTCTGAATAATCTCTTCAGGTAATTCAATACATAAAGATTATTTCCATAGTTACCACTGCATTATTGGCGGTTAATGTGTTTATTGTGAAGATAATGATATATTTTTATAGTGCTATCAGGATGTCTAATGACATTTCTGGCTATGATAAAGATATTTACAACCAAATTTATGTTCACTAAAAGCTCCATCCATCTATAGTAATTATGCCCGAGGGCAGGTCTTTCACTGTAATTATAGCATTTTCATGCTATGCTTTGCACTTTACTAGCGAATTATAGGTGTGGTAGCTTCCCGTTGCTTTCCACACCAGTGAAGGATGACGATAATAATGATGGCCGGATGATTTTCGGGGACCGTTAGGCCCTAAGCTTCCTGACATTTGTCTTACAGGTGAGGAAAAATCCCGAAAAAAAAAACTCGGTCAGGAGCCTGTCCCGACCGGCAATCAAACCCGGGCCTGCTGCGTGACAAGGCAGGACGCTACCCCGAGACCACAGCGGTGGACCACTAAATGTTAAGCCTTATTAATTTGCTAATATTATAAGTAGGAAAACCAGAGGGAAAACTCCCAGCTTGTAGACCAAGAATGAGGTAGGAAAATAACATTAACCATGATTTAAGGGAAGCAGATTGTGCAGGAGATGTATGGAAAATATTGGCACAGCAAAAGGAATGTGTGGAGAGTTTATGTCCGCGCCGTCATGAACCTGCGGGTTTGATAAAACCAGTGAGTTAGTTTTAGTGGAAATAATAATAGAATTAACTGTAAACCACTTTTTATAAAATTAGGAATTCTTTCTCTGGCATCAATGTACGTATTTATTTGCCTAATTTACATAAAAAAATAATTTACACAAGTATACGTGAATATATTCAATACTCTTCCAGTTGATGTAAACAATCTTCCTGTTTCAATATTTTAACGAACAATTTTTAATAATAATAAAGAATAAATTTTATTTACAAATAAATGTTATATACAGTATTGACAACCGAATGAGCAAGTGTTCGTACTCGGATGCAGTTCAGTTGCATGAATAATATAAATAGAATTTATACATTTAAAGTTAGGGGCCAGTTTAATTTTTACATAAATTATGACACATACAAATAAAAAATAAATTAAATCAATATTGATTTTGAACTCTCTTTGCAGTGTCCGTGAATATTTTAACATTGACTGGTCTCGAGACATCACATTAATTAACATTTACTGATTTACATTGCCATACTGTTTTATCGCCTCACTGTGATGGTTGTCACCTGCCTTGCTTTGTTTCCCCGCAGCTGTTATATACAGGGTGAAACAGGACCTCACCGACAAAATGATAGGGGTGATAAGGCCATGCAGAGAGGGTCATCTTTTGTGAAGGAACATATAGTCGCAAACACGTCGTTCATGAGTTATTCGCAGATGAAGGCGTTCACCCGTAAGGGTCGGAATTGAGTACAAAATATTGTACACGTATCATTTTATTGAAAAAGACATGTTTTTACAATAAGTGTTCAAACAGTAAGTGTTTTGACGACGTCAAAAATAATCCAGCCATGCTCGGCCGTGCTGGCCGATCGTTGTTGCGACGATATAAAAATGCAATGAGGCACAGGGTCGACTGTTTAAACACTTATTGTAAAAAAAATGTCTTTTTCAATACAATTATATGTGTACAATTGCTTGTATTCAATTCTGACCCTTATGGATGAACACCTTCATCTGCGCATAACTCATAAACTACGTGTTTGCGACTATATGTTCCTTCACAAAAAAAATGATCCTCTCTGCATGACCTATCATCCCTATCATTTTGTCGGTGAGGTCCTGTTACACCCTGTATAATTAAATACAAAGATGCCGACTACCGTCACTAAAATAATCCCGCATGTTAATCAATGTCAATCATTGTCGCGCGGCACCCGCTTTTATATAAAAGGACAACCATCATAGTGAGGCGATAATACATTTGTTTTGACAATAAAAACCTATCTATCTATCTAACAAGAAATATAAAAAAATGTACATGTTTTTTTTTATATTTTTTGTTTGTTTCAGATTCCAGTTTATATGCTCACTATGTATTCAAGGCCTTCGATGTGAATAGTAATGGCGCCATTAGTTTCAGGGTAAGTTTGATTCACTTAGCAAATTGCAAGTCCCAGCCACACCCAGGCTATCTATTATCTTCCTCTCCCTTCAAGAAATTCTCCTCCTTAACAACACCAACAGCTTATTCCAAGCAAAAACTTCATCATGACCTAAACTAAGCAAATTCCTCAGTAGATCGATTCATAGTCCAATTTTGCAAGTTTACAGAATATATTTGTTTCATACTATGTCGAATTTGATACGTTTAAGTTATTAAAAGGCCAGTGTTAATTGATTTCGGGGTAATATTCCGTTGAGGTATTAGAGTACACACCGTGTCCCTTTCAAACCTTTCACATTTTAATTAATCATAACTCTCAAAGTATGCGAAATTATAAAATGAGGTTGGTATTAAAAGAAAGAGAAACTCAAAGAATTGTTGTTTTCGTTATTGCAGTTAATTCATCTGTCGCATGTTGGGCAATAATGACATAAAACAAAATGGCGACTCCTCAGCAACGAGCACAAACTGTTTTCTGGAATGCAGAGACGAAGTCAATAATTACAGTGCAAAGAAATTATCGGAGAGAATATGGAGGAAATGCACCTGATGGGAAGACCATTAAGGCATGGCTTGAGACGTTTCTGGCGACTGGAAGCGTTAAAAAAGAATCAGGAGGTACTCGTACATGTGCTTCAGAAGAAAAGCTTGAAGGAATTAGAGCAGGATGACGCACATATAGAGGTGTTGTAGTGGGTGGCAATGAAAATTCTTTGAGTTTCTGTTTCGTTTAATACCGGCCTCATTTCATAATTCCACATACTTTGTTAGTTATGATTAATTAAAATGTGGGAGGTTTGAATGGGACATCCTGTATAATAGGCTAGTTATTTATGTGTTATTATGTCCTGAGGGCGACAAGTTACCAGGCTGAGGGCATTTGGCTTGAGCCTTGGTAAGTCGCACGAGAATACAGTAACTAATTTTTGGACCAAAGAGAGATGAACAGACAGGTGAGTAGAGAAGACTGCATAACAGTGAATTACATGGTCTTTATAGGAAACCAGATATAATGAGAACAGTTAAGTGTCGTTGGCTGCGATGGGCAGGACATGTGGCACAAATGGGGAATGAAAAATGTGCATGGAAGCTTCTTGTAGGAAAACGAGAGGGAAAACGCCCAGTTGGTAGACCAAGAGTGAGGTGGGAGAATAACATTACTATGATTTGAGGGAAATAGATTATACAGGGAATGATTGGAAAACATTGGCGCAGGATAAATATGTGTGGAGAGCGTATGCCCGTGCGGCCATGAACCTACGGGTTCGATAGTGCCAGTGAGTTAGTTAGTTAAGAATTTGTAAATTCGCAAGATAAACTGTTTGTATTTAAGGAGTGTCTATAAGTGAAAGTGGTGGTATGAGTATTAAAAATGATAAATCAGTAGTTAGTTTCACGGGAAATTTAAGAAATGCAATTTCTATTTCAGCTGCTATTATACAGACTAAATTGTGCTTAAAATGTAATTATGTTATTTTGAAATATTTGATTGCAGTAATTAATATTTTTATATGCGTGGTGAACTTAATGCTGCCCGGGCGTTTTGAAAATTTTAAAGCCCGCGGAGGTATTATAGAACCAATTACATGTATCATATCCTAGTAATAAACCAACTATTATAAAGTGCTAATACATAAATACTTTATGAACTACAACAAAACCAAAATGAGGACAAAATATCGATAAATGAGACAGAAATAGAATACGTTGAACAATATATCTACCTGGAACAAGTAGTATCATTCACCCAAAGAATGGAGAAAGAAGTCAAAATGAGAATTACCAATACTTGGAAAGCTTTCTGCTCTCTCAAATTCGTATTACTTAACGAATCCTTAAACCAGAAGCTGAGACTAGAACCACTTAGCACTTGTGTATGTCCAGTATTGCTATACGGGTGCCAAACTTGGGCCCTTACGGAAGGACAACGTAAATCCTTTGCAATATGCCAAAGAAAAATGGAAAATACTTGGTATATTACTGAAAGACAACATTTCAAATCAGAGACTAGAAAACCTTACTTCCTCAGAAAATGTCGCACAACGCGCTATAGTGATAAAAATGGAAATGGGCTGGCCACGTAGCGGGACAGCAACACGGCAGATGGGCACAAGAAACCACCATGTGGGACCCCTAATAGGCAGAAGATCACGAGGCAAACCAGACGCAGATGGGCAGACGATTTCAAGCAAGAACTAGGATGAAGAATGGATAAATTATTATAAGGATTTGCTATGGAACAATACAAAGGAGAATTAACTGAGTGAAGAACAGAAGGAAAGAACAGTAAATTTAATAACATTAGAGTAGTTGCAAGGTACCATAAAAATAGAAAGGCTCTGGGTACAGATAAAATCACAATAGAAATATTTAAATATGGTGGATTAATATTACAATTACGTTTACTGCATTCGTTGAATATGTTTTGGAAAAGAAAAAAAACCAGAAGAATGAAAAGTTGCAAAAACTATTACATTGTTTAAGAAAGGACAAAGAAATGAGAGTAAGAACTACAGAGGGATAAGTTTACTAAATGTTATGTATACAATTCATGCAAGAATTATTAATTCTAGATTGAAAGTATTGACTAATGTGCTAATCAGTGAGGAACAGAGTGGATTTAGACTTGGTAGATCATGTATGGATGTTTTTACAATGAAGCAGATTATAGAAAAACATAGAGTTTTTAATGTAGAAACCCACATGGTCTTTATAGACCTAGAAAAAACATTCGACAAAGTAAATCGTCCTTTATTATGGAATATAATGTAAAAAAAAAAGGTACCCGATACACCTACCTAATAAAAACTATTCAAAGTTTATATGAAGATACAAAAATAGTAATTGAAGTAAATGGAAAATTAACATAATAAATTAGAACTAGCTGTGGTTTAAAACAGGGGTGTAGCCTTTCCCAACGCTTTTTAATATATATTTAGACGACATTCTTGACAAATGGAAACAATTAGTTCATAAGGGATTTAAAATTAGGCGAAATAAAACATTGAATGCATTATGTTTTGCAGATGATATAGTATTAATTTTTGACAGAGAAAACAGACTACAAAAAGTAGTCTATCAGTTAAATAATACATGTAAGAAATATAATATGATAATATCAAAATTAAAAACTAAAGTAATGGCGTTCCATGGAAAGTACCCGTAAGAACAAAAATAGTAGTAGAAGATAAAGTGTTGGAACAGGTTTCACACTTCCAGTATTTGGGCTGCGATATAACTTATGAAGAAGAACAAGATATAAATAAGAAAATGCAGAAATTTCAACATATTTGTAGAAAAACCAGACGAACACTGAGGAACAAAGTAAGAAATGATACGCAGCTAAGATTTTACTCAACGATGGCACCAGTGGCGATGTATGGAAGTGAGGCGTGGGTCCTGAAGGAGAAAGAAAAAACTAAACCTCAGGCAGCGGAAATGAGATTCCTATGGGCTGTGAAAGATTGTACAAGGGAAGAACATATTAGAAATGAGAATATTAGAGAGGGACTAAAAGTACACACTTCTACAACGAATAGAAGAACGCAGGAACAATTGGATAGAACATCTGCAAAGAATGACAGAGGATAGGATACCAAAGATGGCAGTGATGTATAATCCTGGAGGACGAAGATCGGTAGCGAGACCAAGAAAGCGCTGGGCTGAACAGATATAAGATCGGAACAGGCAAAGACCTAATCCATGAAGGATGGTGATGATGATGATGAACTAAGAGTACAAATGTCCACCACCACCACCCGCAATAGAAGTGTGGAAGGAGGCAGTGTGCAACATCAAAAAAAGTGTGAACAACCAGTGGCTAAACATTAAGTACGACGTATATACTAACCATACTAGCAGATCCAATTCATAAGTTGCGAGAAAGAAGACAAAGATGCATCATTGAAAAATCACGAACTGCACAATATTGCCAACGTAAAATGTACTTTAGATCATAAGAGTCGACTTAGAATAGTTTTATCTGTTCATGCTCCCCACATGAACAACATGATATTTGAGCTCATCCCTCTTGTAGGAGGCCCCAGCCCTTCATGGGACACAACGACTCATTTATTCATTACATAATAAATAATAGTTTAAAAAACTGAAACAACACGCTTTATTAGAAAACCGAACTTCTTCTTCTTCTTCTTCTTCTTCTACTTCTACTACAAGGTTTAGGCTATGCGGCCTGTTCCGGCGAATTTAAAAGTGGAGTCCATCTTCTACGTGGTCGGCCAACATCTCTTGCTCCTCTGGGATTATACAGGAAGGTTCTTTTTGGTATTCTTTCGTTACTAAAAAATGAAAAATAATTTTAATTTCCAACATGCTTGGGATAAAATAAAAGTGGTCAACAAAAATATCAACTCCAACACATCTAGAATAAAACTAGAGTTATCTACAAAAAATAATTTTACCATCAATAGCGTGGGGTGTTCTTTATCAATTAATATATTTGATAATAAACAAATATTGGTAAAAGTAAATTCTCCGAGAATAAAACGTAAAAACCATAAAAAGCATTATGATGGTAATTTTTTTTGTAGATAACTCTAGTTTTATTCTAGATGTGTTGGAGATTTTTTTTTTGCTGCCCACTTTAAGTTTATCCCAAGCGTGTTGTAAATTAAAATTATTTTTCATTTTTTAGTTCGGTTTTCTAATAAAGCGTGTTGTTTTAGTTATTTTAAACTATTATTTATTATTTATTTTTTAGTTTGGTTTTTTAATAAAGCGTGTTTTAGTTTTTAAAACTATTATTTATTTTTTTTATTTTTTAGTTTAATCGATTGTAATAAACCGGAATTTAATAGCTTACGATATTTATAGTTCTAAAAAAATCCTCCCGGCCGGATTTAAACCAGCGACCTATGGATTACTGAAATGATATACCAGTACATTCCACCGCTCTACCAACTGAGCTACCAGAGGATATAATATTAATTTCTTACAACGATGGACTAAAAAATCGATAAGTCCGCAGCCTATTATACCGGTCTTTATTTTTTTGATGTATTGATGATCCTGGCCAGGATCTTAGAAAACGTTTATGAAATTATTGTATTATCATTGGTCCTTCACAAGTATTCAACATTTCAAGTCGATCCAATGTTTTTAAGTGGGCGAAAATCGTGTTGAAAGATTCCGTTACATAGACAGATACTGGTCAAGCTAATATAAAGCGTGTAAAAATACGTAACAGGATTGATTTTAGAAAAGCAATTTGTTTTAATTCAGATGTGAGATGTTGCTAACAAGATGCGGGAATATAAACGGTGGCTTTTATTTTCATATTGATCACTGTCAGTAAGCGAGGTGTAATTTTTTTTCTACATGCACGGGTCCTCAGGCGTACATACAAGGTGCTTTGTTTCACAGAGTTTAAACACGACAGTCAAGTTTTAACACTGATATTTTACAAATTACAATTGTATAGATTTTAACCACCGATCTTGACATCATGCTTAGGCGCATGGCTATAGGACATACGCTAATTGATGTCTCCATGGGGGAAAGATATTTTCTCATGGAATTTCGGTTTGTATGAGACCGGTGTCCTCCCAGTATCATGAGGAATTTGGGTAGATATAGTAAGTAGTAACTGCAGGTTGAGAAAAACAACTCATATATGCTAAATTCTGAATTGTACAGGGTGCCCCATGAAAAATGTTTAACCGAAATTGTATGTCGTTTGTATCATGCCTTTTTATTTATTTTACAGATAGAAAATTAAGTAGTGAATATTATTTATATATATTATCAGAATGGTAGAGTGCATGGAAAAAGTCATAGCCAATGACAGAGGACATGTAGAACACTTAGTTACAAGATAATTATATTCTGTGGCACAAACATTTCGGTTACCTTTTTTTATGGGCCATTCTGTATATAATAATAATAATAATAGTAATAATAATAACAGTAATAGTAATAATAATAGTAACAATAATAATCTATCTATCTATCGTCGGGTTTTTACAGCTGCTGCCGTCTTCCCGTGCCAAACCTCCAAGCCTACGGTCTTGGGCATTCTTTTAGCATTTTGTTTTTTTTCTAATGTGTGGGGAGCTGGCCCACAGCATAAACCCCCAACCTGGAGGACCAGGAAAATTTCTGTCTGGGTTTTCCTCCCATAGCCTTTGAAGATCCCTCTTCACCGCAAGGCAGCGTTTCTCTATTTCCCTTAGAGATAGGGTTGCCTCTTCCGCCAGATCCTCCGTGATGAAGGACTCCTTCTGCGCCGACTCTGCCGTTGAGGTCTTCACCGTAACCCTGGCTAGGGACCCTTACAGAGTACTATCAGTCGGAGCCAACTGAACCCTGGTTTTTTAACGAGGTTGTTACTCCTCCCCCTCCTCCTTTCTCATCCGGGCTTAGGACCGGCCATGGCGGAGAATAATAATAATAATAATAATAATAATAATAATAATAATAATAGTAATAATAATAATAATAATAGTAATAATAATAATAATAATAATAATAATAATAATAATACTCCCGCGCCGAGTGGTTAAGGCAGGAAGCCGTGGCGCAGAGCTACGGGACTTGTGCTGGTTCGAGTCTCCGTGGGGGAAGACATTTTCTCATGGAATTTCGGCCAGTATGGTACCGGTGCCCACCCAGCATCGTGAGGTATTTGGGTAGCTACAATAAGTAGCGGTTTCAGGTTGAGAAAACCAGCTATAACGGCTGGGGGACTCGACATGCTGACCACATGTCACCCCTACACTGGCTAGGTGATCATCTACCTCTGTGATTCACATGTGGATGTGAGGCCAGCAGCCGGATGGTAGACTAAGGGCCTTCTAGGTCTGTCGCGCCGTGGAAAAAAAATGGTTTATTTTACCTGGTGGATTTAAGACCGTAAGATCTTTTCTTCCACTTCATCTGGGTTAAATTATACAGATATTAACAATTATGAATTATTTACAACCTGATTAATAATACATAATAGGCATAAACTATACAATATATAGATGACAAGGAAAGAATATTCAAATAATAATAAAAATAATAACCTATAAAAAAAGGTAAAGTGATCCCATTACAGGCCTCAGGAGGCCCATAGGGTAGTAGGAGGTTAAGGCTGCCACTTTTCTGGACAATCGACACTTGATGTCAGCCGGATTGTCAGCCCTGCGTGACGACCGTCTTTACCCCTGAACAAGCATCTTACTCATTTCTATTAGAGGCTGAGTCGACCCCAGGGCCATAGTGCCTCTAGAAGGTTTGGGTCAGTTTAAAAATCCTGACCCGACCGGAACTCGAACCCTCGACCTTCCGACTTGTAGTGTAGTGCCTTAACCACTACGCAACGGCGTGCCCCAATAATAACCTGTAACTTAATTGAATTATTGGCTTGGTAATGAAAGTGCAAAATATAAAGAACAATAAAAATATTCCTAGAACATAATTATATAACATATTGTCTTAGGAATCATTTAGTTAGCCTTTTTTAACTATTTTTCAGTCGGGCAAATCTTAATATGAGAGGGAGGGAATTCTAGAGTCGGGTAGCTGAAACAAGGAAGGACGAAGAATAGTGAGAAGTTCCATATAGAGGTATAGCTATAGAGTTACGATTTCTCTGTCATGTGTTTAAGTTATATTGGGGAGATAGTGAATAGAAGCGAGTAGAAAGTTAAAAGAGGTATTGAGGTGAAAATATGTTTAAAAATAGAGGCAATGTATATTTCACCAGTCTTCCAATCGGAGCCAAGACAACATTTCAGATGCTGGAGTTATGTGATCTTATTTACAGAGATTCCATATATAACGTACACAAGCATTATAAACTCGTTGCAGTCTTTGTTCGAGTGTTATGTCGGTTAAGAATAAGTCACAATAATCGATATGTGGCGTAATAAGTCTCAGACAAGCACTTTTTCAATGAAGAAAATTTTTTCAAACGCTTTAGGGAATGAAAGATCGAATATATATATTTTTACAAGTTTCTCTTAAATGAATCTGCCAACTAAGATTTTGCTCGAAATACCGAGATTTTTCAGGGAACATTTAAATGTAATAATATGAGTGTACAGAATAATACATTTTGTTTAACAGACTTTGAGGACCGATAATGTTAGCTTGTGACTTCTAGGAATTATAATGACGAGGCGTGAAACAGTGTAATTTATTTCTTTCAGTATGCACAACAATTAAAATCTTCTTTATTTCATGCACAATTATTCACTTTAAAAAACATGATTTTTCTGCGTCATGTAAACTCAGTTTATCCCATTGTCACTTCTTCATACTGGCAGACGTCTACACCTTTAGCTCCTAATTATAAAGAGTGCAGCATAAGTCAGTTAACCGAAAATGCAAATTTATTATTTTCTGTAGCTTACAATATCTACACAATAAATAACTACCGAAACTGTTCCCTAGGTAGCAAATTACCTGAAGCAGTATTGTTTGAGATTATTTTCTGAAGGTTACGTATTCAAACCCCAGTTTTAACCTTTTCCTTGCAACCATGTGCAGTGGTTGACTTGTGCCGCACCTGTATTTCTTACTAACTAAAAAAAAAAAAAAGTAATTTTAATGAGTATAAACTAATAGCATCATTCCTTCGGAACTCGCTAATACATATGCAACGCCGAGAAATCAGCTACTAGTATTAATTATCATAAGTAAGATCACGAGTGATTTCCAAATCATCGATAAATTCACGAGTCACGAAAAGACGAGTGAATTTGTCTAGAGGATTTGGAAATCAAGAGTGACATTTGTTAAGACTATTCAACGAATAAAATTAAGCTCTTTACTCAAAAATCATTATTTAAATATAGTCACCGGTATTTTAAAATATTTATATATTTAATGTAAACGGCGATGTTTGAAAACAAATCAGAAATGTGTGGTTATGTTTATTCATTGCAACTTGATCATATTATTTATCGCTAAATAGGATCGCAATATTGTAATAATGCACCCTAGTGGACAAAAAATGAAACAGAATATTATTATATTATTATAACTAACATATTATAACTAACATTATAGGTTATTAATTAAATTTTTTTGGTAAACAACTCAGTAAAATCATTATTTAAAAAAACAATTATTGAACACACAATTATCAAATGTGTAGGTAGAAGAAATCTGTTCATTATTTGCTATATTCAATGTATTTGTTGGGGAGTCAGTCACTGCAAAATAATGCTCTGACCCGTTCAGAATATTAAAAAGGATGAGTTTTCTTTATCACAAAAGCAGGAGGTGATAAAGAGAATTCGATAAAGAATGAGTGAAAAACGACTGTCATTGGTTGTAAAACAAAATTCATTGAAACGTGATTGGTCATTGACTCCCATTTGGGGAATGAGTTAAATAGTTGGTTTAATGGTGTTACAGGATTTATTGGTGACGCTGTCGACGCTGCTGCGCGGCTCGATCTACGAGAAGCTGCGCTGGACGTTCAAACTGTACGATATAAACGGAGACGGCTGCATAACGCGTGCAGAGCTGGCGGAGATTGTGGTCGCAATCCACGAGCTGATGGGCAGACGGGCGCATCAGGTGAGGTCCTCGGGCAGGTACGGGCAACAGGTATGTCAGGCAGCTAGGTACACTCTAGTCGTGTTGTCGTGTGCATCAAAGGCCTGTGAACGGCCCGAAGCCATCATCTCCAGGGCCACCGGAGTGGCCTACATCGGCCTCAGGGGGTACTAACAATAAGAGAACCACACTGCACTGTCATACACAACCACACCACTTCATACCGGGATATAAAAAAACAAATAACATTTTTACAGATTGTTAGGCCTACGGTTGTCGTTGTTTCTGATTTAGTTTGCATATTCTTCAGTCTCAACCATTGCATGCCGAAACCTACCTTGATATTTCTCAAAAGAAACGATGTGATGTACAAAGCCTGTGTCCAAAAAATGATGTGCCGTTTTTAACTGCAAGACATTAAAATCCACCGTCAAAGTTCTTATTTAAACTACAACCTCATGAATTTGTGAAATGGAAGAAACCTGCCCGCACGCCATGTCCAATCTCACTACATTCCGCATTACTCTCGCAGGGAGTCCATTCTACGCACAGTGGGTTGACATTACTGGTTTCTGGCTTCAATTTCTTTACCTTGCAGTCTCATTACATTTTGCTTTACTCAAGCACGGAGTCCATGTTCTTCGCACAGTGGATTGACATTACTGGTTCCTGGCTTCACTTTCTTTACCTTGCAGTTAAAATCGGCAGTTTTTTTGGATACGGCATTGGTACATCACAACGCTTCTCTGTGAGAAATTTAAAGGTAGGTTTTGGCATGCAATGGTTGACAGTTTCCTTGTAAAGCTGTCCTTTTTCACCAATCCCTGCACTTTCATTATCAAGCCATAATTTAATGAAGTTCTAGATTATTTTTAAGGTGCGGATTTCTATGACCAAGGAATTAAGAAAATATGTTTGTATTTATGACCCATAAATGTTTAAATATGACCCAAAAAGATAAAAATTATATCCGTATAATTTAATGCATATATTAAATATTTTATACTAATTGCTCATTCGTATACATTTTCCACTTTTCACCATAAAGTAAAAGTAGGGATTGTAATGATCCAGTCTTTAAAGTGATTTCCAGAAATAAAAAGCGACCTTGAAACTAGTGGCCATATTACTTGCGACTTATATACATTATGTTGGTTATTTAAACTTGAGTGACAAACTCCCGTAATATTACGAAAATATTATAAAAAATAGAACAAATATGACCAAAAATGTAAAAAAAAATAAAGTATGAGAAATGAGGCTTTTAAGGTACGATCAAAAATGTTAAATTTTCATCATAAGACCTATAACTTATAAATCTTATTTGGTTACTCCAAATAAAAACTTATAAAGTGTAACGTGTCGTAAGAATCCGCCCCATTATTATTATTATGATTATTATTATTATTTATTATTATTATTATTATTATTATTATTATTATTATTAACTAACCAACTATTGAACCCGGAGATTAATGTCCGCGTGGACATAAGCTCTTCGTACATACCTATCCAGAGCTAATGTTTCCAAATCATTCCCCACATAATTCATCTCCCTTAAATCGTGGTCACATCTCATTCTTGCCTACCACTGGCTGCTTCCTCTCTGGTTTTGCTCAAGAAGTTCCCATACCCCTCTTTCATTCCCCAATTCCTGCTTTGTGCCCTGTCCATCGTAGGTTATTGTTATTAAAATTATTATTGTTATTATTATTATTATTATGGTTATTGTTAACCAATTGTTATCTTTATTAAATATATGTAGGAAATAATGCTATGAGGTTTATTTTAATTATATTTGAGTTGTATATTTTGACACACCTCATAATTGTTGATTTTTTACGCAGACTAGTTTCGTCGCTTCTGTGGAACATTCTCGATGCGTTACAACTGTTGTAACGCATCGAGGATGTTGCACAGAAGCGACGAAACTGTTGTAACGCATCGAGAATGTTGCACAGAAGCGACGAAACTGTTGTAACGCATCGAGAATGTTGCACAGATGCGACGAAACTGTTGTAACGCATCGAGAATATTGCACAGAAGCGACGAAACTGTTGTAACGCATCGAGAATATTGCACAGAAGCGACGAAACTGTTGTAACGCATCGAGAATGTTGCACAGAAGCGACGAAACTACTCTGCGTAAAAAATCAACAATTATGAGGTGAGTCAAAATATACAACTCAAATATAATTAGTTATCTTTATTATGAATATTATTATTGTTATTCCTACTATTATTACTATTAGTATCACTATTAGTGTTATTGTATTATTGTTGTTATTAACATGAATATGATATTGTTATTATTTAATTATGATTATTATTATCCATGTTGGGCAGAATTGCTATGCATGGATGGATTATCCATGTTATTAATATGGTTATTATTATTTTTTTATTATCGGATCCATTATTTTGATTTTTTTTCGGAATTTATCCATAATACAATGGTTTCCCGTCACTCTCAAGGAAGTCACCTTCTCCATTCGAGCTATCCTGTACAGTTTTATCTGTAGCTCCCAGTTCACTCATACTTCTTCTCACACGATCCATCCAACCTTCTTCAGGTGTTACCTTTCTTCTCTTCCTAACTATTCTCTATTCCAAGATCTTCTTTCGGATTCTATGAGATGTCATCCTCTTGAGATGTCCATACCATCTTCTTTCAGCTTTCATAATTTTCCTAATTTCAAACTTTTCTATTTTTTCTAATCTGGACTTCCGCTTATATTCTCCAAGAACTATTATTATTATTATTATTATTATTATTATTATTATTATTATTATTACTTACTCACTGGCACTATCGAACCCGTAGGTTCATGGCCGCGCGGACATAAGTTCTCCATACATCCCTATCCTGAGCTAATGTTTTCCAATCATTCCCTGTATAATCTACTTCCCTCAAATCATAGTTAATGTTATTCTCCCACCTCATTCTTGGTCTACCAACTGGGCGTTTTCCCTCTGGCTTTCCTACAAGAAGCTTCCATGCAAGTCTTTCATTCCCCATACGTGCAACATGTCCTGCCCATCGCAGTCTATTATTATTATTATTATTATTATTATTATTATTATTATTATTAAATTATTATTATTATTAAATTATTATTATTAAATTATTATTATTATTAAATTATTATTATTATTATTATTACTATTATTATTATTATTAGTAGTAGTAGTAGTAGTAGTAGTAGTAGTAGTAGTAGTAGTAGTAGTAGTAGTAGTAGTAGTAGTAGTAGTAGTATTAATAATATTATTTCATCATAATCATCATAAGTGCTACATCCTGTTACCGGTCTCAAGTACTCCTACAATAGGTCTACACCTTCATTACTTTCTTTCTTTACTTTGTTCTTGCTGGGTCGTCGTATGAGATTTATTTTAGCTTTATTTTGAGGATTCTGAACATTTTTTAAGGGATGGATTGGTAACCCCATGCCCAATCTCAAATCTGGAGACGAGTTTTTTTTTTTTCCTGCCTGGTAAGCTAGGCCCTGCCAGTAGCGAAGCTACATACAAGTATAACTCTTAGGATCATTGTCCTCACGATCCCCCACCATTATTTCAAAGTAGAGTTATTTTTGGGAGATATTATTATTATTATTATTATTATTATTATTATTATTATTATTATTATTATTATTATTATTATTATTGCCCATATAAAGTGATTGTTATGATGATGATTTAGAATTGTTATTTTATTTGAAAAGTTGATTTTGCAGTAAGTGTGATATTATTTTGAGAAGGCTGCAGGCAGTTTCTTCAGTTGTCAGGTAACACATGTACACTAACTTCACTTGTAGTTGTTGTCACAGCACAATGGGGCTACTCTACCGTCCAGCTACAGGGGTACGTAAACAGAACATGTACTCAAGCCACAAGGGTACTCAACCAGCTGCTACAAGGGTACACAGCTAGAACATGGTTAGTAACAGTGTTACGTGTATTATTAAACAAACAAATTGATAACAAATGTACAAGAAAACTTAATACACAACGAGATAGCGAAACCAAATGTGTGAAAAATAGTAAGAAATATAATTAGAAGTTAAAGGGAACATCTGATCTTTTCTAAACAACTTAATTGCATCTCTAAAAGGCTGTGAAATATCAATAAATCCAATCGTATTATGTCCCTTGCGGATATTAACATAACAGCTGACATTGCATCCCTCTCATTTTAGTATTAGGTTTACGTCAAACGCTCACGTAACAGGTACATAAAGCCAGACGATACTAAACACCGTTACTATTTTCTTCTATGGAATTATTGGAACTATGGTCTTGCGTTGTTGTTTAAAAATCATGGTATTCCCTATTTATTTTAAAATTTCCATATACTGAGAATAAGTATTTGAGAGTTTTAAATGAAAAAAAGTAGAGAATACCATTATTTTTAAACAAAGTTCTCATATGATGGATAAATAATATTTAAAGAGAAAAATTATACGCTCAGATTGGGTCATGAACACAGGGCCTTTCGCACTCTAAGCGAATGCTCTAATCGAGTGAGCTACTTGAGCAAGTTCCAATCTAAACGCAAATTTTCCTCTTACATACGTCGTTATATAAGAGAAGCAAAGGTTTCATAGCATTTGGTGCGCGGGAATTAACAATGTGTATAAGAGGATAATTTGCGTTTAGATTAGAACTTGCTCAGGTAGCTCACTCGGTTAGAGCATTCATCTAGAGTGCGAAAGGTCCTGGGTTCAAGCCCTAGTCTGAGCGTATAATTTTTCTCTTCAAATATGATTTATCCATCACTGAGATGTATGAAATTAATATAAATACATCGAAAGTTCTCATATACTTAGAATTTTAAAAGAAATAGAGAATACCACAATTTTTAAACAAAAACGCTCCCAGTGTATACAAACATTTCTTTAAGATGCTCACAACTAAGTCAGTAGCAAAGGAACGTTCCGCTGAGGATGGAACCGATTCCGAAAGGCCTACAATACACTGCTTCTCAAGTAAGTCGCACTTTGATAAATTTAAATTCAAATACTATCATACTTAAGCTGACATGATGCTCATATGATGCACTGGACATGAACTTTATTTTGTTTACATTGAAGTTTCCTCTGTTGATCGCATGTTGCGCTGTAGGCAACAATGCAGCAATTACATTTTTCGGTTAACTGCCGAATTTCAGGCAGCGAGAACCCAGGCAGAAACTTTGAGTTTGCGTGAAATCCACTCAAAGTGAATGTTTTCCGCGACATGTTACATCACAAGCTGTACAATACGATTTTCTTTATGACTGGCACAATCTACTGTATGTCATATCTTACCTTGACATGCTCGAATTTTGGTTAATGTCACAACTGAATAAGAATTCAGGTGATTATTTGTTTCAGCAAGATAGAGCACCGCCTCACTAGCTGTGTCATTCTCAACTATCTTAATCCTGTGCTTCCAGGGCATTGGGTAGGACTAACATGACTTATTGTCAATGCTCTTATGAAATGGCCTCCGTGATCCTCAGATTTAACCCCATGTGATATTTTTCTCGGGTTACATAAGTGTTTATGTCTCTCCTTTACCACGTGGCATACGTGAATTTCAAATGAGGATTGAAAAAGCCACATCTATAGTCAGTCACACCTGACTGTTCAGAGTCTGGCAAGAACTTGACTACTTCATCGATATTAGTCACATTACACATGGCGCCCACATTGAGGCACTGTAATACATTGCCTCACAAAAATAAATCCCTACGTCCAGTGCATAATATCAGCTATCTATATTCCGCTTAGATATGGTAGTGTTTAACTTATCATCTTAGTGGTTTAATTCCATTTATATTTCTTCGTTTATATAGTTTACTTAAAACATTACATTTTCATTGTATAAATATTGAATTATTTCAATTATAAATTTATTTAAGGATTTAATAATCACCTTAATATACTCAATGAAGTGTGGCTTAAGTTAGAGACACGTGTATATATATATTAGTTGAGGAGATTGAACCTCCAGGTATTCAATTTTATAATTTTATAATTTTGTACATCTTTGTTTTCGACGAATATTCAATTAAATATTTTACTAGCATATGTTTTTATAATCATAAATAAATAATTCATAAATTAATTACTTGTTTCATTCAAAAGCTCATTTTTACCTTACAGTTATCGGCCAATGTGGACTAGGGTTATGCTGCTTGCTTCTGGTTCCGAGGATTGTGGGTTAAACTCGACCGGGGTATATGGATTTTTTTAGGATGGAAAAATCCAAGGAGTATAAGTCCTCCGGGAGGGTCTTTAAGTCGTGAGTCCCGAGTCTGATGATTTTCAGGCTCATGAAAGACCTTATGTCTGAGTAAAGAGGCCTTTAAGCAAAATTTACCGATGTGAACATCCTAGTAATCCCTTAGTTGCCTCTTAGATGTCTCGTTGGATCGGTGTGTTGACCGCATGCCATCCATGACATCCACGAGCAAATAAGGTAACTAAAATTACTAGTAACTCCTTACAAAGGAGAGGCTGTGGCTCAACAATGGGATACGTCATTATAGATAGAGATATACGATATTAACAATATAATGCTGGCAAGGTAAAACAATTACATAATATCATTACATGAATCAGATTTTACACCTTACCTCAAAAATATTAAAATAAGTACCCGATATATCAGTCGTCCTCAATTAAAATTAATTTCAGTTTAAAAAACTTAAGCAAATAGTTAAAATCAAGTTGGCTTTTCTGAAAAATGTTCGGGACATCATTTGGTACTGATCAAATGATATGCCGAAGATGGAACATGTTTCTAAAAGGCCTACTTCGTTTAAACTATTTGACTAATTTTTTTAATTAAGATTTTAAAAATACACTGAATGAATTTGGGTGTACAAGAGGAGCCGGACATCATAGATATTATAGAAAAGAAAAGATTACCGTGGTATGGCCAAGTCAAAAGAATGCCAGAGCAAAGATTGCCTAAAATTGTTATGGAATGGATCCCAATGGAAAGGAGGAAGAGAGGAAGACCGAAGAAAACATGGATAGAAGGGGTACAAGCGGTTATGAATATCAGAGGATTGGAGGAATATCAATGGATGGACAGAGAGGAATGACGTTTGGTTTCCAGAAGACGGCGGAAGCTGCCATGATACATCATGATGATGATGATGATGATGATGATAATAAAATACTCTACGAATCTCCGTTGAGGTCCTATATAAAACTTTTAAAATATAAATTAGTACATTATTCCTAGTCGTCTTTAACTATTAGTAATATATTTTTATAAGAGGCCTTTCGAAAGCATGTTTGATCTTCTGTTTGTACCTAACTGCAAACAGAAAATCAAGCATAATTTCGAAAGGTCTCTTATAAAAATTATAGCCTACTACTAATAATTGAGGACGAATGAGAATAATGTAATAATTTTATATTTTACAAGTTTTATAAGTGTTTTTAAAAACAGAAATTAATTTTAGTTGAAGACGAATGATATATCAGGTATTTATTTTAATATTTTAACATTGTATTACATAACCTCAGCAGTGATTTACAATGAATTTTAGGTGTATTGATTACCTCAAATATTTTGTTTATAACCAGGACCGGTTTCAAAGAGTCTTCTTTTCATTGTCAACTTGCATCTGACTATTGATTTCACAGTTTACAATCCTGCAGGCCCGTTCTTTTTCTCTCTTTTGGTCAACCTATAAACTTCCAAATCAAATACTTTTCCAGAGAATTTCAAAATTCATAATTTTGTTTCTTGTATTTCTTAATGTAGATCTTCTCCCAACTGTGAGTTCTCTGGTTTCATTATTTTGCCTTTACTTCAATTCTGGGCTTTTCTGACCAAGCGTGAGTGTAAAGTCTGATTAATTTAATGATTAGGCCTATTAATTAAAACCTCATGATGTTAATTCCCAAAAAATAAGAAAAATATATACGTCATAATTTGTTTCATATTTAGTCATTATAATTTTTTAATATTTGTTGATAAAATATACAACACAGAAATTAGGGACAAATGTCATATTCAAAACATAACCAAATTTATTATAGATACACGAAAATATTGGAAGGGTCATATAGAAAGAATGGAAGAAAACCGACTTGCAAAAAGAGCTAAAGAAGATAGACCAATGGACGGGAGAAGAGCAAGAGGAAAACCAGCCAAGAGATGGATAGACAGTGAATGCACATCCAATATGTCTTCCTCCGAGGAGTGATTTTGGAAATAGGCCTAAATAGGATGAAAATCCTACAAATTAAGTTTAAGAAGAGGAAGAATTTCGTAATTTTGGCAATGTCTTATTCATGTTGTAGTAAAATTTTCTTCGTAGGCCTATATTTTCTACTCACTACACGTTATTAATTGTCGTTTGTAAAACATTCTTCGCAGCGGCATTTGCGCTAAAGTGATAAATGCGGACAAGAGTGCTGTAAGTATCTTCAAGTTTGTAATTATGTTGTAAATATATTGTATGTTTGTTATCAATTTTTACAGGCCCTTAAATATTACTTAGGATTGTGGGATCGCGGGTTCGAATCCCGCTGAGGGCATAGGTGTTATGTGTGATGTTGCATCTCTGTTAAGTGTTCAATAGAATAATACACTCCCTTCCTAAACATTCGCAGTTTAAACAAAACAATAAAATATATTATAAATACTACATTACAACTCAGAATATTACACAAACTATGTTCATTGTCAAAATGCCTATTACACAGGAAATGCATAAACTAAGAGAATTGCCAGCAAGTTGCATTTAACGTCCGATTTTACTGGTTTGCAGAATATATATTTCTTTTTTTTTACCTTAAAATTGGCGAATCACTAATTTTTCAATATAGTTATTTAAATGTCGGACCATAGTGAAAATAAAGAGTGATTAGTTTAATTTTAGGTTTTAAGTAAACCACGACTTCTAATTGTAGGATTTTACTGATTTTTTAAATTATAATACCTTCGTCTTTTATATTTCAGTGCTATATATTGAGTTTTGTTACGAAAATTCTAAAATTGAAGCCACTAGAGCAATTTTTAATTTTAGTTTCAGGTTGAACTTCTATTCCTAATGGTCGATTTTTCTGGTTAACGAACTGGAACTATTTTTTTTTTTAAATTGATTGAAATGTGTCGAGTTTAATTCCGAAGAAAATAAAACAGAAATTTCGACCCCTTGAGCGTTAAGAAATTCGTACAACCCAGGCCTATATATATAGGGTGTTGCAAAAAAAAACGACGACGGAAGTGAAGTGATATATTGAGATATGTTGATAATTTTCTAATAAGGTACTTATGTCCGGAAATGATGCATTTTCACACTACGAGTAGCTACATTCTTAAGATTTCCGTTAGTTTGATTTCAAGACTCAATACTTGACACATCAATTTTTCAAAATGTACACCACCCATCTCATTGCAGAGCGTAGATCAGTGGCATAGTGATTGGCCTCGTTTAAATTATTTCTGCAGCAGCTCAGATTCGGGCTATAAGATCCATACGTTACTCTACTGGAGTCTGATAAACAGACTGTTTCATGTCGCCCACAAAAAGTAGTCGAGAGGGTTAAATTTAGGTGATCTCGGGGACTATGGGACTGGTCACCCTGTGCCAATACATCGACCTGGATACGTGGTATTCAACTGTCTCCTCACATTTGAATCGAAGTGAGCTGGAGCTCCGTCATGTTGCAGCCACATTCCGTTGCGAAGTCACGTATCACAGATTCCTACCTGTGAGGTGTTAAATTTGAACCTCATAATGTTAAAAATTCCCAAATTTAATATATAAATAATCATATTATTTAGGTAAAATGAACTTTAGATTTCAGTTCCATCGTCAGTAACTCCACAACTATTTTTTCTGTTGTCTCCTGTTGGCAGACTAAAAAACCTCAAAACCAGGTCACTCTCTCTGGGAATTTCAAAGTTCATCAATTTCTCCTTTTCGCTCATTTGAATGTAGATCTTTTCCCAAACAGTGAGTTCTTTTGATTTTCTATATGTTTTAATAATTTAGCCTTCTTTTCGATAAGATGTTTTTTAGACCATGTATAGGCAGATTTTTCTAGTTCCCCTTTCTTGATGTTCCTGAGACGTTCTTTCACTCTAGTTTTCAAATTTTTCTTAGTTTTTCCTATGTAGAATTTATCACATTCTTCACATTTAATCTGATAAATCCCTGATTTGTTTTCTTTTTCTATTTTCTCGTTATCTCGTAATGAGTCTTCAAATTTTTTGAACTAATACTGATGTTACTACATAATTAATTAGTCATAGTGTGAAAACGCATCATTTCCGGACATTGGTACTTTATTTAATATGACTATTTAACTCATGTCCCAAATGGGAGTCAATGACCAATCACGTTTCAATGATTTCTGTTTTACAACCAATCAGAGTCGTATTTCACCAAATATTTATCAGTGTTATAATTACCATATTAAAGAAAGCTCCTCCTTACAATATTGCGTTCCTTTAGCAATAAATAGTATGATCTGGTTGCAGTGATAAACAAAAGAAGAAGTAGAAGCGTACCTATCGTTTCTCATTTGTTTTCAAACATCGCCGTTTACATTAAATATATAAATATTTTAAAATAACTATAGTTAAATAATGATTTGTGAGTAAACAGCTTAATTTTATTCGTTAAATAGTCCTAACAAATGCCACTCTTGATTTCCAAATTCTCTAGATAAATTCACTCCTCACTTCGTGAGTCGTGAATTTATCGATAATTTGGAAATCACTCGTGGCATTACTTATGATCATCTTATCTCAATACACTACCTCACCTCCGTAGTCGGTGTTTTTTGCAACATCCTTATATATATATCTCCGGTCATTTTCGGTGTCTGCTAGGTAGGTCTATGAAAATATGTAAACTTTTTTTAAAATCTTTCCACGAGAACAACCTCAATAGCTTCATTCCATCTGAACTCTGCAAAAATAGGCTAATTATAACTTATTACTTCAGTATTTGATTTATAACAAGGAAACTGTAAAACATTGAATGTTGAAATCTACCTCGAAAATTCTCTCAAAGAAGAGATGTGATGTATCAAGGCCGTGTCGAAAAATTATCTGCCGTTTTTAACTACAAGGCACAGAAATCGAAGCAAGAATCCAGCAATGGCAACCCATTGTACAGATCAGATGTACATCCCTGCATGAGTTAAGAGCGGAGTGGAGTGAGGCGGGATGCGGCGCGGATGGCGGGTAGTGAGGGTTGTCCAGTTCTGCCAATGCAGGAATTGTATTACTTCCCTATTGTTTAAATGAGAGATTTGGCCGCTTGATTTAAATGCCTTGTAGTTAAAAACGGTAGATAATTTTTTGGGCACGACCTTTAGACATCAAAACGTTTCTGTGGAATAGGTTTCGACATGCATAAGTTGACAGTACCCTTGTAAGTAAAGGTGAACTCTATATGACAATGAACATCTTCACCAGCAGGAGAAGGTCAGCGTTTGATCTTTTGGGCCGTTGAACTTCCAATTATAACATGTGGTAGGTCGTCTTTCCAACGTTTTCTTGGTCTCCCTATATTAATTTTATACGATAATGAACATAGTAAATATAAACATATAGGAAACTAACTAATTCGAGTAGGCCAAATGGAGTGTTGCTGGTCATTACAATGTTTTTACGATGTTTTATTTAGGTTGAAGACGACCGGAAGGCGAGAGAACAAGTAGACAGAGTGTTCAAAAAACTAGATCTCAATCAAGATGGCGTCATCACCATCGAAGAATTCATCGAGTCGTGCCTCAAAGTAAGTTTATCGTCACTTTCACACCAACAGTGCAACAATAACAAATGCAGACTGATTCACTAGTCTATTACTAAGATATTAAAATATTTTATACTTAACTTTATATTCAGTCTCCTAATTATACGTGTTTCGAAGCCTGGACAGCTTCATCTTCATTAATTTCTTGTCGATTGATGCTATGTCGACAAAGAGAACTGCTTCTTTATCCCTCTGTTGGAGGACCGATGAACATTCGGATCAAATAAGAATCAGCGGGAATTTCGAAGTTCATAAGATTTTTTTAATGTGGATTTTTACCCAACCCGTGAGTTCTTTTTGTTTTTTCTGTTTGTTTAATTAGATTGGCTTTTGTATCATTAGATGTTTTTCAAACCAATCATGAGCAGCTACTGCTGACTTTTCCACTTCAGTCTGTTATTAATTGACACAGTCATGCAAGAACTTCCTAAACTAAGCGAATTCCTCAGAAAGTCGAAATGGTTTTGTTTTGCTGGTTTACGGAATATAAGAGTATTATCTTTCAAAAATACTTTACAACATTTAACGCGAAACATTTTTCTAAGTTCCAATCGTACACCATGCGCATGTGCCAACAAACGCGAAGCGGTTTACACTATGGAATCACTGGATGCAGCCAACATATACACGATATTTAACGAACCTAATGCAATTAAGTACTCTAACCTGTCAAAGACCAACCTAAAAGCTAACCTAAAGCAATGTAAGCACTCTCCTGTGAAAGAATGCAACACCCAAAAATAAATACCGTAGTAAGTTACGGAATTCTGAAGTATATGTGTACAGTTAATTAGTATATACTCTATGTTGGTTGCACTGTAACACGTCTTTGTTATTGCATAGAATATTCGTTAAAATCAATATGGCTGCCACGTCTTCATGCTATGTATGTAGTTAAATACTATAGAAAATATATTGAAGTAATCGTTAGAAAACATGTAAAAATCATTGTAAATGGTGGGGAATGATTTGGAAATTGAAACCCTAAGGATAAAATTTGACAGGAATTTATGAAGGAATATAAAAACGTCGCGTCACAGGTTGTAAAGTTTAGCCTATCTTTCTTTTGTTAATTATATTGTATGGTATTATGGTCACATTACGATAAATCAATGACGGTTGCTGGAGCGATATTTTTCTTTCGGATTTCAGGTAAAATCCCACTTCTGATGGTCGGATTTAGCAGATTTTTTTATGAGAGTAACTTTCTCGTGCCGTTTTAATAACGTGTACTGAGCTTTGGTTCCAAAAGTTGAAAATTTGAACCGCTAGGGCGGTTTTTAAATTTTCGTTTCAGATGAATCCAATTTTGCTAGTTAACGAACTCACTCACTAATTGGTAGTATTGAACCCTGTGGTTCATTGCCGAGCGGACATAAGCTATCCATACATTCATATTATTAGGTAAATGTTTTCCATTCTTCCTCTGTATAATTCACTTGGCTCAAATCATGTTTAATGCTATTCTCCCACATCATTATTGGCCTATCTACTGGGAGATTTCTCACTGGTTTTCCTAAAAGAACTTTACATGTTCACCTTTAATCCCATGCCCCTATTTCATTCCCTATCCGTGCCATATATAATGTCCATAGCAGTAATGAACTCCGCCTTACTCTTTTTAATCGATTGTCAGAACCTGAGTTGTCCCGATCCGTAGCCGAGTGATTAAGGCCTTGGCGCAGAACTACGGGACTTGGGCTGGTTCAGGTCTCCACGGGGGAAGACGTTTTCTCATGGAATTTTGACCAGTATGAGACCGGTGCCCACCCAGCATCGTGAGGCATTTAGATAGCTACAATAAATAGTGGCTCCAGGCTAGAAGTTTTATATATATATATATATATATATATATATATATATATATATATATATATATGTAAATAGCGAATTTTTAAACAACTATAAGCCCTACTTTAAAATTAAGTTTTTACCTATATATAAGTAGAACTGAAAGAAAGTATTGGTTATAGGCTAGGCTGCATCGTACTTACACCGCTGTGTTTACAAACTGCACGTTGACACGCCCACTCGGGACAGACTTCTAGTACAGTCCGCTTTGTGTAGGAATTGACTTATCTTTGCACAATTTTTGTTTCGGCATTACCACACGTCACGTAGACAGGTAGCCTATATTACTGAGGAGAGTCGAACATACACACTCTCCGCTCCGAGCAGGCAGTGGAGACGCTGGTCAAAGATACGCATTTTGTAAACAATGTGTATAGAAATTAATTACTATCCTGATACCGCTACTTTTTTCCAGCTCTACTCATAAGATTGTGACCAGCCTCATGGGCTAATGTTCAGCGTTTCTGGCTACAGTTCATGAGGTCCCGGGTTCGATTCCCGGTAAGACCATATGCATTTTTCCTGAAAGGGAATTATTCCTGTGGTTGTCCTTGGTCTGAAATTTAGGTTAAGGACACTCCTGGCTCTTTTATCTTTCATCATATCACTGGGGTAACGTAACTCCATCTCCCAGGCGCCCCAACCTAAGAAACGAATTACAATTCCACCAAAGTCAGGAATGTCATGAAACACAACCTGGTGGCATTGGAAAAATAAATAAATAAATAAACATATCAGAATGTTCCTGTAGCTTTTGGACCTTTAAAACATTAGGTAAAAAGTCTTTTTCACTTTTATTATCGTAAGTAATGCCACGAGTGAATTTATCTAGAGGATTTGGAAATCAAGAGTGGCATTTGTTAGGACTATTTAACGAATAAATTAAGCTGTTTACTCACAAATCATTATTTAAATATCCATCCATCCATAGTAATTCTGCCCGAGGGCAGGTCCTTCACTGCAATCATAGCATATGCTTGCACCTTTACCAGGGAACTGTAGGTGTGGTAGCTTCCCGTTGAAGGATGATGATGATGATGATAATGATAAGGGTTAGGATGAGGATAATGATTATGGCCATATGATTTCGGGGACCGTTTGGGCCTTAAAGTTTTCCTGGCATTTGTCTTACAGGTGAGGAAAAACCCCGAAAAAACCTCACCCAGAAAAACTGCCCCGACCGGGGATCGAACCCGGACCCACTGCGTGACAAGGCAGCACGCTACTCGAGACCACAGCGGTGGACTATTTAAATATAGTTATTTTAAAATATTTATATATTTAATGTTAACGGCGATGTTTGAAAGCAAATGAGAAATGTTCGGTTATATTTCATTTGTTCATCCACTTTTAACTCGATCATATTATGTATTGCCAAATAGGATCGCAATATTGTAAGAATGCACCCTAGTGGAGAAAAAGTGAAACACATCAAACTGTATACTATAATCAACATTATAGGTTATTAATTATATTTTTAGAAAACAACTCAGTGAAATCGTTATTTATAAACACAATTATTGAACACACAATTATCAAGTGTGTAGTTCGAAGGAATCTGTTCATTATTTGCTATATTCAAGTATTTGTTTGAGAGTCAGTCACTGCAAAATAATGTTCTGACCTGTTCAGAATATTAAAAAGGAGGAGCTTCCTTTATTTTGGTAAACAGAATTCGATAAATATCGAGGTGAAACACGACTGTGATTGGTTGTAAAACACAATTCATTGAAACGTGATTGGTTATTGACTCCCATTTGGGGCATAAGTTAAATAGTCGAAAATACATATCAAGGAGTGTCATTAACTTATAACCCAACAAATGGTCCATTTTCATGAGCACGTACACAAATTATGAACGTGGCGCCCTTCTTTTGATCTACCTGTGATGGAAGCATTGACGTCGCACTGGGTACGGAACTCAGAGAGAGTTAGTTGGTAGTAGTACTATTGTCAGGAACACGTGAAGAGCGCTTTTCTCGTTTAGTTTCTTTGATGTGTCGTATCTGAAGCTGCTTAAAGTTCACATAGAAGAGATTATTGCTATCGCAGGAGCCAGCTAGATCCGGGCTTCTGTAACGAGTTCGTTAATCCTAGATCCGGCTTCATTGTTTTATCTGATTCCGAACTACACCTTTCATTTCCTTCGTCTTTTTTCTCTACAAATCAATTGTTCAAAACTCTCTGTTAAATCAAACGTAGGGAGGAACAAACAATTTAAGTCCGTCACGCAGGAACTGCGTAAACTAATCGAATTCTCCAGCAAGTCCAGTTTATGATTCAAATTTTTCTGATTTACGGAATGTATCATTATTTTGTTAATTAAGACGTATCCATTCGCTTTTGTTGCGGGAAACAAATATGGGCAGTTAAACAAATTTAAATTAGGGCTTGCTGGTAAATCTTCACTCCTAGGAGTCGAATTTGGATGATTTTTATAAAGTACAGTAAAAGCTCCTTATTCGCGGGGGATATGCTCCGCAAAAATGCCGCGATTACAGAAACCGAGAATATAGAATGGTAATTTGTACGGGTATGTAGGGGATACGTTCTAAGATACCAGAATAAAATTAATTTTATCAATATAAAATCAATTAATGATAGATTTTCAACACTTTCTATAAATTATTATTTTTTTTATTAAGAGCCCCACCACCATACCCCTGAGTTTCCTCGGGCTTAATGCCCACATCCCCAGGTCTGCTCTTGTCCCTAATTACTCTCTGCTGCTTTTATTTTGTTCATTTTCTGGATACAAGTTTCGGGTATTTGTTCTTAATACTACTTATATACAGTTATGTTTACATATTAATCCCTAACATAAGTCTTAAATCTACTACCTAATCTAGTAATATTTACATGGAGTTATTTAACCTAAGTTTTAAAACTAATACTTAATTTACTAACTTACAACTAACTTATTGCTAGATTATATCTAATCCCTTCTTCTTTGTCTGCGGATGTCCTCTTCTTGGCGTTGAGTAAGGACCCATCCGATGAACTTTCTCACTGCATGATATGGCTGTTTTTCTGTCCAAAACCATAGATGAGGCGGCCAGTTCATATCACCGTTTAGTGCAGCCTCACGTAAGTCTCTTCGTATAGCCTCATATTTGATGCATTCATACAGGACATGTTGTAGTGTCCAGCTCTGTTCCGAAGCAATCGCAATGAGGCGTTAGTGTGAGGCCTCTTTCATGGAGTTTGGCATTGAAAGAGCCGTGGCCGCTCAGGAGTTGCGTAATATGATAATTTGGTTGAATCCAAGTTTTCTTTAGCCTTTCTTTGATGTTAGGCAGAAATCCGTATGTTATGCATCCATGTTCTGCCGCTTCTCATCGTTCTTGCCATTCCTCGAAATACTTTCCTGGATAATCCGTCTGATGGTGTCTCATTCATCTGGTGTCTGATTATTATTATTGTCAGGCTTAGGCAAGGGCTTAAAGAAGTTAGTAATTTTTTTCTGTTTTGCCGCTTATTAAATATATTTCAATCGCAAACGACTCGCCAACGCGTAAATGGTCAAGCATATCTGTTTTTGCTTTAAGCGCGCAACACTACTTTTTTCCGCTTCTGAACTAATTTTATTTCCTTTTACTCGACATTATAAATTGACAACAAAGCAGAAGAGAGAACGCCTTATTCAATCAAAATTATTGCAACAAGTGACAAGTTCAAACAATAAAACGCCGATTGTGGCGAGGGCGGCATTTATAACGGATATAACAGCGCGTGAAATAAGATGGCGGTGAATTTTAACAACGAACTTCAGACTTAGTGACAATAAGGTTTGTTTTACTTTGATATTAATTTGTCCATTTGGTTTGAATCGCTCTTTGTGTAAAAGTCGCCTTGGCACGTACCTGCAGTAAAAAAAAGTTGCCGATGCTTTAATAAAGGATACTAATACTTTTTAATATAGCGACTGGATCTGCGAATAAATATATTTTTAGTCGCGAATACAGGAACTGTGTCACAATTTTTTAACTCGCGAAAAAGGGATTCGCGAAAAAGGAGCTTTTACAGTATTTCCCATTTTATTTCAATAGCATACCACAGAGTTTTGTTCCAGAACATCGAAAATTGCGCTGGCTAGAACGATTTTTTTAATGTTTTCCTTCAGATTAACCCCAATTCTGTTTGTCCGATTTTGCTTGCATGTTTGACCTTACTTTTATTAATAACTAACTCACTGGCACTATTGAACTGGTAGGTTCATGGCTATGCGGACATAAGCCCTCCGTACATTCCTATCCTGAGCTAATGTTTTACAATCATTCCCTATATAATCTACTTCCCTCAAATCATAGTTAATGGTATTCTCCCACCTCATTATTGGGCTACCAACTGGGCGTTTTCCTTCCGGTTTTCCTACAAGAAGCTTCCATGCAAGTCTTCCATTCCCCATTCGTGCCACATATCCTGCCCATCGCAGTCTACGAGACTTAACTGTTCTTATTATATCTGGCTTCCTATAAAGACCATGTAGTTCACTGTAATATAGTCTTCTCCATTCATCTGCCCGTTCATCTCTCTTTGGTACAAACATTTCCCAAAGTATTTTATTCTCAAATACTCGTAATCTCATTTCCTCCCTTAAAGTAAGACTGCATGTTTCGCATCCATATAATATAACTGATAGAATAATAGTTTTATATATTTTCAGTTTAACATTTTTGAAAGGAGTTGGGACGTCAAGAGTCTCTGTAATGCATAATAGCACGCATTTCCAGAATTGAGCTTATGTTTAATTTTTTTTTTTTTTGCATCTCATTCCTATTTGTGACAATTGTTCCTAGGTATCTGAATTCAGCCACTCCCTCATTTTTCATTAGCTCCATTTCCATTATATAATATATTTCTATATGGACCATATATTTAGTTTTATTGATATTTACTTGCAGTTACAATTTCTTAGGTTACTCAATAATGTGTGTGTTGGCCTTTTATTAATGTATTACTATATTCCGAGTTTGATTTAAAAACTGCGCCTTCTAGAAGTAACATACACACATATATGAGGGCTCTTCCAAAATCGAATATATATCTATTTTTGGCAACATACCTTTATTCGCCGTCAGAATTTTGATGGTTCTTTCAAAGTAGTCTCTTTCGCCATCAAAATTTTGATTGTTTTTTCAAAGTAGTCTCTTTCGCCGTCAGAATTTTTATGGTTCTTTCAATGTAGTCTCTTTCGACGTCAGAATTTTGATGGTTCTTTCAAAGTAGTCTCTTTCGCCGTCAGAATTTTTATGGTTCTTTCAATGTAGTCTCTTTCGACGTCAGAATTTTGATGGTTCTTTCAAAGTAGTCTCTTTCGCCGTCAGAATTTTGATGGTTCTTTCAAAGAATTCTCTTTCGCCGTCAGAATTTTTATGGTTCTTTCAAAGTAGTCTCTTTCGCCGTCAGAATGTTGATGGTTCTTTCAAAGTAGTCTCTTTTGTATGCAATACACTTGTCCCAGCATTTCTCCTAGTCTGCAAAGACATACTGAAAACTCTTTTTCGACAGTTACATCGAATTAATTTTGTTCTGCATAATTTACCCCCGTCAATTCATAGTTAATATTATTTCCCCATCTCATTCTTGGTCACCCGCTCGACGCTTTCATTCTGGGTTTCCTTTAAGGAGTTTCCATGACCCTTTTTCATTTACCATTCATGACCAAATGTCCTGCCCTTGGTAGTGTACAAGGTTCAGCTTTTCTTATTGTATCTGATTTCTCATAAAGATCGCGTGGGCTCACTTTTATGGAGTTTTCTCTATTCACCTGTCTGCTCTCTTCTCTCTTTGATCAAAAAAAAATCCTAAGAACTTTATTTTCATTTACCCGTAATATTTTCTTCTTCCTTAAAATAAGGAACAATGTTTCGTATCCATGTGATATAGTTTGAAGAATATGTTATATATATATATATATTCTATACATTTTTAATTTAGTGTGTTGTTTTAGATACTTTGGGGTGGCTTAAGGGGGGTGATGGGTGAAAAATTTACCATTTGAGATCAAAATTGACATTTTTTTTTTGTTTTTTGTACTAAAACAATAGCCTGTACTCTAATGTATATGTTGGCAAAGTTTCAGAGGTCTATGGTGCTTCTAAGTGTCCTAAATTATGTCAGAGTTAAAAGGCTGCGCCAGTTAAATGCCACCTGCATGCAGATCTTTAAATTTGTTTTTCCACGCTTTTATTTTCACTGCATTTTTGTACATTCAAAATTGAATGGAATTCACAAATGTTGTCCTAGAAGTTTCAAATTATTACTGCATGTCCCAAAAACAATGGGTAACACAGTAGTGCATGGGTTTCATGATTGAAGTAGTATTTTAAGAAATAAAAAATAAAATGTACACAATTATTACTTTTTTTTCGTAATTCCACGCATGAGGTAAATCATTTTTTTTCTCCCTTTGTATTCACATTATAAGAATTCTAATGCGTGATGTTTTTCTAAATATTTTAGGGGTCTTGTAGAAAAAATCAGACATTTAACTAAAAAATTGTGGAACCCATTTAATTATAATATATGCAATTTTCTAAAAATATAATAATTAGTAACTCGTAAAATAAATATCTCACAAGAATGAAACTTAAACTCATCATTATGTATCATGCCGTGAATGCTTGTACTAAAAATCAAGTCTCGAGCTCAAAAAATGTAGACAATACAAATTTCGCCCATCACCCCCTTAATATCATGCCTTTCCAAAGTTGAGCCTATGTTTAATTTCTTTCAACACCCCATTGTTATTTATTGTTCATAGATATTCATTTCATAAAGAGTGTTATATCTGGTATTATTGCTCATCAATTTCGTGATATTTGTGATGTTTTGGTGTTGAGATTAAATCTGAGGAATCAACCTTTAGCTAAAACATCGCAGCAGGAAATGGTTAATGCGTTTCTGTCATAACACATTTGTTAGAGGATGGAAGGGGCAGTCGTTCATGTCAGGTCATAATGTTGGTTACCAGCTGTTAAATTACACCGTTTTTCAGAAACGCGTAATTGAATTCTGATTCATTGAACAAAACGGAAGCATTAGTTTTGGTAGATTTATGGATCGCTTATTGAAAATGCAGACTGTATGTTCCAACAGTTCTCTACCCTATTCCACCAAGTTTTTGTTTTTTATTTATTCTTTTTTTTTCAACAAATTCTTACAACCTGGGTTTTACCCTATGTGTATATCGCAGAGTATTTAGTCTAAGAAATGCTGTGTGTTGAAATATTGTCGCAGGAGGACCACGATTTTTCCTTTACATTATTTTTGGCGTAAATGAACACACAAATGTTGTTTAAAATCTTACTTAACATTTATTTCTTTCCACAAATTATCAGTAAACTTTGAATAACAATTTTCACTAACAATTAATCTTCTTTCAATGTTTATCTCAGTCACAATTATTTCACAGTTACCGATAATCCGTTCACCACAATTTATCGTACACTTGACTTCTCACTGTGCAACACAAGACTAACAGGTGTCTTGCCTTCGCCTCTTTTCATAGGAACGATGAACTTCCTAGATTTAGCTTCGAGATACTTCGAAGTGTAGAAGCCTCTGGCCACCGATCTTTCCAGAACAGAGGAAAATGATGTTGGCAGAGAAGTCTGGTAAGACAGCCCACAAACAGCCTTATGACTCGGGATTGGCGACTCGCAAATCTATTCTGACCAATGCGAGACCAATATTCTCGCCTTGCTCGCATAATTTAAACGTCGCTATACGACGCTTAACAATATGAAAATTGGTCCTTCGTGTTTGAGTTAGTATCGAAACTCTAGTTGAGTTATTGTTTTTTAATTATTCACTGCAGTCCCATTCACTTCATCATCATCGACATCAAGGTTTAGGCCTTTTGGCCTGTTCCGGTTTAAAAACTGATCACGCCATCTCTTCATAGGTCGGTCAACACTTCTTTTTCCTATAGGATTATAACACAGGACAGTATTTTTCCATTCTAGTAGGTGAAATGCGTTGAACATGGTATCTCCAATTATTCCTATATTTTTCGACAATTGCCGTAATAGGGTGTATATTCAGTTCATTCCTATGTCTATGCTTCTTCTATGATCGTACAACCTGCCACAAATCGAAGAAATCTCATTTCTGAAGATTCTTTTTTTTGTTTTAACTGGTCTACAGTCAATTTCCAGTCCCATTAACGTATAATGTTTATTCTAGTGTCTCGAAGATTTCATGAACTGGATTTTTGGTGGCATTTTATCACTTTTCGTAGCACTATGTTGGAATTCTATACATGACATGAAAAGAAAAGTAAATGCCTAATTCGAGATTTGAACCCGATATCTCTATCTCTATACGTCAACGCTCTAACCATCTCAGCCACTCAAGAATCCTAAAAAAAAAAAAGTAAAGTGATGTCACTACAGGCCTCTGGAGGCCTTTGGGGTAGTAGGAGGTTAAGGCTCCCAATTTTTCTGGACAATCGGCACTTGATGTCAGCCGGGTTATCAGCCCTGCGTGACGGCCTCCTTTACCTTCAGAACAAGCGTCTGGTACTCATTTTCGTTAGAGGCTGAGTCGACCCCAGGACCATAGTGCCGCCAGAAGGTTTGGGTTAATTTAAAAATCCTGAACCCACCGGGACTCGAACCCTCGACCTTCCGGCTTGTAGCGTAGTGCCTTTACCGCTACGTTACGGCGTGCCCCCAAGAATCCTGACACAAAGATTATTTTTTCTTCTATGTATGTATATATATATAATTCTCAATTCACGAAAGGCAGCGGGATATCTGTCCCAACTGCCATCTAATGGCTACTATAGATTCCGAAAACAGCTTACAAATAGCAGCGTATTAATTTTTCAAAATTGTCAGCAAATATAATACAAACATTTTCACTTCAAAATCTAAAGCAATGGATATGTGTGTAAAGAACGTGCAATGGTGAAAATTGATATTGATGGGGAAAAAATATAGAACAAGTGTCTAATTTCTCATACTTAGGAAGTGTATTTGCAGAACATAAGAGTGACATTGATTCAAAATAACAAAACTATAATAAAATGAATGGGGTAATAAGATGACATTTTGGTAAACAGATGAGGACAGATACAGAACTAAGATTACATAACATCACATAAAAGATGTTCTAAATACGGAAGTGAAATTTGGATTTTATATAAAAGAAATTCTGATAAACTTAGAGTAAGACAAATACACTTCCTACGTTCACTGTTAGGAATTAATAAACTGGATCACCAAAGGCACACTATTGTCAGAGAAAAACTTAGAGTACCAAGTTTAGATGAAGATACGTATAGAAAGATACCAACAAGAATGGAAAAATCATCTGAGGAAAATGGAAATAAATAACTTCCAAAATTGGGGTTCCAATATACTCCAATTTGACATAGGAAACCAAGGAAGACCTTAACATCTTCGTTAGATTTTACCGTCACAGGTCCTAAGACTGATTTGTTAATGATGATATATATATATATGTCGGCCGCGGTGGACTAGTGGTTATGCTCCTTGCCTCTGGTCCCGAGGGTCGCGGGTTCAAACCCGGCCGGGGTCGATGGATTTTTAGGACGGAAAAATCCAAGGAGCAAGTCCTCCGGGAGGGACTTTAAGTCGTGGGTCCCGAGTCTGAAGATTTTCAGGTTCGTAAAAAATCCTTAAGCCTGAATGAAAAGGCATCTAAGCAAAATTTACCGAATTTTCCCGTCCTAGTATTACCTTGGTTTCCTAGATGTCAGGCGAAACGCTGACCACGGACCATTCAAAATGACATCTATACGAAAACAAGTGTCACTAAATTAGTATGGTTCAAATTCTTCCCTGTAGGGGGAGAGCTCCTAAATCTCTGCAAAGGGAAAACATAGGCTTACAATACAATGCAAATATATATATATATATATATATATATATATATATATATAATGGGTGTACAAGAGGAGGCAGACATCATAGACAATATAGAAAATAAAAGATTACAGTGGTATGGCCATGTCAAAAGAATGCCAGAGCAAAGATTGCATAAAATTATTATGGAATGGATCCCAATGGAAATGAGGAAGAAAGGGAGACCAAATAAAACCTGGATAGAAGGTGTACAAGCGGCTATGAATAACAGAGGATTGGAAGGAATATCAGTCCCGCGTCGTAGCCGAGTGGTTAAGGTAGGAAGC
Source organism: Diploptera punctata (assembly GCA_030220185.1). Taxonomy (NCBI): domain Eukaryota; kingdom Metazoa; phylum Arthropoda; class Insecta; order Blattodea; family Blaberidae; genus Diploptera; species Diploptera punctata. The sequence goes on from JASPKZ010000435.1 coordinate 985,272, forward strand.
CTTGGCGCAGAGCTACGGGACTTGCGCTGGTTCGAGTCTCCATGGGGGAAGAAATTTTCTCATGGTATTTCGGCCAGTATGGGACCGGTGCCCACCTAGCATCGTGAGGCATTTGGGTAGCTACAATAAGTAGCGGCTCCAGGTTGAGGAAACCAGCTATAACGGCTGGGGGACTCGACATGCTGACCACATGTCACCCCTAAAACTGGCTGATGATCATCTACCTCTGTGATTGACACATGTGGATGTGAGGCCAGCAGCCGGCAGGTAGGCTAAGGGCCTTCTAAGCCTGTCGCGCCAGGAGTTTTTTTTAGGAAGGAATATCAATGGATGGACAGAGAGGAATGGCGTTCGGTTTCCGGAAGAAGCTGCCATGGAATCGGATGATGATGATGATGATTATGATGATATATAATAAAATAAAACAATATCCAGTGCATAGTATGAGCAATCAATAGTGAGTTTCGAATAATAAACGGTGTATATGAAGGATGAAATGATTGTGATGTAAGGATGATAGAAATAATTGAGAGAAGCTGTGACGTGGAGAATGTGGTGTTTTGAAACATCTCTTGTAAACAGTGCGGGTTGCATTCTTTCCTGCAATCGATAGACAGCTGAGCGTGAAAGGATGAAAGAGGTGGCAAACAAGGCCGAATTAACTCCTGCAACTGATCGCCAGGGAGCAGTGTTGACAATAACCGATACTTTCCATGCCCACTCCTGATGCACATTCTCCGTTACAATCATATTATACAGCGTGTTACAGTAAAATATACACAGTTTATGTGATTGTAGAACAGCAACGATTCTTGGAATCAGTGCACATCCATTATCAAATATTGTAAGATATCTTCTTCTTCTTCACTTCACGGAATAGGCAAACTGCCTGTTCCGCCTCACAGTTGTTCTGCCCATCTTTTTCACTGGCCTTCCTACATTCCTTGAACCTCTTGGCCTGTAGTTAAATTGCTGCTTTTGGTAATCTTGTTACATTCATTCTTTCCACATGTCTAAACCATTTATCTCTATATTATTTGATTCTATCATTCAGTGGATATATATTTAAGTATGTTCTTATATATTCATTCTTTATCCGATCTAATCTTGTGCAGCCTTTTGTTCTTCTAAGGAAGTTCATTTCTACGCTTTGTATCCTACTTTGTAATTTTTTGGTCATTACCCAAGTTTTACTTCCATAAAGTAATGCAGAGACTGTCAATGTTTTATAAAACTTCAATCTAGTATCTCTTCTTGTTTTTGTTGTTTAATGATTTATGTATAGTTCCGCATATCATTTGAAATTTCGACAGTTTCATGTTTATGTCTCTTTCAGTTAATAATAATTAAACGTATTATTCATTCGTTCAAATTCATTCAGTTATTTAAGTTCTCTGGTGACCAGTAATAATACAACTAACTCATGGCGCTATCGAACACGGATGTTCGTGACCTCTTCATAAATCAACGAATATTTAAGACTAAGGGTCGAATCTCTGAACGCATTAGACCGTAAAAGGCATTCTCTGCTGAGAAAGTTTCATCCTAATACGATTTTGCTTACTCAGAAATCTATTCATGCGATAATAATTGTTGAAATTCGTAAGCTACCTGACGAGGTAACTTAAGATCATAGCTTAAGATAGAAACTTATCGTGAGAATCCCGATGGGAACCGATGGTAACCGATGTAGTTTGAAACCTTGCCGCTTTATCCAAGATGTCGGACCTTGAAGACTTCGATCATGTTTTCGGTATACGCGGAGAAGAGGAATTTGATAGAGCCTACCAAAGAATTCAACTGGAAGAACAGGAGAATCGGCGTAATATTGCGCGACGCAGACATCGTTGTATACGGTATTATTTGCGGGACGCAAGCGTAAATGCGTTCCTCTATAGCAGACGAAAATAACGTAAGTGGTTTTATCGCTGAGAATTCTGGGTAATTTCTTGCCAATATTACGAAAACGACGACTTTCATGCATGACCATTTTTGGGTAGCTAATTCGATCTTTGCACTTGCTCACGGTGAGTCAGCTCACCAGTGATTTGAAGTAATTTGAGTAGAGACTAATGTGTTTGCATGCGGCCCTAAAAATACACATTCGTTCACACATTAATATTAAATATGGCGGATAAGATGACCCGATGATATGCGTTGATAATTTGGGCCGTAACGTTATATGACGTTTCTATTAAAGGTGACGAAAAACAGAAATTAAATCACCTAGGCAACTTGTCCCTACCAGTTGTCAGAGGAAACGACACTTCCCCGAGACCACAGTGGTGGTCCAACAGTTATAGACTGCGCATTGCGTAACACTAACCTAAGCGTGAGTCTAAATATACATTTATGTTTCAGATGCGTTGAAATGACCATAAACACCCTGTCCGCCCTTAAAGTGATCCTCGTCAAAACCAAAACCATGTGACCTGCTCGTATTTTGCAGTTTTTAAAGCAGTCCACCGCTATGGCCTCGAGATAATGTCGTTGGCTAGCAAGCAGCAGGCCCTGTTTCGTTCCGGTTGGGACCAAGTTCCTGGGTGAGATTTTTCCTCATCTGTGAGACGAATTTCGGGAAACTTCAAGGCTCAAATGGCCATCAAACATCATCAGACTATTATAATCACCATGTCGTATTGACCTTGTTTAGAATGAATGATTGAGTGAAAATTATGACTGAAATGTTCATGTTGTCTCGGAGGTGGCCCTGAAATTGAACTGATTTCTCATTCACGATGGCCTCCATACCCGTTTGTGATAAAAAAATTTAGTAATAATAATGGTAATAATAATAATAATAATAATAATATAATAATAATAATAATAATAATAATAATAATAATAATAATAATAATTAATAATAATAATTAGAGCACGCCGTAGCGTGGTGGTTAAGGCACTGCGCTATAAGCCGGAAGGTTGAGGGTTTGAGTCCCGGTGGGGTCAGGATTTTTAAACTGACCCAAACCTTCTGACGGCACTATGGTCCTGGTGTCGACTCAGCCTCTAACCGAAATTAGTACCAGACGCTTGTTCGGGGGATAAAGGCGGCCATCATGCAGGGCTGACACCAAGTGCCGATTTTCTAGAAAAATTGGGAGCCTTAATCTCGCACTATCCCAAGGGCCTTCTGAGGCCTGTAGTGGGATCACTTATAATATATATATATATATATATATATATATATTAAATGGCAGAGTTTAGGCCATAAGGCCTTCTCTTCCAACCAGAGAATATTAAATACAAAATAAATTAAATAAGATCATAACATAGAACAAAGATTATAAATAAATATTTTTTTATTCAATGCCCCAGGTTGTCATTTCGACATTTCTGGTTCCTGGCATTGGCTTAATTGTAACCCACCTGTGAAGCTGGGGCGCCTAGAAGGCGGAGTTACGTTACCCCGATGACATGATGAGTGACAAATGATAATGAGTGCCAGGAGAGTTCTTAACCTAAACTTAACCTAAATTCCAGACCATAGGCAACAACGGGAATAATACTCTTTAAGGAAAAAATCCTATGGTTTGACCGGGAATCGAACCCCGGACCTCATGAACAGTAGTCAGAAACGCTGACAACTAACCCATAAGGCTATACATATTAAACTAAAATTTAAATTAATCAATTCAGTATTATTAGAGAAGTGAAAAATCATAAAACGTGAAATAATCCGCTGAAAGACCACTTACACTGAGCAACAAAAAAGAAACTTTTTTTTTTTGTCTCAGAAAGAAAAATATGTGAATCTGATAGTATTTTTTCTCCTGAATTCAAATATGATATAGGTTTTTCTCCATCACGCAAGGTTTCCGAGAGACAGGAATCTTTAAATTCAAACACTTTAGTATTTTCTACATTCGTAACTACACAATATTCGAACATTCGGACTCACCTAGAAAGTAAGAAATGACGATTTCCTGCTATATTTCGCCTGTGGAGCATCCCTCTTGATGGTCCAACAATAATCGGCCAGCATATTAGGATTCTATTTGCCTTGATATCTCTTTTCCATAGCTGAAATCTCCTGAGTTAGCTCATTTGGTTTTATTTTACAATGGACAAATGGACGAAAAAACGTTTATTAAAAAAATAAGTATTTAAATCCATTAATTGAAATTGAAATTTAAAAAAAACTGTGAGTGATGGAGAGATTCCGAATACATATTTGAAAACACGATAAAAAACTGCATTACGTACAACTATTGGTACTCATGAGACAAAGTTCATGTTGACCAGTGTTATTACAAAAAAAAGATTAAAATTTATTTTAAAGGAAACTAATGTCGGGCTGTTCCTAATCCCTTTTGGTAAGAAATTGTAGAATCTAACAGTGAAAGTAACCATAAGGGAGAGGTTCTACTAAGCTGAAGTTTTTAATGCCTACTTTGGGTGCCTAATATCCTCAGTTTCAGACCCTAAAAAGACTCGAGTTACAATAAAATTGCAAAGAATAAATTTTAGTTATTTATTTATTTATTTATTTAAACAATAAAGAAATATGAGTGTGGGACATGAAAAATAAACAAATGTGCGTCGTGTTAAATTATTCATTAATTAATACCACAAATGAGTGATAACAGCGTGGTTAGAAAACTGTTAGTTTCCGGAACTGCTACACTGATAATATCGATTGTGATTACACAGTGTTATGTAACACGCGTCATGCAACGCGCACCTAATGTCGGGCTATTTAGTTATTAATTTTTAATTGTAAAAATCGCTCACACTGTTGTAACTATAATATGATGTTCTGTATTGACGATTAAGGGTCGGTTTCACCAATAGAGATAACTGTATTACGCCAATTTTCCCCGTGTATAATGCATAGATTTAACTGGCGTAATAAAGTTATCTCTGTTGGTGAAACCGACCCTAAATATAGCCTTACCTACCTAGCGTTAGGGTTCATGGACTTCTCTACGAAATACGCCAATAATGAATTTTCACAAACTTTTGTATTTTTTTTTCAAGAACATCATTCTTTGAAGTACTTGTACGCAATTTCATATTTTCTTTGACTGTACTGGAAGTAGAAATTTGCAAGCTGAACTCGCAAACTCTTCTACGCTGTCATACATAATTTTCTTATCTAACTGGTACTATCGAACCCGTAGGTTCATGACTGCACGGGAATAAGATCTCCATACATCCCTATCCTGAGCTAATGATTTCCAATCATTCCCTGTATAATCTACTTCAATAAAATCATGTTTAATGTTATTCTCCCACCTCATTCTTGGTCTGCCAACTGGGTGTTTCCCCTCTGGTTTTCCTACAAGAAGCTTCCATTCCCCATTCATGCCACATGTCGTACTCATCGCAGTCTACGACTATCAGCATTAAAAATAATTCAAAATGTCTAACTCATTGGTTCTTTCTAAGCCATAGGTACATGGCCGCGCGGACATAAACTCTCCATAAATCCCTATCTTGGAACAAACGTTTTTCAGCCATCCCTGTATAATTTACCTCGCTCAAATCATGGTTAATTTCATTCTCCCATCTCATTTTTGGCCTGCCTGCTGGGTGCTTTTCCTCTGGTTTTCCTATAATGGGTTTCCATGATCCTCTTCCATTCCCCATTCTTGCTACATGTCCTGCGAGACTTAACTGTTTTTATTACATCTGGTTTTCCAAAAACCATGTACCTCACTGTTAAATAAATAGTCTTCTTCATTCATCCTGTCTGTTTGTATCTCTTTGGTCCACATTTTTATTCTAAGAACTTCATTCTTAAATACTCGTATTTTTGTCTCCTCATTTAAAGTAAGAGTCCGTGTTTCGCATCCATATAACTGGGAGAATAACAATTTTATATATTTTCAGTTTAATTTTTTTTAGAAAATTTGGGATGACAAGAATCTCTGTAATGCGTAATATCGCCTATTTCCAGTATTGAGCCTATGTTTAATTTCTCTCTTCATCTCATTACTTTTTTGTATTTGAATTCAGCCACTTCTTCAAAATATTTTTAATTAAATCAATGACATTGTGTAAATAAGACATCAGGTGTACTATTATGATGCTCATTTTAGGGCCACCATTTAGAATATAATAATAATAATAATAATAATAATAATAATAATGATATATTACGATGCGATGTTGGGAAATGGGTTTTTCAGAAGCGAGAAAATGTTTAAAAACCTCGCTATCGCTCGGTTTTTAAACATTTCCTCACTTCTGTAAAACACTTCACAAACGTGCGTTGTACATTATTTTTTGCGCAATGGTGTTTTCAAACTAATAAATAATAGTAAAATAATAACATCTTTGTTGGAAATATTTTCGTTCATTATAAACAACTGACTAACGTTAACAGTGCGAGCAATGTTTATTAGTTGAGACTACATCAGGTCGTGACGCCAATCGGTCATTAAATGGCGGCAAATACGTATTTATTGTTTAATATTGTTTCAAATAAAGTTCAGTTAATTTAAAAAACAGTGATTTGTTTCGTATAATGTATATTAACACTACCTTTTGGATATATTTTTGCATATAGATTGTACATGGTATACATAAAGGGCAGTGGTTTTACTTCCCGCACGTGGTTTGTAATATGTAATATTACAGTATAGTTATTTAGGTTGGCAAACCCGAAATGTAGGAAGTTGAACTTTCAATCGTGGTCGCCATTGCTTTAACTACGACAAAACGCACTATCGCGCAATAAAATATTTTTTTCAGAGACTTGGTAATTTACTTCAATCGTTAGCTGAATTATTTTCGATGTCGGAAAAATATGTTTTTAATTGAAATGTTATACTGAGCAGTCTTATTAAATAAATTCAGCAATTCTCGTGACGTCAAGATAATTATTGGCTGTGCGCGATATTCAGTTTTCTTGCTGAAAAAAACATGCTGCCAATATGAGACATGTGAGCTCTTTTCTATACATCGATAGATTTCTATTAATATTAATGAAACATATCGTGAAAGCAACGTCTGTTTAAAAGTGACAGGTATAAAATCACTGCTTCTGGATCATATATATGTACAGAGTATTCACAATATTGCTTACATTAAAATGCGTCACCACATTTTAGTTTTTATTTTGGTGAAAGTTGAGTGTGGTTCAAGGTTTAAGTACTGTAATGTTCATTTTCCACACTCATTTTAATAACATTAACATATCAAATTTGACATAGTTGAAATAAAATACAATACTACTTACCGTCCAATCAAGCAATTTGTATAAAAATTTGCTACTTGCGAATTACGTCCATATGATGGTAAATTTATGATAGATTATTTGTATCCCTAGTGGACGATTCAGCTCTACGGAAATTAATATCAGACGCTTTTTCTGTGGTAAAGGTTATTATAGTCTCACTATGTTGCTTAACAAGCGGCTCGCTTTGTTTCCCCGCAGCTGTTATATGTTATTAAAATACAAAGATCTCGACTGCCGCGACTACGACGATGTTGCCACATTGCTATTCTTCCCTCACTTTCAATTAAAACTCGGAACGATGTGGAACATTCGATCCAGTTATAAAATTGTATACCGTAATTATTGGTATAATTATCTGTGATTTATTGTTATATGTAGCTAGAATAATAATACAATATCTACATATTATATTAGTTTAATATATAAGTGATTTCAACATGTGGCGGCCATGAGAAAATATTTCAGACCGAAAAGTTATTAGTCATTCAAAATATATCTGCAGGCGGAAGAATTACGAAGCTCTGTTTGTTGCTACACGTGACGTCATATAAGGCAGTGTACACTGTCAGCGTCCCACGTCCCATTCCCCTCTGCAGTCTTTGATAGCAGTGTCACGTGTTATATTCCTGTATAAACACGACTGCAGTGCCGTCCGTCAACAACTGCGCTTACTCCTTAAACGGACAATAATAATAATAATAATAATAATAATAATAATAATAATAATAATAACAATAATAATAACAATAATAATATTATTTTCAGCATGATTTTGTATTGATATTAAATTTATGTAGAACTACAAGCTACATAACGTTGGAATTAAATTATTTAATAAATAAATACGTATATAATTTTAATTTTAAAAACTTAAACAATACTAAATAATAACATAACAATTAAATAATAACATAAATAATCAATGTCTTCTGTCCTTGTGTAATAAACGCCCATAGCGCTATGAGAAACTTGACAACACCGCATGTCAAACATTGCCGCACGGCACCCGCTTTTATATAAACTGTTAACCATCAGAGTGAGGCGATAATACCATCACGCAGGGTTGACAACCCGGCTGACATCTCGTGCCGATTGTTTAGAAAGGTGGGGACTTTAACCTCCCATTAAGACATTCTAAGACATGTAGCGGGAGATTTTAACCTCTATCTTTAGCTTCCCACTCTAGAAAGGAGAAGTAGGGCCTATCTAACATGTGTTAATATTGTTCATTGTGTTTTTACAACATGTCTACCGAAAGAAAACGTTTTTAATATTTTGGGCACTTCAGATAGCAATAACACTTCATTGTTTATATATTCTGTATTGACCAGTCTCATGGGCTACTGGTCAGCGTTACTGACTACTGTTCATGTGGTCCCGGGTTCGATTCCCGGTCAGACTATGGGATTTTTTCTTACAGGGGATTATTCCTGCCTTTAGCCTTGGTTTTAGACGAGGCTATTAACCCGGCCCAGTGTGTACAGGGGACATAAGCCGAAACTGTATACAGCTGGGTAATTCTTGACAGGCGCGTTCTCATCGCGGGGGTGAACACTAAGAATCTTAGTGACTAAGTTCTGTCAAGGACCCAATCTCTCGGGGTATAACGATGGTTTGAACATATACAAAGAATGTCAAATAATCGTTTATCAAAACAGCTGCTTCATTATAGGCCTCTAGGCCGAAGAAATGTAGGAAGACCAAAACGTCGTTGGAAAGACGACCTGAACCTGCAGCATATAGTGCACCGGGGAGCGGAACGGGTCAACAGGCCCATACCTTGAAGATGATGATGATGGGATTATTCCTGTGGTTACCCATGGTCTGCAATTTAGGTTAAGTTTAGGTTAAGAACTATCCTATCGCTTCATTATCATTTATCACCCATCATATTAACGTGGGTAATGTAACTCCGCCTTCCAGGTGCCCCAACCTAAGAAATGGTTTACAATTCCGCCAATGCCAGGGGAGAAAGTCAGAAATGTCATAAAAAACAAACTGATGTCATTAGAAAAATGTACATTCTGTATTTTCATACAATCAACGAACGTAATTAAAATTTTTGTTTATTTTAAAATGAAAATGTTTAGCATTTTACACAATGTTTTTGTTATTTTGCCATGCGCTGTTACCGAGTTGTTAAAGCCATCAAGCTTTGGTGGTAGTAGTATTAGGTCTTGCTTTGATTAGAATCACGAGGAATGAAATGTTCTCAAGGGACAGATGTCCATCCAGCATCGCAGAATGTAAGTAGTTACAATAAGTCCAGCTCTCAAATTATGCATGTTCATATTATGTCAGATCAGCAGCCATCTGATACGGCCAAGGGGTTCTAGCGCTGTCGCGCCATGGAGTTTTTTTTTGTAAAATTTGGATTAATACTACTGCTTAATTTATATTGATTTTTAACTCATGCCCCAAATGGGACTCAATGACCAATCGCGTTTCAATGAATTTTGATTTACAACCAATCACAGCCGTGTTTCACCTGGAATTTATCAAACAAGTTTATCATATTAAAGAAAGCTCCTCCTTTTCAACATTCTGAATAGGCCAGGGCATTGTTTTGCAGTGACCCACACCCTAGGAAATACGGCTATCAGAGTGTATACATAATGCACGAATGTAAACACATACTGGATATAATAGAAAAACATTCGTAGTAATTGATTATACCACAATAAAAAGAAACCACTGTTTACACATTCTTAAACGTATTATTTCCCAGGAATTTACGTTCCAGGAAAATATAATTTACATCATAGGACATTAGAAATTAATTAATAACCTATAATGTTGGTTATATACAGTTTGATGTGTTTCATTTGTTCTCCACTAGGTGCATTCTTGCAATATTGCGATTCTATTTGGCAATAAATATGATCTGGTTGCAGTGAAGAACAAATAAAACATAACGTTTCTCATTTTTTTTCAAACATCGCCGTTTATATTAAGTGTATAAATATTTTAAAATAACTACATTTAAATAATGATTTGTGAGTAAACAGCTTAAATTTATTCGTTAAATAATCCTAACAAATGCCACTCTTTGTTTGCAAAGTCTCTAGATAAATTGGAAATCACTCGTGGTATTACTTATGACTAAGTTATATATTTGTGTTTCATGTATGTGTCTATCTTATAAATAGGCCTAGTAATATTTCATCAGCGCCAGCGGTTCCTTAACTTGGTTTTTGACACACCCGCTTTTAAGGACGAAATTATTGTCCTGCTTCCATTCACCTGACAGCTTAATAATAATTAATATGGGCGGATTCCTGTGGTATTTTGTACTCTATAAACGTTTATTTTGAGTATCGAGAAATTAAATAACATGTATATAGGTTCCCCGATGACAATTTACTGTTTTTTTGTTGTTTCTTAAAATTCATATTTCTCGTGTTTTTAGATTTTTGGTTATATTTGTTCCAATTTCTCTAATGAAGTCATATTTAGCCATATTTGAGGGACTTTTATAGGTTATAATGCATATAAGTTAAAATTTGCATTGTGATTTCGGGGACCGTTTGGGCCTTAAAGTTTTCCTGACATTTGTCTTACAGGTGAGGAAAAACCTCGATAAAAACCTCACCCAGAAAAACTGCCCCGACCGGGGATCGAACCCGAGCCTGCTGCGTGACAAGGCTGCACGGTACCTCGAGACCAAACCGGTGGACTGTAGGTTTGTTAAGAGATAAAATTATGTATGCACCAAGGGTATTATTAGCTATTATACCCTCGTGCGACTTACCACGCCTCAGGTCAAAGGCCTCGGCTTGATAATCTGTCGCCCTCAGGACGACATAATGCATGTAATTCCCTCAGTACATAAATAATTATTAATTGCCTTAGTACTTCCTCGGTGGCTTTCAAGGGCGCTCAACCAGTTCAGACAAAGATAATATTAGAAAATAAACTAATAGAACAAGTGACAAAATACAGGGTGTCCCATTCAAACCTCCCACAGTTTAATTAATCATAACTAACAAAGTACGCGGAATTATGAAATGAGGCCGGTATTAAACGAAACATAAACTCAACGAATTTTCATTGCCACACACTAAAGCACCTCTATATGTGCACCATTAGTAGCACGAACAATATCAAGTCTGTATTCGATTTCGTGCCACGTTTTATCCAACATGTCCACTGGTACTCTTGCAATTGTGTCAAGGATACGGGTACGTAAATCATGAAGATCTTGTACTGGAGTCGCAAACACACGGTCTTTTACATACCCCCAGAGGAAGAAGTCCAGTGGAGTGATGTCTGGCGAACGTGGCGGCCAGCAAATTGGTTCGCCGCGTCTAATCCACTTGAGAAGGATTCTTTGAGTGAATTCCGAACATCCAGGCTCCAGTGTGGTGACGATCCATCTTGCTGAAAGATTACTTGGGGTTGCAGATCAGCTACTTGAGGATACAAGAACTGTTCCAACATGTCTTGGTATACCGGGCCAGTTATTTACTTCTCATGGAAGAAAAAATGACCTACAATCCTGTTCTTCATCAGGCCGCATCAAACGTTTACTTTTGGGCTATCCCGGACGTGTTCACGATAGACGTGTAGATTTTGCATACCCGAGATCCTTAGATTGTGCCGATGAACATCCTGATACATAGAACGTTGCCTCGTTAGAAAACAAGACGTTTTCAAGAATTTGAGGATCCTTGTCAATACGATCCAGCATTTCAATAGCGAATGCCTGTCGTCGTGACCTCTCGTCTGGCTTTATTTGTTGAACAATTTGCACCTTGTAGGGGTACAAACGAAGCTGCTTATGAAGCATTGATCTCGGCACATTGAACTGCCGGGAAGCTTGGCGAATTGATTTTTGTGGACTTCCCTGAAATCCTGCTATAATTTCTTCAATTTTTTCTTCTCAAACACGTGTACGAGCACCTTCCGATTCTTTTTTAATGCTTCCAGTCGCCAGAAACTTCTCAAACCATGTCTTAGTGGTCTTCCCATCAGGTACATTTCTTCCATATTTATGTATTTTTTTATTTAGAGCCCCGCCACCACCCCCGGGTTATCTCGGGCATAATGCCCTTATCCCCGGGACTGCTCTATGTCCCTAACTACTATCTAATCTTTATTGAATAAATAAACATAATACATACAGGTTCGAGTATTTGAGTACGAGTATTTGAGAATAAAGTTCTTAGGAAAATTTTTGGACCAAAGAGAGATGAACAGACAGGTGAATGGAGAAGACTACATAACAATGAACTACATGGTCTTTATAGGAAGCCTGATATAATAAGAACAGTTAAGTCCCGTAGACTGCGATGGGCAGGACATGTTGCGCGTATGGGGAATGAAAGACGTGCATGGAAACTTCTTGTATGAAAGCCAGAAGGAAAACGCCCAGTTGGTAGACCAAGAATGAGGTGGAAGAACAACATTAACTATGATTTGAGGGAAGTAGATTATACAGGGAATGATTGGAAAGCATTACCTCAGGATAGGGATGTATGGAGAGCTTATGTCCGTGCGGCCATGAACCTACGGGTTCGATAGTGCCAGTGAGTAAGTAAGTAAGTAATACATACAGGTTTCGGGTATGTGAAGTGTAGATGTTACATAATGTAGAAAGTATTGTGTGTTTGTTTGTGTCTGTGAGTTTGTGTTTAGTGATTTCTTCCATATTCTCTCAGTAAATTATTTGCACTGTAATTATTGACTTCGATTCTGATACCAGAAAACAGTTTGTGCTCTTTGCTGAGGAGTTGTTATATCGTTTTATGTCATTATTGTCCAACATGCGACAAATGAATTAACTGCAACAATGATAACAAATACTCTTTGAGTTTCTCTTTCTTTTAATACCAATTTCATTTCATAATTCCGCATACTTTGAGAGTTATGATTAATTAAAATGTTGGGAGGTTTGAATGGGACTCGGTGTAACTTCTTAGGTTGTGAAATATCATACACAACGGGAACATATATAAATAACAAACTAAATAAATTTAATTATATAACAGGAACACTAAAAAAAATTGAAAAATAATGTCAGAAAAGACTCTATAATGAAATTATACAAGACAATGGCAGTTCCTATTATTACTTACGGATGCGAAACATGAACAGTGACAACACAACAGTCTGCCAGAATCCAAGCTGCTGAAATGAAATTCCTCAGACCAATAGCAGGATATCAAAGAACAGACATAAAAAACACAACACAGAAATAAGACAGCAACTAAAAGTAGAGGAATTAAACACATCAATAGTGAAATACAGAACAAACTGGAAAGAACACTTAGCAAGGATGACTAAGAACAGAATATCAAAAGCAGCATACAACTATTCACCAAGAGGAATAAGAAGTTTGGGAAGACCAAAGACAAAATGGAAAGAGCAGCAATTTGGAGCCGGAACAGGCTAGCAAAAAGCTTAAACCGTGACGAAGAAGAACAAGAAGAATTCCTCAGGCCATTATTTCATGGTATTCCTTTTATTTATTTATTTTTACGGAAATTACTAACTGTGGAATCAAATTCGATACTTTCGATACTGATTTGAAATTATTATGCAACCGAACAATAATTTTAGTTTATTATGTTGTTTCTTTCTTTATTATTTTCTTATTTAACTGTTTTGTGTATTCTGCACAATTTTACGCTGTTGGGTCTTGAAGATTTTAATAGGGGAAGGGGGAGGCCACTCACTTCTTACTCGTAGAATAATGGATATACTCTTTATTAATTGTCGTGCCTCATATAGCATGGGAACGTAACTATTTTTGTTTATTTATGATATACGAACTAAGAAACATATGAAAAAATATACTTTATACTAATTATGTTTATCGATTGTCAATAGTTTGGACTTTTAGTAGAAGAATATTTAAATGTACGATCAGTTTTACACTCGCTGCAAACCGGTCGTGAATAAATTAGTAGTAGTAGTAGTAGTAGGACTTTATTAGACTAAAAGTAAGATACATACAATACAATGTTATTTACAAATACGGGTCGCACGAGCAGTAAGCCGTACATGCTGTTGACAGTCCATTACAATAAAAAATGTTCGGTTATAAGTAAAACAGAAAAGAAAACAGAATAATATTACAATTAGATAATAATACAATAACATTATATTTATTAGGTTATGTAGAATTCTTAAGAATTAATGATATTACGAGTACATTTTGCTAACATATTTATTTATTCATGAATGAGTGTTGTTGAATCAATTATAAGCCCGTCGAATGTTTAGAGAAACACAATGTTTTCAGTAAAGTGGAATTTAGCCTTTAGTCTGGAAACGGTTTCACAATCCCGTCTGATTGCAATGTTTTATGTAAAGTCTGAAGTACATTCCATTCCGGTTCACTCGCTCTTTACAAACTTCTTGTAAAGAGAGTTGGGACATTTCAAGTTTCTGAAGATAAAAATTGGATAACTTTAACTGTAACATTCAAATGAGGGAAATTGAAGACGTTCAGTGAAGCAAATGCAATTTTGACACTTCTAAAAAAAAAAAAAAAAAAAAAAAAGATGAACAGGGAAGTGAATGGAGGAAAATAGATAACGAAGAACTCCATTATGTATTATGGGAAACTGTCCCGCTCCGTATCCGAGTGGTTAAGACAAGATGCCTTGGCGCAGAGCTACAAGACTTGCGCTAGTTCGAGTCTGTAAGGGGAGAGAAATTTTCTCATGGACGTTTGGCCAACATGGGACCGATGCCCACCCAGCATCGTGAGGCATTTGGGTAGCTACAATAAGTAGCGACTCCATATTGAGAAAACCAACTATAACGGCTGGGAGACCCAACATTCTGACCACATGTCATCACTATACTAGCTAGATGATTATTATCCACTTCTGTCATTGACACATGCGGGTGCGAGGCCAGCAGGCGGTTTGTGTACCATGGGCTTTCTGGGACTGTCACGCGATTGAATTTTAGGGAGATATGGGTGTATTGCGAGTTCATGTCCGCGCGGTCATGAACCTCCTGGTTCGATAGCGTCAATGAGTTAGGTATTGATTGATCGATCGATCGATCCCCGCTCGGGACATGGGTGATCCCCTAGTGAGGAGTTTTTTAACGAAACTAATTTATTTACGCTTATTTCCCTATAAATATCAGTGAGTGACATGTGGTTAGTATATCGTCTCGAGGAGACATCTAGTAGGAAACTAAGATATTACTTGAATGGTGAAGAACGATTAAATTTTGCTCAGAGGCCCTATAGGTTCTTTTACGAGCCCGAAAATCTTCAGACTCGAAACGAACGACTTGAAGTCCTTCCCGGAGAACTTGTCTCTTACATTTTTCCATTCTAAAAATCAATAAAGATAATATTAGAAAACAAACCAATAGAAAAAGTAAGAAAATGTAACTTCCTAGGTTGCGAAATGCCAGGCACAACGGAAACAGTTATGAATAACAAACTAAAGTTTAATTATATAACAGGAACACTTTGAAAAATAAAGCGAGGAAAGACTCTACAATGAAATTATACAAGACAATGGCAGTTCCTATTATTACGAGTACTTACGAATCCGAAACATTGACAGTGACAACACAACAATCTGCCAGAATCCAAGCTGCTGAAATGAAATTCCTCAGACTAATAGCAGGATATTAAATAACAGACAAAAAAAAGCACAGAAGTAAGACTGAAGCTAAAAGTAGAGGAATTAAACACAACAATAGTGAAATACAGAACAAACTGGAAAGAACACTTAGCAAGGATGACTGAGAACAGAATACCAAAAGCAGCATATAAACTATTCACCAAGATTAAAATATAAAATTATGAAATATTATAATTTTGAAGAATACCTCAACGGAACTTTATCATGAATTTTGTTAATGTTGATTCAGCAATAGGAAGAAGTTTGGGAAGACCAAAGAAAAGATGGAAAGAGCAGCAACTTGGAGCCGGAACAGGCTAGCAAAAGCATAAACCATTACGAAAAAAAAAAAAAAAAGAAAAATCCATCGACCGCGCCCGGGTTTGAACACGCAAGCCTGGGACCAGAGGCAAGGAACACTAGAGCACCGAGTCCGACGGAGTATTAGGTACTATAAAATATTAATTAAACTTATCATATAGAAGATTTGCTTCCCATATTTTATGAAAAAGGAGGGAAAAAATCCACTGTTAATATTCTAGATCGAATAACAGATGTCAGACGATAGCGAGGAGATACTAAAGGCCAACACGCACACACTAGTGAGTAACACTAAGAAATTAGGACTGGAAGTAAATATCAGTAAAACTAAATATATGGTCACACGTAGAAATTCAGTATATAATGGAAATGGACAGCTAATGACAAATGAGGGAAATTTTGAGGAAGTGGCTGAATTCAAATACCTAGGAACAATAATCACAAATAGGAATAAGATGCACAAAGAAATTAAATATAGGCTCAATTCTGGAAATGCATGCTATTATGCATTGCAGAGACTTTTGATGTCCCAACTCCTTTCAAAAAACGTTAAGCTGAAAATATATAAAACTATTATTCTACCAGTTATATTATATGGGTGCGAAACACGGACTCTTACTTTAAGGGAGGAAAGGAGATTACGAGTATTTGAGAATAAAGTTCTTAGGAAAATTTTTGGACCAAAGAGAGATGAACATACAAGTGAATGGAGAAGACTACATAACAGTGAACTACATGGTCTTTATAGGAAGCCAGATATAATAAGAACAGTTAAGTCTCGTAGACTGCGATGGGCAGGGCATGTTGCACGTATGGGGAATGAAAGACGTGCATGGAAACTTCTTGTAGGAAAGCCAGAAGGAAAACGCCCAGTTGATAGACCAAGAATGAGGTGGGAGAACAACATTAACTATGATTTGAGGGAAGTAGATTACACAGGGAATGATTGGAAAGCATTAGCTCAGGATAGGGATGTATAGAGAGCTTATGTCCGCGCGGCCATGAACCTACGGGTTCGATAGTGCCAGTGAGTAAGTAAGAGTAAGTGAGTAAGTATAACAGATGTGAGAAATTTTGAATCTATAATACGTACGTCTGCATATGCATAGGGATGCATGGAGAGTTTATGTCAGCGCGGCCATGAACCTTCGATTCAATAGTGGTAGTGAATTAGTGCACGTCTATAAATAGTATAAAGTTTTGGTGTAATATAATGCAATACCACGTCAGAGTATGGAAACAGGGAATGATGACACGTATTTAAACAGTTTGTGATTATGTGGAACTGACTTCCTTCTGCGGCTTCCTGATCCACAATCAGTTTTACACAGTATAGTACACTGTTAACATTTCGTAATGTCTAAACTTTCTCAGAATATTTGCAGTGATAAATAAACTGTTACTGATTGTTAACATTTATGACAGCGATTGCAATTATTAGGAACGAAATATTGTTTTATAACTGTGATTATTCTTCGAACCATTCATAAAAACTTAACTCAGATATGTGTTAAAACTGGTGATTATTGGTGGAACTGTGACAAAATTAATGATATAACAAGTTATAAAAATTAATATTGAACATTACCGTTTTTATGGATACTGCAATACAATTAAAATACAATATAGACAAGGATGTGTTGTTAAATATTTGTGACATTTAACGCTATTACAAATTGCGACAATTGGTATTGTTAAAAGTGTAATAAAGATCAATATTAAATACTGAAGTGTTTTATAGATACTGCAATGTTATTTAAGTGCAATATAGTTTAGGAATATGTATTAACTTACTTATAGCTTGAATACCTGATTGAGTATTTGTGACATTTAATGCAATACCAATGCAATTTTAAAAGTAGGCCTATTTGAGTACAATTTGAAAAAGGAATATTTCATAGATAGAAAGAGAAGTTTATTTTATATACTGTATTTAAAGACATTTACCTTTGCAAATAATGCATTATTAATCATATTTAAGCTATTTTTTAATGGGATTTATGAAAATATTTGCATATTTGTTCTGTATGTGGTATTTTTATTTTTAAACAGTGAAAAAATGATAGTATGAATGTAATTACTACAATACACGTGTTAATATTTGGAAATAGCAAAATTAGGCCTACGTATTGATGTGTTACTAAGTTTTATTATATAGGCGTACAGTGCAATTTTTTTTAGAGATGTTGGAGTAAATTTTCGAATATTATGTGTGATGGTTATAAAGAAAACAAAGTGCATTTGGGGAGTTACAAAAATAATTATAAAGAGAAGCATTACATGTTATTGCACGTGGAAATTCATTTTATATTCAGTGAATCGTGATTTTTGGCGAAACGTTAATTTCAAGTGCCAACAGTATTTAAATGTATTGGACCGCAATAAATATAAAATGATGTGTAAATGTATTTCATTACTTTATGGGGTCCTTTTCAGTAATTTAACACGAATTTAAGTAGTTTATACTCATTCGTTTTTATTAAAAATATTCAATAATTTATTCCAATATATTTTATAGGATACATTGTCAAGGATTAAGAAAATTATATAATAAGTTGTGCAACACTTAAAAGAGAACGAAAAAACTGATAAATACGTTTATTTTTATGAACAGTGCTTTGTTACCTGAGTGAATCCTAGAATAAGATGTATAATAGTTATAAAGAGAAGTATTACGTACCAATACTGATATTTTATTTCATCAAAAATTCAATTCTCAAGACATTTTTTATGTAAATAAGACACAATATTTGGAGTAAATTTTCTAATGGAATATAACTAGTTACACACACAGAAATTAAATACTACGTTCTGACATTTCGTTTTTATATACTGTAATATTCATTAATAGTGCCTAATTTTCAGTAAATTTTTAAATAGACTGTTAAAAAGAATTAAGTACTGGCACTGATGTGACATTTCGTATTATGACAACCTAAAAAAATCAAAACATTAGCGATTGTTCTATCTGTTAACTGTTTTTAAAAAAGTCACAGAAAACTAAATATTATTTCTCCATAAGAGACACCTGTGATAGCTTTATTTTTGTTTTCCCAACATCAGTATTTATCTACATTCTTTCCATGACCTTGTCATTAGTAAATGTAATAGCTGAAGGTCACTTCCATCATTTGTAAAGGTGTGAAGCAACACAATGTCAGTGTGAACAGCAAAACACTGTCAGTGGATTTATTTTGTATCATTAAATATGCAAAACATTTATTGTTGTCATTAGAATTATTTTTATTGTATTTACCATATTTCTTGATGTGATAATATTTTTGTCAGGTATTACGTAGTCTTAGTAGAGTGGTTTACAGCCTGAATTTTTCATTACATATTTTCATAAATCTTCATATAATTACTAAAATACACTCATTAAAATCTCTTATATTAATTTAATATATAATTATTTTTATTTTTACAGAATCTATAATATTTTAGCTTGACTTTTAAATCGTCTTCATCATAATAGACTTAATGAATTGGACCATTTGATTCGTCCCATCTCCAGAATTTATATCTCATTTCCTCGACGCGTTTTAGGTCTTTCAATTCTTCTCTTACCCTGTAGTCTGCATATATATATGATTGTACTGGAATTCCTCTTAGTTACATTTGTTGTAAATCCTGTATTCGTCAATTGTTTTTAATATATTTGAGACGCATAATTCACGACGAATATACTTTTTTTTTGTCAAGGAAGGGTCAAAGGTCTAAGTGATTTCATCTCTGCTGCTTCATATTTGTTTGTATTGTTCAAAACATATTTTTTTTATAATACAGTGGAACATTTGTTAACAGTTTACTTAATGTAGTTTAAATAATAGCAGTAGGCCATATTTGGTTTGTTAAAAAAAATACTCAGGAAATATCAATCTTGTATTATTCAACTTTTCAATATACTATTTTGAATTTTATTGACAAAACATTAATAACAAGAAATAAAATTGAGTGTAACAGCTTAAATATATAGATAGATAGTTAGATCATCGGTTGATTAATGTCTTTGACATCATCCGATTCCTAATAGCCAATTTTGTCGGTCCATCCAATCTCCTGGTTGTAGATGTTTCTGCTTCATATATAAACATATTCCCTAACACCAGGAGGTTTTAGGTCTTTCTATCGTTATTGAAATAATTTATTTGCCAGATGGTTTACTTAGGAGGTGAGATCGGAATTGCACTCACTCTCTTGCATCTGATTGGTATATTTGGAAACATCATGCTCATAGTAATCTTCTTCAGGCACAAACATCTCAGAAAAGCACCGAACATTCTAATTTTAAATTCAGCTGTTTTATACACTTTCCAAATATCATATAACGCCATAATTAGTTTAACAATTGTAGTTCTGCGGGTTGCAGATGATCAGACTTGTAAGGTGATGATAGCTGTTCATTATGTTTGCATTGCGGCGAGTATTTGGAACTTGGTTGCTTTCAGTACTTGTAGGTATAAAATAGTAGTTGCTTATATTGAATCAAATTTGGCAACTAGAAGAATTTCTTCCGTACAGATCGGTCTACCACATGTCATAACTGCGTGGGTGGTAGCTGTTATAGTTTCCATCCCGTTTCCATCAGGTTGGGAAAGTGTCGTAGACTATGAAGAGAGGAACGTGTTCTGTAAGAACGAACAATCAGTAAAATTCCAGCTGATAACTAACTTTATTATTAATTTTCTGGTACCTCTTGGTGTGTTGATAGTTTATTATATTCTAACGAACAATCGACTGAAGCAAAACGAGAGAGATATGTCTGCACAGATACTTCGAAGGTACACAATACAACTGAATCATATTAGATGTGATAAGAATATTATAGTTTTAACAGTGTTATTGGTATGCACACATCTTCCAATTCACATATTTCTTTTTGTCAAGTTTTGGTCAACATTTGATCAGATTTCAGTCATGAATATGAGCACATTGATGTTATTTTCAGTAAATGCGTGTGTTAGTCCAATAGCAGTGTATTTCAGCAAAGGAAAAATACGCGATTGTTTGAAGACATACGTTAATTGTTCCTGTAAAAATAGTGAAGAAGCGAATCGCAGATCTAAACTTTTAACTGTTGGTATTCAACATTTGAGAAATTCAACAGCAAGAATTGTAAGAAGATTGAACTCTGTCAGGAATTCAGGTCAAACTGTAACGAATAGAGTTAGATCTTTACGAAATTTTAGATCCCTTAGGACACATAGTGCAGTTTCTGAAGTAAGTTTAAAACAATTTGAATCCAGACAGAGATTCTTGTCTGTTTAATGTTATAAAATTGTACAATTTAAATAAATCCTCACTTATATATAATTCTGAGATGTTTTTATTGTAAATTTCCTGATGAGTATGTGTTGATATGAATGATTCCAATATGAATGTGAATTGTTTTCATATTAGAATCTTGGCTCTACTAATAACTTTTCTATTCTAATGTGAATGGATTATTTAATGACTATTTAACTCATGCCCCAAATGGGAGTCAATGACCAATCACATTTCAATGATTTTTTATTTACAACCAATCACAGTCGTGTTTCGCCTAGAATTTACCAACTAAATTTATCATAATAAAGAAAGCGCCTCCTTTTTAACATTTGCAGTGACTGACTCTCTAAGAAATACGGCTACCAGATTATATATATAGTGCATGAATGTCAACAGAAAGCGCATGCGAGAGATAATATAAAAACATTTGTAACAACTGATTATACCACAAAAAAAAAATAAACCACTGTTTGTACTTTCTTAAACGAATTATTTTCCAGGAAATGACGTTGCAGAAAAATATAATTGACGTATATACATCATAGGACATCAGAAACCTATAACATTGATTATAAATTTCTCCACTAGGGTGAATTCTTACAACATTGCGATCATTTGGCAATAAATAATATTATGATCTGGTTGCAGTGATGAACAAAAGAAGCAAATGAAGCGTACCTATCGTTTCTCATTTGTTTTAAAACATCGCCGTTTACATTAAATATATAAATATTTTTAAATAATTATAGTTAAATAATGATTTGTGAGTAAAAAGCTTAATTTTATTCGTTAAATAATCCTAACAAATGCCACTCTTGATTTCCAAATTCTCTAGATAATTTGGAAATCACTCGTGGCATTACTTATGATAATGTAAGACGGGACTGTAGCGGTAGGCATATACCAGTCGCTTGGTTTCTCCTCTCCCCTGCGCTGCCCAGTTTTTCACAAGACGTCGTAATACTCCACTCCTCATTTCTATGCTTGCGTTCGGAAATCCGATGTAATATTAATTGTTGTGGAATGATATAGAGAAAGAGCTCAGTTTTACCTTTGGTGAATTCCACGTAAAATTTTATATGATGCATGAAAATTAAAGTTGGAATATTTTACATCCCAATTTTTTTTCAAATGCCCCAGATTTGTCTTTTCGACATTCCTGGTTTCTCTCCTGGCATGACGTACTTGTAACCCACTTCTGAGGTTGGGGCGCCTGGAAGGCGGGGTTACGTTGCCCCGATGATATGATGGGTGATGATGATAATGGTGCACGAGGAGAGTCCCTAATCCTAAGCTTAACCTAAGATGAATATGAATAATGATGATTGCGATGGTCATATGATTTCGGGGGCCGTTTGGGCCTTAAAGTTTTCCTAATATTTGTCTTACAGGTGCGTAAAAACCCCGATAAAAACCTCACCCAGAAAAAATTTCCCGACCGGGGATCGAACCCGGGCCCGCTGCGTGACAAGGCAGCACGCTACCCCCGAGACCACAGCGGTGGACATACATCCAAAAACATTGCACAGTATAAACAAACCCATAGGCCTACATAAAAAAGAATTGTTATTTATTTAGGCCTAAACTAAAACTCCTACATCACGCAAAAGCGTTAGTTGTTGCGTCAGTTACCTTTATTTTGAATAATTAGGGTCGGTTTCACCAACGTAGGTAACTGTATTACGCCAGTTTATCATATGCAAAATACAGAAGAAAACTGGAGTAATACAATTACCTCTATTGGTGAAACCGACCCTTAGTGATTAAAGTTTATTAGACATAACACTCAAAATATGTACTTTGTAACTGCTCCTAAAAATATACTACATTTACAATAGCTTGTTGAAATAGAATTGAAAACTTCACATATTATTTATTATTTGACTCCCACTTTATAAAGCGTGATGTCATTCTACACCACACCGGTGAAGGATGATGATGATAATGATGGCCATATGATTTCGGGAAGCGTTTGGCCCTTAAAGTTTTCCTGACATTTGTCTTACAGGTGAGGAAAAACCCCGATAAAAACCTCACCAAGAAAACTGCCCCGACCGGGGATCGAACCCGGGCCCGCTGCGTGGCAAGGCAGCACGCTACCTCGAGACTACAGTGGTGGACTATATATATATATATATGTATATATATATATACACATGTTTTGAAGAGAAAAGGTCGTGTCGTACTCTCTGAAGGCTAAAAAGAATTAAAATGTTACTTTATTTTCTTTCAATTGTTTCATCAGTTACCCTGGAATTCACATTTTATAACGTGAAAGTCCCATATTTTAGGTGCTCTAGTTCGCGACATATTGTAGGATTTTACGATACATGGATAGAAGAAATGTTTTACATATGAGTTGATATGTTAATTCCCGAGACAATAGACAAGGGCATAATTTTTCAAGGAATACGCAAAAGTCTTCCATCTTTTATATTATAATAGGCTAGCCTATTTTATTTTGTACTATGCTGAATTTCTTATCTTTATTTAAAATAATAACATTATGTATATAATACATCAGGTGAATAGTTATGATGCTCATTTCAGGACTTTTCTGTCATTCAAAACATATTTGCAGTGACGTATTTGAGTAATTTATTACAATCGTTCGTTGAATTGTTTCCGATTCGGAAAATGATAGGTTAATATAATGTTTTAACCGAAATATTATATTGAGCTGATCTATTTACATAATAACCTAATAATGTTAACTTTTAGAATTCCCTCAGGGGTCCCCATCTAGGGGATATGTGGATGGCGACCACAAGGTGCCCAAGCTGAGCAAAACATTGCTTCCACTTACTTGTGTTTTGCTCCTTACTTTTATCTTTAACCGATCTGGTATTTCTTCCTTTCTTCCACTTCCTTATACCAGACTCTTTTAACTTTATTATCTAACCTCTCTTGGTTAACTCTTGTTTTCTCGACCCAACGCTATTAGGGCATCCGAGGGCTAGGGAGTCTTTCCTTTCTTCCAATTCTTCTTTCCTTTATTTTCTTTTCTTCTCCAGAAAAGCCTGGCCAGAGGTTATAAGAAGGCAGCCCCATCACTGGTCTTGCCTTCCTTTGGCCACCAACCAATCGAAGGGACTATTATTATCCTTTCAAGTCTTATACGAGAATTTCCCGGAAGGAGGACGAAGGTCTCTGGGCCGTCCTATGAAACGCTGGAGGGAAAATTTTCTATAGGATCGTAAAAGGCTTTGGCCTAATACTTGGAAGGAAGGAAGAAGAAGAATTCAACAATTCTCATGACGTCGAGTTAATTATTTATTAGATGCGCGTATAACATTCAGCTTTCTTCCCAGGAAACAGTGCAGCCAATTTGAGGTATGTGAGCTGTTTACTTACATAGGCCTGCAGGTTTATATTTATATTGACACGTCGTGAATGGGTTTTAAGAATAATCAACGCCGATTTAAAAGTGATGGTTTATTATACAGTATGTTATGCCCGACGTATAGCGTCGGCGCTTAACACTCGGCGTGATACTGGTTTCACATGGAGAGTACGAGTATATTGTCCTTCCAAGGATTGTATTATCAGTTATTGTGCTCTGTGGTTCTTCACTCGTCTTTTTTTTTAATCAGCTGATAGATTATCCCGGGGTTCTCTATGAGTATTGAGTAGTTTCTGTGTAAATCGAAAATGAATTTAAGTAATTCGACATTAACAAAGCTTTACCTTACTTACTTACTCACTGGCACTATCGAACCCGTAGGTTCATGGTCGCGCGGACATAAGCTCTTTAGACATCCCTATCCTGAGCTAATGCTTTCCAATCATTCCCTGAATAATCTACTTCCTCAACTCACAGTTAATGTCAATCTCCCACCTCATTCTTGGTCTACCAACTGGGGAATTTTCCCTCTGGTTTTCCTAACACAAACTTCCATGCACGTCTTTCATTCCCCATTCGTGCCACATGTCCTGCCCATCGCAATCAATGAGACTTAACTGTTCTTATATATGGCTTCCTATAAAGACCATGTAGTTCACTGTTATGTAGTCTTCTCCAGTCACCTGTCCGTTCATCTCTCTTTGGTCCAAAAATGTTCCTAAGAACCTTAACAAAACCAAGTTCATATCAATTTTTTAATAAATTGAACAATGCCGAATACTGTGACGTACAATTTTTATATACCATGCACCATGTATTAGGCTAATATTGAATTATTTAGATTGGATTTTCTGTAGGGTTAATAAAGTGCAGACGATATAAAATATACACATGAAACAGCTGTATAGAAATACACTGCTCAAAACAATTAGAGGAACACTTGTAATAAATTGAATAAGTAATTGTTTTTTAAAGCTGCGATGCTGAAAGTTGGACAATATGTAAATTGAATTAGTAATTTTATCATTGTATACAAATTTTAAAGATCCATGACAAAAATACAGAGAAATTACCTCAAATAACAAATATAGAGAATTTGTTTTATTTTGGAAGGCACTGGCCACTTCTAATTGGTAAGCTTCCTGATGTTGCTATAGTGACGAATGTTGATTATTGCCTTGTTTATTGAAGTCTCTGACAAAATGAGGCATTTAAATGAGTTTGAAGTGTATCATGCTCTACATCTTTTACGACAAGGTTAATCTCTGAGACAAGTGGCTAGAGAGCTTCGGGTTTCTCCTTCCGTGGTGTCCAGGTTACGCAACAGGCACAGAGAGACAGGTCAGTATTGTAGAAGACGTGACCAGGGCCGTAAATTTAAAACAAGCCCCCAGGATGACAGATACGTTGTTCTTTCTGCTCTTCGACAGCGTACAAAAACTGCAAAAGACCTGCAGAATGACCTTCATATGGCTTCCGGAATCCGGGTTTCAGACCAAACCATAAGGAACAGATTAAGGAAAGAGAATATTCGTCCAAAAAGGCCCGTTAAAAAAACACGCTTAACAAATGGGCATAAGGCAGCAAGACGTACGTATGCTGAAAACCATGGTGATTGGAACCTGAACCAGTGGGAGTCTGTACTCTTCTCGGACGAATCCAGGTATCGTCTTACACGTTGTGATGGTCGATTGAGGGTGTGGGGACGGCCAGGAGAAAGATTTTCTGCAGAGACTGTAAAGGAAATTGTTAGATTCGGAGGAGGTTCCATAATTATGTGGGCCGGAGTTATGTACAACAATCGTACGGACCTTGTACTTGTTCCCCAGCGACTGAATGCTGTCCGGTATATCGAGCACGTTCTGGAAGATCATGTAGTACCTGCTGCCATTGGAGTAGGCCCTGGATTTCTGTTTATGCAGGATAATGCCAGGGCACATTCTGCGGCTGTCGCCAGGGATTTCCTGAGGAGGAATGAAAATGAGGTAATGGAGTGGCCAGCGGTCAGCCCAGACTTCAACCCTATTGAACACTTGTGGGATCTTCTAGACAGGAAGGTCAGGAACCGACATCAAGCTCCACAAACTCTGCAGCAACTTGGAGATGCTCTGAAGGAGGAATGGGAGAATATCCCGCAAGAGGAAATCCAGAATCTTATTGGGAGCATGCCACGAAGATGCCAAACTGTCATCGAATGTCGTGGATGTCATACACGATACTAACTCTTTATAACGAGTGTTTAACTTTGAAAAATAAGCACAAGATTAAATTGCTTATATAGCGAAATTATTTGAAAAGTTAATTGTCAGTGTTATTCATTTGTTTTTTTACTGACATGAGCTATAAATAAATAAATAAATAAATAAATAAATAACCACAAACAATGTACTTTATTAATTTCATGTTTATACCTTTATCCAATGAAAAAATATTTGCACATTTCATAGTGTTCTCTAATTGTTTTGAGCAGTGTATTTCTAACTTTTCATACCAAATTGCATGCTATTAGAAATCCTCATATCGTACACAACTCGATGATTTGAAACAAAACTAATTAAAATTCCATCGTTAAATTTGCTGAAGTTACAAAATAAGTGCTGTTTTGCCTACATATTCTCAGAAATTTTCGTTTGTTTTTAGCAATTACACTAATGAGTACGGATTATAGCTTCTATATTCTTCGGAAACGCCGGCAAATTGCGTCTGAAATTCAAATAGTTCAAATACACGTCCCCGTCGCATCACGACTACGTAGAATTCTCGCGCCAGTACTCAGCGTTGTAGAGAAACCACATGCATTCAGAAACAAGGGGAGCGATTACGACGATTTACGTTTTCAATTTGCGTCGTAGATAAACCAAAGCTTTTGCATGCGTAAGAATTTTGAAGTAAGACAAAGACAGAATGAGAAGGATGGATCGGGATGTCTGGCAATAGCGCGTATGTTTCCAGTTGGCAGTAAATCTTCCATTAAACAATCCACTTACTCTAATATACATCTTGTCGTTTCTTTCCCAACATCATTGGAAGATAGGCGAAATATACATTGCCTCTGTTTCTGAACCACATTATTTTTGTTCTATCTCATCACTAAAGATGAAATATCTCCTTCCAGTGACGCGAGGTTGACTATACTGTCTGAGGAACAACTTGAGACATTTGTCATTGTCTTCTGGACTACATAATTCATAATTGTTTTTACAAAGAAACCTGTCTTAACCGGAACCTTTATAAGAAGGA
Organism: Diploptera punctata; assembly: GCA_030220185.1. Taxonomy (NCBI): domain Eukaryota; kingdom Metazoa; phylum Arthropoda; class Insecta; order Blattodea; family Blaberidae; genus Diploptera; species Diploptera punctata. Next base: position 1,013,227 of record JASPKZ010000435.1, read on the forward strand.
AACCTGTAGAGACGGAAAAAAATCTCCAGAACGGTACGATTTTACACGTATAATCGTCCTGTATAAGCCGGAAATCTTCATAATGCGGAAACGGAATGGTTTTTAAAGTACCAATAGTTAAGTTAATTTTTACCTCAGTAAGATGGAAAATTATTCTTAAGCACGTTCTAATTACAGTATTAATGACCACACGTGAAAATTCTGCATATGACGCTACTGCATTATATCGTTTTATCTTCTTGTGTTGCCATTGTATTGTGGGGATACCCTTGCTTATGTGTGACAGCGGGGAATTCCTCGCTTTTCCTTGCCTGCTTACATAACCTGCGAGGGATTTGGGAAACTCTTCAGTCCTCCTGTAGTTGAGTTCCTTCTCGTTTTTGTGTAACAAAGTTGTTTTGTATTGCCGTGCAAACTGTGCTGTGTTACATACACTACTTTGTCTGTATTTCAGTTCAATACGTTATGTCTTTAAAGCATGCATGTAAAACCCTTCCACTGCGTAAGGAAATTCAAGCTTGTAATTTGGGAACACTTTATAAAAAGGAAAACTGCCAAGATGGAAATATATTTAAGGAACCGTCATGTTCCTTCATAGACAGGTTTTACTGTATATGTATAATTTAACCCTGGTGAAGTGGAAGACAAGACCTTAGATCTTAACTCCATCAGGTAAAATATATAAATAAAAAATGGAAGGTATCATAGCAATGCCATTGACCCCGTAAAGCAGTCCCTTTGTGAAAGAGAGGGTGAGTACATGTTGCTGTTCCTTTCTAAAATCCTATCTCAGGTTGTTCCTTTTAGATTATAAACTTCATCTAAACAGTAGAGATACTATCCGACATAGAGGAAAATTGACCTGCTTCGTTTGAGGATGATTTGCGATCTAATGCCGTGTCATCCCGCGTACACTCGCTTCACATCATAGTCATTAACGTGAATGTGGAGCATCTATTACCCTAAGTAAGCTGGGTAAGAGCTTCATTTGCTCTTTGTTCATGCGTCCCCCGCTATGAATGGCGGTAAACTTTCCTCTGTATCGTATAATAACTCAGAACAGCGATCAGATGTAAACAAAATCAGGATTCACACTTACAAAGTATTCTTCGATGGATGGAGCGTATTAACCTATGCATGGCATGTGACAGGGCACACATCAAACATATTATTTAAAAGTAGACCTTATTCAAGTCTGTTATCTATTTGGAGACTTTAAAAGTAGATCTTATTCAGGTCTGTTTGAAGACTTTAAAAGTAGACCTTATTCAAGTCTGTTACCTTTTGGAGACTTTAAAAGTAGACTTTATTCAAGTCTGTTACCTGTTTGGAGACTTTAAAAGTAGACGTTATTCAAGTCTGTTACCTGTTTGGAGACTTTAAAAGTAGATCTTATTCAGGTCTGTTTGGAGACTTTAAAAGTAGACGTTATTCAAGTCTGTTACCTTTTGGAGACTTTAAAAGTAGACTTTATTCAAGACTGTTACCTGTTTGGAGACTTTAAAAGTAGACTTTATTCAAGTCTGTTACCTGTTTGGAGACTTTAAAAGTAGACCTTATTCAAGTCTGTTACCTGTATGGAGACTTATGTGCCACACCAAAGTTCTAGGGATATTTTTTTTGTACTTTGTGCTCTACATCTCCTTGCAATACATTTTATATGATATTTTGTGCTGTCTGTTTAGGATGAGGTGATCACCAAGTCGTTGCAGGTCCTGGACTCTGGCACCGGGCTATGATCCAAGGCCTCCCCCCAGCATCAACTGAGGTTGTTCCGCTCCTTCAACGGTACGTCTCTGTTGCTCAACCCAGAGGCTCTAGAGGCACTGAGATCAGAATGGGCTTCGCTCTGCGTGCTGGGGGCAGGATAGAGCACCCCGTCTCCTACCCTCCCCTCTCTTATTGTTTAATTTGCTGCTAGCGCTGCTGGGGTGAGAATGTGCAATAAAACTTATGTGAACCTGGTGTAGGTTTTACTTCGTCGCATTGAGCAACACCACAACATGTCAGGCGTGGAAATGGTGAAGAGTACTGCAATAACAAACATATTAACATCATAACAAAGACACATTTTTACGTTTTGATGTTTGTATTATTTTAGGTAATTATTCACTTAAGCTCCTTCATACTTATTTCTGAAAATATCATTTTCACTAAAAATTTCCATTTTAAAATACTTTCAACCATTTACAGAGATCTGGCTCTTGAAGCATTGGGAGCATTGTTACAAATTTTATGATGCCATCTTCATTGCAAAACTTGAAACGAATATAAAGAAATCATGGCATTCACTCAGTTCGGATATTTACATACAATTAATTGAAGAGTGACGACTGAAAACACAGTCAATTTATTGTAATTTTTCATTATTTATCTTCTAAAGTATCAGTAGTAAATTTATAATCTAATCTTACAAGAAATGTTAAAATTAATAATTAAATATAATGCAAAAACAAAATTACACAAAAAGCAAGGGCAACTAATTTATAAATATGTAATTGTTTTCTTGAATAATTGACTATGATTGTTTTAGCCATTAGCCTTCTATTGTATATTATGTCCCCTGCGTGAAAAGGCAAACTCCAATATTGTAGTGAGATTTGTATTATAGATCCAAAGGTATGTTTTTATTAAAAATAGTTAATATTATTACATATCATCCGTCACCGTTTAAAAAAAAAACGAGTCCCATTTTCCTCAGATTTTATATTATATTTAACATTATAGTTTCCAATTTATATGTAGGTTTGATTGGAATTTACCTAATGGTGTCATGTCCCATTAATTTTTATAAATGTTTGTAATTTTTTATATTGTCTTTGACAAGAGCAAATGGAACATTACTATGTTCTCTTTCCTCTAGTTGTAAAAATTGTGTTTTTGATCAATAACAGGAATATTACATGATGCTCAAACAGAAATCCCTTGTTGTTGAAATTTTCAGTTCAGATTTATTTATATATATTGTAATGGTTATAATCTAAAATTCATTGTAACAGTTATGATATTATAACAGTTATGACATGTCATAGCAGTTATATACAAATCATTATAACATATACTGTGGCAGTTATACAGTCTGATTTTTCTTTACTCAACATGTTTTGAGTATGTGTATAAGATAGTGATCAGAGAATGAAAATGATTATTTTCCAAGCAATAAAATTGTTTTCTATTTAAAAGAGATAAACTAATATTGGAGGATCTTTTGTAAATATTTACCTTATTTTTTTGTTGTTTAATTGTGATAATTGTAAGTGTTAATAAATTCCAAGATAATTGTTTAAACCAGCCATTTTAGATATATGCTGCCAACTGTGGTGCACTAGGTAACTAAATAGTTGTTTATTATTGAAATTACATGTGACAGTGGCAAGAATCAACTGGATTTAAATGCCAAACTTACAGAGTTAACCTATTTAATATATTGATTTGTAAATTATACTGCTGTCCTTCCCATTTCAATCACATACCGGTAGGCTTTTAGATTTCTTCAATTTCAGTGAACGACTAGTATCCTGGGAGTCTACACTATAGAAATGTTTTGGTAATTACGAAGAAACGATATATGGCAAACTTATTGTAGTTATTTTAACAGTTTTAACTATTTATACACATGTCTTAAATTTAATCATCATCAACAACAAGGATTAAGCCTAATGGCCTGTTCCGATCTCATTATAGGTCGAATTGGTCCTTCCATCTCTTCAATGGTCTTCCCAACATTCTTCTCCCTTTTGGTTTATAATTATACATTCTTCTTGGTATGCGCTGTTCATTCATTCGTAATATGTGCTGAAGATAAGCATTTTGATAATATTTTATTCTTTCACAGAGATTAAATATATTAAGTTCTGTTCTTATATCTTTGTTTTTCTTTTTATCGGTCCTTTGGTATCCTGCTATTGCTCTCAACATCTTCATTTCAGCAGCCTGTATTTGTTTACTATCTGCCTTTGTTAATGTCCAGGTTTCACATCCATAGATAAGAGATGGAACTGCCAATACTTTGTAAAACTTCAAAATAGTTTCTTTTCTAGTCTTAAATTTAAAAAGTTCATAAAAATAACTCAGCCTAATTTTATATTTGTTCTTTTGGTTAGGGCACATTTAATTTTTTTAAATAATTCAAAATTACAACCAAGACTAATCATAAATATTGTTAGTCCCTACCTCAGGTGATCATGATCCCATCTCTCTGACAACATGATCTCTGCATATATTAGCACCAATGCCACCAAATAGGCTATAGGTTAATGTGATTAACCCCTTCTGGATAGCCAATACATAATTAGCTGCCAAGGAGCCACTCACAGGTTCCAGTTTTTGCCACTAACTTGACAGGTTAGATTTAAATCTTTTATTTTAATTTTAAACTCAATATTTAAATGTTTGTGTTGGATAGCTGTGATCATTTATAACTATAACAAATTTAGCAACCATTCTTTCTTCATATTTACCTTTTTTTTAAGTATAGGGTGTGGAAACTAGTCCACTCAGTCTTGTGAAGGCAATTTATTAACTACCTGATACAGTATAAAAATATCAAAATCAGGTTAAGAAAACTGAAATTAAGGTTAAGTGACTGTGTACCCTAAACTCATGACATACTGTAATCTGCTATCTAATGACAGTAACCACTTTTGTGGACTTTAGCTCTTTGGAACTGTTGTACCATTGATTTACTTAATATTGTTATAACTACAATATCCATCCATAGTAATTCTGCCCGAAGGCAGGTCCTTCACTGCAATCATAGCATTTTCATGCTATGCTTGCAGCTTTACTAGGGAATTGTGTAGGTGTGGTAGCTAACTACAATATAAAAATTATAAAATAAAATTTTATACCTTGTAGGCCCATCTCACCAATTGGTAAAAATATAATTTACTTTAGGGCTTTTGGAACTAACCCCATCATCAGCAGAGGGTTGGTTTGTTGTTAACCCGTCAGCGTGGAGCGACGTGACGTGTACGCAAGTTGAATTCGTCAGCAAATGCGGAACGACGTGACACGTACGCTAGCTACATGCACTGCTTTAAACTGTAATTATGACCTTTGTGTTTACATTAACTATTTACCGTTTATACAAATTTTATGTAGAGACTTCAAAGTTTATATTAGTGCATATATTAACTGATTATGGCCCTCAGTAACAAGTTAAAATAATTTTATATTTGCATTTATTCTTGCGGTCTCTGACATTTTTCTTAAATTTATAACTTGATAAAGGATTTCTTATAAAACTAAATTCGCCTTTTTTTTTGTAGATTAGCTTGTCCATTAAATTGAATATATTTACAAATCTCTTCATTTTTAATAATAATTTCGCAAAATTCATTATATATAAAGGCCCAACAAAGTTATTTCCGATTTACGCTATAGTACAGGACCACAACAGTAAATTTCAGATATATGTATATTTCAAATGACGATATCCTTACATTATGGAAAGGTAGTTAGTCTACAATTCACTCAGTATCTAAAAGGTAAAATGGTCCACTACAGACCTTAGAAGGTTCTTGGGATATTAGGAGGTTAAGGCTCCCACTTTTTCTAGACTATCCGTACTTGATGTAAGCCGAGTACTTATCTCTGTCTGACGGCCCATAACAAGCATCTGCTACTCATTTCAGTTAGAGGCTGAGTCAACCCTGGGGTCACAGTGCCGCCTGAAGGTTTGGTTCAGTTTAAAAATCCTGATCCACCGGGACTCAAACCCTCGATCTTCCGGCTTGTAGCATGTTGATCTTTTAAGTCCACACCTCCGGTGAAACTATTATAGTCATATTTCATCAACTGGTTTCAGTTTGTAAACCAGAAGAAAGACATTAAAATTTAAGGTTGATGAAGGTTTTTTAGCACAACAGGTCTGATGTGTAGAAAGACAATTTTTTGAAGGCACGCGACCTAAAATAATGTTTCCAAAGTGTTAGAAAGACACATTTGGAGAAGGCTGCCCCCCCCCTACAAGAAAGAAGGTCAGCGCATAGAAGCAATGTGTTTGTAATAAACGTGAACAAAGTAAACACAAGGGAAAAAAATTCACTTATTGTTGCCCGAGTCTCAAACAGCTGGTTTACATTTTGAAGATTTATCACACCAATTTTTGAAGTTCATTCTTTTTTTTTTAAGACCCTTCTCTTTGTGTAAATATTACGTTTTGTTGTTGGGTAAAGCCGGTTCTCTGAATTCTTCAAAGAATCCCTAGTGCAATTCACTGTGTCACTTATGTGAGAAATTTACAAAAAGGACCTATTTCAACTGTGGCACAACAACCATAAGTAAGTCTGCAAAAAATGCAGAGATGTTACGTGAGAACCGTAACAATTTTTTTTATGAATTAAATATTATATTAAGGGTTCACCATAAACGAATTGCAAAAACATTTAAATTACTCAAGATATATCAATTTAAATGCGTTATAGGAATACTGGCACTGAACGGCTGAGTTTAAATACTGGTGAACTTCCTCCCGCATCAGAGTATTCCCGGCCATTTAAATCCATCCGCTCTGAAGGGTTAATCACCATGGATGAAGTACTGGCTTTTTACCAATTGAGAAGACACACATGCCAGGTACATCATTTTATAATTTTCCTGCACTGGCTTGGGTGGTTACAGGCTTGTTTCCTGACTAGCAGAGTCTAGGTTCAATACCTGGCAGCGTTGAAAATTGTAATTGTCAAATTAATTTATTTACAAAATGTTCAATCTCAAGGCTAGGAGAAGTGATGGTGTACCATTTTTAATCACTAGATTGTGCACCAGCTTCCTGCATTCGATTGCCATCCTCTCCACAGTACATATGTTGAGAAGGCATGTGGTGCTGTTGGTAATGATTCGTCCAAATCAGATGAAGCCTAGTGGTCCCCTTGGTGCTTTTTGAAAGAAGGGTTATATGTCAGCACTGGATTTCACCTTGTCCCTTCTTCTTCATCATCATGCCTCATTCAACATATTTACACTACACAAACATAAACATACACTCATCCTACACTCCTCTCTGTACACAATACAAGAATACATCATTTACATGAAGTGGTCTGCCAAAGAGTGGTGTGTAAATTAAAAATAGACCACATTAACACTATCTTTTCACACAGTGTGGAATCCAAAACACACAAATTGCAGTGAGCAGCATTAGAACACACACTCAATCATATATATATATATATATATCCATCCATAGTAATTCTGCCCAAGAGCAGGTCTTTCACTGCAATCATAGCATTTTTATGTTGTGCTTTGCAGTTTTACTAGGGAATTATAGATGTGGTAGCTTCCCATTCCTTTCCACACCGGTGAATGATGATGATGATAAGGATGATGATGATAGCCAGATGATTTTTGGGGACCATTTGGGGTTTGTGCCCTAAGCTTCCTGACATTTGTCTTACAGGTGAGGAAAAACCCTGAAAAAACCTCACCCAGGAGCCTGTCCCAACCAGGAATCGAACCTGGGCCCACTGCGTGACAAGGCAGCACGCTACCTCGAGACCACAGCAGTGGACTATATATATATATATATATATATATATTTTTTTTTTTATTTACAGGTCTTTCATTTCAATCATAGCATTTTCATGCTATGCTTTGCAGTTTTACTAGGAAATTATGAGTGTGGTAACTTTCCATTGCTTTCAACACTGAGGATGATAAGGGTGATAATGATAATGACCAGATGGTGTTTTGGGACTGTTGGACCTCAAAGCTTCCTGACATTTGTCTTACAGGTGAGAAAAACCCCGAATAAACCTCGCCCAGGAAGCTTGTCCTGAGCGAGAATCGAACCCAGGCCCGCTGTGTGACAAGGTAGCACACTAACTCGAGACCACAGCTGTGAACACAATCATATTATAATTCTTATATTGTGACTAACAGTTCAATGAAGTTTTATCATGAAGTTTATTAGTCATGAAGAATCAGTAATTTTTTATATCTTACCTCATAGTTTATGTTTTCTTAAACATGGGAACTGCAGTTTTCAAAAGGAAACATCACTTCCATTTTCAACCAACATTATGACCCAAATGGAAGGGATGTTTCCTTTTGAAAACTGCAGTTCCTGTGTTTAAGAAAACATAATCTATGAGGTAAGATTTAAAAAAATGACTCATTCTTCATGAATAAGAACCTCATAATGTTATTTCCCATATTTAATTACGAAGTTTATTAGTGTTGTGATGATCTTGTAGAAGATTTCCGGGCTGTTGGCCATGGTCTTGAGGCTTGTAGTTCCCCGATGTTTCACCAGAGACTGCGTCCGGCATCCTCAAGGGTTGTTTTGAGTCTCAAGACACCCTTGAGGATGCCGGACACAGTCTCTGGCAAAACATCGGGGAACTACAAGCCTCAAGACCACAGCCAACAGCCCGGAAATCTTCTACAAGATTATCATAATAACTCCAGCCACGAATGCCTAAGTCAATGTATTTATTAGTGACTTTTTAAAAAATTATTATTCACTGAGAGTAATTAATATTATAATTACAAAAAAAAATAAACGTTATCTCATTCAAAACATAAATTTATTGTGTCATCGTTTCAATCTCAGGAGATTGAAACATCGACACAATAAATTTATGTTTTGACTGAGATAACGTTTTTTTTTTTATAATATTTATTAGTATTGATTATTATAACTATTTCATTAAAATATGATTTTTGAAATATATGATTTGTATTTCTTGGTTTTGATTATATCATATGCTACTTTTTTTAAATTCTTGCCACTGATTCGATCCATAGAAGAAACTGTTTATTATTAGTGATAAAATGTTATAAGAATGAAGTGTAAAGCTACCAGAACTTCAAGGTCTGTGTTATTTTTGAGAAGTAAAAGATGATGTATTAGACTGGTCTTTTTCCTTACCACATGTCACTACCATTACATAACAAACACTACTGACACAACAGAAAATGCATTCATGTTCTGGTGACATTACATTTCACATTAACAATAAATTGTAATTAAGGTTGTGGCCAAAAAACTTGACATGCCACTAAGGCTGGTATTCAGAAAGCAATCTTTACGCAAAGAGCAACTCTTTCCCCCTCTCATAAAACATGAATACTCTCTGTCATAGACAGGGGGAAAGAGTCGCTCTTTGTATAAAGATTGGTTTCTGAATACCAGCCTATGTTTTTACTGAGATAGTTGAGATTATAAAGTATGAGACATGTGTCTTAAAACTGTTTTCAGTTTTTTTCCTTTTCATAACTAGTCAGAAAGGAATTTTATTTTTGATTTTAATAAAAAATAACATGTTTCAAAGCTGAATGAATAAGTTGATAGTTAAATATTTAAAACAATACAGTTTGTACCTCTTGTCGCAGTCTTCCTCAACAAATTATATTTGTATAAAATATTCAACTAGGCCTTTGGAACCGGTTCCATTTTCAAAGCTGTTCATTGGATAGACCTACTCATTAATTAAATTATCTTCAGTCTGATCATCTTACCTCAATATTAATATTGATTTGTTCTTGGACATGTTTTCAAAACAATTCTGTTTTATCGTCAGCTTTTCCAGACTGGTTAGATTTATCCTGTGGTTGGCCAAAGAACCTCCAAACAAGGTCTTGCTCCATCGGTATTTCAAAATCCATAACTCTGTTTTGGTTATTTTTAACGAATATATTTTATAATGAGTTGGGTGTGTTCTTGTTCAGCAGGTTATCATTCCTTGCTTGCTTCATAATTTCTATATCTTCTAATATGTTTATTTTCTCTATGCATTATTGAGAGGGTGTTTTTCTATTTTGTTGAACTGATGACCTGTGCTTGTAACATGTTTAGCAAAACTTGATTTGCCTCCATTTTTTATGAAATCAGTGAAACATATTACAAACAGAGGTCATCAGTTCAACATAATAGAAAACACCCTCTCAATAATGCATAGAAAAAATAATAACTGGAAAATAAACATATTAGAAGAAATAGAAATTATAAAGCAAATAAGAAACTATTAATTAAAACATTTTGTCTGTTTATTCTTACCTCTTAGAGTTGTTTTTGTCGAACATATGTTTCAGAGCTTCTTAGCCCTATCGTCAGTGATTACAGACTGAATTTTCTCATGTTGTCATGAGAAAATTCAGCCTGTAATCGTTGACGATGGGGCTAAGAAGCTCTGAAACATATGTTCGACAAAAACAACTCCAAGAGGTAAGACAAAATGTTTTAATTATTAAACAAACCTCTTAATGTTACTTCGTATTGTATTTAAAAAAAAAAAAGAATCTATTAACCTGCTGAACAAGAACAACCCTACCAGATCAACTCACTCTAAAATATATTTGTTAAAAACAACCAGTACCCAATGAACAGCTTTGAAAATGGAACTGGTTTCGAAAGGCCTAGTTAAATATTTTATACAAATAATTTGTTGAGGTCGACTGCCACAACAGGTACAAATTTTATTCTTTTAAATATTTAACAATAACCTCAACAGTGCAAAAGTTTATTAAAAGTATTAAGTTGATAGTGCAATAAAATAATTTTTGTGAAATATGTAGGCTGTCAAATTTTTTTGCCCACACCTTATAAATGGTTTCAATCCATTCTATGAAATGAAAAGATCCTGGTGCACCTGCTCAGGTGAGAGTATGACTGTCATAAATTTATTCATTTACAGATCCTCACTCACACATGTTTAAAAAAATTCTTTTATAGCACTCTTGATTTTCTCAATGAGTTTTTTCGAGGGTCCCATAAACATCTTTCATCTCTCATTAATCCCCGATAATGTAAATCTGTTATTTTTAATTTTGATAATATAACATGATTGGATCATTTTTTTATTGCCATCAGGATGTTTCATGACATTTATGGCATTTTCTCCTGGTATTGGCAGAATTGTAACCCATCTTGCCTTGAAGGTGGAGTAATGTTACCCTGAGATATGAGTGATAAATAACAAACTACCAAGAGAGTATATAAATTTAAAATTCCAGACCTTTAAGGAAAAATTCATGTGGTTTGAGAGGGATATTTTTACATTGGCAATCATATCTTTCACCCTGTGCAGCACAAAAAAATATGAAGATATAATTTTTTGAATAGAAGAGAATGCTTGTAACACCATTAACTTTGGAAATCAAAATATTATTTTAAAATAATATATCCAGGCAAGAAATCTGCATGAAGTCCTTAATATAATTAAAAACAATTTTTTTACCTGAAATAAATCCAATTATTATATCTTCTTGGTAGAAGCAACCCTTTTGTAATATGAATAAAAGTTAATTACTATGGGTATAAGGGACTAAAAAAAAAGAGAAAAATTTGTGCCTGGTCCCAGAATTGCATGAGGAGGTCAAATGGGAAGAGCACCAGTGCCATTTAGCTGGAGATCTTGAGTTCAGATCTGTTGTCAGCTTAAATTTTAACCTTTTCAGGATGATAAAATTAAAATGAGTCATACATTTCACCTCATACATTCTGCGTTCTTCACAGCACACGACCGCAGTTTCAAAAACAGTTATTGCTATCACTGTTTTTTTTATTATTAATTTCATACTTCTCATTGAAGGACAAATTGTATTTGAAGAGAACAATTATATGCTCAGACCGGGGTTTAAACCCAGGACCTTTGGTTTTCTAGGTCAATGCTCTACTGCTGAGCTATCTGGGCACTCCAATCAAAATGCAAATTTTTCTCTTATGCATTGTTAATTCCCGATCGCCGTCTGCTAAGAGCCTTTGCTCTATCATGCCAATGGTGGCTTCTTTTTAAGAAGACATTTATTGAGAATTTAAACACTACTTATAAAGCCATCAGGGCTTCTTTTGATGTTTTTTTATTGCTAATTTAATATTTCTCATTAAGGACAAATTATATTTGAAGAGAAAAATTTTTAAAATTATAAAATTATAATTTTTCTCTTCAAATATAAGTCATTGCTATCTTTAGCCATCTTTTTTACTGTTAAATTTTCACCTACATCATCATCATCTTCTAAAGTTGATTTGATAAACTCTGAGATTAAATGTTGCTCAGGATGATCCTTAAAGCGACTTGAGTTATTGGGCTTCATGTTCAAATGTGTACCTTCTTTTGGGATGAAGAGTTTAAATGCATCCTTGTGGGTTGAAGGAGGGAAGAATAGAGATAGGGGACCGGTGACAGAGAATAGAAGAAGGATGATATCAGATATTTAGCAAATAGTGTCTGTTTGAAAATTATTTTTTTCAGACATGCCATCTGTAGATCATAATTAACATAACTAGAGAGAAAAAATTGTATCTGAGCACTCTATCACTGAATTACTTAGGCACACCTCCATCATAATAGCTTCTCATAGTAGAAGCACCTCTATTAGGCCTTGTGAAAAAAAGGTCACTATTATAAAAGGATTTGAGGATTAAAAGAGTGATAATTTATACTTGTTCTGTGAGTGGTGCCTAATAGCTCAATGGCAGAGCACCACCATATAAAGGTTGAGATCTTGAGTTCAAATCCCACCTCAAGTGTGAATTTTGTCAAGTTATATTCTCCATTTGTTCTTTAGAATCAACTGGAAGAATCAGTTTTGTAAATTGTGTTTTGATATTTATCAGCATTATTTAACAAATATTAATATATCATTTTACACCAGGAGAGAGAGACATGCCAGAATCAACCTTGTTCACTATTGGAAATTAATGTTTCCAGACAAGCCCTCTGTAGCCCTAATTAGGAGAAAATGTTTACACCTAAGCTAGGATTTGAACCCAAGAGTAAATTTATATCTAATCTTACAAGAATGGTAAAAATTAATGATTAAACACAATGTAAAAAAATTCACTTCATTACAAACACTACTTTTTTTTTTTGAAAAACGAACTATGATGGTTTTTAGCCATCGCTCTTCAATTGGGTTACATCTAAATCAAGAACACATTATTATTGGATTTTTTACATAGTTAAAATTATTCTTATGATCAAAAAGAGGGTAAAGGCAATTTTTTTTCTTTTTAACATTATTGGAAATAGTTTAGTTGCATATTTTTTTAATACTATGTTGATTTTGATATGATTATGTTATTATGTTCTCAAACCCTTTACCATATGCAATTTTTTCCAACATAAAAACTAAAATTTATTTTGTGATGACTCATTTTAATGTAAGCAATATTATAAGTATTCTGGGTATATATGATCCCGAAGCAGTAATTTCAATCCTGTCATTTTTAGATAGGTGTTGCTTACTATTAAATCTTGTTCGTAACACTTTACTATAAATAGATATGTTTCAATTTATAGAAAACAGCTCACATATCTCATATTGGCAACATCGTTTTTCCTAAGGAAGAAAAATTAATAGTTGCCCGCTGCTGATTATTAACTTGACATTGTGAAAATTGGTTAATTAATTTTAGCTTAGAACTCCTCAACATAATATTTCAGTTAAAATATATTATTCTACCATTTTGTGACTTGGAAATAATTCATTGAATGGTTGTAATAATTTACCCTAATACATCACTGCAAATATATGTTAGATACGATATTCTAAATGAAGGTCCTGAAGTGAGCATCATAATACCACACTTGATGTCTTATTCACACAATGTCATTAATTTAATTAAAAGTAAGAAATTCAACATTGTACAAAATAAAATATAGTCCAATACAAGGTTGCAAGATTTTTACTATTCATTGAAAAAAATATTCCCTCATCTACTGACTAGAGCATAAACATCTCTTTTTCTTCTTCTTCTTCTTCTTCTTCTTCCTTCCAAGTATTAGGCCAAGGCCTGTTACGATCCTATAGAAAATTTTCCCCCCAGCGTTTCATAGGATGGCCCAGTGATCTTCGTCCTCTTGGTATATAATTATAAACAGCTTTGGGGATCCGATTTGAACTCATTCTTTCTAGATGGTGTTTCCAATTTAGTTGGTACTGTTTAATATATTCCAAAATTGATGTCTTCAATTCTTTTAAGATATTGGTGTTCCTTTTCCGATTCCATTTTTCATGCTTTGGTCGTCATTAGTTTGATCCTTCCGGGAAATTCTCGTATAAGACTTGAAAGCATAATAATAGTCCCTTCGATTGGTTGCTGGCCAAAGGAAGGCAAGACCAGTGATGGGACTGCCATCTTATAGCCTCTTTTCTTTTTTTTTTTGTGATCCCACAACAGGCCCGAAGGCCCTTGGGGTAGTAGGAGGTTAAGGCTCCCACTTTTTCTAGACAATTGGCACCTTATGTCAGCCGGGTTGTCAGCCCTGCGTGACGGCCGCCTTTACCCCCAGAACAAGCGTCTGGTACTCATTTCCGTTAGAGGCTGAGTCGACCCCAGGGCCATGGTGCCGCCAGAGTGTTTGGGTCAGTTTAAAAATCCTGACCCCAACGGGACTTGAACCCTTGACCCTCCGGCTTGTAGCTCAGTGCCTTAACCACTACGCTACGGCGTGGTCAGGCTTTTCTGGAGAAGAAAATAAAATAAAGGAAAGAAGGAATAGAAGAAAGGAAAGACTCCCTAGCCCTCAGATGCCCTAATAGCATCGGGGTTGAAAAAACAAGAGTTAACCAAGAGAGGTTAGATAGTAAAGTTAAAAGAGTGCAAAAGACAAGTAAATGGAAGAAATGTTTTGTTCAGCTTGGGCACCTTGTGGTCGCCATCCACATATCCCCTAGATGGGGACCCCTGAGGGGCATAAACATTTCAACTCGTAATAAATAAGGTGAATCCAGAGCCATCATACCTCATAACTTATTTCCTGTATACCATCGTCAGCTTTTCCAGACTTGAATTTTACATAGCCCTGGATGTCGGAAAAGCTTATGATGGTGTACCTGATATACCAAAACATTTTGAAATGAAACACAAGAAGTTATGAGATAAGATGATTCCAGATTCACCTTATTTATCAAGAAAAACCTCATAATATTACTTTCTAATATAATTTATTAATAATTTCAACCCATACATAAATTACTGTCGTCCATCCTTGTATCATAACACACTATTATTTTCTTCTTGAATAAGAAGCTGCCAGATGGCGTTGGGAATGAATATTCTCTACCACATGGCAATCAGGGATTTTGTATAAATAGAATTTCCCTTTGAATTGGGAGCCTGGATAGCTTAAAGGTAGAGTACTGGTGCATTAAACCAGTGGTTTCAGGTTCAAATCCCAGTTCAGGCAAAAAAAATGTTCTCTTCAAATATTAATACTATTACTTATTTTGATCATAAGAATAGCTTAAACTGTGTAATACTAATTTGATCATTTATCAATATCCTTTAAAACAATATTATTGAAATGAAACAAATTAAAGCAATAGTTAAAGTTAATAAATTAGCCTTGAGTGATGTGACAAAACCAGTTTTTGGAAAAAGTTTAAAATATAATAATCAAAATATCTCATAATACTTTTAACTTAAGTTGTTTCCAAGTTAATGGTAACACAAATGTGATATGTTTTACATTCTCTAAGAAATGTAACAAATTCTCACTTTCACCCACTTTACAAAATATAATTTAAAATTATCATGTTATATGTTACTTAATGGATTACTGATAACTTACAAGTAATTAATTTTAAAGACAATACAACCATTGGTTATATTGTTGATAAATTATCCTGCTGAGACATGTGCATTTACCTAAAATTATTTCATGTTATAATGTTTTTTTTAGATTTTAGATTTTACATTTTAGGGAGATAAAAACTGAATGATAATCTAAATGACTGTTAGAAATGTTCAACTGTGGGGTTAGAAGTTGTGGCGGTGTACTCTATTTAATTACTAGACTATGCACCAGATGCCTGGATTAAATTCCAAACTCCTCTGCAGTAGATATATTGAGAAGGCAGCATGCAGTACCGTTGCTACATTATATTTGAAATGTTAGTTTTGAAGTGATATTTAAAAATATAACATTATGTCTCTCAATCTAAATTTTACTGTTTCATTAATTTATATACAGTATGTATACATACAGTGCCTTCAGATTTAGTCGCAACCCTTAGCGCCTGGCAGGCCAAGTGGTCAAAGCACCGCTATTTCCCGGTCAGTAAACTGGCAGGGTGCTATTTCCCGGTCAGTAAACTGGCAGGCAAGTGACAAAGCAGGTTCCATTCAAATTCTTTCTACCCCATTTAGTGTTACTTTCGTAATTGTAAGGTACAGATGTGTTTTCTGAAGTTTTTTTTAATCAACTTGTGAATTTGTGTTCATGTGTGACTATGGTGATTTCAGTTTAACATGCTGTGTACCACTGAATAGAGGGTATTTTTACTTTTGACAAATGCAAAGAGGAAATACACGAGGAAATACTTACAGAAGTTGTCGTCGTAAATTTTGCTATCAATTCCCTAATGCAACTGTCCCAAATAAAGCCACAATTTCAAATTCTCAATCATTAAAGGAACTTAAAGAAAACAATATATTGACCTAGGCTTTCATGGCCGGAGTTATTATGAAGATCTTGAAGAAGATTTCCAGGCCGTTGGCCATGGTCTAGAAGCTTGAAGTTCCCCGGCATTTCACCAGAGACTCTTGAGGCAACCTTTGAGGATGCCGGACGCAGTCTCTGGCGAAACATGGGGGAACTTCAAGCCTTTAGATCATGGCCAACAGCATAGAAATCTTCTTCAAGATCATCTTGAAGAAAATTTGAACTGTGAACTCCAACATTTCAAGGCAGGAATTGGATAGCATGTTTCAAAATCTTCACCGGGTTGAAGCTGAAGGAGATAATTTTGAAAATCTTTTGTCATAAGGTAAGGAATAAACAGCATAAAAATAAATTTTATTCCATTGCAATCTCTAATCATTTTTACAGCTACTTAGGTTTATTTGATGAGATTACCATATGAGATCTGTGCGACGAGCGGTTGCCAGGTGCTAGGGTTGCATCTTAAAATGAGGACTCTGTATCTTCTTCATCTAGTCTCATGTTCTATTCCGGAATAATAATGTTTCAAAATTAACTATCGTGGAATTATGAGATGAAATTGGAAATATATATCTCACCTCATGTTTTATCATCCCATGGAACATATTTCAGTGTAATCACCATTTCCAATTACAATCTGACTGTTATGTTGAATATCTTGTATATTATTTCCCTTTGATGGTATTCAGGGTTTTTAACCTATGTATACAATAATCTAAAATAGACTCTTGATATTCTACCATCTTAAGTTGAACGGGTAATTGGGAAGAGTGTGTTAATTCCAATTCGGTAATGCATTCCCTTAATTTTTAGCTTCATTTAAATTTAAAAAATCCATCCATAGTAATTCTGCCCGAAGGCAGGTCCTTCACTGCAATCATAGCATTGTCATGCTATGCTTGCAGCTTTACTAGGGAATTGTAGGTGTGGTAGCTTCCCGTTGCTTTCCACACCGGTGAAGGATGATGATGATGATAATGATGGCCATATGATTTCGGGGACTGTTTGGGCCTTAAAGTTTTCCTGACATTTGTCTTACAGGTGAGGAAAAACCCCAATAAAAACCTCACCCAGAAAAACTGCCCCGACCGGGGATCGAACCTGGGCCCGCTGCGTGACAAAGCAGCACGCTACCTCGAGACCACAGCGGTGGACATTTAAAAAATAAATACTTGTAAATATTGTGGTTTTAGGTTAACATTACTTTAACAAACACTGTAAAAGGATCAGGAAATTAAAATATTCAAATGAAGATTTTGGAAAACTGTTCAACCTTCACATGCTCAACTCTGGAAACACTTCTCTAATAATTGTTAAACTAAAAATATATAAAATGGTTATTCTTCCAGTTATATGAATGTGGAATATGATCTCTCACTTTAAAGGAGGAGAAAAGATTATGAGTTTTGACAATAAAGTTCTTAAGAAAATTTTTAAACCAAAGAGAGATGAACAAATTGGTAAATGCAGAAGACTGCATAACAGTGTGTTACGCCTACATTAAGGCCTAAATGCAATAATAATAAAATACTATAAAAAGCCGATAAAGAATAGACACATATACATGTGTATTATACCAAAAAATAGGGCATAAATATTCACCCTTTAAATACGGATTGAAATCTCCATCCAAATATATATTAGTATTTTATAGATAAAAAAACTAAGGAAAATTATTATAAAATGACTATTTCAATTCAATATATTTGTCAAACAATGAAGACACACTTACGAAATCTTATATAATATCAAAAACAACTTATTAGTTTCAACCTAATAGGAAATTCTTACGAAACCTTATGCAACCCAAACACATTAGGGAAGAAGTTAAAAACACCTTATATGTGTTGACCATGAAAATACTAGGAATATTACAACAGATTGGGCAAGAAATAGGGCTTCCATTAGCTTTAGGGGATGGTGAAAGGTGAAGATAATCATATAAAAAGCCGGGATTTTGAGATGAAAAGGGAGAAGGGCCGTGGGATCGAGTGCGGTCCCGTCAGCGGGGTCCAGCAGGACGGTGGCGTCTACATTGGTAATATGACTTCTCTTTTATTATTTTTGGTCATTTTAACTTCATAAATTTAATTAAAAGACCGAATGGTCAAACGGACTTAGAATAATGTCCAAAGTTGATTCTTTTGTATATTTTAATAAGATTGTTTTCTCTCTGAATATTAGCATTTCAATACTTTGAATATTTGGACATTCGACAATGTGGCGATTCCAGCTGTTTCTAAATAACTGTTTTTTATGTTAATAATATATCTTCAGTTTGAATTTATTCAATAAATTATGTTTATTTCGTTTACTCTGATTTAATATGTGTATTTCACATGTTGTAGAATCTTTTCCTACAAAACCAAGGCCAACCGCTCGGGCCAAATACAACCTAAACAATAGGAAACGTAACGCTACCGTTACGCAGGGGCTTAACAGTCGCGGCGCGTAACATTCTGGTGCCAGCTTGGTGGAATATTCGTGAAAATAATGTTCTATTATATTCACGGATGTAGAAACGAACCTTAAACCACAAAATTAACCTTCAATTCGTATACAGTAAAAATCTATATGTTTTTTTTCAATCAGAATCGCTTTCGGTACAAATAAATGGACATGTCTTTTAAATCAGAGAGAAAACAGAAAAGCTTCAACTTTGGGACATTATTATTAACCCTGGCTTTTTGTTAGGATCGAAAAATTTGGGTTTTTGGACAATGGATATATCGCTGCTTTTAGGTTATATTTTCTTTTGGGTATTAATGGTTTGCAATAATTGTTTTATTTTCTAGGCACAATTAAGTTTTTACAATGGGTAAATTTTTTTTTGATATGAGACATTTTGGTGTTGTTGATAATTTTTTTTAGAGATGTTATTTTTTTTTAGGTACATTAATTTTTTTTTCTAGGCTATGTTATTTTAGAACTTAATTTTTGATACCGATAAGGGTTATGAATTCATATGGTGTTGTTTCAGACAGAAGATATTTTTTTTTATCTAGGTTATGATATTTCTTTTCTGAAATTTGTAGAGTGTTATAATTTTAGTATTTCTTTTGTTTGTTTTGTTGTTATAATATCTCATCTAATGTTAATAATTATGCGTGGATAATGACAGTAATTTATTATTTCGTCTATCGGTAAGATGTGGCACATTCACATGTATACATACATAAATCACTTACTCTACCCATCTCAATCAAATAAAATTCTACTTATATTCGGGCTAATAATCAAAATAGTGTTGACACCAATACAAGGGAAAATAAATCTTTTAATAATTAAGTCTCCATGTAACGACTCGTGCATCCACACTGGTAATTAATCTTGGCCCACGTGAGGCTCAAGGGACCGCATTATAACTTGCAATGGATGATTATATTGGGAAAATAAATTAACAATTATTCTGATATTATTATATTATGCGGAAAATAACCGGAAACTAGCAGGAAAATAGTTAGGGAGTTGGAAAACATAAAAATCGGAGGATTTGTAAATAGAGTAAGAACAGTGAAAAATAAAGTGACATTAGACCTAGCATAACACCCCTACCGGAGATCTTGAGGTAACGGAAATGTTAGGGCCCCCAATATTTTTTTTTAGACAATCAGCACTGAATGTCAGCCGGGTTATCAGCCCTGCGTGACGGACGCCCTCTCCCCAGAACAAGAGTCTGGTACTCACTTCAGTTAGAGGCTGAATCGACCCCAGGGCCGTAGTGCGCCTGACGATTTGGATCAGGGTAAAAATCATAAACATACCGGGACTTGAACCCCCAACTTTTCGGCTTGTAGCGAAGTACTTTAACCACTAGGCTAGTAGGAATAAATAATCATACTAAATATATCGAAGGAATTTTAAAACCGATTAAAGTTACAACCGCCTACCGTGCGACATTAACGGACAGGGCATGAGGCAAATAATACCGATTTACGCTGGAAATGTATTCTGGGTTATAGGAAGACGAGCCCGTATTAGCTTTAGGATCGTTTTCAGTTAAAAATCGAGGGAACTACTGGCTGCGCGATTTAAAATTAATAATAATAAAAACACACCATAAAATAATAATCTTCACACGAAGTTCGGGTACAATCATACATTCATAATGCAAGGTAATGGAGGGAAAAGGATGACACATAATAATAATAATATTAGGGAAGTCCAAGAATATAGAGTTTCCGAATAACAAATATCAACTCACCAGCGTGGAAAATAATAACCGCCATATTAAAATGAAACACGATCTTCATTTACATGTAGAAGACTGATATCATTTAGAAGGTCAACTAACTGTAAGCTTTCAGCTGATGCGTTTATTTTGGGAGTGAAAGTTGACTGCCTTCAGGGTAATATTCAATTGTACAAGCATCTAGTTAGCAGACAATTCAGAGGGACACCATATACATACATGTGATAAATACTATTATTTTTTTTTCGGTCGTAAGGAAACGTAATGGAAATAAATAAGTAATATATCTTAATAATAACATAAAGGATTAGCAGTAAGGAAAAGTGGCATTTTTACATAATGGATAAGGAGCCTGGAAACTTAAAACTTAGAGAGACATCGAACAGAGGGGAATGGAGAATTAGCACAATCAAAGACGAACTCAACTAATGAAGCCGGTAGATGCTAGGTTCGAAAACAGAGAGTATGGAAAAGGGGCATGGAAAATTTCGGATAAATTAGAGAGAATTCGATCTAAGCGGGAATTGAGGTTAGAGCAATAAAAACAAAGCAGACACCACCCACCTCCCTAAGGAAAATAACATTACTGAGGGATTTCCAATTCGAGAATCATAGAGAGGAAGACGACCGACCTTCAGGTTAATTATTAACTTAAATTTTTTTTTTGTTTTTGCGGTGTTGAGAGATTTACAACAATGCTGGCGAGCGCATTCTGTGAAAATTTCGACTACAATGGGAGACGGTTCTAAATCATGAGACAAGTAAATCGAAAGTAAAGTCAAATATATCTAAAGTAATGTAAAGGGAGGACTCGCTTGATCCATAATTCAGATCTAGAAGCAAAGGATGGAAATTCTGTATAAATAAGAGAGAGCTCGAATGAAAGAGGGGAATGGAGATTTGGTATAATCATAGAGTTCAGATAGTGAAGTTTAAGGAGGGGAAGTAGAAACCAGATGCTTACAGAAATGATAACAGAAGGATAGACTGATGCTTACACAATGATAAAAGGAAGTGTAGACTTATTCCCAGAAAATATTTTCTTTTCGGTTGTATCATGATTTTTTATTTTTGGGGAAAATTAGGATACTAGACGAACAAACATCGGCGAATAACCCTCAAGCTAAGTACGGATAGGAGGCTCCTCAAGATTAGTTATGATATCCTCGTGTGATTAATAGGATACCCTGGGGGAACAAACTGTTAATATTACGGAAGATCCTGAAACTTAATAAAAAAAAAATATATATAATAATAATAATTCACGGTAATTTAATAAACCACAATAATAATAACTGTGTTAATAATAATAAAAATGGACATCAGTAATAACAATAAACCTTAAACGATCATAATAATAATAATAAAATCAAATTACCAGTATTGATAATGTATAATGAAAATAATAAAACACAGTAAATCTATAACTAACAATGATAAAAATAATAATCATAATAATCATAATAATACAAATAAGAACGATAATAATAATAAAAAAACTTCACGGTAAATTAATAAACAATAATTAAAAAGAACGATAATAATAATAAAATTCACGATAAATTAATAAACCATAATAATAATACTAGTAAGAAAAAAAAAATTAAACTAATTGCAATAACAACATGGTAAGCATCAAACGTTATAATGAAATAATAATGGATAATAGGAGAAATCATTAGATTAGAGGATGGCGGATACTAATAAAAGGGAAGGTGGCCTAAATGATCGTAATGCTGAGATACCAGATAGGACTAGCAGTGGTCCTTATATCGTATTTAAATAATAATACTAATAATAATAGCAATAATAAATAATATACTAACGATAAAAATAATAATGATAATAATAATAATAATAATAATAATAATAATAATAATAATAATAATAACAATAATAATAATAATAATAATAATAATAATAATAATAATAACAATAATAATAATAATAATAATAATAATAATAACGAAATAAGAGCGAACTACCAGAAATAAGACTTATGTTTATGAATAAAAGGGAAGATAACGGAAGACCATAATCTCATTTTTAGCAATTAGGCCTCATTTAAGTATGACTGGGTTCCGGGATAAGTAGCAGGCTAGTTCACGAAAAGATAACGTGGAAACAGTCCAGATAACGGCACGTAGTATGAAAGCCTATAGCGAAAGAAAAATAGGATCAATTAACCAGGAGTTATGCCAACACGAAGGGTAGAAATTATTTTGACATCGCAAGAAATCAGTAGTAACAACAGTTCAGATTAAGAAGGGAGGATGTGCATTATCCAACTTGGTTTGAGGGAAAAATATACGTATTACGAAAGAGAACGGAAGAGGGACTTGGGAACTTAGGAAAATTTATAAACGTTTTGCAGAAATGATCGAATACAAAATTAATTTTATTCCCATAGCAATTTGGAAGGTGGAGGTTAGGATACTTCACCGGAAGGGGTGTCTTAATCGATCTAGTAGAAGTGGAATTTCAAAATGGGAACCCAGGGGATACACAAAATACTAGTACTGAGTATGACACAACAAATAATACACTCTGCAGGCAATGGTTCCTGCTGGGATGGACTGGCTTCGTAAAGTTGGAGGACCTAAGGGCCCTAGACTCTCCGGTACTGCGAGCCTTGTTCCATGTCAGTTAGGACTAGTGACCAGTCGAGTAGTAGACACACACACATATGGGATATGACATATTTCGAAAATAGATGAAAGAACTAGATCGCTTAAGACTCTTCATATTTAGGCCTACGAGGGAATAATACAAGGATAGGCTACAACTTAGGTCAATCTAGGCTAGGTGTCGTTAGAAATACTTAAACAGAGATGAAACTTTTACTTAGTCGCACACGAGGACACAAGTTGGGAAGGACTAAGGACCCTTTTGGAGAGGTTTGGACCTCGAAAATTTGGCGAGTTGCCTGAACACTTCGCCAACAAGCTAGGCAGGTGCAAGTCGGAAGGTGGGGCACCCCCGTTATGACATGATCTAGAGACTGAGAACTCCAAAATGATCTTGGGGCACTGGCCGTAAAACCTTGCCGGCTTGGCACTGACGTTAGGGACCATATGGAACATCGTTGTTTAGGGAGTGATAGGCATCGGGGAATTAACAGGAAGCAAGGAAACATAGGAACAAATGAAAGCACAATACAATTACGGGCAAGGAGACCCACGGAAAACTGTCATGGTACCCGGGTTTAGGGAGAGATGAGGGCGATAGGGGAACCCCATCAAAAAGAATAGGATAAAATCCACTTTTCCGATGAGGCGGCGTCCATGAGTCCAAGACGGCTCTCCCTAAGGTTAATCCTGAGGCAGCAGGATGAGAGAGGCGGGCAGAAATCGGGCCACCGTCGACTTTGATGGGAACAACCCATCTCTGTCCTCGAGGCCGCGCTCGAAGGGATGTCCAGGGCCTAATATAGGAAATGAGGCGGGCAGAAATCGGGCCACCGTCGACTTTGATGGGAACAACCCATCTCTGTCCTCGAGGCCGTGCTCGAAGGGATGTCCAGGGCCTAATATAGGAAATGAGGCGGGCAGAAATCGGGCCACCGTCGACTTTGATGGGAACAACCCATCTCTGTCCTCGAGGCCGCGCTCGAAGGGATGTCCAGGGCCTAATATAGGAAATGAGGCGGGCAGAAATCGGGCCACCGTCGACTTTGATGGGAACAACCCATCTCTGTCCTCGAGGCCGTGCTCGAAGGGATGTCCAGGGCCTCCCCCGCGAAGAGTAGATGCCAGGGAAACCGCGAAGAAAAAGTCGTACGCACACATGGATATGGTCATAACGAAGGGACAACGAATAATAGTCAGGGACGTCAGATACGTTGGGACACTAAAGAAGAAGAATACTAAAGGAAACACAGATATAACGATTGTGCGACCGACGTGGAGAGCCAAGAGAGACAGATTGACCTAAGTAGGGATACTACATACAATAGATGTTAAACTCATATGGAGTATAGAAAATTAGAAGTTAAACACATACGGTAATACATAAAGGAGATCTCGGGAAATTAGAAGTTAAACACATAAGGTAGCACATGAAGGGAGATCACCGAGATTAGAGGTTAAACACATACGGTAATACATAAAGGAGATCTCGGGAAATTAGAAGTTAAATACATAAGAAATACCAGAAATTAGAGGATAAACACATAAGGTATTACAGAAGTAGGATTAGAGGTTAAACACCTAAGGATAGTACAAGAAAGTAAAAATTAAACACTTAAGGAAGTGCATGAAATTAGAAGTTAAACACAGAGGGTTGGACATGAACTTAGAGGTAAAAACCATATGTAAGATAGGGAATAAGTCTACATGTCTGACACCAGGAATTAACTCGAAAACGTATAAGGAAATTAAGAGGAAACCAAAGGATAAGAAATGATAAAGGGAGAGGTTAAACCCATAAGTGAGATGGGGACCCAAAACACGAAATAAAGTCCACGCATAATCAGGAGTAATGAAAAAAGCTAAAATAACGAAAATTCAAGAGAACAGATGAGATATTGCGAACGAATCAGGTAGGGCGTAAGGAAATATCGCCGAACGAATTCGGAAGGACTTAAGGAAACAACACCATTTAGACGCATTTTTATTAAGTTAACTTTGTAGGCTGTAACACGAGAATTCGACAGACAATTAGGAACGAGAGTATTTGAGACGCAGAGACGCATTTTTTTTTTATTTTATTAGTTTAACTCAGTGGGCGTAATACGAGAAAACGACAGGCAGAGTAGAAGCGGGAGAAGAATTTAGGATGCAATACGCATCCCGGATTAAAGAAAGGAAATGCTCTCCCAATCAGGACCTCACGAGGGAATGATAGACGGAATTCAGGTTACATAAACGTACTAAGAAGTATTTACATATTAAAGCCTCGCGATCCATGTGTAGGCGAGCACACTCGATCGAACCCAGGACTCTAGAGGAGGAAAAGCAAAATTGAAAGCTTATCCAAGCCATGGGAAGTTGAAGACCAGCGGTAAAATACAGGGAGATACTGACTTTTTTTTTGGAACCTAGTAAAACCTGAATTGCAATAAGGGCGTAAATGATTTATGAGAAATCATAAGACCAAAATCATAAGAGCATTTCCTTTGCAACTTGAGGCTAGCTATAAGGGACAAATAGGAACTTGGGTGCACCAAACTAAACGATACATGTAGATAACAATGAAATCTAAAGCCAGGACGACTAATATAATAACGGAGATATGATGGCTGAAAATGAAGCCTCTAAGCAATGAAGGAAATTAAAATGACCAAGAATGAAAAGAGGGTTGCGGACCCATGTAGTACGGACTAGCACCAAACCCATAATCAATGTTTTCCCAAGTTTTCACAAATGCATAAGGTTGCAGTTTCACGCCTGGACCTGCGGCCACCACCACAACACTACACGATGGGAAGAAGATAAACGCTGCAAGGACCAACCACACCCTGTACATCTAAGGACGCAGGGCAGCTGCCAGGACCATCTACACATCTCGGGTCGGAGCATAAGAAGAGTGAAGGTCCAGACTCGCCATTAACTGGGGCAAACACCTCATTAGCAGAAAAGAACAAACCCAGGCAGTTATAAAAAAAAATAATAATGACTTTCTCCGACGCCAAACCTTGGCCTAACTTCCTTCAGTCCACATTTTTTCTATAAAAAATCAAGAAAACAAACTCCACATCAAGATTAAATCCTATCAAACCTTTCACAAGTTCTCCTTGGACCTAACTGGGTTTTGTTAAAAGAAACAAGGCCTAACTAAATCCACGGCCTACCTGGACCAACGGCAGCTGTAAATGAACATTGGACTCGAGCATTAGAACACCGCATCCTCCGTCGAGGCAAGCCGACACGAACCTGGACCTACAAGCTAACTGCAGCAGACACCACAGTTTTATAATATTTTTTTTTTTTTCTTTCTTTTCAAGTGATACGGTTCACAAAATCGAACCGTCAAAGTGAATAACAAAAGGAACCGTCGAAGTGAGGTGCGTCGGAAATAAATAACCGTGAAGTGCTTCTCCTCCAAAATGTATCACAGAAGATTAAATGAGGAAGAAATATTTTTTGTGTGTTTTCAGCCATAAACATTATTGAGAAGAAATTTAGTGAAGAATATTTTTGTAAAATCGATATTTTTTTTTTTTGTTTTTGTTTCAGCAAGGAACATTATTTTTTCTCTTGTGACACATTTTTCTTTTTTGCGATATTGTGATTTTTTTGTTTTTTTTTAGTATAGTGTTCTCACTAAGTAAGCTGATCTTATCAATTATTTCGACGCAATTAAAGGGATCCGGGGCAATTTACAAATAACAAAAAACGATCTAACCTCTTAGGATGAGAACAATATACTTCCAGGACAGATGGAATCGCCAATTGACGACGTCAGTTAAGTTAATAAGATAAATGACAGGACAAAACCCCCGAGAGGCGAGAGATATCCTATAAGGAAAAAAGACTTTCGGTTTTTCAACCCTACAGTCTTATTTAGGGGGGGGGAATTGTTACGCCTACATTAAGGCCTAAATGCAATAATAATAAAATACTATAAAAAGCCGATAAAGAATAGACACATATACATGTGTATTATACCAAAAAATAGGGCATAAATATTCACCCTTTAAATACGGATTGAAATCTCCATCCAAATATATATTAGTATTTTATAGATAAAAAAACTAAGGAAAATTATTATAAAATGACTATTTCAATTCAATATATTTGTCAACAATGAAGACACACTTACGAAATCTTATATAATATCAAAAACAACTTATTAGTTTCAACCTAATAGGAAATTCTTACGAAACCTTATGCAACCCAAACACATTAGGGAAGAAGTTAAAAACACCTTATATGTGTTGACCATGAAAATACTAGGAATATTACAACAGATTGGGCAAGAAATAGGGCTTCCATTAGCTTTAGGGGATGGTGAAAGGTGAAGATAATCATATAAAAAGCCGGGATTTTGAGATGAAAAGGGAGAAGGGCCGTGGGATCGAGTGCGGTCCCGTCAGCGGGGTCCAGCAGGACGGTGGCGTCTACATTGGTAATATGACTTCTCTTTTATTATTTTTGGTCATTTTAACTTCATAAAATTTAATTAAAAGACCGAATGGTCAAACGGACTTAGAATAATGTCCAAAGTTGATTCTTTTGTATATTTTTAATAAGATTGTTTTCTCTCTGAATATTAGCATTTCAATACTTTGAATATTTGGACATTCGACAATGTGGCGATTCCAGCTGTTTCTAAATAACTGTTTTTTATGTTAATAATATATCTTCAGTTTGAATTTATTCAATAAATTATGTTTATTTCGTTTACTCTGATTTAATATGTGTATTTCACATGTTGTAGAATCTTTTCCTACAAAACCAAGGCCAACCGCTCGGGCCAAATACAACCTAAACAATAGGAAACGTAACGCTACCGTTACGCAGGGGCTTAACAGTCGCGGCGCGTAACACAGTGAGCTACATGATTTTATATGAAACCAGATTTAATAAAAACATTTAAGTCTTAAATCTGTTCATTATTTGCTATATAGAACATATTTGTAAAGAATCAGTCACTGCAAAATAATGATCTGACCTGTTCAGAATAATAAAAAGGAGGAGCTCTCTTTATTTTGGTAAACATAATTTGATAAATATCAAGGTAAAACACGACTGTCATTGGTGGTAAAACAAAATTCATTGTAACATGATTGGTCATTGACTCTCATTTGGGGCATGAGTTAAATAATCTCTTCAAATACACTCATAATTTTACTTCATATTGTTATTTATTAATCATTGAACATAATTTAAATGATATAAGTAAAGTGGGTAAAAGTAAAAAAAAAATTATGAAAAAAATTGTGCAATAAATTATGGCTCAGTGCATGATACTGTATTGTTATTCTTGTTGGATTGAGGACTTATGATTGGATAAATTCACTGCCAAGACATTGAAGAGGCAACAAAAAGGCTAGTGAATGGCAGCAAGCTTGTGTGGTCAAGAAATTCCATAATTAAAAAAAAGAATCAAATATTTTATGTTGAAGCAAAAGCCACGTCAATATTCCTTAAGGACATATTGAGAGGACTTTCCATATCTTAAAATAGTTCCTTGATTATGTTGTAAAATAGACAATTTTAGCCGTTCCATTTCCCCTGCTGTTTAGATTGTTGGCTAGTACCATGTATCATGAAAGGGAATTTTAAAACTTTAAACAAATTAGATATAGTGTTAAGATATTCAAGTCTAGCTGCTATAGAAATTGAATATTTGTGCTTACATATAAAATTATTTAAGTAGCCATTATTTGGAAATTTGTATTAATAAGGTTTGTTTGTATTTTATTTTTAGTGGAGTTGGGTTGGAGAATGATAATGTTTACCTTAATTTGATCTCAAGATGGTGATGCACTGCTTTAGTTGGAAGAACAGTTTTTGGAGGGACTCCACCTTTACAGAAGCTTCTATATACTGTATATAGAAAGAGAGGTTTAAAGACATTTTGACAAAAATAACTATTGTAATCAATGGTAAAGGGAGACTTTTTTCTGCTTGAACCAGGAATCAAATCCTGAAACTTCAGCTTTACATGATGATACTCTACCATTGAGCTAATTCAGGCTTCCTTCACATATAATTTGATCATAAATGTAGCATTAGCTGTATGAAATCCTATCATGTCTTCATAATGAATAAATAATCCAATTTGTATTGAAAATAATAGTTTACTATGTTGTATAGAGGGATCAAAAGAGAGGATAAAGAAAGAAGTTTGTGCTTGGATGGGAAGGAAGCCTGAATTAGTTCAGTAGTAGAGCATTAGAACATAAAGCTGAAGGTTCAGGATTCAATTCCCAGTTCAGGCATTTTTTTCTCTTTACCATTGATTACAATAGCACAGGTGTGCATATTATTTATTTGATCATAGTAATAGCTTTAGATACATAATATTAATTTGCTTAATTATTAAAAAAATAACTATGTACAATTGGTTCTGAGAGAATTGTAAATTATAAAGAAATTGACTTGAAAAATCCACCCCAAATATTTGAGGAAACACCGTTCTCCCATGTCCCCCTCCCAACTAAAGCACTGTGTTGATGAAGCTAAATCTAAATATATTTATGGGGAATTGTCTGTTAAGAAGGGTAAATATTAATTCCAAATCAAGAAAATATATTTTTTATTTTAGATAGAAAAATTAACGCTTGAATCATGGATCTCCGACTCTATGCATCAGCATGATACCAGTTACACCATTCGAGCACCGATATGTATATGAAATATTCCTTCTTCTTATACAATTGTTTTTCATCTGAAGGCTGATAGCCCATGTTACTGACAGTGCCTTCTATTCAGAAGTATTTTATTGAGATTTTTTACATTACTTTTAAGCAGTGAGGCTTAATATTTCTGTTTAAAATTAATGTATAAATTCTCAATAAAAATACTCCTGAATAGAAGTCATCAGAGGGCATTGTTGCTACCAACAAAGCCATTGAGCTATTGGTCTTCAGATGAAAGAGAATTGTATTAGAGGAAAGAATTATTGACATTTGTATCGGTGCTTGAATGGTGTAACGGTCATCATGCTGTTGTGTAGAGTCAGAGATTCGTGATTCAAGTGCTGGTTCGAGTGTTAATGTTTCTTTCTAAAATAAGATTCTGTCCAGGACTGGAAAATGTTAACATTGAAAAAGAAAATTTATCTTTGAATCTAATTATCTGACAATTTTACAATTTTTTGTTAATTAAGTATACATTTTGCTTTAAAAATATAAATATGTTTTCAGAAATTGTTGTGGTGTACTGCGAGATCGTCCACAGTTACTTTCTTCTTAATAAATACCACAGATTTTCACATAAAATTTACAAAATCACTTTATTAGTTTCACAGTTATCTCAGTGACATTTCACAAACAAATTGCTGCCAATGATTCTTCTGAATAGTCCCGTGCCGAAGTTGGGTGGTTAAGGCAAGATGCCATGGTGCAAAGCTATGGGATGTGTGCTGGTTCGCATCTCTAAGGGGGAAGAAATCTTCTCATGGAATTTTGGCCAGTATAGGTTCGGTGTCCACCCAGCATCATAAGAAATGTAGGTAACTACAATAAGTAGCATCTCCAGGTTGAGGAAACTAGCTGTAATGGCTGGGGGATCCAACTTGCAGACTATGTCACCCGTATACTGGCTAGATGGGCATCATGGAGGAGGATCCTTCTGAATTTACAATTTAATCATCACATAGATTCTTTCCAGACACTAACAATTTCAATTAACACACTTCACTGTATTACGGCGAACTCACAACTTACTAACTTCCGGTCCTGGCCATGGTTTATTTGATCCAAGATAGGAACATTCTTGGCTTCCAGTGAAGACTTTTTAGAATGGAAACTTTTGGAATTGAAGCATCCGGAAATGGAGGGTAGATATGTACAGAACCTTCTGGATATGAATGGCTAGATGCATATTGAACATTCTGCTTGGGCCTTTCAACTTGCGAGACAATAGGTAGTGAATTTGTTTCCAACAATGTGAGATCCTTACACTCGCTGCCTCCTACGAAATTCAAACCCAAGAGCAAATATATCATAATATTTAAAAATATTCAGTCTGAATTAATTTGTAAATTATTTTTGAAAAATCACTATGTTAGTATACTTTTCTCAAGAACTACTTAAGAAGGGATGTGATATTTTTAAGATGTTTACGCACTTTATAATGAAGCTCCTGTATCAAATTCAGTAAAACATAATTCGTAGTTGATATTTTTAGGAAGTAACATCATGAGGTTTTATTTCAAATTCATTAAATGAATCAGATTTTACACCTCACCTTATATTTTGTATCTTTCCAGACTAGTTTCAAGAAATTTTTTCTCTTTACACAATGTGAATTCTTAAATTAACTGAAAACTTTATATATATATATATATGAATAAACATTATACTATTATGAAAACAAACAAGTAAGATCATCATCATTCATGCAAGTATTAGGCCATGTGGCCTGTTACGGTCTCAAAGAGGAATTTTCAAGGTTGATGTCTGATTCATCCAAGGCTTGGTTTGAGACTTGAAAGCAAATGTACATTTTTTTGCCCAATGGGTTGCTGGCCCAGAGGGGTATTATTGTGGGGTTCCCACTAATGTAGCATTTTCTCTACATTAAAGTGATGTGGTTATACCACCAGTACTCGGTCCTCAGCCTCATTTGTAATAGCAGGTTGCACCACGAGCAGTACAAAGTGAATAACAACAGAAAAGATATGTCAATTCATTTTTTATAATCAAAATGTTCTATTAATTTTTTTTGTAAATTTGTTATTTGAGGTTATTAAAAAATTAGATGTCAATTGACAATGAGGAAAAAAATCATTGAAATTGGTCCTGGAAATGATACAAAATCTGATTAATTTAATGATTGTCATTCATAAGCTGTCAGCCACGATGCTATAGTAGTTATGTTCCTTGCTTCTAATCCCGAGGGTTGCAGATTCAAACTGAACCACAGCCAATGGTTTTTTAGAATGGAAAAATCCAAGGAATAAGTCCTCCAGGAATGACTTTAAGCAATTGGTCCCGAGTTTTGATATTTTTAGGCTCATAAAAGAAGCCTGAAATAGAGACCTCTGGGCAAAATTTACCAACTTTCATCATGCATGTAATACCTTAGTTGCTTACTAGATGTCTCATTGGGCTGGTATGCTAACCACATGCCATTCATGACATCTGTAGGGAAATAAGCATAACTGAATTAGTCTGGTTATGAAACTTCCCACTAGGGAAGCACCCATGTCCCTGTAGTGGGATGAATGGGGATCAATCTATCAATCAAATCACCAATCATAATTAAAATCAGATTTTTATCAATAATAATATAATTTATATAAAAGATATATACAATTTTTTAAACTAAAATTCATTCATATCCTGTATTCAAAATATTACAAGTACAACAATAAAAATTCAATGGGAGATTTTTATATATAATGACTACTTGTAATTAAAATTTCACTTCATATTTTTATTACTGAATGTATATGTATCTGACGACAAAACTTAAATTATTTAAAATTTGGTTTAGACTGAATGGTTTGAGGTACAGTATAAGCAGGGGATACGTTCTGTGAATACACCATGAATACAGAAACTGCAAATATGGATTGATAATTTGTATGGGTATACAGGGGATACATTCCAATGTTCCAAAAATAAAATACAAATTATCAAAATAAAATCAATTAATGAGAGATTTTGAACAATTTCTATTAATTATTACTGTAGGACTTAGGCAAGGGCTTAAAGAATTTAGTAATCTTTTCCAGTTTCGCCGCTTTTAAAAAGTATTTCAATTCAGATTGATATTCATCTGTGAATTCAGCGATAGAATTCCTTATTTTATCTTCAGATTTCTTGATGAATTGTATAGTTTATTCATCAACATTGAAACAGGAGACTCAAATGACTCACCAATGCATAAACAGTAAAGCATTTCTATTTTTACTTTAAGCGACAACACTATATTTTTCCTCTTCAGAACTAATTTTCTTTCCTTTTACTTGACATTATACATTGGCAACAATGCTGAAGAGACATGTGTTATTTAATCAAAATTATTGGAACGAATGACAAAAAAGAAACAATAAAACACCGATCATTGCGAGGACAGCATTTATCAACGGACAAAGCGACACGTGAAATACGATGCCGGTGGCTTTTAAAAATTAATTATAGGTTTAATGAGAATAAGATTTGTTTTATTTTGATACTAATTTGCCCCTTTGGTTTGAATCACTCTTTGTAAAAGCTGCCTTGGCACGTACCTGCAGTAAAAAAAGTTGTCGATGCATTAATAAAGGATACTAATCCTTCTAATATACTAACTGGACCCGTGAATACAAAATTTTTAGCCGCGAATATAGGAACTGTGCCGCAAATTTTTAACCCATTAATAATGAAAATGTAAATTAGGAGCTTTTACTGTATCTTCTTCTTCTTCCTGCCAAGGCCTGTTACGATCCTATAGAAAATTTTCCCTCCAGTGTACCGGGAAATTCTCGTATAAGACTTGAAAGCATAATAATAGTCCTTCGATTGGTTGCTGGCCAAAGGAAGGCATTTTACTGTATCTAAAAATACATAAATATATTTTTAAAACTAATTTATCCTTAATTAACACAGAAATTTGTAATTAGATTACAATCATTTTATTAAGAATGACAGTTTATCCTTCTTTTCAGCCATCTTCCCTTAATTAAAAAAAATGGAGGAAAATATTTTGTTGTTTATCACAACCTTGAATTTAAATATAATCATAAAATAATATATTTATACAAAGATAATCTTAAATTAATCTAATATACAGGGGTACATAATCTTTATATATAAAAATTCAGTCTGCATATGTTTATGATTTATAGATTTCTAAACTGCTCAACAAATCTTCATGAAAATTTGTATATACAGATTTTCAGTTACTAGTGTTTAGCCACCATCTGTTATGCTCTAAAACTATAAGGCATAGGAGTTCACCTGGAATGAAAATTTAAAAATCGCTCTGTGGTCACAATTTTCGATGACTCGCAATGAAACTCAGTTCATGCTATTAAAATATTCCAAGGTAGGTATTACCAAAACTCAGTGACATCCAACAATTGAAGTGGGGGTTTACCTGAAATCCGACATTAAAAATTGAGTCTAGCAACTGCCATATTTGGTTCATTGCAATATAATACCATATATTTTAATTAATATCTAATTTTATCTTTACTTATTCAACTAAAAAAATATTTATTTAGCCGTAGCAGCGCGTGCTGAGTATTAGCTAGTTATATATAAATACAAGGCTTTCATTTTAAATAGTTATTAGTGAATTTCGAAGGAATGAAGCTATTGAAGATATTCTCATGAAAGTATTTTTGAACAATTTTTACATTAATTATTAATGAGTTGGTTATTTTGACTCACCTCATATTTCTTGATTTTTATGCAGACCTGGTTTCGTCACTTTTAGTTGACACTGAAAATGACATGACATAAATATATATATATAGTGCTTGAGGTCGGTCAAGATAACATCCTGGTTCTTTTTTAAATGAATTAAATGCATCCTGTTATTTCTTAGGATTCTTATCACCATTCTAAACTGTTTTCTATGTATTATATAAACTATAGTTTATAGGTGTGCCTATAGTTTATAGGTGTGTTGATTTCAAAATATTTTCTTTATTTTATACTGCTTTAATGAAAACTTAATCAAATTGTCTATTATCATAATCATTTTACCATCTTTTGTTCAAATGGCAATTGAACATTTTTTTACATACAATCATGTCAGGTAGCTGGTCCAATATAGTTATTTATGCTACAAGTTTAGAAAGTATATATTTTGCGCACAGTGAGAACATTTTTGAATGAGCTGCAGGCAAGTTCATAAATCTTACCAACTTCAGAAATAAGCTTTCAAAACTTGGTACATAGGCCTACATAATTTTTTTCTCACTATTTTCAAAGTTATTGAAAACATTCTTTGTAAATGTGAAGCAAATGTAGGCTATGGATTACTTAACTGTTGATTGCTGTGATAAATAATAATTATTTATTTTCTTCACCGCATATTTTTTTTCATGGAGATAAGTTTAGAGTATTATATAAATCAAAATGAGTGACAAAGCAATGAAGAAAATTCATTTGACATATCAGATAATATGAAGGAGTCTTCGCATCATTTTGTATTAGAGCTGCTTCCCAAAAAGTCCTGCCTTCAACATGAAAAAGTATTTCTTTTTATAAATAGAGTGCAAAAAAAAAAAAAATTATTTTTTTTGCGTGATGTGCAAAAGGGACAACTGTGTTAACTCAAAATAGTTCAAGAAGGGATTTCTTTGGAGCGTGGTAGCATAAAAAAACACAACAAACAGGGTTGATGAACGTTATTTGTCTGGTTGTGTGCTTTCAATTTTCATCATTCCAATCTGATGGAGCTAGACTTCAATAACATATTTCTGGGTTTACCAATAAATCAATAAGAAATAAACAGGAGATTATTTCAATAGTCGATAAACTACGAAGAGCATGAAATACCAATGGAAAGAACATTTAGACAGGACTGGACAATACAAAGATTACCCAAAAAGATCAACACCTACAAACCACATGTAAAAAGATCTTTGGGACGGCCAAGGGAAACGACGGACTTGGAGACCGGAACAGGTCGCATTGACCTAATCCTGGAAAGGAAGAGAAGAGAGAAAAAGAAGACCAAATCTATATTCGTTTACACGTCATATAGGAGTGAGCACATTCAGGAAAGTCACTTTTATATTTTTCACAAATTTAGCAAGGTACAGCATGTAATGAAGGAACTGGAATATGATGTGAATTTCATTTTGACTGCAGGAATAATAATAAAAAATGAATAGTTCTTCTTCAATTAATTATTAATGAGTAGGTTATTTTGACTCACCTGCATAAAAATAAATCTGCAAAAAAATCAAGAAATATGAAATGAGTAAAAATAACAACTCATTAATAATTAAAAGAAACCACATGGTGTTATTTCCTACATATATTAAATAAAGTTCTTCTACAGTTTCAATTAAGTGAAATCCCATAAACTGGAGGCAATATCATCAGTTCTCTTCTTCCCATGAGTTTCTGTGTAGGTATAAAAGATAGATTCAGATGTTGAGAGAGTAGGTATATTTTTAAAAAAGTTGAAATGGCATCAGATTCAGATGGGATCTTGACTGAATTGATAAAATCAGAAGGAGAAAAATTGATGTACAAAATATGTCAGTTGCTTAGTACGATTTGGGAAAAAGAGGCTTTTCCAAATGAGTGAAGAAAATTGATTGTTGTACCAATCAATAATAAAAGAGATAAAACTTATTGCAACAACTACAAAGTATCTCATTACATTCAACTTTGTACAACATTCTAACAAATATATTAGTATCCTGACTTGCTCCCTATATAGATTTAAATATATTTATTCCTATTAATGTTCTAGTGCCCACCGCTGTGGTCTCGAGGTAGCGTGCTGCCTTGTCACACAGCGGGCCCGGGTTCTATCCCTGGTCGGGACAGTTTTTCTGGGTGAGGTTTTTATCGGGGTTTTTACTCGCTTGTAAGACAAATGTCAGGAAAACGTTAAGGCCCAATCGGTCCCTGAAATCATATGGCCATCATCATCCTTATCATTATCATCATCTTTCACCAGTGTGGAAAGCAACGGGAAGCTACCACACCTACAATTCCCTAGTAAAGCTGTAAAGCATGGCATGAAAATGCTATGATTGCTGTGAAAGACCTGCCCTCGGGCAGAATTACTATGGATGGATGGAACGTTCTAGTGGCTGAAATTTTTTGCTTTCTTGGAACCAAACTCAGCATATTCCAATCAATTAAACAGAATAAGGTTAATTTCATTAACCAGCAAAATTTGACCATTAAGAGTAGGAGTTTATGTGAAATAAAAATTTTCGAGTTTTTGTAATGAAACTTATTATTCACTATTTAAACAAAATATGGAAGGTATTCTCCAAAATTCAGCTAAATCTGACCATTAAAAATGAGGATTTACATGAAATTAAAAAACTGCTCTTTGTTTTCACATATTCTAACCCATTTAAATAATTATTGGCATGAGAAATTAGTAGTAACAAAAGAAACATGTATTCAGTAAATGAACAAAATCAGATCATAAAATTTACTTGCTGAGGAATTTGCTTAGTTTGTGTAGTTCCAACATGACAGACTTTTTTTTTTTGTTTTACTTGAGTACATTTTAAATAAGTTTGAGATGGTTGAGCAATTTGTGTATCTAGGATTTTTGATAACACTAGAGGCAGTTTAGAAGACAATGGTCAAGGCAAAAATTCAACAGTCAAAAAAGTGGCTGAAGATACAAAAGACTGCTCCTGAAACCGCAGTCCTGTGCTGTGAAGAACACAGAGTGTATGAGGTGAGATGATACGTGACTCATTTTAATTTTATTAATTTGAAAGCCTCATGATGTTAATTCCCATCATAATGGGAATATCTTAGATGAAGAGATTAATAAGAGACTTGTTTTGTCAAATAGAGCATATTGTAGATTATATACGGTTTTAACTCTAAATTGTTATTACAAAAGATAAAAATTCAGATTTATAAGACATTAGAGTTGCCAGATTTATCTTCATCATCATAGTACATTCGCAAATTTAGGTCATTTGTTGACCTGTTTCAGCCTCAAGAGAATCACCAATCAAAAGTCTTTTAAGTGGACGTCCTGGTCTTCTTCTTCCTGCAGGTTGATAGCTTAACATTTGTTTGGGTATCCTGTGATCTTCCATTCGATGAACATGTTGCATCCATCTTGACTTGTAATCAGAAATTTTGTTTTCTAAAGATTCCATGTGTAATTCTTCTAAGATGTATTCATTTTTTTTGTGATCTAGTAGTGTGTATCCTGTAGTCCTCCAAAGGTATATCATTTCAGCAGATCTAAATCTCTGTATATCCTTCTGTTTCAATGTCCATACTTCGCTACCATACAAGAGAGTTGAAAGAGCCAGTGTTTTATACACTTATACAACCGAAACACAATCACTGAATATACGTAATGAAAATTAATTGAAAGCCTTTGAATGGAAAATTTTGAGGAAAATATTCAAGCCTATAGAAGATAATAATAATAATAATAATAATAATAATAATAATAATAATAATACTGCTTTATTTTAGCTAGCAGAGTTAAGGCCATAAGGTCTTTTCTTCCACTGGATGTGGAGAAAGAGATTCAACTGTGAGATTTATGATCTGTATAAAGGTATTGATTTGGTGTGAATAGCTTGAGATGGACAGGTCATGTAGCCCAAGATAGACTCAAATAATCCAGTAATATGCATCTTTACAGTGAGTCCGAAAGATGTTTGGATGACAAAGGATAGATTGTTAGACTGTATTGTGAGGATCGTTGAAGTCATGAATGTTAGGAACTGAAGGAATAATGTGATTGATAGGAGCCAATGGCAAGACATTCCTAAGCAGGCCAAGATTCAACCAGGGTTTTAGTACCAGGGATGCTGATGATGATAATTTAAATAAATAATAATTTAAACTGTCGAATTTTAAAATGAAAGCCTTGTATAGTATAGGACAGGGTAGCCAGATAAAAAATTACATGGTAGACTGTATATTACAGTATCTACTACTGAAATAATTCTGGAATACAAAAAAGAAAATATATAAAAGTGTTGCAATGACTATTCAGGTAGAATGGTTGAGCTAGCTAGTACGTCAGGTTGCTCACATAAGTAAATATATATTTATTTATTTGAACAGTTAAAGCCATATTTAATTATAATTGGTCCATCTTTCTGTATATTCAAAAAACTAAAATAGATATTTAGGGAAATTTTGAAGCAATTATTGAATTCAAACACCTAGAAACAATAATTTCAGGAAATATTTAGAAAATTCAATATTATATTAGCATCCATAAACAAATTCAGCCTGGGCTATTTTCTAGTAACAAATAAAATCAAAACCTCAGATAGTAAAAAATCTGAAATTTACCAAAGTAGTTACAATGACTGCAATAAATTAGGCCTATACATAGGAAAAACTAAAATAAATTTACATTTTCATATGAAAAACGCTTTAGAAGTATTAATTGGAAAATTAGCAATTGCAGCTCATTGTTTGTTAGATAATTACAAAATTGGAACAGAAACTAAACTATTAAAATGTTCAAAGAACCTAAGGAACTAACAGTTTTTGGAAAATATATAAATTCAGAAGAACAAATGTAGGTACATGCATTTTGAAGTTGCCAATGATCAATATTTGATCTGAAACTTCATTGAACAGCACCAGGTGGCAGGTGGAATCTTGACTGTGCAATTTCAACCGTCAGAGTTTAGCTGATGATGGTGGGATGCCTCTGAAACTAGTCGGTAAGAAATACATATATTTTCACTTGGCGAAGTTTTAAAATGTCTGGTTAAATTATAATTTAATTGATTATTAGTTGTTCATATTACATAATTAAGTAATATTAACAACTGGTCTTACTAACATATAATAGTTTTAATATTGAGATTTAGATACTTGGAAGGAAGAAGAAGATGTAAGTTTATTTCTAAACTAGCAACACTATACCAGTATATATAAATATATGCACTCCTGCTAATATTAGATAAGAAAGTAGAATCTCAATGAATTTAAAAAAGTATAAAATTTGAAAGGCATTAACATAATATATTTCATATAAACAATTCTTTTTTCATAATATTAAAGTTGTATGATAATATAATATAGATAGATATAAAATAAGATGCTAATAATAAGATTTATTTATGCAATAAGGAATTGTATTCTCTTAGGAATGCATTTCTTGTTAGAGATTTTAAACCTCTAGTTAGAATGAAATTATTTTCTACATTGCAATAGAATTTTATAAAATGGTTTCTCTAATTGCTATGTTCTCTTATACAGTGTTCTAATTATTATCAAATTATTTCTATGATATTAAATATTTTGGTAATTTTTTTAGATCTGTTTAGAAAATAATGGTATTTGCAGTAACGTTTTTAAAAATAAATGTTCCCCCATTAGAGTTGTGTCTTGTTCATATTAGTATCTATAATAGAGATATACAAAGAAGGCACTACCAAACGTTCAATGTACTCTGGATGCATCTGTCACTGGGCAGGAAGTGGCCGTTCACCGAAATTCAATTGATTTTGAGGAAGGAAGTAGTTCAGAATATGAAGAGAATATTTCACAAAAATAAATAACTTAATAAACTAAATTGTAAATAAAATACACTGTTTAAGGAATTAACACTATGGGATATTTTTTTAAGTAAGATTTTATCACCTCACCTCATATTATTTTTCTTCTTAAGAATTGGTGAGAAACATTGCTTACAAAACCTTAGCAAGTCCTGGACTTTTCTACGGTAGTGAGGCTTACACTTTGAGGAAAGGAGAAGATAGCAGAATAACTTCTAGTGAAATGAGATTCATGAGATATACAGCAGGATACACCAAATGGGATCACAAATGCAATGATGATATCTTACAGGAACTACGTTTAGAACCGGTCATTGAATATATACATAGATATCAGAACAACTAGATGAATCATTTATGATGAATGAATTCAGATAGAGTTCCCAAGGCCATGCTTCATTAATGTCCAAGAGGGAAAACATCTCTGGCCCATCCAAGGAAACACTGGATACAAAATTCATCAGTGAGATCGTAACAGGCCTAAGACTTGGTTGGATTAAGAAGAAGAAGAAGATATTGCTTACAAAGAAGAAGAATATGAGGTAATGTGATACAATTTTGCTTAAATATATAAATATAAAAGTCCATCGCTGTGGTCTCGAGGTAGCGTGCTGCCTTGTCATGCAGCGGGCCCGGGTTCGATCCCCAGTCGGGGCAGTTTTTCTGGGTGAAGTTTTTATCGGGGGTTTTCCTCACCTGTAAGACAAATGTCAGGAAAACTTTAAGGCCCAAACTGTCCCCGAAATCATATGGCCATCATCATCATCCTTATCATCATCATTTTCATCATCCTTCACTGGTGTGGAAAGCAACGGGAAGCTACCACACCTACGATTCCCTAGTAAAGCTGCAAGCATAGCATGAAAATGCTATGATTGCAGTGAAGGACCTGCCTTTGGGCAGAATTACTATGGAAGGATATAAATAAAGTATTTTCCTTACTTTTTAAGGTTGATGTTGGAAGTGTCCCTCTTGATCTATGCATTTCTAACATTGATTAATAGGGAGCAGATTTTTATGTAATAAAAGATAAGATTGCAATGCAAATAGTATATATTATTCAACTGTTTGTGTGTGAAACAAGATAAAAGACAGTCAAAAGTCTTACTTCTCATTATACTATTCAACTGTTTGTGTGTGGAACCAAAACAAAAGACAGTCATAAGTCTAACTTCTCATTATACTATGTTGCAATCTTAACTTTTAGCAC
The DNA here is from genome assembly GCA_030220185.1 of Diploptera punctata. NCBI lineage: Eukaryota > Metazoa > Arthropoda > Insecta > Blattodea > Blaberidae > Diploptera > Diploptera punctata. The sequence continues at coordinate 1,054,835 of JASPKZ010000435.1, forward strand.
ATAAAAATCCGCTCCCTAATGATTAATAATATATAAGTTGAGTCAGCCATCATCTTACCTCATATTTTATTGTTTCTTGTAAGACATGTTTCAAAGCATCTCTGCTCCATCATCAGTTGATACCAACTGAAATAACAAAATATGAGGTAATATGATGGCAGACTCAACTTATTTATTAAGTAAAAGCTCGTAATGTATTTTCATAATGATTAATAAATTCCAGGAATACTTCAAGTGATATTACACAGATATCTCTTGAAATTGCAGTCTTTAATTCATTCAGGGTTTGTGGATTATTATGATACAATTTTGTTAAAAGCCACACACAGTTTAAATCTGGAGAATGTGATGGTTATAATCGGAGACTAATTATTCTCTTGTCATCAAACTTTTAAATTCCCTGGATTTAATTATTATTAATGAGTTGGTTATTTTGACTCAACTCGTATTTCTTGATTTTTATGCATACCTGGTTTCATCACTTTTGCGTGACATTGTCGCTGCTTCCAACTGTCATTTTGCAGTTGCCCATCCTGTAAGTTGATATCTGCTCCCTCTGCTGGCTGACCAATGGACTTCCAAATCAATATTTTTTTCTTTTTCTCTGGGAATTTAAAAATTCATGGTTTTCTTTTTATTTTTGCAGATGTAAATTTTCTCCCAAATTATGAGTTCCTTAGATTTTTCTAACTGTTTTAGTAATTTGGCCTTAGTTTCAATTCTGTGTTTTTCTGAACATGCATGTGCAGCTATTGCAGATTTTACTATTTATTCATTTTTAACATGTGGTTATGCTCCTTGCCTCTGGTCCCGAGGGTCGTGGGTTCAAACCTGGCTGGGGTTGAAGGATTTTTTTTAGGATGGAACAACCTAAGGGGTAAGTCCTCCAGGAGGGACTTTAAGCCGTGGGTTCCGAGTCTGAAGATTTTCAGGCTCGTAAAAGATCCTTAAGCCTGAATGGAAAGGCCTCTAAGTAAAATTTACTGAATTTTCCCATCCTAGTACTACCTTGGTTTCCTAGATGTCAGTATGAGATGGAACGCTGACCATGGACCACTCAAATGACATCTATATGGAAACAAGTGTAACTAAATTAGTATGGTTCAAATTCTTCCCTGTAGGGGGAGAGCACCTAAATCTCTGTTAAGGGAAATATGGGCTTACAAGATACAAGAAGAACATTTCCAAGGTGTTCTTTCAATCTTGTATTTAAGTTCCTTTCTGTTTTCCTATGTGTATTTTTTCACAATCAATTTGAAAATCCCTGATTTGTTGCCGTCTTCAATCTTTTCATTTTTGTAGGTTTTGATTAATTTATTCAAAGTGGATTTGAGTATGTGTAGCTTTTATTTATAGAGACATTGAAACAAAAAGTTTATCAATAAATATTGCACACACTCTGGAGACAAATTAAAGACTGCAATTACACAAGAAATCTCTGGTATATCACAAGTAGTGCTCCAGAAAGTGTTCCAGTAATTTATTGATCAATATTAGAAATGTGTAGATCAGGAGGGAAAACATTTTCAACGTCTTCCTTAAAAAGTGAGTAAAATATTTTGTTTTTATTTCGCTTTATTCTGTTATTTATTTCAGTGAAAATATTGTGTAGGCTACATATTTTGAACTGTTTTCTTCCACAAAATCCTTTGAGTGTCCACAAAAGGCCATTTCCTGTCCACTGATGGATGCATGCCGAGTATACTGAATGTTTGTTATATGCCAACATCTTTAGTGTGTTATTACAATTATTTGAAATAAGATTGTTAAGTACAATTGGAAACATAATAACAAATCAAATTACTCATAATCTCGTCTCAATGAAACATTTTATAAATCATTCACATATTATGATGGTATGACTCTCATGAATATGAGAATAATAACAATGTTTTCCTTACAAGGAAAGGTCATGGTTCATTAACAAGGATAACAGAATGAAATTTTGTCCATCCAGATAGGTACTTGTTTATACATTTAAATGAAAACTTATAAGTGGCTTCATGGAAAGGAAGTGAAGTTACGGAAGCTGAAACTTGAAGAAATGTGAATAGTTTCAGAAAGATAATTTTCTACATTTAAATGAAAACTTATAAGTGGCTTCATGGAAAGGAAGTGAAGTTATGGAAGCTGAAACTTGAAAAAATGTGAATAGTTTCAGGAAGATAATTTTCTACATTTAAATGAAAACTTTTAAGTGGCTTCATGGAAAGGAAGTGAAGTTATGGAAGCTGAAACTTGAAAAAATGTGAATAGTTTCAGAAAGATAATTTTCTACATTTAAATGAAAACTTATAGAAATGTGAATAGTTTCAGAAAGATAATTTTCTACATTTAAATGAAAACTTATAAGTGGCTTCATGGAAAGGAAGTGAAGTTATGGAAGCTGAAACTTGAAAAAATGTGAATAGTTTCAGAAAGATAATTTTCTACATTTAAATGAAAACTTATAAGTGGCTTCATGGAAAGGAAGTGAAGTTATGGAAGCTGAAACTTGAAAAAATGTGAATAGTTTCAGAAAGATAATTTTCTACATTTAAATGAAAACTTATAAGTGGCTTCATGGAAAGGAAGTGAAGTTATGGAAGCTGAAACTTGAAAAAATGTGAATAGTTTCAGAAAGATAATTTTCTACATTTAAATGAAAACTTATAGAAATGTGAATAGTTTCAGAAAGATAATTTTCTACATTTAAATGAAAACTTATAAGTGGCTTCATGGAAAGGAAGTGAAGTTATGGAAGCTGAAACTTGAAAAAATGTGAATAGTTTCAGAAAGATAATTTTCTACATTTAAATGAAAACTTATATGGCATCTTGGAAAGGAAGTGAAGTTATGGAAGCTAAAACTTGAAGAAATGTGAATAGTTTCAGAAAGATAATTATCTTGATTTGGGAAATGATACATGTTTTCTTCATAAATGAAGATGATATGAGGGTGGAACACAAAGTAATACACAATAATTTTTTTCTGCATTGGTATTGCAGCTGGAATGTTAAAATTTCACCAAGATATATACCTTCTCTGCTCTTAGAGTGTTCCTAACATAAACAAACACCAATTGTATCCTTCTGCCATTCATGCCACAATTACTGTCACATTGACAGGAAGCACGTGTGAAGTATGTAAGACATATGATCGTTGAATGGGGTAGATTGCAAGAAAGCTGGTGAGATTTTTCACTGTGCTTGTAAAATACATTTAAAATAACTGTTTTTTGACCAATAGTCAAATGTTTGCTAGACTTGTGCTTTAAAAATTTAGATGACACAGCAAAAGAAGACTTGACACCTTCAGCCATTTTGTTAACATCAGAATCGACTAAAGTATAACTCAAATGCATCATCCATATTTAATAAACTAAGCTGTAATTATTGATTAGGTATATTTTAGTACGTATTCTATGTTTTGAATATTATTATTTTCTTTAACTTTCACAGGGAAAGAACACTATGAGGTTTAATTTAAGAATTAAATTAATGTTTTTATTACCTCACCTCATATTCTTTTTCTTCTATTCTGAAGTTTCGGAGCTTATCTCCATCATCAGTAGCCTCTGGTCGACCGGTTCTTTGTCGTTTCTTGGCGGTTTTCAGGAATATATCAGATCAAATGTAAGGATTTAAGAATTAAATTAATGTTTTTATTACCTCACCTCATATTCTTTTTCTTCTATTCTGAAGTTTCGGAGCTTATCTCCATCATCAGTAGCCTCTGGTCGACCGGTTCTTTGTCGTTTCTTGGCGGTTTTCAGGAATATATCAGATCAAATGTAAGGATTTAAGAATTAAATTAATGTTTTTATTACCTCACCTCATATTCTTTTTCTTCTATTCTGCAGTTTCGGAGCTTATCTCCATCATCAGTAGCCTCTGGTCGACCGGTTCTTTGTCGTTTCTTGGCGGTTTTCAGGAATATATCAGATCAAATGTAAGGATTGTGACAAAATCTATATAGAAAAAACAAAAAGAAATTTAAAAACCAGATTGAAAGAACACCTTAGAAATGTAGAAAAGGGTGAAGTGGACAAGTCAGCTGTAGCAGCCCATGCTTGGTCTGAAAAGCATTTAATCAAAACAGAAGCTAGCCTACTCAAACACACAGATAAACAAAAATAACTCACAGTCTGGGAAAAAATCTACATCAAAAAAGCAAGAAAGATAAACTCATGAATTTCAAAACTCCCGCAAATTTTGACTTGGTCCAGAGGTTCATCAGACCACTGATAGAAGTAAGAAGAAAACCGTCAAGAAACAACATAAAACCGGTTGACCAGAGGCTACTGATGATGGAGATAAACTCCGAAACTGCAGTATAGAAGAAAAAGGATGTGAGGTGAGGTAATAAAAATATTAATTTAATTCATTACTATTTTCATTCACAAAAAATAACAAGTATATTCAGTGGACATATTTTTAATTTAATGACGGGAACTACTTTTTCGCGTACTTACTGCTTCTACATTGTACATGAATGAACATTACCAATGAAAAGCGAGCAGGTCAAATTGTTTTGTTTTGATGAATATCACTTTAAGAGTAGACAGCCTTTAGTTTAAAGTTTTCACTAGAGATACATTTTTTTTTCGTGTGCAGCTCTAGCGAGAAAAGGATGAATAAAGATGGCATGTATGTTAACGTCATCAATGTGTGAAGAATAGTGAAGTATAGTGCAATTTTTGTGGGCTAAAGGTCATAACCCGAATTGAAATTTACAGATACGTATGATGTATACAATAGAATAGATTTATTTAGCTTGGTGGAGTTAAGGCCATGTGGCCTTCTCTTCCACTCACCAGGACAAACATATGTTACATATAAATACAAAAAATTACAATAATAGTCATACTAAACAATTAATTATCTGTCAAATTGAATAATAATGAAAATAATGTCTAATAATACAATAAAATTAAATACAATTAAAATTAAATTAATGATAGAATGAATACAGAAAGGAATGAGTAATATGGGGAAGACTATGAATAACAGAAACATATCCAGGTATTACGCATTCTTCTAGGACGGACATGAAAACCTTTGTGATTCACCACGTTCTGACTGACCGTGAATAATGACAAGCTTGGACCACTTAATGCATAACGGTGCAGAAGCAATGACTTCCTGAAAGGAATTGTCATTTCTGAGGAATTGTAGATGTAACACTACATGCCTGAAACATGCTGGCTGTCACTTTGAGACAGATACAGAAGTGAGATAAGCTCTCGCAGATGACTTATTCTAACTGAAAATACTGCTATGAACAGAATGTACTGAAACTGATACCACGTTGGAAGAACTGTGATGTGAAAGTTGGTGATTATGAAGAAAAGTAGGTGAAAGATGTCGTATATCATCTCACCTCACACACTCCATGTTCTTCACAGTACAAGACTGGAGCTTCAGGAACAGTTTCCTACCTTCAACCATATTTTCGAAATTGAAAATGCCTTAGTAATGTGAAAAATGGGGAAATAGAAAAATCTGAAATATATAAATACTAGTAAAATTCATATCAAATTCCATTGAGGTGGAGTCATATGATGAAAGTTAAAAATTAAATTGTACCTGTTGGGAGGTGCCGTCATCCTCAACTTTGTTAATACGTATATTGTATATAAAATTAACTGAAGCACTTTCGGAAGTTATCTTCCATCTTCTGCAGGTTGAGTTTCCGCTGTCTGTTGTTGTTGTGTATGGTGATGTTTACTCCAACTGTTTATAGCAGCAACTGACTTGTTTTTGACGTATACGAGATTGTCAAAAAAAAGTCAGTTGCTGCTACAAACAGTTGGAGTAAACATCACCATACACAACAACAACAAATAGCGGAAACTCAACCTGCAGAAGATGGAAGATAACTTCCAAAGTGCTCCAGTTAATTTTATATACAATATTTTAACAAAGTTGAGGATGACGGCACCTACCAACAGGTACAATTTAATTTTTAACTTTCATCATCTGAAATATATGTTCATGTTCAGTCAGTAAAATATAGAATTAAAGAAAATGCAAAAGCGATGAAACAATTGAAGACATATATGGAACTCACAGTTTGGAAAAAAAATCTACATCCAAAGTTTAGAAACAAAATAATGAATTTTAAAACTTCCAGTGAACTGAATTTGATTTTTAAGTTAATCTGTAAACCACCAGAGGGAGGAGAGAGACACAAAGTACTTTCAATAGTCGATATGAGTCAGATGCCGGTTGTTTGTGAGGGGAATTCCTTGAAACTAGTTCTGGAAAGAATATGAGGTGAGGTATTATTAAATTTTACTCATTTACTGGTAGTTTATTATTTATATATTTATGCTAATATGTTTTAGTCATTGTTTATGAAAAGTAGAGTCAGTTTAACTAAATTTATATTATTAGGTTTGACCCAAGTTACAATTATTTAAATTAATTCATTTTTACAGTGTATAGTACATCATTTAATCCTTAAAAATGCTAAATTAATACTAGTATTAATATTAAAGCAATGTTAATATTAAAGGGGAATATACAGGTTTTAAAATATGTGATATTCTTCATTTATATGTTATGAACTAGTAACTCTTTCACTTTGAGATTTTAAATGAGGAATATTCACTACTTTCTCTAATAAATTATATTTTCAGAATTGCTAAAAAAAGCTTACCGTTACTCATTGATTTTTAAAATATAAAATAAATATCTGGGTTCTCAGTCTTCCTCAACTTTATAAAGGCTGCAAGATGTGAAGTGCTTTCGGAACGTATGCTCCATCCTCAGCATGTTAGTTGGTACTAGTAGTTTGTGATAATCTTATAGAGAGAGTTGACGTCATTGGGTGTGTTCTCATTAAACAGGTGAGTGTTTCTGGTCTCTTTCAATATCTCTATCTCTTTGAGAATGATGATCTTCAAGTTGTTGTTTTCTTGAAATTAACTTTCTCGAAGAGGTAGAGATATTGAAAAAGATAGAAACACTCACCTGCTTAATGAGAACACACCCAATGACGTCAACCCTCTCTATAAGATTCTCACAAACTACTAGTATCAGTTTACATGCTGAGGATGGAGCATATGTTCCGAAAGTACTTCACATCTTACAGCCTTCATAAAGTTGAGAGGGATTGGGATCTCAGGTATCTATTTTATATTTTAAATTTTACATAGTGACCTCAACGGTGTTTCGTCATTAATTTTAGAAGTATTACAAAAAATGACAGATTAGATCTGAGCATTGTTGTATAATTTTTGTGACAGTGCTCATTGTCATTTTTGTGATAATAATTGTGAATAATGGTAAAAATTTTTTTTAGAAATTCTGAAAATAACTTTTATTTGTTGAAGAAATGAATATTCCCGATTTGAAACTTCAAGGTAAAAGAATTAGTTCCTGACAAATGAAATAATGAATATCACATATTTGTATAGTTTGGTACTGAAACATATATCCCTCCCCCTTAAGAAAGCAGAAACATTATACTTCATCATTGAAGAGAAACCAGCTAAATTGCAGCATAGAGCTTTACTCAGCTAAATGCTTCTGTTAAGGAAACCTGAAAGGCATTGCATATTTTAAAGCATACGTAGAATCAAAGTCAAGAAGGTAGTTTCATTTTACTGTTTAATCTAAATTTTTAGTGACTTTACTTCCAAAAAGTAATTAATGAAATAGTATATAAATAATTATGTTATATTGGAAGTTAGTTGTGTATATTGGATAGACATATCACCCTCCTTTGATAAAATGCACATGAATTTTAATGGGATACAGGTTATAATACAAAAATCTCTTATAATTTGATAGTCTTATTGAAAATAAAAATATCTTCCTATAATGATTATTTGTCACAAGTTAAATAATTTTAAACTGTGAAAGGAATATTGACATCTGTAAAACTTGGACAAGAATATTAATTTAATTAGAGAAATATCTTTCCAACATTTGATTGACTTCACAATCGTAAAATGGCCTAATGTTTTTAAAGTGTGAATGTATGAATGATATGTCTCTTCCATTTTCTTGTTGTTAACATTCATTGTATTTGAATGTACCTTTCTGCTTCTTGATTTATTGTTATTGTACTATGCATTGTGGATAAAAATTAACATGAGGTGCATGGCAAGAGTACCAACATTAGTGGTTCTAAAAGTTATCAGTTACTGGTATATACTGTGTTTTCAAATTTCCAGAAACAAAAATAATAATGAAAATTATATTTATAAAGTTGGTAAGTGTTATAGCAGTATTGAACTTTTATAGGAATATATCACTATGAGGTTTAATTTAAGATAAAATTAAAATGTTTCATACCTCTCCTCGTAATGAATCTTCTAAGTAGATCACAATTTCAGGGCATTGGCAGTCCCATCCTCATACATCTTGATGACTGATGTTATGTCAATCAGAAGAACCACTTCTTCTTCCCTCTGTTGGTGGACCGATAAATCTTTGGATCAGGTCAAAATGTGCGGGAATTTCGAAGTTCATAATTTTTTTCTTCTTGTTTTTCTGAATGTAGATTTTTTCCCAAACAGTTTGGGAAAAAATCTACATTCAGAAAAACAAGAAAGAAAAACTTATGAACTTTGAAATTCCCGCAGATTCTGACCTGATCCTGAGGTTTATTGGTCCACCAATAGAGGGAAGAAGTGGTTCTTCTGAATGACATAACATCAGTCATCAAGATGTACTGAGGATGGGGCTGCCAATGCCCTGAAATCGCGATCTACTTAGAAGATTCATTATGAGGAGAGGTATGAAACATTTTAATTTATCTTTATAGCAGTATTTATTTACTGCCATTTCAGGGGAATAATTCTGTGGCTGCAGTGTAAACATATGTAAGTCTGAAAACATAACTTTTCATGAGAGCTTATTAATATTCAAATAACTTATTAATAATCAGATATTTGTATTACGTCTGACCAAGAGATATCTACCATAAGAAATTAGCTATCACTTAAGAACTTCACCCTTATGATAGAGGAAGAAAAATTCTGTATTTCTGACATATTATTCTTCAAAATAAAAATCACTGAAATCGGACTTATGTACTTTTACCCTAATGCCACAGAACTACATACCAGTAACTACAGAAATGGTCCATATTGAATTAAAAGCAACACTGAAATGTGTTATGTTTTCAGTGAAAAAACAATGTATGCGTAATATAGTACCATAATTTTTTGCTAGATGGCAGTTGCATCATTATGGAAATAAGAGAGAAAAGTTCTGTTTTTAGAAGTTATATTACCCTGATGATATGATGGGTGATAAATGATAATGAAGCGCCAGGAGACTTCTTAACCAAAATTTAACCTAAATTCCAGACCATGGGCAACCACAGGAATAATTCCCTTTAAGAAAAAATTCCTATGGTTTGATGGGAACTCTGCCTTCTAGGCACCCCAACTTCGGAAGTGGGTTACAATTACGCCAATGCCAGGGGAGAAACCAGAAATGTCGAAATGACAACCTGGGACATTGAATAAAAAAAAAGAATTTTCAGAAGAACACTGACATTAGTTGTGATTTTGAAGTAACATAATTGATGTTTACAACATTTTTATGTGATTTACATAATTAGTTGATTTTTCAGCGAAACTCCCATCAAAATGGCTTCTTGCAGTAGAAGCACTCCCATTAAGTCTTCTAACCTACGAGTGACTAGGGAATTAAAGATATGAAAATTTATGCTTGCTCTGGGAAGTGTCATAAAGCTGGAGATCTTGAGTTCAAATCCCAACTCAGGCACATATTTTTCTCTCAAGTTATGTTAACATTTCCTTACAGACAGCTTGTTTGGAAACATTAATTTCCATGTAAGTGACGCCGTAGCGTAGTGGTTAAGGCACTGCGCTACAAGCCGGAAGGTCGAGGGTTCGAGTCCCGGTGGGGTCAGGATTTTTAAACTGACCCAAACCTTCTGGCGGCACTATGGCCCTGGGGTCGACTCAGCCTCTAACTGAAATGAGTATCAGACGCTTGTTCTGGGGTAAAGGCGGCCGTCATGCAGGGCTGACAACCCGGCTGTTACGCGGCGCGTCTGTTAAGCCCCTGCGTAATGGTAGCGTAGTTCCCTATTGTTTAAGGTGACTTTGGCCCGAGCGGTTGGCCTTGATTTTGGAGGAAATGTTCTACAATTAACATAATAAAAACATAGTAAACGAAAAAGTAAACATATTTATTGAAAAGAATACCAAACATAACGAAAATCAACTCAAAAAAACTCTGTTATTAAGATCAGCTGAAATCGCCACATTGTAAACCGACAAAAATATTCTGTTACTAAAATGCTAATAGTTAGAGAGATATCCCTTATTTTAAAATATTCAAGTTTGTTTCATATTTGAATGAAGTTCCTTGGACCATTTGGTCCTTATTTAATTCTAAGTCTTAAAATGACTTATTTAGGTGAAGTTACTTTTATTTAGTTCTAAGTCTTAAAAAATGATTTATTTAAGTGAAGTTACTTTTATTTAAGTGAAGTTATTTTTATTTAGTTCTAAGTCTTAAAATGTCCCAGGAAGCAATATAGATGGACATACGTTACCCATGTAGACGCCACCGGCCCTGCTGGGCCCTCCTGAGGGGACCGCACTCAGTCCCGCTGCTGTCCTCGTGTCCTTTCTCGACACTTCTATTTATCCATATCGAAACATAAGATAATACTCTCATACCAGTACTAGCTATTATCATGTCACAATTACACATCCAAGGGTCAAGATGATGCAACTTGAAGTTGAACAGGAGTCACCATCCCTCTTTGACCCTATGATAACACTGTTTGGTTATCATGACTGTTTAAAATTTGATTACAAATTTCCTAACTACAAGATTTTCTTACCAAGAATTATTAACTATTTTAATAGAATTATATTCCATCTTTTGTCTTTATTTTTTATGATATCTGAAATTAGGCTTTTGTATTTGTAATATTTCCCCCCCCCTTAAATAAGACTGTAGGGTTGAAAAACCGAAAGTCTTTTTTCCTTACAGGATATCTCTCACCTCTCGGGGGTTGGTCCTGACATTTATCTTTCAACTTAGCTTTACGTGAGAGTGGAACTGACGTCGTCAATTGGCGATTCCATCTGTCCTGGAAGTATGTTGTTCTCATCCTAAGAAATTAGATCGTCTTGTAATTTGCCCGAATACCTTTAATTGCGTCGAAATGTCGCCCGATCCGTTTACTTAGTGAGAACACCATACTTCAAAAAAAAACAAAAATCACAATATAGCAAGCCAACATGCCTGAGCATGTTTCAAAAAGAAAGAAAAAATAATGTTTATTTGCTGAAAAAAAAAATAAAACACAAAAATATTGACCAAAAAAAAATTCTTCTTATCTTCATTCTTCGTCCTTATTTAAACCTTCTGTGGTTTCTTATGGAAACGAAGCACTTACACTATTATCCAATATCCGACGCACTTTATCACATTTCATTACTTTTGGTATGTATGTCGACGTTTTCCCTTTTTTGTTATTCACTCTGACAGGTCTATCCCGTGAACTGGATCATGGATAAAAAAAAATTATAAAACTGTGGTGTCTGCTGTGGCCAGCTGGAGGTTAGGTTTCGTGTCTGCTTACCGCGATGGAGGAGGCAATGTCCTAATGCTCGAGGTCGTTGTTCGGTTTCAGCTGCCGTTGGTCCAGGTAGGCCTTTTTTGTCATGCCTAGTTTCTTTAATCAAAACCCAGTTAGGTCCAAGGAGAACTTGTGAAAGGGTTGATAGGAATTGATCTTGACGTGGAGTTTGTTTTCCTAACTCTTCTATAGGACAAAATTGGGCTGAAGGAGGTTAGGCCAAGGTTGGCGTTGGAGAAAGTCGTTATTATTTTTATAATGCCTGGGTTTGGTTTTTACTACTAATGAGGTGTTTTTGTCTCAGCTGGTTGCGAGTCTGGATATTCATCCATCTCACGCTCCGCCTCGAGATGTGTGTTGATCCTGGCAGCTACCCTGCGTCCTTAGATGTACAGGGTGTGGTTGGTCCGTGCAGCGTTATGCTGCCCTCGTCCTCAGATGTATAGGGTGCTCCGTGAGTCTGGCCATCTTAATCTGTCTTCCATCATGCGGTGTCGTGGTGGTGGCCGCAGTCCAAGCGTGAAGCTGCAATCTCATGGCATTGGCATTAAAACTTGGGAGGATAACTATAACATTGATTATGGGTTTGGTGCTATCTCTTACCACATGGGTCCGTATCCCTCCCCATCACTCCTGGTCATTTTAATTTAACTTCATTGCTTAGAGGCTTCATTTTCAGCCATCATATCTCTGATCCTATATTGTATTAGACGTTCTGGCTTTAGATTTCTTTGTTATCAACATGTATCGGTTAGTTTGGTGCACCCATGTTCCTATTTGTCCCTTATAGCTAGCCTCAAGTTGCAAAGGAAATGCTCTTATGTTTTTGGTCTTATGATTTCTCATGAATCATTTACGCCCTTATTGCAATTCAGGTTTTACTAGGTTCAAATTTGTCCGTATCTCCCTGTGTTTTTACCGCTGGTTTTCACTTTCCATTGCTTGGATAAAATTTCAATTTTTCCTTTCCTACTCTAGAGTCCTGGGTTCGATCGAGTGTGCTCGCCTACACACAAATCGCTAGGTCTTTAATATGTAAATACTTCTTAGTATGATTATGTAACCTGAATTCCGTATATCATTCCCTCGTGAGGTCCTGATTGGGAGAGCATTCCCTTTTCTTTAATCCGGGATGCGTATTGCATCTTACATTCTCGCTTCTAATACTCCTGTCGAATTCCGTATTACAGCCCACTGAGTTGAACTAATAAAAATGCGTCTTCGCGTCTTAAATACTCTCGTTTCTAATTTGTCTGTCAAATTCTCGTGTTACAGCCTACAAGTTAACTAAACAAAAATGCGTCTAAGATGGTGTTGTTTCCTTTAGTCCTTCCGAATTCGTTCGCAATATTTCCTTATGCCCTTCCTGATTCGTTTGGCAATATTCCCTTAAGCCCTTCCTGATTCGTTCGGCAATATTCCCTTAAGCCCTTCCTGATTCGTTCGGCAATATCTCATCTGGTTTCTTGAATTTTTGTATTTAATTTTCTCTTCATACCTCCCGATTATGCGTGGACTTTATTCCGTGTCTTGGGTCCCCATCTCACCTATGGGTTTAACCTCTCCCTTTTCATTTCTTTTCCTTTGGTTTCCTCTTAATTTCCATTTACGTTTTCGAATTAATTCCTGGTCTCCTACGAGTAGACTTATTCCCTATCTTACATATGGTCTTAACCTCCAAGTTCATGTCCAACCGTATGTGTTTAACTTCTAATTTCGTGCACTTCCTCAAGTGTTTAACTCTTACTTTCTTGTATTATCCTTAGGTGTTTAACCTCTAATTTCCGTGATCTCCCTCTATGTACTACCTTAGGTGTTTAACCTATAATTTCCTGAGATCTCCTTTTATGTATTACTTTGTGTTTAACCTCTCTTCCTACTTTTGTATTTAATGTGTTTAACCTCTCTTCCTACTTTTTGTATTTAATGTGTTTAACCTCTCTTCCTACTTTCTTGTATTACTTTGTGTTTAACCTCTCTTCCTACTTTCTCGTATTACTTATGAGTTTAACCTCTACTTTTCGTATGTAATCTCCCTACTTAGGTCAATCTGTCTCTCTTGGCTCTGTTCGCAGATCGCACAATCGTAATCCTCTATGTATTTCCCTTAGCATTTTCATCTAGCGTCTCAACGTTTCAGGCGTCCCTGACTATTATTCGTTGTCCCTTCGTTATGACCATATCCATGTGTGCGTACGACTTTCTCTAACCACCGGTGGCCTCTTTTGTTTCCCTGGCATCATTTTCCTTAGTAAGCCTGTTGGTGCCTCAACGTCCGCTACTGCGTCCAGAAGGGAATTAAATCCTATCCTCCCAGACGGGGTCCGTCTCTTGCTCACCTCACTTCCTAACTTCGGGTTTATTAGAAACTCTGTTGGTTCCTCAACGTCCGCTACTGCGTCCAGAAGGGAATTAAATCCTATCCTCCCAGACGGGGTCCGTCTCTTGCTAACCTCAGTCCCTAATCCCGGCTATGTATCCTTGGCAAGTCGGCGGACTCGTCGAGCAAATCGCCTCAATAGAGGTGGTGTTGTTCCTTAGCTCCCTTCGGGGCCCAAGAAAACTCGAGCAAATCGCCTCAAAGGAGATCGCCTCAAGGGAGGGCACCGCCTGCCATTCGGGGCCCAAGTTGTCCCTACCGCACTCTCCCGCTTTTTTCCGTTTTGTATTCTGGCGGACTCGTCGAGCAAATCGCCTCAATGGAGGTGGTGTTGTTCCTTAGCTCCCTTCGGGGCCCAAGAAACTCGAGCAAATCCCTCAAAGGAGATCGCCTCAAGGGAGGGCACCGCCTGCCATTCGGGGCCCAAGTTGTCCCTACCGCACTCCCCCGCTTTTTCCGTTTTGTATTCTGGCGGACTCGTCGAGCAAATCGCCTCAATGGAGGTGGTGTTGTTCCTTAGCTCCCTTCGGGGCCCAAGAAACTCGAGCAAATCCCTCAAAGGAGATCGCCTCAAGGGAGGGCACCGCCTGCCATTCGGGGCCCAAGTCGTCCCCATCCTACTCATCCTGCTGCCTCAGGATTAACCTTAGGGAGAGCCTTTTTGAACTCATGGACGCCGCCTCATCGGAAAAGTGGATTTTATCCTAATCTTTTTGATGGGGTTCCCCTATTGCCATCATCCCTCTCTAAACCCGGGTATCACGACAGTTTTCCGTGGGTCTCTTTGCCCGTAATTGTATTGTGCTTCCATTTGTTCCTATGTTTCCTTGTTTCCTCTTATTGTTAATTCCCTGATGCCTATCATTCCCTAAACAACGATGTTCCATATGGTCCCTAACGTCAGTGCCAAGCCGGCAAGGTTTTATGGCCAGTGCCCCAAGATCATTTTGGAGTTCTCTGTCTCTAGATCATGTCATAACGGGGGTGCCCCACCTTCCGACTTGCACCTGCCTAGCTTGTTGGCGAAGTGTTCAGGCAACTCGCCAAATTTTCGAGGTCAAAACCTCTCCAAAAGGGTCCTTAGTCCTTCCCAACTCGTATTCTTCCTAGCACGTTGGCGAAGTATTCAGGCAACTCGCCAAATTTTCGAGGCCAAACCTCTCCAAAAGGGTCCTTAGTCCTTCCCAACTTGTATCCTTGTGTGCGACTATGTAAAAGTTTCATCTCTGTTTAAGTGTTTCTAACGTCACCTAGCCTAGATTGACCTAAGTTGTAGCCTATCCTTGTATTATCCCTCGTAGGTCTAAATGTGAAGAGTCTTAAGCGATCTAGTTTTTATCTATTATCGTAATATGTCATATCCCATATGTGTGTGTGTTTACTATTCGACTAGTCACTAGTCCTAACTGACATGCTATCGAGGTATACAGAGGGAGAGATCTCGGCCGCTGATTCTATCTCTGTCCTCCTGTAGCCACCTCAGTCAAGCGTCATGATCAGTTGGGTATAATAGTTTGTGTAATTTCTTTTAGAAATATTATTTAGTGTAGCCCTTGAAATTCCAAATTTATAGGATAATATCTTCCACTAGATCGATTAAGACACCTAACTATCCGTGAAGTATCCTAACCTCCATCTTCTAAATTACTCTGGGAATAAATTAAATTGTTTCCGATCATTCCTGCATGTTAGGCACTCGGTAATTCTGGGAAAATCTCTCAACACTTGTCTTATTCTTCATTGCGTTCCAGAAGTTTATACATTTTCCTAAGTTCCCATGTCCCCTTTCCGTTCTCTTTGCAATACGTATATATTTTTCTTTAACCCAAGTCGGATAATGCACATCCTCCCTTCTTAATCTGAACTGTTGTCACTACTTATTTCTCGCGATGTTAAAATAATTTCTATCCTCCGTGTTGGCATAACTTCTGGTTAATTGAACCTATCATTCGTCTTCCGTTATAGGCTTAACCTATTCGCCTCAAAGACGAGGTACACTCGCTTAACTCTGTTGTTATATATTTTGCAATATTTGTACATCCCTCGGCAGGGTAATTTTTGTTAACATTTATTAACAGTAGAAGAATGTGTTTTTGAATTTGCCCCTACTCTCATCTCAAGTACCGTTATATTTTGTTTGTTTTGTATGTCTGAAAATATACAATATAATTTACAGTAACTTAAATCCGGTTTCTGAGGAAAAGCATTGATCATTTAAACCTGAAGCGAAAGGGTTAACGTACTACGTGCCTCTATCTTGACTGCTTCCACGTTATCTTCTCGCGAACTAGCCTACTACTTATCCCGGAACCCATTCATACTTAAATGAGTCCTAATTGCTAAAAATGAGATTATGGTTTTCCGTTATCCTTCCTTTCATTCATAAACATAAGTATTATTTTCTGATAGTTCGCTCTTATTCCATTATTATTATTATTATTATTATTATTATTATTATTATTATTATTATTATTATTATTATTATTATTATCAATTATAAATTACTGTGTTTTCTTATTTTCATTATACATTATCAACACTGGTAATTTGATGTTATTTTTATTATTATGATTGTTAAGGTTTATTGTTATTACTGATGTCATTTTTATTATTATTAGCATAGTTATTGTCATTATTATTATTATTATTATTATTTTCTTGGTGGTTTATTATTATTATATTTTTATTAAGTTTTAGGATTCTCATTAATATTAATAGCTCGATCTACCTGGTCACATCCCATCAATCTCACGTGGATATCCTAACTAGTCTCTAACGTCCTACCCATACTCGGCTTGAGGGTTATTCGTCGATGGTTGTTTGTCAGTACCCTAATTTCACCCAAAAAAAAACATGATACTGCCAAAAAGAAAATATTTCTGGGAATAAGTCTACTCTTCCTCTATCATTTCTGTAAGCATCTTGTTTCTACCTCCCCTCCGTAATCCATCACTAGCGGAGCTCTATGATTATGCCCAATCTCCATTCCCCTCTTCTATTCGAGCTCTCTTATTTATACAGAATCTCCATTCTTTTGGTTCCGAAACCTAAATCTGAATTACGGATCAAGCGAGTCCTCCATTTTATTAATCTCAATTCCCGCTTTTGATCGAGTTCTCTCTAATTTATCCGAAGTTTCCATGCCCCTTTTCCATACTCTCTGTGTTCGAAACTAGAATCTGCCTTCCTCATTAGTTGAGTTCATCTTTTGATTGTGCTAATTTTCCATTCCCCTCTATGCTCGAGTTCTCGTTTATCTCTCCTAAGTCTTCATACCCCTTGTTCACTTTCTCGGGTTTCAAATCTAAGATCCCTTTGATTGCCCATATGCCACTTTATTTTCTTTATTTAACGTACGTTTTCTGATGTCTCGAAAGAAAAAAAAAAAATTTTATGTCCCTGTAATTGCTCCTAATCTAAATTTTGTTCATAGTCCTGAGGCAATCGGTTTTTGGAGTCCTTAATCTGTGTGGTTAATCTAACTATCACCAAATTAAACACATTCCAGAGCTTTGCTGACTGTTATCGCTATGTGACCTCCCTGGGACACTCCGTTTTCGTGCAAGACGTGTCTCAAAACACAATATCTCTCAAGATCGGCGATTTTCCATTTTCCAATTTTCCACGCTGGTGATTTCATATCTATTATTCAGAAAACTCCTATTTTCTTGAACGTTCCCTAATTTTATTATTATTTTATTTGTCATCCAATCTTTTACATTATCTCGCATTATGAAAGTATGATTTGTACCCGAACTTCGTGTGACGATTATTATTTTATCGTGTTTTATTATTATTAATTTTAAATCACTCAGTTAGTAGTTCTTTCTGGTTTAATCTACTTTCGATTTTTAACTGAAAAACGTTCCTAAATATAATACGGTGCTCGTCATACCATCATATCCTAGAATACACTTCCAGCGCAAATCGGTATTATTTGCCTCATGCCCTGTCTTGTTAATGTCGCTCGGTGGGCAGTTGTAACTTTAATCGGTTTTAAAATTTCTTCGATATTTTCAATATGCATATTTATATCTACTAGCCTAGTGGTTAAAGTCCCGCGCTATAAGTCGAAACGTCGGGGGTTCAAGTCCCGGTGTGTTTTAAGAGTCTTTTCCTGACCTAAACCTTCTGGCGGCACTATGGCCCTGGGGTCGATTCAGCCTCTAACTGAAATGAGTACCAGACTCTTGTTCTGGGCAAAGGGCGGACGTCACGCAGGGCTGATAACCCGGCTGACATTAAGTGCTGATTGTCTAGAAATATTGGGAGCCCTAACATTTCCGCCACCTCAAGATCTCCGGTAGGGGAATATGTTACTTTAATGTTACTTCATTTTTCACGGCTATTACTCTATTTACAAATCCTCTGATTTTTACGTTTTCCAACTCCCTAACTATTTTCCTGCTAGTTTTCGGTTATTCACTTTGTAATTAAACTTTTATAGTCTTATTATAACAATCGTTCATTTATTTTTCCAATATAATCATTTATTGCAAGTCTTAACGCGGTTCCTCGAGCCTCACGTGGGCCAAGATTAATTACCAGTGTGGATGCACGAGTTGCTACACGGGGACTGAAATATCAATCGATTTATCTTTCTTGTATTTATCTCAATATTATTTTTTGATTATTAGCCTGAATATAAGTAGAATTTTATTTGATTGAAGTGGATAGAATTAGTTTCCTACGGGGTAGCTGTAATGTTTAATATAGACTCCGTTAGAAGGCTCTGTAGTCATCGTGCCCATTTTGAGAAACAAAACAAAAATATAATAGACGTTAGCCAACTTCCTAGTTCTTTATCCAAAAAAAACTACCTAGTTAATAAACCATAAATTAATTTTTCATGTCCCATCTCTATCCAGATATCCAAGATCGCGTTTTACGTGAATATATATATAAAAAAAAATGAATGTTTGCATGGTGCAAACGTGGTATGAGTGTTTAGTGCATTAGTGGCGTAGGTATAAGATGTGTCCGCCATCTTGTTTGCTTAAATCTATTATCCTTTTCCAAAAATATAAAAGGTTCAATATAACAAAAATTTCCCATCTAGTGGCGTGTAAAGCAACCTATGATCCCTTGGGCTTATCTCTCGCGGTGATGCTTTCAGAAATGATTTATGTGTATATATGATCGTGCCACGTCTTACCGATAGGCGAAATAATAAAATATTGTCCGGGTGGGAGTACACAAGCTTTTTTTTTTTTTCTCTACCCACGTTAAGAGTATCTAATTTCAATAAATATTAATAAAACACTATATTAAACGTATTTAGCTAAGAGATGTAATTATCACTTCATTATTTTACTTGTAAATGTGAAAATAAAGTGGAACTATTTCCTGACTTGACCACATAAGTTATAATGCTACGGTTTATTATACAGCGTGTCGCGCCCGACGTGACGCGAATTCGCGTTACGCTCGGCGTGATGCTGGTACAACATGGAGCGCAAACGTTACAGCGCATATGTTTATGGAATTGTCGCCAGATGGCACCACATATATGGAAAATCAAAATGACCAACGTTCATAATACATTTCCAAATGTGTTTACAAAACCCAATGTATACAAGCCTGCCCCTGCATAACCTAATAAAATAAATTACATACATACTATTTAGTAAACTATAAACTAATCTGATGCACACTAAATTGACCAATCGGAATCTAACAAATTTAAGTGATTGAACATTTATTTCTTAAAATATGGTTTGGAATTAAATGCAAATGCCGGTCATTCACACATATGTCCTGCCATCTGGTGGATTTAATTTTATGAGCGTTCACGTATGCCAACTTCAATTCTAATAAAGAACTTTGAAAATAAATTGAGAGGAAAAGTCATAATTTGTGTACATAGATAAACATATTAAAATTCTTCATCAAAAGTTTCAAGTGTCGTTGGAAAACGATTAAAATAGTTCGAAATATTAGTAAAGACAGAAAAAGGTACCTAGAGCAACAGCATCATAAGAATGTTGTATGGAAAATTGTAGAATAAATTATTCTTAATTCTTAAATAAACATATGGTTGATGAATATACCAAATTTTAGAATACTTCAGATTTTCGCCTGAGCAGTTTTACCAGGTTTTGAATTTAATGATTTATTGGTTACAGTAATTGATTTAGGTTGGGTTAGCTTTTATGTTCCTCGCGTTTCAAAAGGGATTTGATACGTAAAATAAAGTACATCTTCATATTTGTTACTCTATGAAAAATTCAAAATGTCGGGCGATTACCATGTTAAATCATATTTCCACTACTTCGTTTCGTGTTAATTATACATATTTAAACAGCGGTTATAATTCTTAGCAAACTGATTCATTAACACATTACAATACTTTAAAGTACATCAAAAATGGCACAAGTCGCGTAAGTAAAAAGCTTGTCTTGTACAACCCCACCAAAATATTGTCATTATACACAATTATTAGCATTGGATGAGATATTGCCGCACAACAAAAAACTAAAATTATAACACTCTACAAAAGAAATATCATAACCTAGGTTAACAACAAAAAAAATATCCTGAAACAACACCATTTTAATTCATAAACCTTAGGTGTATCAAAAAAAAAATCAAGTTATAAAAAGAATCTACCATATAACATAGAAAAAAATTAATGTACATATTAATATCTCCCAAAAAAAAATAACACCTAAAAACAATTATCAACAACACCAAAATTGTCGTACTCATTGAAAAAAACTTTAATTATGCCTAGAAAAATAAAACATTTGTTGAGGAAAAAAAAAACATCAATACCTAAAATATAACCTAAAACACGATATATCCAAAATTTTCCTATTATCTATAAAACCCAAATATTAGATCCAAAAAAAAATATAACATAACCTAAAGCCAAATAATAATGTCCCAAAGTTGAATATTTTCTGGATTCTCTCTGTTTTTAAAAGACGTAGTTTATTCAATGTGACTCTTCTCTTCCAAATTGAAAAAAATCATATAAATTTTTTACTGTATGTGAATTGAAGTTTAATTTGTGGTCTAAGGTTCGTTTCTTCATTCGTGAATATAATGATAAACATTATTTTCACGAATATTCCACCGCTTGTTCACCAAAATATTACGCGGCGCGTCTGTTAAGCCCCTGCGTAATGGTAGCGTAGTTCCCTATTGTTTAAGGTGACTTTGGCCCGAGCGGTTGGCCTTGATTTTGGAGGAAATGTTCTACAATTAACATAATAAAAACATAGTAAACGAAAAAGTAAACATATTTATTGAAAAGAATACCAAACATAACGAAAATCAACTCAAAAAAACTCTGTTATTAAGATCAGCTGAAATCGCCACATTGTAAACCGACAAAAATATTCTGTTACTAAAATGCTAATAGTTAGAGAGATATCCCTTATTTTAAAATATTCAAGTTTGTTTCATATTTGAATGAAGTTCCTTGGACCATTTGGTCCTTATTTAATTCTAAGTCTTAAAATGACTTATTTAGGTGAAGTTACTTTTATTTAGTTCTAAGTCTTAAAAAATGATTTATTTAAGTGAAGTTACTTTTATTTAAGTGAAGTTATTTTTATTTAGTTCTAAGTCTTAAAATGTCCCAGGAAGCAATATAGATGGACATACGTTACCCATGTAGACGCCACCGGCCCTGCTGGGCCCTCCTGAGGGGACCGCACTCAGTCCCGCTGCTGTCCTCGTGTCCTTTCTCGACACTTCTATTTATCCATATCGAAACATAAGATAATACTCTCATACCAGTACTAGCTATTATCATGTCACAATTACACATCCAAGGGTCAAGATGATGCAACTTGAAGTTGAACAGGAGTCACCATCCCTCTTTGACCCTATGATAACACTGTTTGGTTATCATGACTGTTTAAAATTTGATTACAAATTTCCTAACTACAAGATTTTCTTACCAAGAATTATTAACTATTTTAATAGAATTATATTCCATCTTTTGTCTTTATTTTTTATGATATCTGAAATTAGGCTTTTGTATTTGTAATACCGGCTGACATCAAGTGCCGATTGTCAAGAAAAAGTGGGAGCCTTAACCTCCTACTACCCCAAGGGCCTCCTGAGGCCTGTAGTGGGAACACTTTACCTTTACCTTTCGTAAGTGATAATCATGTTTATAAAGTTGGTATAGCTGTATTATCACTAGAGTTAGAACAATTCCTTCGTAAACATGATATCAGCATATGGTTGATGCAACCATTATATATGACATTTGAGGGAAGGGCGTTAGAATAGTTTTCTATAGCATCTAGTTACAACACAGTTTAGAATAACTACTTTACATTTGTTATATTTCACTCCAAATAACATGAAAATCAATACAGAGAAAACAAAAGTAATGGCTTTTCAACAAAAATACCCTGTATGTAGCAAAATTTGTATAGATTTAAAAATACTGGAAAGATTAAATTCATTTACCTACCTTGGATATACATTAGATTTTTGAATGAAGTAGACAGAGCAAATAAAATCCTCAGGGGTCCTCATCTAGGGGGATATGTGGGTGGTGACCACAAGGTGCCCAAGCTGAGCAAAACATTTCTTCCACTTACTTGTGTTTTGCACTCTTTTAACTTTACTATCTAACCTCTCTTGGTTAACTCTTGTTTTTTTCGACCCCGACGCTATTAGGGCATCCAAGGGCTAGGGAGTCTTTCCTTTCTTCCATTTCTTCTTTCCTTTATTTTCTTTTCTTCTCCAGAAATGCCTGACCAGAGGCTATAAGATGGCAGCCCCATCACTGGTCTTGCCTTCCTTTTGCCAGCAACCAATTGAAGGGACTATTATTATGCTTTCAAGTCTTATACGAAAATTTCCTGGCTGGAGGGAAAATTTTCTATAGGATCGTAACAGGCCTTGGCCTAATACTTGGAAGGAAGAAGAAGAAGAAGAATTTTAATAAAACCATGGGAATAATAAATTCAGTAATGAAACCTTCACTAGTCCAGAGAGATACCAGAATATGGTTATACAAAACCTTAGTAAGACCTGCACTTTGCTAAGGCAGCGAGGCTTGGACTATGAGGAAAGGAAAAATGAGATTCATGAGATATACTGCTGGATATACCAAATGGGATCACAAACGAAATGATAATATCTTGAAGGAACTACATTTAAAACCAATTATTGAACACATACATAGATACCAGAACAACTGGATGAATCATTTGTGACAAATGAGTCCTCATAGAGTTTCCAAGGCCATGCTTTGTTATTGTCCAACAGGGAAGAGATCTCTGGACTGTCCAAGGAAATGCTGGATACAAAATTCATCAGTGAGATCATAACAGGCCTATAGGCCTAAGACTTGGTTGGATGAAGAAGAAGAAGATATTTCACTCCAAATGTTCCAAATAGTTAGTGCACAACTTTTATATCCAACTGAAGTATACTTTGTCTGTAAGTCTGAATCCTCCTTTATTCACATCTGACCACTGTTCAGAGTGATCTCTACTGTATGGTTGAAGCTTAGTCAACTGTGCTTCACTGGAACGAGAAGTTAAATCTCTAATTATCACCACTCTAAGAGAACAGATGAACCTTATTGAATTGAATGCAACGCTGGATTTAGAAATATCTTAGAGTTCCACTGAATAAATGACATATATGTGTAATACCATTATTTCCTCCTAGATGGCAGTTGTGTAATTACAGAAATAATACAGAAAAGTTTAATGTTTTCAGAAGAACACTGATATTAATGTTATA
Organism: Diploptera punctata; assembly: GCA_030220185.1. Classification (NCBI taxonomy): domain Eukaryota; kingdom Metazoa; phylum Arthropoda; class Insecta; order Blattodea; family Blaberidae; genus Diploptera; species Diploptera punctata. Next base: position 1,078,500 of record JASPKZ010000435.1, read on the forward strand.
GAAGTGACAGATAGTGTTGAATCAATTAGGACTCTATTATAATCTCAAAGTCTCAACTTCAAAAACTAAAATTATGGCTTTTCAGGGCAAAATGCCAGTCAGAGCAAAAATAGTGATCAATAATGAAATAGTAGAACAGATAGCACACTTTAACTATCTTGGTTCAGATATAACATATAGCTATGATTGGGATATACATAAAAATTTAAACTGATATCAAATGATGTGTGGCACCATAAGAAGAACCCTCCGAAAGACTCGAAGAGAAACTCAGCTCAGGTTTTATAAAATTATGGCTGTTCCTGTTCTTTTGTATGGATCTGAATCTTGGGTACTTACAAAAAAATATATCTCACACATTCAAGCCGCTGAAATGAAATTTTTAAGGTCCGTAAAAGGATGTACACACATGGATAGATTACACAATGAATCAATAAGAAATGAACTGGAGATATTTTCAATACTCGATAAACTAGAAGAACACAAATACCAATGGAAAGAACATTTAGACAGAATGGACAATACAAGATTACCCAAAAAGATCAACACCTACAAACCACATGGAAAAAGATCTTTGGGGCGGCCAAGGAAATGATGGACTTTAAACCGGAACAGGTCGCATTGACCTAATCTTGGAAAGGAAGAAGAAGAAGAAGAAAAAGTGACAGATAATTTAAATTTACTGATGCACTGTTTAGAACTCTGTTGATGTCCAAGGCCTATTTCTTGTTTGAAAGCATTTCATCATCCACCACCGACTTGCTAGGCCGACGTGGCTTCACTGGAGCCCCTTTAGCTTGCTTGTTTCAGGTATACTTGTCAGGATGATGCACAAGAGGTCGATGTGCAGGTCTAACAAGAAACCTGAAACATGCTTACCATCTCCCACGACGTGGATGTGGGGTCAGACTTTGGGAGTTATGTTCCTTATTGAATTGAATGCAATTCTGGATTTAGTCTACAAGAGAGAGGATATGACTGGGAAGAACTAAAAGAAGCAAAACATGGGAAGATTTGGAATTGACCTTCTGAAAGGAGGACAGAATAAGAGGATGTTGATGATGACTGTTTAGAACATTTTGTGTGATTTTTATTCAACTAAAATAATGACATAAGTATACATTTTGTCATTATTTACTCTTCAGTTATTGGGGAATACTTACATAAATGTAAAATGAGGGATAAAATTTCGTAGCACACCCCCGTGACCAATACTGTTAAAGGTAACCAAGAAATAGTAACTTTTTGCATTGTGTCAGTTGTCATCCATTAAAATAAGGAGCAATTATGTACAATTAATGTATCCTTTTTTTCCTCCTAATTTTGTAGTTGTGTCACTCTTCTTCCAGAATGATGATATGTAAAAAGACTTAACAGAGAAGAATTACTGATATATCATAACTTAATTATGGGAAATAAAATTATGAGGTTTTCAAGTTAATAACTAATAAAAAGTGAGTCATATCTCACTTCATACTTTCTTCAAGCATGGTACTGCAGTTTCAAGAGGCATCCCTCTCCTCTTCAGCCATTTTTAATGACCTAAAGGTGAATATGAGAAGGACAATTCTTTAAACTGCGGTACCGTGCTTGAAGAACATGAAGTATGGTATGAGATACGACTCACTTTTTATTAGTTATTAAGAATAATGGAGTTGAATCTCTAAAAGTGTATGCTAATAATGGCTGGATATAAAAAAGATCTAGTCTCACAAAGAAACTAACTACTGCTATATTTTCTAAATAATAGACAAAATGCTTTCTATATGAAAGTATAGGTTTTTTCTGGATGTAAAAATATTTTTTATAAAAAGCATTTACTGTAATTTCACTTCTTAATTTAAATTTAACATTATATTAGAAACACATCTTTATCTTCTTCTTTTTCTGTTTCCTGGAATTAGATCATTCATCTGTTTCCATGTCTCATTATGAGGCAAACAACATTTAATTATAGTTAACAGGGTTAACTATATGTTATTTAATTATTTGAGTTGGAAATTTTGACTCGCCTCATATTTCTTAGAAGTATGAATGAGGTGAGTCAAAGTTTCCAACTCAAATATAATTATTTCCTACATATATTAAATATGTGTTATTCATTTTGTTTACTTTGTTATTCAATGTGTGGATTTCCTTTTGAGTTATCATCATCGTCGTCTTCATGGTAGGCCCTTGGCCTGATCTTTTTCATCTTTCCATCATCTTCTAGGATGTCCCACATCTCTATAGCCTTCAGGCTGTACAACAGTGCTTGTTTTGGTAGCCCAGAAGAGTCCATTCTTAAAATATGTTCATGCCATTTTTGTTTATAGCTTTGTATTTTTTCATTTAGATTAAAAATTTTGAGTTCTTGCCTAATTGTTTCACTAGGAATATGGTCTCTTAGAGTATATCCTGCAACGTATCTGATGAACTTCATCTCTGAAATTTCTTTGAGTTTATAATTAAATAAAATGTGTAGAATTCTATTTGGTGACATTCTTTCAAAGTGTTTGAACCAATCACTTCTTGATTTAATATTTTCAATATTAAAAATATTCACTTCACCTTGTATTTTGCTTTTGATATTTCAATTTTGTCTCTAAGATTGAATATTTCTAATTAATTTCTTATCTATGATTGTATAACCTGTGAGTTCATAAAAAACTTCATTTCTGCTGTTTTTATTTTCTTTCTATCTGAATTAACAATTTTCCAATTTCCGGATACATGCGTTAACATAAGTATTTAATACACAAGTGATCTTCTTGGTGATAAAATATTAAAATATATATATACAGTCAATATGCCCATTTCACCAATTAATGTTTTAAAATGGTCAACAAGTTTCTACAGCCAAGCTGTCATTCTCAAGACCAGATATTGGTCTTGAGAATGACAGCTTGGCTGTAGAAACTTGTTGACCATTTTAAAACATTAATTGGTGAAATGGGCATATTGACTGTATATATATATATGTTAACATAAGTACTTCCATTTTTCTTCTTGTAAAATTTCAACTGTGTTATTGACAATTATAAATTTAATAAATTTAGTTTTTTTTAGATTTATATGTGTGCACTTATATTCTACTCCATGGTACAGCAGACCTAGAAGAAACTTGACCTACCAGCTAGCTGCTGACCTCACATCCATATGTGTTAATCATAGATGTGGTCATTCATCCAGCCAGTATAAGAGTGGCAAGTGATCAATCATGTTAGATCCCCCAACCATTACAGCTGGTTTTCTTGAGCTGCAATAAATCCAAATTCCTCACAATTCTGCACGGGCATCCATACTGGCCAAAATTCTATCAGAAAATTTCTCCCCCAACGAGGAATTGAACTAGCATAATTTTACATAACTATGCACCAAGAAAGTAAGCCTTAAATTGCTTGGCTATGACATGATACTATATATATATATATATATATATATATATATATATATATATGTTGTTGTAATACTTTATCATTTTCAAGAACCTACAAAGGTATGAAAACCAAAGTATAATTGTCTATTAATGAATGATTTTGTTCAAATGAATAGCTGTTGATTGTAATTATGGCAATATTAATAACAAAGGCAAAGCTTAGCCGTCATTATGAATTTCAATTATTAACATCAGAATAATAATGTTTAATTTTTACATAATAAATAATCAAATTAGGATAATACTTTAATAAAAACATGTTAATTTATCCTTTTCAAACATTTGGGTTAATTAAGATACAATAGAAAATAATTCAGGTTTATTAGAAAGAAGCACTGGTAGTAAGAGACAACTAATAGAGAAAAAAATATTTAATTTTGAATAATGAATCATCAATTGTTTATTCATATGAATAATTCAGATTGAACAAAATCGTTGGTTGACAACAAATAAATAATTACTGATATAATAATAAAATATAATAATATAATTTGTAATCATGATAAAATTCATCTGAAGAAGGTACAAAGTACTGAAACAGCTGTTACGAATTAGTATTTTAATAAATATGAAAATCATATAAAACTTTAAGTTTTATTTTTATAAAAATGGATTTTCAACAAGTAAACGCCAAATCAATTGATTAATTACTGAAGGCTTTATTATCATCATCACAGGACTATTTGTTCTATTGCATGTACAGAATTATATATGCTATTGCCAACACTTTTTTGATCTTCAATTCTTATCGCCCTATTGTAAGAGAATTTATATATTTTCTTGCCAATGTTTTTTAGGTCATCCAAAATAAAACAGTGATTGCAATTTAACTTTTAGAACCTAACAATGTTGTCATGCTGATAAAGGAAAAGTAGAGCAAATAATTAATTGATAATTTGTAAATGATTTAAAAAAATTATGCAGAAGATATTTATTCCACTTTGTGTTTGTTGAAACAACATATAAATATGTGTACATAATGCATACATGTATATAAGTGACAAGGTTATAAATATTTTTAAAAGTGAGTATGTTATAATGACACAAATAATTCAATGTGTCTCAGAATTTTCCACTGATTATGCAATATATAAGTACAAAACAAACTTCCTTTAAGCAGCTTAACTTCAGCAAACATTATATTCATTTTCTTTTGCTCTTAAAGGGTTCTCATATCCCCTACATTTGCTAATGTTTAATAAATCTTATTTTTGAAGAGAACATTTTTTTATTTAAGTAAAATTTTATTATTAAATTAATATTAAGAAGCTAAAGCTATTACTATGATAGAAATAAGTAAATTAATGAACACAATTAAATTATTGTAAATCAATGGTGAAGAGAAATTTTTTTGCCTGAACCGGGAATCAAACCCCGAACCTTTAGCTTTCCGTGCTAATGCTCTGTCCACTGAGCTAATTCAGGCTTCATTCCCATCCAAGCAGAAATTCTTCCTTTACCTTACTCTACTGGTCCCACATTCAATTGCAATGAATCTTCATTCACAAATACACAATGAAGAATTCTATCTGAAGAAGACATGAAGGGACTCCACACAGCTATAGCATTTTAAAAAAAAATCTCTTTACCATTGATTTACAATAATTTAATTGTATTCAATAATTTATTTATTTCTATCATAGTAATAGCTTTAGCTTCTCAATATTAATTTAATAAATAATGCTATAGCTGTGTGGAGTCCCTTCATGTCTTCTTCAGGTAGAAGCCATTCATTGTGTATTTGTGAATGATGATTCATTGCAATTGAATGTGGGGCCAGTAGAGCAAGGTAAAGGAAGGATTTCTGCTTGGATGGGAATGAAGCCTGGATTAGCTCAGTGGACAGAGCATTATAACGGAAAGCTAAAGGTTCGGGGTTCAATTCCCGGTTCAGGCAAAACAATTTCTCTTTACCATTGATTTACAATAACATTTTATTACCTCACCTCATAATCTTCTTCTTAGACAAGTTTCAAAACCTTCTTCAGTTCCATCATCTGTATTTTCATGACTGTTGTTGTGTCATTCAGAAGAGCTGCTTCTTGTTCCCTCTGTTGGTAGAGTGAAGAACCTCAAAATCTAATAATTTTTCCTGGGAATTTCAAAGTTCATTAATTTCTCCCTTCCTTTTTTTTTAATGTAGATTTTCCCCAAACAGTGAGTTATTTGGGTTTTTCTATTTGTTTTAATAATTTGACCTTTTTTTTCAATTGGATGTTTTTCTAACAATGCATTAAGCTTGTTCCATGCCAAAATAAGTAGCAAAAGCTCATAGATAAAGTGATTATAATACTGTGGGGTGGATTTTTACATTTATTTCGTTATAAGATTATCTATAAAATTTGTAATTGAAAAAATTGGTATGTGATAAGAAAAATCAGATTACAGTTTTAAGATCAGTATATGAAAATTAATAATTCAGACATATTTTATTTGAAGAGAAAAATTTACACCTAGCCTGGGGATCGAACACAAGGTCTCTAGTTCTATGCACTAGTGTTATTTCTAACTGAGCTATGTAGGCCTCCAATATAAATGCAAATTTTTCTCTTATTTATACAGTTCCCGAGAGAGCATCATAGGCTATGACTTGTTGTTCAACATGCCCTCTGGCAGTTTCTTATTTAGAAAACTTTGTAATAAGTTTTGATGTTATATTTTAAATTAACGTGTTCCAGAATTGGACATTTCTTTTAGTTTATTTTTAATGGGTATTTAACATTAATATATAAAGCCAGTAAAGCTTCTTCCAATGTTTTGATTTTAAATTAAACATTTCTCATTGTATAACAAATTATATTTGAAGATAAATTTTTTTCTTTTCAAATATAACTTGTCATTCAGTGAGAAATGTTGAATTTAAAATAAAAACATTGAAATGAGACATAGTTAGCTGGAAACCCCAGAATTATGCATACCTAACTAACTCACTGGCTCTATGGAACCAGTAGGTTCATGGCCGTGCGGACATGTATCCCCATCCTGAGCTAATGTTTTCCAATCATCCCCTGTATAATCTACTTCCCTCAAATCATGAATAATGTTAATCTCTCATCTCATTCTTGGTCTACCAACTGGGCGTTTTCCCTCTGGTTTTCCTACCAGAAGCTTCCATGCACCTCTTTCATCCCCATATGTGCCACATGTCCTGCCCATTGCAGCCTACGGGACTTAATAGTTCATATTGTATCTAGCTTCATACCAGTGTAATAATTTCATTGATTTGTTAAAATCAGTATGAGTGAAATTATACAAAAACACGTGATTAGGATATTTTAATAGAAGCTAATGTCCATTGTTTATTGATATCCTTACTTACTTTACTTACTTTTGAGGGCCTCTCCACTTTTCAGCGGTTACCCTGTATTCCCATTCGCCATTCTTGCAGATCACGCCATTCATCCTCCTCCAGACCTCAGTCGTTCATCAATCTATGGATCTCTCCTCTCCAAGTTGTTCTTGGCCTGCCCCGTTTCCTTCTACCAGAAGGTGACCATTCCAAAAGAGTTTTGGGCCACCTATCATCCTCCATTCTCCTGACATGGCCATACCACTGAAGAGCTCGTCTTTCGATCCTTTCCACCACTGTCTCCTCCATATCCATCATCTGCCTCACTTCTTCATTTCTTCTTCTTTCCAACCTGGACACCCTGGCCCTGCGTCTTATTCCATCCATCTCCACTGCCAAGATCTTAGTTTTTTGTCCCTCTACCAAAGTCCATCCCTCAGCACCATAAGTCATTATGCTTTCCACAACATACTTCAAAATCCTCTTCTTCGTGTGGTTTGACATGGTCCTACTCCACAGTATTCCATTCAACATTTTTAAGAGTTTACTGATATCCAAAAATTTAAAAAATCATTCTAGCAGCCAATATTTTCTATGTTGCAATATGACTGTATAACATACAATTTAATTAACAAAAGGAATATGTATTCTGTTAGATTGCCAGTCAGGAGTTTCGTGTGGATTCCAATTGGGGGAAAGAGGAGGGAGACCTAAGAAGACATGGATAAGAGGGAATTATGAAAGGACAGGGATCTGCATGATGGTCACTGAAAGGGTAGAGATTAACGGAGGAAGGGAATCAAAACTTAATACTGTATACATTTAAAACCCATTGAATAATAATAATAGTAATAATAATAATATATGTTCTGTAAACCATTAAAATCTAACCATAAATCCAACTTGTTGAGGAATTTGTTTAGTTTATCCAGTTTCTGCATGATAAACTTTTTCTTAGAAGGGTCAAATATTGCTACATCCTAATAAGATGCCTATACAAGTACAGTATATTTCAGAACACGAGGACCTTGCCCCACACCACTGGCTCATGGTAGCTATTAATGACAAGAATAATCCTCCCGAGTTAACAATGACATTGTGTTGTTTCTAGAAGTGTCTCTCTTTTGTCCACTGGTATTTAAAGGATTACAAGAATGGTTGCCTTTTGTTCACTGGAATTTAGACCTCAAGAGAAAGGGAGTGAGGGCCAAGCTATTTCCTGGAAACTTCTTCTTCTTCTTCTTAAACTTAATTTGTAGGATTTTCATCCTGTTTATTTCTAAAATCACTCCTCGGAGGAAGACATATTGGATGTACATTCATTGTCTATCCATCTCTTGGCTGGTCTTCCTCTTGTTCTTCTCCGGTCCGTTGGTCTATCTTCTTTAGCTCTTTTTGTAAGTCGGTTTTTCTTCTTCCGTTCTTTCTATATGACCCTTCCAGTATTTTCGTCTATCTATAATACTTAATTTTTCTAATTTTAGTGTTTGCTATATTGCGTTCTGTTGTGTATGTTTTCCAAGATTCAGAAGTTTTGATTCATGTATTTTATGTCTTTCGGGCTAAATGGCCATGGTCTGGTTTTATTAACACTCGACGTTTCGTCTACTACTGCGATAGACATCCTCAGGAGATATATTGACTTAGGCTTTCACGGCCGGAGTTACTATGATGATCTTGTATAAGATTTCCGGGCTGTTGGCCATGGTCTTGAGGCTTGTAGTTCCCCAACGTTTCCTCAGGAGATTCTGCGTGTTCTGTGACCTCAACTCTTCAAATGTCGGCTGCAGACTGGCTTTGTGTTGGAAATCATGTCCTTATTTATAGTTGAGTATTGTGTGGTGATGTTTTCTACATGGTCTACATGATTTCCAACACAAAGCCAGTCTGCAGCCGACATTTGAAGAGTTAAGAGGTCACAGAACACGCAGAATCTCCTGAGGATGTCTACCGCAGTAGTAGACGAAACGTCGAGTGTTAATAAAACCAGACCACGGCCATTTAGCCTGAAAGACATAAAATACATGAATCAAAATACCTGCCGTGAAAGTCTACAATTTCAGAGATTTTATTTTTCAAAAATTGTAAATATGATTCCTTTTTCTTTTTGGCTATTTTCTTAATTTCAGGTACATTCCTGGAACCAAGGTTCTCATATTCTAGAGAAAAGTATATTTAAACACATAATGCTACTGAAGTTTTGAGCTGCTGAAGTTAAGCCGTCTCAATTATTGAGAACATGATAATTGGTGTTGATTAAAATATGTACAATCATTAAAGCTCACATGAAAATTATTTATAAAATTAAAGTGTTAAATTCTGAGATTTGTATGTATGAGTGCATGAATCCATTTTAATTTACTGGTGAAGAGAAAAAAAATAAATCTGCCCAAGAAAATTGGTGGAATCATCCCAATATTGTCACCTCAACTGTGCTGTGCCCAAAACGTTTTAAGAATGACAACCATTTATAACCAAAAGAGTGGAATGATAAATTGTAAATACATATTAAATCAAATGAACTGCATCTTGCACAAAAATATATTTTAACCTTATTTTGCGCACCATTTGCATACTTTTATTATTCTAATAACAGAATTAATTTTGTTAATAATTATTTTTGTTCCATCAAAATGTTTGTAAATCAAATATATTTTGCATCATGGCAATAAAACCCAAAGCTCATTAAATATAATTAATGTCTTTTACATTAATATTTTCAAATTACCTCAATCCATTGAAACCTAATTTTATTAGCGACTTCTGAAGGCATGAAGCTATTGATGTTGTCATGAATAGAATTTTGAAAATGTTTCACCGATTATATTTAGTAGCCTCTGGAAATGACCATGAAGGAATATGTGTATGTGTATATATCTGTAAATATGTGTGTATATATAGGCCTACATATATATATATATATATATATATGCCTTTAATGCTGAAATGGCTACAATTTTTACTTATCTCGGAACAACGCATTAAATAATGAATTAGAAAAGAGTAAGTTCCAGTTCATTAACTAGCAAATCGGACCATAAGAGTTCACCTGAAACGAAAATTGTTCTAACTAACTAAATCACTGGCACTATCGAACCCGTAGGTTCATGGCCACACGAACATAAGCTCTCCATACATCCCTATCCTGAGCTAATGTTTTCCAATCATTCCCTATATAATCTACTTTCCTCAAATCATAGTTAATGTTATTCTCCCACCACATTCTTGGTCTACCAACTGGGCGTTTTCCCCTCTGGTTTTCCTACAAGAAGCTTCCATGCACGTCTTTATTTCCCCATTTGTGCCACATGTCCTGCCCATCGCAGTCTACGAGACTTAACTGTTCTTATTATATCTGGCTTCCTATAAAGACCAGTTCACTGTTATGCAGTTTTCTCCATTGACCTGTTTGTTCATCTCTCTTTGGTCCAAAAAATTTCCTAAGAACTTTATTCTCAAATACTCGTAATCTCCTTTCCTCCCATAAAGTCCATGTTTCGCATCCATATAATATAACTGGTAGAATAATAGTTTTATATATTTTCAGTTTAACGTTTTTTGCAAGGAGTTGGGACGTCAAGAGTCTCTGTAATGCATAATAGCATGCATTTCCAGAATTGAGCCTATGTTTAATTTCTTCGTGCATCTCATTCCTGTTTGTGATTATTGTTCCTAGGTATTTGAATTCAGCCACTTCCTAAAAATTTCCCTCATTTGTCACTAGCTGTCCATTTCCATTATATAATGTATTTCTAATTGTTCTAGCTGTCCCAATTTTCGATTTTTCACAACCAAACTCAGTATATTGTATTTGAATAAAATGGGGAAGGTATTCTCTAAAAATCAATAAAATCATACAATTAAAAGTGGATGTTTATTTGATACCCGAAAAAAATCATTTTAGCAGCCACCATGTTTGCTTTGTTGCAATGTATCTGTAAACCATACAATTTAATTAACCATTAACTTGGCAATATATCCTATAAGATACATTGGTTTTAATTATTTAATGTTTTAATAAAGCATTGAAAAAATGAATAAGTAGAATATGTGTTTCTCCAATTTATGGTTAACAAATGGGGTCCGGATTTTTAAATTGGCATAAACCTTCTGTTGGTATTGGCTCTGGGGTCGACTCAGCCTCTAACAGAAGATAGTACGAGATATATATTTTGGGAGTGAAGGTGGCATGCAATTTAATTACCTTTTAAGTTGGCAATATATCCTATAAGATACATTGGTTTATTTATTTAATATTTTATTCATTCATTTTGAGAATTTTCCTCATCATTGAAGGTTTTCTCCAACCAATCTTAATAATTAACATGAATTTAAAAAAAATACATAAATGACTACAGACTTATAGACTATCAGTTTGTAACAAACGTTCACAAATTTCACTTAATTAAAGTTCTCCATCGTTCTATGTCCTATGTGTCTTCATCCGTTACACCAAATTTCCTCATTGAATTCTGAATGTTGTTCTACCAGGTTATTCTTGGTCTTCCTTTTCTGCTCTTTTTTTTTTTTTTTTTTTTTTTTAATTTTCCATGCATAGACAGCTTTCAGTAGTCTTCCATCCTGCATTCTTCTTATGTGTCTATACCATTTCAGCCTTCTGTGTTCAATCTTACCCTTATACTTCTTTCTGCATTCATCCATTTTCTAACGTCTGTATTTCTAATTCTTTCCAGTCGAGATTTTTTGGCAGCTCTTCTAAAAAATCCATTTCAACTTCAGTTATTCTGTTGGCATGTTGTGTCATATTTTAATAAAGCATTAACAAATGAATAAGTAGAATTTTGTTTCTCCAAATTAAGGGTTAATAAATGGGGTCAGGATTTTTAAATTAGCTAAACCTTCTGTTGGCATGACTCTGGGGTCGACTCAGCCTCTAACAGAATAGAGTACCAGGCAAATATTTTGAGAGTAAAGGCGGCCGTTACTCAGGAATAACATCTCCTGTCGATTATCTAGATAGATGGGAGTCTTCACTTTGCCCTATATTGGCATTACTTTAATAATGCTGGAAGGTATTTATTTTAATAGGCCATCTTATATGGCGGGGGGTGGGGTAAAAATAAATTGGGTAGACATAATCACTAGGGCTAGGATTTTTATGTAATAAAAGATAAGCCTGCAATGCAGTTAGTATATATATTTTTATTATATATATACAACTTTTCTCATTAGAGGATTGCCCCAAGAACAAAGTGATACAGACAATTAATTTTCGAAATTGATGAAATAAATTTTGTAAATACATTAAACATTTTAAAATTCAACTGTTTGTGTGTGAAGACAAGATAAAAGAAAGTCAAAAGTCTTACTTGTCATTAATATAGCATTCAACTGTTTGTATGTGAAACCAGAACAAAAGACAGCCGTAAGTCTAACTTATTATACTATGTTGCAATCTTAAATATATAATATATAAATATCCTAGCCCTAATAATCACTAACTCAACTCGTTTTTATGGCTTTCAAATTCCTCTAATAATATCGCACATCACATATAATTACTGTTACCACAAACTGTTCTTGTAAATGTTAATCCATGGACTGGGTAAGAATTTTAGCAACAAAAATACAGACATACCGATAATTTATGTCTTAGAACATCTAGTATATGCAGTATAGGCCTACCATAACCTTCTTTATGAAAGTTCCTATAAAGATGAGTCCTAAATATTTTTTACCCAACTAAAGTACTACTTTTAATTATACCTAGTTGTTTATAGGGCTACTCGTAGTAACTTCAGCAATAATCATACGAAAATTAGTTAATATTTTTTAATTTTATTTTTAATTATAGAATAATACAATACAGTACATAATTTAATTACATTTTACGTTTGGATTGTTTTGTACTCAAATAAAATTTTCGTGATGATTAGACCAAGAACATCCTGAAACAAACAAAAAATTATTAAAATATTATTGTTATAGTTATTTTGTGGTATTTCTGACATACATTATGAATATTGGATATCTGGAAGATAAGTTCCCTGTTTTTAATTCATTATCGAGTAGGCCGTGCCTGGATTTTTATAGGCCTTAGTTGGGTTATCTCTGGTATAGGCTATCTCGATAATAAGTGGCGCTGGTGTTCTGCATAAAATTGTCAAGGCACAGCTCAGAGATTATTATCCTTGGTCAAGGATCGTCATGGATTATGTTGACATGATTTGACGAGCGGGCAGTTCTGTTTTAACGTTACGGAATGTTGCGCTTTATTAGTGCTTATTTACACGTGTATGCTGATTTAACTCGAGTGAATAAATTGTTCTAGTGATAACGTTTTTTATTGTGTGTTTTAGTATGTCTTTAGTTTTTGTTTATTTGGATATACGGTACATCGTTTCGAATCAAATACGGTTGTGTTTTTCCTCGATGGCTGTAATTGTGCAAACAAAAGGAAGAAAATGGTCTCTTCTTTCACCATCACAAGTAAGAAAATATGTATTATTTAAAAAATATATTAAGACATTACATAATATATTAAAATACGTAATTTCTTTATGTTTAAACGCAATGCAACCTACTAATAGCCATGGTTGAATATAAGGTTAGGTGAGCAATTTTTGTTGGCATAAATTTAAGGTTAATCTGTAGTACTGTTCTATTTTCATTTGGATAAAGAAAATGGAGGTTTATATGTTAGACTAAAAACGTCATGATGCTTTTTTGTTAAAGTTCCACATTTTCTTCAGTGTAAATATACAACAAACTATAAATTAAGATATTATTTGGAAATTTGTTAGGGAACTTAACCATTCAATCAAGTGAATCATGGATAAATATACCATAACACGTCGCAGAACAATTCCTTGTTTATTAATTCACGTTAAATATTTCATGAAAACTAAAAGTAGGAAAGTAAAATAACATAATTTTAAACAAAATTAGGCGCGAATATGGTACCAAATTTGTTCATTGTTTTAAATAATTTAAATTTTTTTGTTGGATAGTGTAGGCCTATGGGTCTTCATAAACAAATCTTAATATGTTTCTACAAGAATGATAAACATGGTAAGTTATATTTTCTTTGAAGTTCCACCCGAACCTATAATGTAACGAATTGCTGAATTAATATGGTTGTTGTATGTCATGGTTGTTGTATGCCAGGTGTCGGTCTGTGAATATGCAATAGAGAACATGTGACTGCTAGGGTCATATTTGTCAACATGATAATACGCATTTCCATCGACCTTCATTTGTTTGTTAGGGCGTTTTTCTCATAAGTAGGGCTAGGATTTATATGTACTAAAAGTTAATATTGCAACGTAGAATAACGAGAAGTACACTTACGAGTGGTTGTACGTATTTTGGTTTCACACACAAACAGTTGAATAGTATAATGAGAAGTTAGACTTCTGACTGTCTTTTATTTTGGTTTCACACACAAACAATTAATGATACCGTACCGGTATATACTATCTGTATTGCAACCTTACCTTTTATTATAAAAACATCCTAGCCCTACTCATATTTTTACTATTCTCGCTGAGAATTACTAACGCATATTTTCCATTGTCGATGACGATTTTAGATTGTTTTAGCGAAATTTATAATTCAATTTTTAAGACATTTTTCACATTTTTGGAGGGAAAATTAACATATATATTCAAATAATTTTCACAAACTGCTACAATAATTTGTCCGTTTTTTCGTTTTTATTTATTTTATTTTGATTTATGTAGACTCATTCCCGCTATTCAATCCGCCAAAAATACTCGTACATAACATGTAGTACCTGGGATGGGACATTTGATCGTAAAATTACGAATTTATAGACTGCTCAATGCAATCTCTTAGGGCCTACATAGTAAATAGATTTTCAATTTTTAGATACTGTTGTATTATAAGTAGGGCTGAGATATTTGAGCAGCTGTATCAATATTGAGAAATTCAATGTTTATAATCAGGACATGGTATTTTGAGAACTAGAAGGTACAATTGAGACATTCATAGTTAAATGTTGTCAACAACCGCAGCTGCATTCACTTCCACACGCAAGGAACAGCGATCCTTGTGCACCTGCAAGTACAGTTGTGTAGTCACTCAGAATTACTATGTTAAGTTTCTTGCGGAGATATACCGAAAACTAAAACACGTTCGTTAGATACACATTTAAGAGCAACAGTTTAGAATTTAATGACGTTTTCTTATTGAAAATAACGAATTATTCTGCAAAATATGTATAATTTCAAGAAGCATTTTTTATTTTTTATAAAAAAACACACACACACACACACACAGATGTTCATATTATTTCAGAAACAGGATTTCTCTTTTTTGCGGTTTGAGTTAAATATAGGCCTACAAACGATATCTACAAAGAAAGTTCTATCAATTTTAATTTTGATAGAAACCGTATTTCTGCAGCCTCTTTATTTAGGCCTGCTCTGTATTGTGGAATATGATTTTGTATTTCATGCACAAACCGGACTTCTCCGGGAGATATCTCCGTTTCCTGCTTGTAATGCGCTGTCTGTTGTGGAATACCGTTTATGCAAAATCTGAAACTTTATGTGATCCTTGAGCAATAGTTTTTCTATCTCAGGCATTCGAATGCCAATGTTCTCTATATTCATATTTTAAAACGCAACAGTGCTAAGTTTTGGCGAATTCTGAAGGAATTAAACTATTAAGGTAGTTCTCGTGAAAAGTGTTTTTAAAAAATATATATAATTCATATCAAATTTATAAAGTTTGCTTCAATGCAACAATTTTCTTTAGAAATAAACTTCATTCATATGTATAGGTAATTGTAGACTTTCATAGAAAAATTCTGATATGTTAGAGAAAGTGGACTTCTCCGTGTAAGTTATTATCCTATATCCAAGAAAGTAATGACCTAAGGAAAGCTTACTGCAATGTGATATTACACCATCCTCTAATGAAGGTGTGAGAAAATTTGAATCTATTTGGTTCAATTTTGAATCATGTAGAGATATTTTAATATGTCAAAATGTGCAGTAGTGTGGAGAAGTCCAGTTTCTGAAATAATCGTTATTGAAGCTATTGAGGTCGCCTCTCTTGTACAAATATGGCTCAACTGCACTTCTACTAGCGCTTGATTTGTCAGTTATATTGTTGTAAACTATAGCTTTTCTTCTGTATTTACTAACAATATTTAATATTTTAAACTTTTTCAAACAGTTTTATAACATTATTAGACAATTTTGAAGTATTTATTTAAATATGCAAATCACAATATTATGACACTGTTAGACAATATTGTGATGCTAACTGCTATTTTCTCCACAGAGTATAATACTTAGTCTATGATTTTTCTATTGCTGTTTTGGGTTATCGCTGGTTGGATCAGCGTTAGGGAGTGATAAGCAAGTGTACACCAATTTTTAATAAACGTTTGATAATTTTAATATTATTAATATATTTTTTAACATAGATTTTGGGATTTATTGCAAATATTGGTCATTTAAATGTCATAGCGACGGATAATCATTGAGGATTATAATCGATATGTGGTTCGATTGTGGGTTATCGCTGGCTGTGTAAACTCTGGCGCATGCGCACTGTTGTTCTATAGGACTTTGATGAAAATATTTCACGCTAGTTTAAATTCAGTTTTTCCGAAAAAAAAAATATATCTTCATCGAACCTATTTTTAGTAGACGTCAAAATAGTCATTACCAGAATTATAGGCATATATATCCTATATATGTTTGACGCTCTAGCGGCCGAAATTGTTTTTTATTTAAACTCTGCATATAATAATCATATAAGAAAAGTAAGATCGAGTTTATGAACCAGCAGTTCCACTCACTGAGTATTGCCACGTGACTTGATTTTTGTTTCGAATTTATGTGAACTGGTACGTCGCATACAATCCCTTTTGTTTTACTAAAGAAATAGTGGGAATTTTAAGTATAAACTATTGGTTACCTCAGACCCTGGTGCATTTGCCAGAGGAGCAGGTGAGCCCTGGAGCACACGGACATATGTTGCTAAACACATTGGTTGCTTTGTACCATGGTGAACCGTCGGGTGCAGAAGAGCTGGCATTGAATGCCTTGTTGCTAGGGTTGCAAGTGTCTCCCTCTGCTCTGTACCTGTTGCAAGTAGGTGTCGGATACGGCATGTTGGCTGTCAAACATAAAAAAATGTCGCCATAACTAACGGATCCACATCCATCCAGACTCTAAGAATTTACCACCCAAGTTTGGGCATTACTCTGATCTATTCTTCACGAGATTCTCAATGCAATAAATACAAATTTTGAAAGTGTCTATAATATTATTTATTCGAGGTACATGATGCGTCCATCTCAAGCACTTAGACTAGGATGTTAAAAATGATGTACAGTTGTATATCAACATCAAATTACTCTTATAGTTTTGTTGAGTTGTTTCTTGACTCATCTCATACTTCTTAACTCCCTCGCAGATCCGAATTTCTTCACTGTATTTGTGACATTCTCAATGCTGTATCCAATTGACGTCAGTTGTGAACGTGATACAGCATTGAGAATGTCACAAATATAGTGAAGAAATCCGGATCTGCGAGGGAGTTAAGAAGTATGAGGTGAGTCAATAAACAACTCAACAAAATTAAAATAAACCTCATAGTGTTATTTCCTACCTACATAACTTAATTACTCTTATAGTGTTCGAGGCTTTAATTTCCTTATATCAAAATCCTTGAGGAATCTATGTTTTTCACCACTATGCAGATATATCACAAGAACTTACCTACTGTACAGCAGCCATCAGGTGCGCAATCAGCACTGTCCCGACACATAGGAGAAACAGCGCTGATGGCCCATATCACCAGGCAGATTGCTAACATCCAGTATGTACCCATCTCATGAAACAAAACAAACTTATTTCAATAACAATAAACATCCGACACGCAGGAACTGTGTAAATTAAGGGGGTGATGGGTGAAAAATTGACCATTTGAGATCAAAATAGGCATTTTTTTGTTTTTTTTATACTAAAATATAGCCTGTATTCTAATGTATGTGTTGGCAAAGTTTCAGAGGCCTATGGTGCTTCTAAGTGTCCTAAATTGCGTTAGAGTTAAAAGGCTGCGCCAGTTAAATACTACCTGCATGCAAATCTTTAAACTTGTTTTTCCACACTTTTATTTCCACTGCATTTTTGTACATTCAAAATTGAATGAAATTCAGAAATTTTGTTCTAGAAAGTTCAAATTTTTACTGCAACTAATGGGTAACAAAGTAGTGCATGGGTTTCATGATTGAAGTAGTATTTTAAGAAATAAAACATAAAATGTATGCAATTATTAATTTTTTTTGTAATTCCACGCATGAGGTAAACATTTTTTTTCTCCCTTTGTATTCACATTATAAGAATTCTAATGCATTATGTTTTTCTAAATATTTTAGGGGTCTTGTAAAAAAATCAGACATTTTACTAAAACAAATTATGGAACCCATTTAATTATAATATATGCAGTTTTTTAAATATAATATTTAATAACTCATAAAATAAATGTCTCACAAGAATGGAACTTAAACACATAATTATGTGTGATACAGTGAATGTTTGTACAAGACATCAAGTCTCTAGCTCAAAAAATGTAGAAAATAGAAATTTCACCTATCACCCCCCTTAAGCGAATTCTTTAGCAAGTCGAATTTTGCTAGTTCAAGTGCTTTCTTTTGATAATTAGATCGTGTATACCAAGTTTCATAACGAAAAAACAAGATAACCACCCGATAGAGAATTGAAATTACAAACTGGAATGAGATGCGGAAAGAATTAAACATATGCTCAACTCTGTAAACGCATGTTATTATTCATTATAGGGGCTCTTGTCATCCTAACTTCTCTCAAGAAACGTTAAATTAAGAATATATAAAACGGTTATTATTAGAATTGTATGGATGCGAAATAGTATTGCTTTAAGATGAGCAAACATTTTGAGTATCTGAGAAAAAAGCTCTTAGGAAAATTTTTGGATCAAAGAGAAACGACCAGACAGCTGAATGGAGAAGATTACATACCAGGGAGCTACATAATCTTTATGAGAAATCAGATATAATAAGAACAGCTAAGTATCATAGACTGCGATGAGTAGGTCATGTGGAACAAATGGAAATGAAAGAGGGGGATGGAAACTTCTTGTAGAAAAAAAAAGGAGGGATGGCGCCACTAGCTAAGCCACGAATGAGATGTAAGAATATTAGGCCTAATCATGATTTGAGGGAGGTGAATTATAAAGGTTTTTAAAATTTTAAAATATTAGCTTAGGATAGAGTTATGTGGAGAGCTTATGCCCACATGCTTATGGAATTCCGGATTAGATAGTGCCAGTAAGCGAGTTACTTTGGTAATTCTTCCTATCAAGTTTCATTGCGAGAAAACAAAAATTTCACCTGAGAGAGCGTTGGAAAATATTCCTACTAAGATATTAGCTCTTAGTTTAAACCTATCCTCTAGATATCTGATACTTTTTATTAACGAAGTCAATGTTATTTGAAAAAATAACAATGTCGACCGCTAGAACGATTTTTAAATTTCGGGTTTGAAGTAAATTCTCAATTCCAATAAATGATTTATTTTGACGATTTTTGGAGGATTTGATTTCTTGTTTCATTTCAATTGCATATACTCCTCCTCCTCCTTCTTGGTTTAGGCTTATTTACTAGTCTGATCCGGCTCCAAATTGCTGTTCTTTCCACCTTTTCTTTGGTCTTCCCAGACTTCTTCTTCCTCGTGGTATGCTGATTTTGGTATTCTATTCTCAGTCATCCTTGCCAAGTGTTCTTTCCAGTTTGTTCTGTATTTCACTATTGTTGTGTTTAATTCCTCTACTTTTAGTTGTCTTATTTCTGTGTTGTGTTTTTTTGTCTCTTCTTTGATATCCTGCTATTGGTCTGAGGAATTTCATTTCAGCAGCTTGTATTCTGGCAGATTGTTGTGTTGTCACAATTGCATATACTGATATTCCAAAATACTTTTTCAGGATTCTTGGCCGTGTCTTGCAGTGTTTGTCTTCTCGGCTTTCATCACCTGCTATGAGTCACATCTTCAGGAGATCTTGCTTGTTTCAACTCTCATAGTAAATTAAGTTTACTATGACAGTTGAAAAAAGCAAGATCTCCTGAAGATGTCACCCACAGCAAATGATGAAACGCCTAGAAGACAACACTGCAAGACACCGCCAAGAATTCCGAAAAAGGTATTTTGGAATACATAATGATAACGTGAAAGTCTTAATCACTTTAGCATATACTGAGTTTCGTTGCAAAAAAAATATAAAAATTGCAGCCACTAGAGAATTTTTAAATTTTCGCTTCAGGTTAACTCTCACTCCTAATGGGTTCGAATTTGGGTTAACAAACTCGTTTTCTCTTTTCTTGATTACTATAAGCCGAGTTTGGTTGAGACATAATAGAGAGTTAACAGATAGGCCTATATATTTTCTTGGCATAGTAATTTTCGGTGTCTACTAAGAAGGATCCATGAAGATTCATATTTTTTTTTTCAAAATCTTTCATGGGTAGCTTTTAATTCCGTCGGAATTTACTAATATATCAATTCCTACCTGCGCTTTTCCTATGGCGTTTAAGGGGGTTGGTGGGTGAAAAATTGACCATTTGGGATCAAAATTGGCATTTTTTTTTGTTTTTTGTACTAAAAAAATAGCCTGTACTCTTATGTAGGATATATGTTGGCAAATTTTCAGAGGCCTATGACGCTTCTAAGTGCCCTAAAGTGCTGATTAGGCCTGTATAATAAATTTTGTATTTAAACTGCATGCAAATCTTTAAACTTGTTTTTTTCGCACTTTTATTTCCACTGCATTTTTGTACATTCAAAATTGAATGGAATTCACAAATTCTGTCCTAGAAGGTTTAAATTTTTACTGCATATTCTAAAAACAATGAGTAACACAGTAATGCATGGGTTTCATGGTTGAAGTAGTATTTTAAGAAATACAAAATAAAATGTATCCAATTATTATTTTGTTTGTAATTCCACGCATGAAGTACATTATTTTTTTCTCCCTTTGTATTCAAATTATAAGAATTCTAATGCATGATGTTTTTCTAAATATTTTTGGGGTCTTGTAAAAAATCATACATTTTTTAAAAAAATTGGAACCCATTTAATTCAATACTAATAAAATTCATTGTTAAAACCGTTGAGATGGAGAGTCATAAAATAAGTTAAAATATACCTTCTTAGGTAAAATCCGTCGTCCTCAACTTATAAAATATGTAATCTTTATGCCTGTAGGCCTTTCAGAACATCCGTTCCATCTTCAGCAGGTCCCTCTTCGCTACAACATCCAGTATGATGGTTGATGCTGCTGGTCCTAATGTGGTGTTGTCGTCACGAAAACACCACATTAGGACCAGCAGCATCAACCATCATACTGGATGTTGTAGCGAAGAGGGACCTGTTGAAGATGGAACGGATATTCTGAAAGGCCTACAGGCATAAAGATTACATATTTTATAAGTTGAGGACGACGGATTTTACCTAAGAAGGTACATTTTAACTTATTTTATTTTATGACCCATTTAATTATAATATATGCAATTTTTTAAATATAATATTTAATAGCTCATAAAAAATGCCTCACAAGAATGAAACTTAAACACATCATTATGTGTCATGCAGTGAATGTTTCCAAAAAATCAAGTCTTTAGTTAAAAAATGTAGAAAATAGAAATTTCCCATCATCCCCTTAATGTCGTAATGCGCAAGAAACATTATGAAACTCGGCTGATGTCACAATGACACTAAAATCTATGAATGAATGATGACTAAGTTGTTACAGCAAGAGCTCTTAGAGGTCGTCGAAGGTTAAAAACAGTTTCCAATAAATGCCTTATGACGTAATTATGATTCATTAAAGGGAAATGAAAAAGGCAGCCGAGTAGTCTAAGGCATGATCCCTTGGCGTAGGGTTATGGGACATGGACTAGTTCAAATCCCCATGGCTTAATAAATGTTTGATGAAATTTCGGTCGCTATGGGACCGGTGCCCACCACATCGTGTATAATTAGGGTAACCAAAATAAGTAGCTAGTATACAGGCAGAAAAAATCAGCTATAACGGGTAAGGGATATTACTTTCTGACCGGATGACACCCCTATAGTTGTTGGATGAACACTTCCATAATTAACACATTGAAAGTGAAGCCAACAGCGAGCTGGTAGTCCAAGAGTATTGTAAAGTCTTCAGTCTTGTCGCGCCATGGAGTGGTTTTCATAAGTAATGTCATGAGTGACGTCCAATTTATCTAGAGGATTTGGAAATCAAGAGTAGTGTTTGTTAGGACTATTTAAAGAATAAAATTAAGCTGTTTACTCACAAATCATTATTTAAATAGTTATTTTAAAATATTTATATATTTAATGCAAATGGCTATGTTTAAAAACAAATGAGAAATGTTTGGTTAGTTTCATTTGTTCATCCACTACAACTAGATCATATTATTTATTGCCAAATAGGATCGCAATATTGTAAGAATGCACCCTAGTTGAAAAAAAAATGAAACACATCAAACTGTATATTATAACGAACATTATGGGTTATTAATTATTTTTTTAGGAAACAACTCCGTAAAATCATTATTTAAAAACATAGTTATTGAACACACATTTATCAAGTGCGTAGTTCAAAGGAATCTGTACATTATTTGCGATATTCAACGTATTTGTTCGGGAGTCAGTCACAGCAAAATAATACTCTGACCTGCTTAGAATATTAAAAAGGAGGAGCTTTATTTAATATGATAAACAGAAGTAGATAAATATCGAGGTGAAACACGACTGTGATTGCTTGTAAAACAAAATTGATTGAAACATGATTAGTCATTAACTCCCATTTGGGGCATGAGTTAAATCTTCTAATATATAAAAATGAATGTTTGTTTGTTGGTTGGTTTGTTTGTTTGTACTTTATGCGCGGCCATACAATTGATCCCATTGTGATGGGGCTTTTTGCAAAATGTTCAGGAGATTCCCGGGATGAACATAGGCTATAAGAGAGTTGTGATACTCAACTCCTACACCATAAAACATCGCCCTTTGTAGTGGAAAACGTGAAAAAGGTAGCTCTTTGGATGCTTAAATGGCTTACGCTGCCTAAACCATAACAAATACACAAAATTAATGCACACAGAATTGGGTATCTCAAAAAGCTGTACAAAAAAGTTCGCGACAGCATATGTTTATCTCTTAGGGATAACTCACAATAACCATTTTTGTCTTTTATTGATGCCAAGAAGATCGAGACAAGTACGTACTGTAGATTCCTGTTCAAGCATAGCAGCACATGGCGGATATTCTTTTACAGATATCTCACAATAACGAATTTTGTCTTTTAGCTCATTTGTGCCAAGAAGATCGAGATAAGTAGATTCCCGGGCAACAACGGGTAATCAACACGGGGTATCTACAAATATAAATATATAATTATTTTTCCTTTTACTTATTCAACTAAACATAAAAGCACATTAATTTTAATTTATTTAGGCGTAGCAGCGCACGCCGGGTATTAGCTAGTAGTCTATAAAAAGTAAATCCTTCTAATGAAGATTACTCTGAAACTGATTATGATAACTAAATCACTGGCTCCATCGAACCCATATATTCGTGGCCGCGCAAACATACGATCTCCATACTTCCTTATCCTGGGCCAACGTTTTCCAATAATTTCCTGTATAATTAATTTCCCTCAAACCATGGTTATTATAATTCTCCCACCACATTTTTGGGCAACCTACTGAGTGATTTTCCTTTGATTTTCCTACAATACACTTTTCTATGCCCTTGTTTCAGTTATTCATTCTTGTTAACGTCCTGTCCTTCTCAGTCTACGAGTCTTAACTGTTCTTATTACATCTGGTTTCCCCAGACGATCATGTAGCTCTCTCTTATGCAGTTTTATCCCCATTCTCTTGTCTGTTCGTGTTTGTTTCGTAAAAATAATAGTTTGTGTAATGTAAAGTGTAAACATCTACATTGACACATCGATTTCAATGGAATGTGTTCACTTTCATGGTTCTTCATCTAACAGGATAGGGTTGTAAATGATGAAAAATACAATGTCTGAAATTACTGAATTTAGTGTCGATTCCAAAATTGTCGGTGTCGATAGTTAACTTCCTGGATTGTAAAAGAGTGCAATGAGTATCATATACTTACCTCTCCACTAATGTACGAAGCTCCAGAGATACGTGACGTATATATAGTATCTGGCCTTCACTTGTTGTGATTGCCAAGGATGTGCGGGCTTTAAGTTGCAACATCAGCGCAAATCGAATACTCATTTACGTAAACCATTAAGCCTTGCCACTTGACGCGGAAGAACCACTTCATTACTAAAAGACACCTTACATTTTTCATTTCCTTTATTTTTTGTTTTGTTTCTCTTTTTTATCTTTACCTTGGTTTAACTTTTCTCTTTGTAGGCACTTTTATATGCCCCATGCCACATGGGTTTACAAGGATACGATCTGTAGGGAAAGGACCTTAAACTCTGGACCACATACATACCTACATAAAGACATGGAGGGCCTCTTTGGATGAATGATCAGCTCAATGCCAGGATCTCTTCCCAAAAAAACACGAATATGTATAGCCATCACTCATAGATTCTTACTATACAAGGCGAGTTCCTATACCCCTCCCTCAAGATATAGGGTTGTCGCACACGTAACACTTTTAACCCTTAAATTCGTAATGTATCCTTTTGGATACATCAGTTCGTTTAATTAATTTAATATTTTAAATAAATTAGGACAAAACGAACAAAAAGAAACCACTTACATGTGTGTCTTATTATACAATATACCTAATAATAACAGTTGCACAAGATTCCGTTTTCACTGCGGTCCGCCACATTCAAATAACTAACAGAAGAAATTTGTGTTTTGCCAATTTAAGGGTTAAGTCACATTTATAAAGTTATATTGTTAAATAGTTAATTTATATCGAGAACTGAATTTATTCTATGTCATTAACCCTTAAATTCATAATGTATCTTTTTGGATACATCAGTTGGTTCAATTAATTTAATATTTTAAATTAATCAGAAGAAAACGAACAAAAAGAAACTACTTAAATGTGTACCTAATTATACAATATACCTAATAATAACAGATATACAAGGTTCCGTTTTCACTGCGGTCCGCCACATTCAAATAACTAACAGAAGAAATTTGTGTTTTGCCAATTTAAGGGTTAATATTTTTTCCCCATACTGTACATTTTATTCATTCGTTAAATCTGCAGTAAATCAAAATATAAATAAATAAATATTCTCAACTCGTGTCCAACTCGGGGTCGGGTCGAGAAGTGAGATGAGATGAAGCCCCTATATTTATAGAGGTCTGTGAACGACAAGGGTTCCGGCCGACCACTCCTGACGCACCGTCACAAAGGCGGATGAATGAAATGAAACGAAATGGATAAGATGGGTATGGAGAAATGGTGGAATGAAATTTGTGGCAGGGGAAAACTGGAGAAACCCCGAGAAAAACCTGCCCAAGCTTCGTTTCGTCCACCACGAAACCCACATGGAGTGACTGAGACTCGATCTCGGTACCCCAGCGGGAGAGGCGAGCGGGTAACCTCTTGCGCTACGGAGCCCCCAGTAAGTCAAAATATATTGTAATTAATAATTATATTCTCTATATACCATGTGTCCACCGCTGTGGCCTCGCGGTAGCGTGCTACCTTGTCACGCAGCAGGCCCGGGTTCGACCCCCGGTCGGGGCAGTTTTTCTGGCTGAGGTTTTCATCGGGGTTTCTCCTCACCTGTTAGACAAACGTCAGGAAAACTTTAAGGCCCAAACGGTCCCCGAAATCATATGGCCTTCATTATCATCATCATCCGTCCCGGTGTGGAAAGCAACGGGAAGCTACCACACCTACAATTCTCTAGTAAAGCTGCAAGCATAGCATGAAAATGTTATGATTGCAGTGAAGGACCTGCCTTCGGGCAGAATTACTATGGATGGATAGACCATGTAAGAATTATCTTTATTGTAATTTAGATGTAAGAATCATTTTTGTATTTTTTTCTAACCTGGTTGAGTGGTAGACGATGCCTTAAGACCTTAACTCTGCCAAGTAAATTAAAGCTGTTATTATTAATATATTTGGATGATTGCGGTGGACAGATGGTGTTCGGAAGTCCTTGGGCCATAAAATTTCTTGCAGTTTGTTTTACAAGTGATGAAAAACTCCGGAAAAAAATCCTCACCCAGAAAACATCTCCCGAGTGGGCTCGAACCCAGGTCCGCTGCGACTGTGGCAACATCGTTACCACTAGATAACAGCTATGATTTCCTGATGTTATTGACAATAAAACATGAAAGGTTCGTTAATACAATAAGTTACACTAGGAGCAGGAAAATCCTGTAGGCATGAAACGCTGTGTTACGGTGGGGCATATAGATTTGAATTTAAATATATTGGTGCTCATTTACCTAAGAAAAATATTTTTTTTTTCAAATTTGTTTCAAATTGCAGATTTATGAATGAAGCCACAATTCATAAAACCGCATCGTGTTTACGGGTCTCAGTTATGTTACGTGGAACACGAATTAGAATTTATGAAACACTGGCCAGACCCATATTATGTTACGGCAGTGAGGCCTGGACAATTCGCTGTGTAGACGAAAAAAGACTAACTGCGGCAGAAATGAAATTTATGAGACGTACTGCGGGCTACTCAAGAACAGACCATAAAAGGAATTCTGAGATTCTCAAAGAATTACACATAGAATCAGTCATGGAATATGTACAAAAATACAGAAACAACTGAAAATCTCACGTACGAAGAATGAGCAGAACAAGAATACCACGTCAGATCTTAAATTACCAGCCACCAGGCAAGATATCTCTGGGCAGACCCTTCAAACGTTGGATTGAGACCGTAACAGACCACAGGTCTATCACATCAAAGGAAGAAGAAGAAGAAGAAGAAGAAGAAGTTACGTAGATAGAGTCCAATAAAGTAATCCATTCTTGGGCACTTGTCATTATAGTAGTAATGTGTTCTCAAAATCCATTGCCCTACATCGAGTTGTTCTTCAGAAGTCATTAAACCCTTTCCACGCAACGTAACTGGGACCGTAAATGCAATGCGGTTCTAAGTATTGTGGCTTTATTTATATATTAAAATATGTCCTAGCAGTTTTATTATTGTAGTCTACGTATAATATTTTTAAGACAGGATATTGAATTTTAAATTGGAACAATTTTTTTGTACCTACGTAAACTATTTAAATATGGTTTTGGAAACACTATTTTACTGCATCTGCTATAGGAGCTTAATTATATGGTATAAAATGAGTTTTCAAAATTCCATTGCCCTACATCGAGTTGTTCTTTAGAAAAATGTACCAAAAGGTGATTTTTTCAGTAATTATTTATAAATTATATATATATATATATATATATATATATATATATATATGTGTGTTTTAACTACATGTATCGTTAATCAACACATAAAGATTGTATGAATGTCACATTATTAGAACCGGAGATATAGCATTTCTTTTATTATTATTATTATTATTATTATTATTATTATTATTATTATTATTATTATTATTATTATTATTATTATTATTATTATTAAATGAGGGAAGTTTTGAAGAAGTGGTTGAATTCAAATACCTAGGAACAATAATCACTAATAGGAATGAGGTGCAAAAAAGAAATTAAACATAGGCTCAATTCTGGAAATGCGTGTTTATTATGCATTGCAGAGACTTTTGATGTCCCCAACTCCTTTCAAAAAACGTTAAACTGAAAATATATAAAACTATTATTCTACCAGTTATATTATATGGGTGCGAAACATGGACTCTTACTTTAAGGGAGGAAGGAGATTACGAGTATTTGAGAATAAAGTACTTACGGAAATGTTTGGACTAAAGAGAGATGAACAGACAGGCGAATGGAGAAGACTACATAACAATGAACTACATGGTCTTTATAGGAAGCCAGATATAATAAGAAGAGTTAAGTCTCGTAGACTGCGATGGACAGGACATGTTGCGCGTATGGGGAATGAAAGACGTACATGGAAGCTTCTTGTAGGAAAGACAGAGGGAAAACGCCCAGTTGGTAGACCAAGACTGAGGTGGGAGAATAACATTAACTATGATTTGAGGGACCCTCCATGGTATCTTTACCTTGTCGTGGTGGAGTGGCTTGTGTGCTTAAATGATCCTGAGAGCTATGCCGGCGGTAGCATTGCTGCCGATAGGGTTACCCATGCCGGACTGGTCAAAGGTGATAAGCCAGACGAAATAAGTACCTTGGTCGAAAGAGTGACGATCTTTCACCGTAAAAATACAACCGTCAAGAAATGCGGACATGGGTTCTACTGGGGTAAAATTTTCCGGAGGTCAAATAGTCCCCCATTCGGTTCTCCGGGCGGGGACTACTTCAGGGAACCCATGCCAAAGGCTCAAACACAGGGACATGTTCCTAGGAACATGGAATGTTAGGACTTTATACAATAGCGGGGCACTAGAGATATTAACGCGGGAATTGGATAAATCGCCCTTGGATATAGTCGCTTTACAGGAAGTTAGGTGGCCAGGAGAAGGTAGTCAGGAATCAGGAAGCTTTGCATTATACTATGGGGGTGCAGAAAGACCTGCATTTGGAACGGGTTTTTTAGTCAGAAGGAGGATCCTATCCGCTATCCGAGATATTAAGTTTGTTAGTGATAGGATATCATACATAATTCTAAAGGGTAAACGACATGATTTTATAATTGTAATGTACATGCCCCCACAGAAGATAAAGATGACAAGATCAAGGATGAGTTCTATGACGAATTAGAATGCTTATTTGATAGCCTTTCACGATATCATATGAAAATTGTCTTAGGAGATTTTAATGCAAAAGTGGGGCGGGAAGATATATTCAAACCAACAATAGGCAAATTCAGTCTTCATGAAGATAGTAACGACAACGGGGTTAGATTAGTCACATTTGCCACATCAAAGAATCTGATTGTTAAGAGCACAACATTTCAGCATAAGGATATTCATAAATACACCTGGACGTCCCCAGATGGAGAAACTCGGAACCAGATAGATCATGTATTAGTGGATAAACGCTGGCACACTAGCATCATCGATGTTAAATCAGTTAGAGGGACAGACTGCAATTCGGATCATCATCTGGTCAGAGTGAAAATCAGACAACGGCTATCGCTTATGAGAGGAACAAACGCTAAAGATGATTCCGTAAAATATGAATTAAAAAACTTGAAAAATGATGAAATGCGGCAAGAATACCAAATCAAAATTGCTAATAGATTTGAAGTATTGGAATCTTCAGATGACAATGTGGCAAACGAAGAAGAAACTGATATAAATAAAGAATGGGAGGCTATAAGAGATACTATTAAATTGTCAGCATCAGAAAGCATTGGTTGTTTAAAAAAGAGGCAAAACAAGAAATGGTTTGATGAGGAATGTGCCGACATCGTAAAGAAAAGAAAGCTAGCAAAAATTAAATGGTTACACGAGCCAAATGAGGTAAATTTAGAGCAATTGGGTAGTGTTAGACAGGAAACCACCAAGTTACTAAAGAGTAAGAAGAGGGAATATTTGAGAGAGAAGATTAATGATCTTGAAATGAATGCAAAAAATAGGAACATTAGAGAATTATATCAGGGAATTAGTATAGAGAAGAAAGGGTTTCAGGCTAGAACAAACATAATTCGGAATGAAAATGGGGATATGATTGCAGATTCCAAGAGTATATTAAATAGATGGAAAAGTTATTTTAATCAGCTATTAAATGTACATACAGAACAGGACATTGAGGAGGATAAGTTACAGACAGCAGAAATGCTAGTCGCAGAGCCAAGTGCATTAGAGGTTGAAATGGCAATTGAAAAATTGAAGATGTATAAAGCATCAGGTTCAGATGAGATCCCAGCAGAACTGATAAAATCAGGGGAGAAAAATTGATGGACAAGATACGCTGGTTGCTTACTATGATTTGGGAAAAGAAGCTCTTCCAGATGAATGGAAGGAATCAATTATCGTACCAATTTATAAGAAAGGAGATAAAACTGATTGCAACAACTATAGGGGCATCTCATTACTTTCAACTTCGTACAAAATTCTAACAAATATATTAGTAAGCAGACTTACTCCCTATATTGATGACATTCTAGGAGATCATCAATGTGCATTTAGAAGAAACAGGTCTACAACAGATCAGATTTTTAGTA
The DNA here is from genome assembly GCA_030220185.1 of Diploptera punctata. NCBI lineage: Eukaryota > Metazoa > Arthropoda > Insecta > Blattodea > Blaberidae > Diploptera > Diploptera punctata. The sequence goes on from JASPKZ010000435.1 coordinate 1,108,442, forward strand.
TAAGACAGATTTTAGAAAAGAAATGGGAATATAATGGTACTGTACATCAACTATATGTAGACTTCAAAAAAGCATATGATTCAATTAAGAGGGAGAAGTTATATAGTATCCTGCTGGAGTTCGGAATTCCTAAAAAGTTAGTTAGACTTATACGAATGTGTCTAAATGGCTCAACGAGTAGGGTGCGTGTAGGCAAACAGTTTTCAGACACTTTTGAAATCCAGAATGGGTTGAAGCAAGGAGATGCACTATCTCCTCTACTATTTAATTTTGTACTAGAGCATGCCATTAAATCTTTAGAGAATGAGAAGGCCTACAACTGAATGGTATTAATAAGCTGTTAGTTTATGCTGATGATGTAGTACTACTGGCCGATAGCGAGGAGATACTAAAGGCCAACACGCACACACTATTGAGTAACACTAAGAAATTAGGACTGGAAGTAAATATCAGTAAAACTAAATATATGGTCACACGTAGAAATACATTATATAATGGAAATGGACAGCTAATGACAAATGAGGGAAATTTTGAGGAATTGGCTGAATTCAAATACCTAGGAACAATAATCACAAATAGGAATGAGATGCACAAAGAATTAAACATAGGCTCAATTCTGGAAATGCATGCTATTATGCATTGCAGAGGCTCTTGATGTCCCAACTCCTTTCAAAAAACGTTAAACTGAAAATATATAAAACAATTATTCTACCAGTTATATTATATGGGTGCGAAACATGGACTCTTACTTTAAGGGAGGAAAGGAGATTACGAGTATTTGAGAATAAAGTTCTTAGGAAAATTTTTGGACCAAAGAGAGATGAACAGACAGGTGAATGGAGAAGACTACATAACAATGAACTACATGGTCTTTATAGGAAGCCAGATATAATAAGAACAGTTAAGTCCCGTAGACTGCGATGGGCAGGACATGTTGCGCGTATGGGGAATGAAAGACGTGCATGGAAACTTCTTGTAGGAAAGCCAGAAGGAAAACGCCCAGTTGGTAGACCAAGAATGAGGTGGGAGAACAACATTAACTATGATTTGAGGGAACTAGATTATACAGGGAATGATTGGAAAGCATTGGCTCAGGATAGGGATGTATGGAGAGCTTATGTCCGTGCGGCCATGAACCTACGGGTTCCATAGTGCCAGTGAGTGAGAGTGAGTATGATTTGAGGGAAGTAGATTATACAGGGAACGATTGGAAAGCATTAGCTCAGGATAGGGATGTATGGAGAGCTTATGTCCGCGCGGCCATGAACCTACGAGTTCGATAGTGCCAGTGAGTAAGTAAATTATTATTATTATTATTTTTTTTTTTACCCTCTGCCTTGCCCGATTTCCTTAAACATAACTCTACGCTTGGAGACATCTTAATCCAATCTTTCTTGATATTTGAGGCATAAGGCGATCTCCATTCAAGTTGAAAATAGCGTAGTTTGTGTGTTTATATAATATAAATAAAGATTGGGGATAAATAATTTTTATGCAGCGGCTAGTTTTCGAGGTCTCACACATAGCGTACATGTGATATTCAAGTTTGTAATTTGCTGCACATAAATATTCAATTTTAATTATAATTGCCCTTCCGGGATTTTCCCATCCGTATTGCATACAGTGATGGTAACGAATGATCGTACAGTGGCTAATTAAATTAATTAATATACTAATTTATGTTATTTAAAATAAAGTACTACCTTCTGGCTACTGTCCAACGATAACCATTTTCTCTTTGGAAATTACGAATTGTGCAATCATTTTCGATACTGATTTGCATTTATTATGCAACCGAACAATAATTTAGCTTCTTCTGTTGTTTATTTCATTTTTCGGAGCCATTTAATTGTTTTATCTACTATTATAACAATTAGTGACGATTTAGTTCGTAGTTACTAGGCAACAAAACCAATACTTTATATTCTAAGAAAATACGCTATCAAAACATAAAATACAGATTAGATAAAACGTAAAAAAAACACTTTTGCGCGATAGTGCGTATTATCGTACTTACAGCAATGGCAACCATTATTGAAATTTCAAGTTCCTACATTTCGGGGTTGCCAACCTTAATAAATATACTGTAATAAAATAAATATACTGTAATATATATATACAAAAATATCCAAAAGCTAGTGTTAATATACATTTTACGAAACAAATCACTGCATTTTAAATGAACTGAACTGTATTTGAAACAATATAAAACAATAAATACGTATTTGCCGCTATTTTGTCACTAATTGGTCTCACGACCTCCTGAAGTTTCAACTAATAAACATTGCCCACACTGTTAAAATTGGTCATTTGTTTATAATGAACGCAAATATTTCCAACAAAGATATTATTTTACTATTATTTGTTATTTTTGAAAAAATATTTTGTACAACGCACGTTTGTGAAGTGTTTTACAGAATCTCGGAAATTAAAAACCTCACTATCGCTCGGTTTTTAAACATTCTCCTCGCTTCTGTAAAAACCATTTCCCAACCTCGCATCGTAATATACGATTAATGATGACTGCAGAATATAACAACGATGTCTGTTGATTTATTGATTTATCGTGTATTTTTTTTTCTCCAATGCCCACATTACTCTTTCTCTAAATATATTGTTTCCGCAATAAACAAATTTCATTAAATATACTAAATATACAACATATACTAAAATACTCTGAACGTAAATAAAATATTATAGACAACACGTTATAAAATTAGGTTCATTAACTTACTTACTTACTCACTGGTACTATCGAACCCGTAGGTTCATGGCCGCGCGGACATAAGCTCTCCATATATCCCTATCCTGAGCTAATGCTTTCCAATCATTCCCTGTATAATCTACTTCCCTCAAATCATAGTTAATGTTAATCTCCCACCTCATTCTTGGTCTACCAACTGGGCGTTTTCCCTCTGGCTTTCCTACAAGAAACTTCCATGCAAGTCTTTCATTCCCCATACGTGCAACATGTCCTGCCCATCGCAGTCTACGAGACTTAACTGTTCTTATTATATCTGGTTTCCTATAAAGACCATATAGTTCATTGTTATGTAGTCTTCTCCATTCACCTGTCTGTTCATCTCTCTTTGGTCCAAAATTTTCCTAAGTACTTTATTCTCAAATACTTGTAATCTCCTTTCCTCCCTTAAAGTAAGAGTCCGTGTTTCGCATCCATATAATATAACTGGTAGAATAATAGGTTCATTAACTAGTCTAAATAACTATTGTATACTGATAATTTTAGTTGACTAACTGTATTGACAATTTTAGTTTCTTCTTTTCTTGATTTTTTTCGGAACCACTTAACTGTTTTGTGTATTCTGCATATCTGCATTGGTTACAATTGCAGGGGTTGGTACTGACACGTTAACTGTTATATGATTCATGATATATTCCGTTGAGGTATTATTCAAAATTAAAGTGTAAAATTATGGAATATTCACCCGAAAGGTCCGTCTCCTCAACTTTATTAGTTATTTAACTGTAGCGCTTTCGGGACTAGTCCCATCATCGGCACCAGTTTTGAATCCTGCCGATGATGGGACTAGTCCCGAAAGCGCTACAGTTAAATAACTAATACAGTTGAGGAGACGGACCTTTCAGGTGAATATTCCATAATTTTATATTTTAATACTGACACGTTGTGAAATCTTTATAAGGGAAGGGGGAGGGCAATGTGCTTTCATTTCTTACTCGCAGAATAATGGCTAGACTTTTATATTTATTTTAATGGCTCATATATGTTGACAATATAACTATTTTTATATTAATATTAAACGTATATTGACGATAACACATGAAAAATATATTTTATACTAATTATTTTATCGATTGCCAATATTTTTGACTTTTAGTAAAAAATGTTTGATTTACACTCACTACACATTCTTATTCTTGACCACACAAAGCATAGTGAATCCCCCTGTACGTGATCAGTAGAATTCTAAGGCTACCTCCGAGATAAAAAAAAAAACACACACATTTACTATTAAACAAGGCAAATATGATACACCAATGTGTAATTATAATTTAGAATTATTTAGGCTTTCGTTTCCCGTCATGTAAAAATCTGCAGTTTATATTTACGTTGTTAAAACGTTTTAATGCCTCTTATAATAAACACTATTGTATTTGGAAATATTGGAAGCAAGAAGTCAACTTGTTGAGGTACTCCTGGTCCAATGGTCCGGTACAGGTATCAGCACCTGCGCGATGCACGGCTGCGAAGTCATAGCAAGAGCTGGTACCATCTCCATTGCAGTCTCTTCCATAACGCAGCATGTAGTTCTGCAATGTTCTCTCCGAACATTCCTTGTTGCTCGTGCACCTGACGTAAGCTCCGTCAATGAACGGGTTATCTGACGCCATCACTGGTCTTGCAGCATCCGCCCAATACTCCCAGGTGATACCATATGGACCACACGTGTAATCACTACAACCACCCGTGACGTCACAGCCAGAAGTCGCGTAACAGATGCATTGCAAACATTGTTCGCTGATTAATTGTCCTGTCACACGACCGAGGAACAATGTTGTTATGATGATTAACAAGGTGCTTGCCATTTCAATCCAATGCAGCTGAATCGTGTATAACTGATGCATAAAACTTGTGTTATGATATTTATATATTGTATTTCTGACCGCACCCATTCTTATAAATGTCTAGGTTACTGGGTGGCACAGGTTCATCTTTAACTTGTTCAGAAAACGTGTTTTTTTATGTTTCAATGCTATACCGATACAAGTACTGTATAATATATTCCTGTTTTCTTTGAATCAATACTGGCAATAATTATAATAATAATAATAATAATAATAATTATTATTATTATTATTATTATTATTATTATTATAATTCATCTGCATTCATGGATTAGGTCTGTTGGCCCGTTCCGACTTCAGCCCATCTCTTTCTAGGTCTGCCCACATCTCGGGTGCTTTTAGGTTTGTATTTTATTTGTTTTGGATATCTATCTTCATTCATTCTGTCTATGTGTTGCTTCCATTTTTGTCTATATGTATCTATTTTATCAGTTATTGCAAATATTTCAAGTTCCTGTCATATTTCTGTGTTCTTGATTCTGTCTTCCTTAGTGCACCCTTTAACAGATCTCAAACATTTCATTTCTGCCGCCGTTATCCTACTTAGATCTTGTTTTTTTATGTATCCAGGCTTCTAAACCATAGAGCAGTACCAACGTTTTGTAAAATTTCAATTGGGTCTCTCTTGTTGTTTTGTTATTTAGTGATCGTTTTATCGTACCACATATTCCCTGGAATTTTGCTATTTTATTAGTTATTATTATTATTATTATTATTATTATTATTATTATTATATTCTCCCAGGATATATAATTTTATTTAATATACAGATTTTCAATGTTTACACACCCTTCTATACCTAAAGTTTTATTTTCTTCTCCCTATCCATCCACTCCATGTTCCCCAGTTATTTTGTTCTCATTCCAGTTATTATTTCTTGCATCCACGAGTTTCGAGGTCCTCCTTTCTTTCATCTTCCAGATGGACAACATTCCAATATTTTTCTGGGTAACCTTTCTTCTTGCATTCATCGTACATGCCCATAGAAATTTAATTGGTTATATCTTAAATAATCTACTATTGAATATTTTATATTATTTTTGTATCAAATGACATTACCTATTTTTTCCAATATTGAACATTTTGTTGCTCTCTGAAGAAATCAAGATCCATAGACAATAATAATAATAATAATAATAATAATAATAATAATAATAATAATAATAATAATAATAATTGTTTTTTATTGTAAGCCCATGTTTTCCCTTTACAGGGATTTAATCGCTCTCCCCCTATAGGGAAGAATTTGAACCACACTAATTTAGTTACACTTGTTTTCGTATAGATGTAATTTTTGAGTGGTCCGTGGTCAGCGTTCCGCCTCATACTGACATCTAGGAAACCAAGGTAGTACTAGGACTGGAAAATTCGGTAAATTTTGCTTAGAGGCCTTTTCATTCAGGCTTAAGAATTTTTTACGAGCCTGAAAATCTTCAGACTCGGGACCCAGGCTTAAAGTCCCTCCCGGACTATTTTGCATTACAAGGACTCTTATCACCAGAACTCCTCTAAAAAAAAGTTTAACTAAAATTATATAAAACTGTTATTCTTCCAGTTACATGGATCCGAAACATGGACTATTACTTCAAGGAAGGTGAAAAGATTAAGAGTATTTCAGAATAAAATTCTTAGGAAAAGTTTTGAACCAAATAGAACGGAAAAAGACTGCTTAACAGTGATCTATTTGATGCCAGACATTAACAATTATTCCAGGGAGGTAAATTATACAGCGGATGTTTGGGAAACATTAGTTCAGGATAGGGCTTCACAGTGACACGACTTGCCGGGAGAGGAATTTTAACTATGGATCACATACATACTTTTTTGACCACACAAGGACACGGAAGGCCTCCCCGAATGAGTGATCAGCTCAATGTCAGGACCTCCCCCGAGACAACACAACACTAAGATGAAACACCATTCAGACACTCATTCATACTAAACATGGCGGATATGATAATGTTGATTATGATGACCAGATCATGTTAGGGCCTTAAAGTTTCCTGACATTTGTATTTAATATTCCATCCATAGTAATTCTGCCCGAGGGCAGGTCTTTCACTGCAATCATAGCATTTTCATGCTATGCTTGCAGCTTTATTAGGGAGTTGTAGGTGTGGTAGTTTTTCGTTGCTTTCCATACTGGTGAAGGATGATGATTATAATGATAAGGATGATGGTGGTGGTGATGGTGATGGCATATGATTTCGGGGACCGTTTGGGCCTTAAAGGTTTCTTGACATTTGTCTTACAGGTGAGGAAAAACCCCGATAAAAACCTCACCCAGAAAAACTGCCCCGACCGGGGATCGAACCCGGGCTCGCTGCGTGACAAGGTACCTCGAGACCACAGCGGTGGACTATTTAATAATAATAATAATAATAATAATAATAATAATAATAATAATAATAATAATAATTGATCTCTATTAGGTTCGTCTTCCGGGCATATAGGCCGTGGTCCAGTCGTTCTTCTACTCGACGTTTCGTCTACTGCTGCGGTAGACATCTTCAGGAGATACTGCGTGCTCTCTGTGAACTCCTCAACAGTCGGCTGCAGACTGGCTGGTCGTTGGAAACTCCAGCCAGTCTGCAGCCGACTGTTGAGGAGTTCACAGAGAGCACGCAGTATCTCCTGAAGATGTCTACCGCAGCAGTAGACGAAACGTCGAGTAGAAGAACGACTGGACCACGGCCTATATGCCCGGAAGACGAACCTAATAGGGATCAAGACGCCGGCCGTGAAAGCCTACAGTTATACAATAATAATAATTGTTATTATTATTGTTATTATTATTATTATTATTTATCTATCTTCGGGTTTTTACAGCTGCTGCCGTCTTCCCGTGCCGAACTTCCAAAGCCTTCAATGTTTAGCCCTCTTGCTTGCATTGCTATCCTCATGCTTTCTTTCCATGTTAACTTTGGTCTTCCTTTTTTCTTCTTTCTGGTCGGTTGTCATTGGTATTAGTAATATATAGATGTAGGTTTTCTAGGGATGTGGCGACTTTCCCACTCCTAGACGTTTGTAGTAGTGGGAAGTTAAGGCTCCCACATTCCTACACAATGGACACAAGATGTCAACGTACGTGGCGGCCGCCATTGCCACCAGAATACAGAATAATAGCTAGACTTTTAAATTTATTTTCATGGCTCATATACTATGGCAATGTAACTATTTTTATATATTAATTTTGAACGTTGCATGAAAGATATGGAAAATTTATTTTAAATTTAATTAATTTATCGATTGGTAATATTTTAGCTTTTCATAAGTATTACCACGAATGATTTCAAAATTATCATAAACTCATGAGTCACGAAGTGACGAGTGAAATTATCTAGAGGATTTGGAAATCAAGAGTGGCATTTATTAGGACTACTTAACGAATACAACTAAGCAGTTTACTCACAAATCATTATTTCAATATAGTTATTTTAAAATATTTATATATTGAATGTAAACGGCGATGTTTGAAAACAAATGAGAAATGTTTGGTTATGTTTCATTTGTTCATCACTGCAACTTGGTGTTAAATATAAAACTGGTACCTGGTAAGTCGGTCGTCCTGAACTAAATTATTAAATAGTTCCAATATGGAGGCCTTTTAAAATCAATATTGGAACTATTTAATAATTTAGATGAGGATGACTGACTCACCAGGTACCAATTTTATATTTAACGTCTTATTACATAACCTCAACGGTGCTTTAATATGAATTTTAAAAGTGTTGACTGCAACTCGATATCATTTGTTGCCAAATAGAATCGCAATATTGTAAGAATTGCACCCTAGTGGAGAAAAAATGAAACACTTCAAACTGTATATTATAACCAACATTATAGCTTATTAATTTTTTAGAAAAAACACAGTAAAATAATTAATTAAAAACACAATTATTGAACACACGATTATCAAATGTGTAGTTCGAAGGAATCTGTTCATTGTGTGCTATATTCAAAGTATTTGTTGGAGAGCAACTCACTACAAAATAATGCTCTGACCTGTTCAGAATATTAAAAAGGAGGAGCTTTCTTTATTTTGATAAACATAATTCGATAAATATCGAGGTGAAACACGACTGTGATTGGTTGTAAAACAAAATTCATTGAAACGTGATTGGTCATTCTCTCTCAGTTAGGGCATGAGTTAAATAGTCAGTGAAAATGTTTAACTATAAATCACTTTTTACACTCACTGTAAATGCGTCATTGTAGAGAAAGATGCAGTTTACGTAGTGGGGTCCCTTTTCCTTGTTTCGATGTGGATCTTGGATTATTGCCACATTAAAGGATCGATGTGTCAAGGACTTGTTATTGCTTCATGAAAGAGGCGTAACAACGTAAATATTCTATTATTACAAAAACCCCATGACTACAAATAATTACTATTTTTTTATAAGTTCACGATAAAGGGAGAGATTAATCTAGTGTAAAGAAAGGAAGAACTATTGTATATGTCTATAGGGTGTTATTGGCCTGGTGTAAGGCTTAAGTTCCTTGCCTCTGGCCCCAAGAGTTACGGGATCAATGGATATTTGATGAAAAAATCCAAGATTCTAGTTCTCGGGCAACGATTTATGTGTGTGGGTCCCTAGTATGAGGATTTTGAGTCCATAAAAAGATCTCAAGCTTAAATTGAATAGTACTTACTTACTCACTGCCACTATCAAACCCGTAGGTTCATGGCCGCGCGGACATAAGCTCTCCATACATCCCTATCCTGAGCTAATGTTTTCCAATCATCCCCTGTATAATCTACTTCCCTCAAATCATAGTTAATGTTATTCTCCCATCTCATTCTTGGTCTACCAACTGGGCGTTTTCCCTCTGGCTTTCCTACAAGAAGCTTCCATGTAAGTCTTTCATTCCCTATACGTGCAACATGTCCTGCCCATCGCAGTCTACGAGACTTAACTCTTCTTATTATATCTGGCTTCCTATAAAGACCATGTAGTTCATTGTTCTGTAGTCTTCTCCATTCATCTGTCTGTTCATCTCTCTTTGGTCCAAAAATTTTCCTAAGTACTTTATTCTCAAATACTTGTAATCTCATTTCCTCCCTTAAAGTAAGAGTCCATGTTTCGCACCCATATAGTATAACAGGTAGAATAATTGTTTTATATATTTTCAGTTTAACGTTTTTTGAAAGGAGTTGGGACATCAAGATTCTTTGCAATGCATAATAGCACGCATTTCCAGAATTGAGCCAATGTTTAATTTGTTTGTACATCTCATTCCTATTTCTGATTATTGTTCCTAGGTATTTGAATTCAGCCACTTCCTGAAAATTTCCCTCATTTGTCATTAGCTGTCCATTTCCATTATATAATGAATTTCTACGTGTGGCCATATATTTAGTTTTATTTATATTATTGAATAGTTGCCCCGAAAAAGAGATATAACACACAAAAATTCGAAAGTTGAGTTTTCAGTGGAATAGTGATCTATCCGGAGAGTATCACTGCATGGTGCATGTACAATTATCCCTAATCTCTTCCAGACCTGTTCTATTTATTTTAAAAGCTGACATTCAGGTGAATACTAATCTATCTGTAACAAAATGGCGGAATCAATTATTCAAATCAATAATGGCAATGCATAAAAACAATTACTGCACATTTGCAAATTCATTCCAGCACAGTTCCGTGAATTCTAATCAGAATCTTAGAGAAATTAAGTGAAAATAAGAAAGGTACAAAGAATGTAACGAAATAGCATTAAATGGAACATAAATACTGAAAACTGATTAAGTTAGAAATGTTTCTAACTGAATCAGTGTTCAATATGTATTTTCTATTTCTTTTTTGTAGCATTTTTAGTTAAATATGTGTTAAATAATTTTTCCACTCTATAAAGATAGATCACGTTTGCACTCAATTCTGTATTAACTTGTTACTATTCAGTTATTAGCATGTTATTTTTTATTCAAATTGGCTGTATATGATTCCAATAGGATCAGAGATTAAAATATATATGATAGGGCCTATAATAAAGACAATACCCTCAAAATTAACTTTATACTTTTTTCGTTTTCCCGACAATTTAGAGTTTGTGGGTTAGATATCTTTTCGTGGCAAGTATTCAATTAGAGCATCTGAGCAAAAAATTTAATCAATCTTTCCTTCCAAGTAATATCTCGGTTGAGGCGGTTAGAAGCAAAGGGGTAATTTTTTTCGTAAAAAAACGAGCTTGGTGTATAATTACTTTCTTCAAACATAATTTTATTTAGTGGCAAATGGATATTGTAATAGCTTCGTCTACAAGATCGTAGAACCACCCATTCCCTATGCCTTCTCTATAAAATATTACACGCATCATTACCTTGTTATTTATCACATCGCTTCACTAGACTCTCTGATACACATATATTAGATACCCGATCCCTTGAACACTGTGTCCTTTATATCCCTCCTCATCACACTACCTATTATTCGAAATCTTTTACAGTTTCTCTTGCTAGAACATGGAATTCTCTTCCACCCTATGTCAGAGGCTGTCAAACTTTACCATCTTTCAGAAACAAATTGAAAATAAAATTATTAACAGAAACAACTCACTAATATTACTTTTTAAAAATTAATAGTTTGTTTTTTCATTTTTTAGTAAAACTAATTTTAAGATTTGTTAATATATTTACCTAATGCCTTGTATAATAAGCGATAGATTAATTCATTATAGTTTATTATTTTCTTTGTATTTTTTTCTTTCTTTTCTTTTTATGTATAATAGATTCGAGCTGTTATTCTTTTCTGTATACATTCTAACATTAATTTAATTTTAATTGTATTTAATTTTATTGTATTATTAGACATTATTTTCATTATTATTCAATTTGACAGATAATTAATTGTTTAGTACTCGTATGTACTATTATTGTATGTTTTGTATCTATATGTAATACATGTTTGTTCTGATGAGTAGAAGAGAAGGCCACATGGCCTTAACACCACGCTAAATAAATATATTCTAAATAAATCTATTCTATATGTATATGCGTTAGAAGAAGTTAAAGAATGATTGTTATAATTATCAGCTGATAATTATTTTCTTATACAACTTCAAGTTTCAACTTGTTTTCTCAATACTGCAAAGCTTGCACTTACACTCTTTTGCTTCTAACCGCCTCAGTTACTAATAAAGTTCATGGTAAAATTCTGTTGGGGCGTTAGGCACAATATTACAATTATAATATAAAACTAAGTACCTTAAACGGACACTAAAAAATAAAACTTTGAGAAGTACACAATCAAAATTTAACAAAATTATTCTAGTGCCTGTCTTAACATATGCAAGTGAGAATTTGACTCATAACCGTTCAGATAGACGAAAAATAGAAATTGCAGAAATGAAGTTCTTACGTTCAGTAGCAGGTGTGACAATTTTGGTCAGAAAAATAAATTAAGATATTAGAAAATAAGTAAATATTTTTAATTTAACAAATAGAATTGATAATATGAGAAACAACTGGTATGAACATGTTAAAAATAATGCCTACAGATAAAGTCCTTCAGCTGTTATTAAAGTACATACCAATAGGACATAGAAGTGTTGGACGCCCATTTACTAGATGGGAAGATTCATTGAATCCCATTTGATGTGAAAACAGGTCAAAAGGCCTAATTTCTTGAAGTAGAAGAAGAAGAAGAAAAATAATTAAGTACCTTGTGTGTTTAATCTACTTCTGAATAGAAAACAACCTTCTGCTGATGATGGAACTAGTCCCAAAAAGCTTACAGTGTTTTAAAAGTTTCATCAGTTGAGAAGACTAAAATTGCTAAGTACTTAATTTTACATATTTATATTATATTTTAAAAAAATATGAATACATTAGTGGCCTACTAGATATCTCTTTTTGATGCGATGTGCTAACCATATGTCAATTGCTGACATATGTAGGTAAATAAGCGTAACTAAATTAGCTTGTTTAAATTTGGCTAGGGACTTTACTTGTCCCATGTGGGGATTTACTAGACAATAGGATGTTAATGTTGATATGTATTTTTTAAAATTTCTATGAAATTAAATATGAGTCTTGCTATCCCAAGATACGCCCTTGAACACGGATGTATGGTATCCGGGAGACTCCCGCTGGACACGATTTCGTGACGATCCAAAAAAAGGAGACACATCTATAGATTTATCATTTTTATGGGCTTTCCTCTTACTTCGTATATAAAGACAAAAAAAAGTTCGCCTCGCACGAACTGAGTAAATTAAGTGAATCCCTCATCAAGTGAAATTTATGGTCCGATTTTGCTGTTTAACTGGATATCACTTTCTTTAGTTAGCCCTTAAATTGGAGAAATTCAATTTCTTGTGAAATATTATTTAAATGTGTCTAACTGCAGAGAAAATAAATCGTTCATAACCTTTCGCATTATAAGCGGATAATTTGTTATACTTATTTTTCTTCTTCCTTTCATGTGATAGACCTAGGGGTCTGTTACGATCTCAATCCAACGTTTGAAGAATCTGCTAAAAGATCTCTTGCCTGGCGGCTGGTAATTTACGATTTCACGTGGTATTCTTGTTCTGCTCATTCTTCTTATGTGAGATTTCCAGTTGTTTCTATGTTTTTGTACATATTCCATTATTGATTCTGTTTGTAATTCTTTGAGAATCTCAGAATTCCTTTTATGGTCTGTTCTTGAGTAACCTGCAGTACGTCTCATAAATTTCATTTCTGCCGCAGTTAATCTTTTGTTCATCTACACTGCGAATTGTCCAGGCCTCACTGCCGTAACATAATATGGGTCTGGCCAGTGTTTTATAAATTCTAGTTCGTGTGTGTTGCTGTACTGTGTTTGGTTTAAAAATATTATTTATAATTCATGTTACCCTGTTAAATTTTATAATTTTTTGACTAAAATCTTTTTCCTCTTCTTATGTAACTTGGTATCCGAGGCAGTTATGTGTTAGTTTGTTCTAATATTATAAAAATAGATAGATCATATTATAATATTATAATGGTACTGTGAAAAGAAAAATTGTCTGAACCAGGAATCGAACCGTGGACCTCTCCTTCTCCATAGGACTGTGCAGCAGCTGAAACGGACGAAACGAGAATAATAGATATGTATATGTGGAAAGAATTGTTAGTGTTCGTACCAAGTCTAGAATGGTGTAGTGGGCTGCACACTCCTACGGAGGAGGAGAGGTCCACGGTTCGATTCCTGGTTCAGACATTAATTTTTCTTTTCACAGTATCATTATAATATTATAATATGATCCATTATTGGAACTGTGTTAAAATAACAGTATTGGAAAATGTTAAATAACAACATTTACTGCTTATAAAAGTGGTGGTGTAAAATTCTCAAATATAGATACTTCTAAACGAAGCCGGCCGTTGGCGATGGTAGTGACACCTACCTGGCAGAGGAAGAAACGAGGATAATAGATCTGTATATGTGGAAAGAATTATTAGCGTTTGTACCAAGATGGTTGGTGTAGTGGGCTGCACACTCCTACGGAGGAGGAGAGGTCCACGGTTCGATTCCTGGTTCAGACATTAATTTTTCTTTTCACAATATCATTATAATATTATAATATGATCCATTATTGGAACTGTGTTAAAATAACAGTATTGGAAAATGTTAAATAACAACATTTACTGCTTATAAAAGTGGTGGTGTAAAATTCTCAAATATAGATACTTCTAAACGAAGCCGGCCGTTGGCGATGGCAGTGTGACACCTACCTGGCAGCGGTCGAAACGAGAATTATAAATTTGTATATGTGGAAAGAACTTTTAATGTTTGTGCCAAGTCTATAATGGTGTAGTGGGTTGCACACTATTCTGGAGAACTAGAGGTCCACGGTTCGATTTCTGGTTCAGACATTAATTTTTCTTTTCACAATATCATTATAATATTATAATATGATCCATTATTGAAACTGTGTTAAAATAACAGTATTGGAAAATGTTAAATAACACAATTTACTACTTATAAAAGTGGTGGTGTAAAATTCTCAAATATAGATACTTCTAAACGAACCCGGCCGTTGGCAATGGTAGTGTGACACCTACTTGGCAGCAGCGACGAAACGATAATTATAGATTTGTATATGTGGAAAGAATTGTTAATGTTTGTGCCAAGTGTAGAATGGTGTGTAGTGGGCTGCACACTAGTCTGGAGAACTAGAGGTCCTAGTTCAGACATTAATTTTTCTTTTTACAGTATCATTATAATATTAAAATTCGATTCCTAGTTCAGACATTAATTTTTCTTTTTACAGTATCATTATAATATTAAAATTTAAGTCTGTCGCCAAGATGGAGCTAACAATGGAACTGTCAAACATTGTATGCCGAAACTTCTTTTGAAATTTCTCTCAGAGAAGCTTTGCGATGTAGTAAGACCGTGTTAAAAATAGCTGACTTTTTAACTGCAGAGCCGGAGCAGAAAGACTCCCTGCTTGAGTAAGGGCGGAGTGGAGTGAATCGGGGCGCTGCGCGAACGTCAAATAGGGTTATCCAGTCTACCAGTTCGGGAGTTTTATTACTTCTCTATAGTTGAAATTATATATTAGGTTCGAATTTAGTGCCCTGCAGTTAAAAACGGTATAATACTTTTTTGGACACGACCTTGGTACATCACAAAGCTTCTCTGGAGGAACTTTCAAGGTAGGTTTCGGGATGCAAGACAGTTTCGTTGTAAGATATATTATAGTATTTTTTGCACTATGTAACTAATATTGTATTCTTACTGCTATTGTTGATGTGCATCGTAATTTGACAATCCCGCACATAATCCTGGTTGCTATAAAAACAAAATCTCAATAATTTAAAATGACCAAGAGCACTAGTGGGATAAGTAAAAACATTTATTTTGAAATATTGATAGTGATACTGCAATTTGTATTAATTTCGGTATTAATTCATCACATCCAGCTTTCCACCCCTCATCTATTTCATCATCACTGCACACATCGTCTAAAACTTTCTCCATAATCAGAAATAAATCCCATATCACATTGGTTTTACAGTTTTAACAAATATAAGATGGCGACATGACCAAAAATATTTCTCCATAGCAACACACATATAGCCGATCCACCTTCTGAAATCTAACATTTATCTTAAATTATATCTATTAATATTTTAGTAGATTATAACGGTATGTCCACCGCTGTGGTCTCGAGGTAGCGTGCTGCCTTGTCACGCAGCGGGCCCGGGTTCGATCCCCGGTCGGGGCAGTTTTTCTGGGTGAGGTTTTTATCGGGGTTTTTCCTCACCTGTAAGACAAATGTCAGGAAAACTTTAAGGCCCAAACGGTCCCCGAAATCATATGGCCATCATCTTCATCATCATCATTCTTATCATTATCATCATCATCATCATCATCCTTCACCGGTGTGGAAGGCAGCGGGAAGCTACCACACCTACACAATTCCCTAGTAAAGCTGCAAGCATAGCATGAAAATGCTATGATTGCAGTGAAGGACCTGCCTCCGGGCAGAATTACTATGGATGGATATACGGTATAAGCAATTAAATTGGTATGGGCACGTACGACGAATGCAAGAAGAAAAACTACCCAAGAAAACACTGGAATGGTGTCCACCTGGAAGAAGGAGGAGAGGAAGACCTCGAAACTCGTGGATGCAGGAAATAAGAACTGGAATGAGAGCAAGAGGACTGGAGGACATGGATTGGATGGAGAGAGACGAGTGGAGAAGAAAAATAAAACTTTAGGCACATAAAGATGTGTAAACATTAAAATTCTGTGTATAAATAAATATTTTAGTTACTATTTTCATTACTAAAATAAATACACATAGTGCAAAAAATAGTATGCAATACTCATGTGGTAAACATATAACGGAATCTCCGAAATTTAAGAAAAAAACTTTTCCTCGATCCCTATCAAGTGTTTACCACATTCGTACCGCAATGTACTTTACTATAAACACGTTAAACAAAGTACTTACTGTGTGACTGATATTGATTTCCTCTAAGCTCTATACTTGTGATAGGATGTGTTGAGAATATCCACTTTTATATGCGAAAAACCCTAATTACTATAATGTTTATCATATTACCGTGAAAGTCTCGTTTGACAAAATTCAGGTTTTTATCACACTAACTGGCAGTTTAACTTGTTTTAAGTCTTTATTTCTGGTTCAATATAAAATGTTGTTTTCACTTCATAAATTTTATCATCACTTTTTCACGTAACACGTATATTGTATTTTGAATTATACACGGTAGAGTTGCACAGCGTAGAAGGAAGATAAAATTGTAGATACGACTTCTGCACAATTTAAGTTTGCATTAATATTTGTCTAATAAAAATGCATATCAAACTTTCAACTTTCTATTTTCTATTTTGTCCTTTACCTGTCATGTCACGATTATAGTAGGCCTTCAGTCTAATACTATGTGAAAAAGTAGCCTACAATAATTGAATAGCCTAATAATCACAAATAGGAATAAGATGCACAAAGAAATTAAACATAGGCTCAATTCTGGAAATGCGTGTTATTATGCGTTGCAGGGACTCTTGATGTCCCAACTCCTTTCAAAAATAGTTAAACTGAAAATATATAAAACTATTATTCTACCAGTTATACTATAAGGTTGCGAAACATGGACTCTTACTTTAAGGGAGGAAAGGAGATTATAAGTATTTGAGAATAAAGTACTTAGGAAAATTTTTGGACCAAAGAGAGATGAACAGACAGGTGAATGGAGAAGACTACATAACAATGAACTACATGGTCTTTATAGGAATCCAGATATAATAAGAACAGTTAAGTCTCGTAGACTGCGATGAGCAGGACATGTTGTTGCACGTATGGGGAATGAAACACTTGCATGGAAGCTTCTTGTAGGAAAGCCAGAGGGAAAACGCCCAGTTGGTAGACCAAGAATGAGGTGGGAGAATAACATTAACTATGATTTGAGGGAAGTGGATTATACAGGGAATGATTGGAAAACATTAGCTCAGGATAGGGATGTATGGAGTGCTTATGTCCGCGCGGCCATGAACCTACGGGTTTGATAGTGCCAGTGAGTTAGTTAGTTAATATGTAAAGGACCCAACAAAAAAAGAATGATCCGTCACACAAGAATTGGGTAAATTGAACGAATTCCTCAGAAAGTCGAATTTATGATCCAATTTTGCTGATTTGCGAATATATTATTTCATTTTTTGTTAAATTGAATAAATTCAAATTCTGATGACAAAAAAACTCATGGCACGACAACCCTAGAAGGTCCTTGAATTACCAGCCGGCCTCACTTTTATATCTGTTAATCAGAGAGGTAGATGATCATCCTGCCAGTATTGGGGTGACATGTAGTCAGCATGTCGGGTCCCCCAGCCATTATAGCTGGTTTTCTCAACCTGGAGTCGCTACTTATTGTAGCTACCCAAATTCATCAGGATGCTGGGTGGGCACCGGTCCCATGCTGACAAAAATCACACGAGAAGATTTTTTCCCCCATGGAGACTCGAACCAGCGCAAATCCCGTAGCTCTGCGCCAAGGCTTCTTAACTTGACCACTCGGCTACGGCGCGGCACAATTTCTGATGGCAGCTTATTTAAAAGTATGTTATGAAATTGCATGTATTAGTCATTAAAAATATCTCTGCAGGTGGAAAAATTACGAAGCTCTGTTTGTTGCTACACATGACGTCATGTAAGGTAGTGTACACTGTCAGCGTCCCACGTCCCATTCCGTTCTGCACTCATAGATACCAGCGTCACGTGTTCTATTCCTGCATAAACACGACTGCAGTGCCCTCCGTCAACAACTGCGCTTACTGCTTAAACGGGTAATAAGATGCCGCACTTTTTTCAATAGCCAAAGGAATTCCTTATTTTACAAATTAACATTATTGTTATTATTGTTATTATTATTATTATTATTATTATTATTATTATTATTATTATTATTATTATTATTATTATTATTATTATTTATAAGTAAAGGGAGCTCACTGTACTCTCACTTCTTATGCGTAGAATAAATGCTAAACATTTATTGCACATGTTATTATTGTTTTCGTGAATTTGGAAGAACAACATAACCAACATAACTAAACTAGAAAAAGAATCTGACAACAACAAGAAAACATGGATAACACTTACATACACAGGAAAAGAGACGACAAAATTAGCCAATGCACTAATAAATATGAAACAATGAACAAGAAGCTAACTAAATTAAAGGCCATGCAACACAACACATATCTAAAACATAACAAATCACACAATTTTGAAGACAAAAGAATTACAAACCTTACAAAAATAAAATTCAACAAACAGGAAACAGACTTGCTATAAAAGGGGTACAAATTCAATTTCCCTACACACAACGCAAAAAGAACACAACAAAATTTAATTACTGAAACTGAAATTGCAATAAATAAACTTAACATTAATAACAAAAATCATATTAGATACGAAGCAGCTAAAGTCATAAAAGAAACTCCACCAACAATAAACATCAAAGATGAACAAACTCTCAAGAACATCTCTAAAATAAAAATAAAATTTAGGAACAATAATATAATACACACAAAAGCCGACAAGGGCAACACAATAGTTATTATGGAAAAGGAAGAATACATCAATAAAACCAAGCAATTTATAAAAGAAAACAATTTCAAAAAAATTGAAAAAGATCCCACAGGAAAGTATAGCAGACAAATAAAAGAAGCACTAAAATCGTGCCCTCTAATCACCAACACAACCAATAATGAACATAATAAATACAAAAACGCCAAATGGGTAAATAATACTCCTCACCACCAGTAATGAAAGCCCTTCCAAAAATCCATAAAGACAACATTCCCATAAGACCAGTTGTTAATTGCATGAATGCTCCTAACTATAAAATTTCCAAATTAGTCGCTCAGAAAATGAAAAATGATGTCAAACTTGAAAATCGTTACACAATTAAGAACTCATTTGAACTAGCAGACAAACTACAGCATTTAGAAATCAATAGGAATACTAAAATGACGTCATTCGACATAAAAAACCTGTACACTAATATCCCGATAAACGAAACAGCAAACATAATAAAACAAAAACTAACAGACAGTAAACTTGAAGATAACTATATCAATCAGTTAAACAAACTAATAACAACAACAATAAAGCAAAATTACTTCCAATTTAACAATGAACTATTTATTCAAGAAGACGGGATCCCGATGGGGAGTCCTACATCTGGAATAATGGCAGAAATCTTCCTACAAGAACTGGAAAATAAACATTTTGAGGAACTAATACACAAATTCAACATAAAACTAATAACACGATATGTCGATGATGTACTAGTAATATATGAAAATGAAAACAGAAAAGAAAAAGAAATACTACAAGACTTAAACAACATGCATGAAAAAATCACTTTCACCGAAGAAATAGAAGTTAACAACAGCATAAACTACTTAGATTTGTCTATAACCAAAAATCTACACAACAATAAACTAGAAATCGGTATCTACCGGAAACCCACAAACAATGCTCTGGCCATAAACAAAAATTCTACACACCCTTTTCAACAGAAAATTAGTACATTTAATAGCTTAGTCAGTAGAATGTTGAAACTCCCATTAAGCAAAGACAATTATATCCAAGAACTCAACTACATTAAGTATATGGCAAAAACCAATGGCTATAATGAAGAATTCATAGATAAGCTCGTAAAAAAAAACAAAAAAGGAAGAACAACATAACCAACATAACTAAACTAGAAAAAGAATCTGACAACAACAAGAAAACATGGATAACACTTACATACACAGGAAAAGAAACGACAAAATTAGCCAATGCACTAAAGAAAGCCGATAAAAACGTAAAAATAGCATACAGAACCAATAACAAATTAAACAACATAATAAACAATAACATTGAAGAAAATAACATTTTCAACAGCAAAGGAGTTTATAAACTGACATGTAAGGACTGCAACAAATTTTATATAGGAAGGACAAACAGGAGTTTTAACATCAGATTCAAAGAACATTTTCGAGACTTCATTCACGCAGAAGGTAAATCAAGCTATGCAAAACACGTTATCCATGAAGGACATCGCATGTTAAATATTGAAAACACCCTAACAGTAATGCACAGAGAAAATAATCCAGCGAAGATAAACGTACTCGAAGAGATGGAAATCATGAAAGCAGCTCACAACGACAGCCTGATAAACGAAAACGAACCCAATACATGCAACCCCCTCTACCAGATCTTCAGTGAAACACCAGTTTTGAATCCTGCCGATGATGGGACAAGTCCCGAAAGCGCTACAGTTAAATGATAATTAAGTTGAGGAGACGGACCTTTCAGGTGAATATTCTATAATTTTATATTAATTTTGAATAAACCTCAACGGAACACATCATGAATCTTATAAAAGTTGAGTATGTTAGTTTATTTTGCATATTATTATTGCGATTTCTTTTGTTTACATAGCAACCAGGTTAGGGTGGGAATGTAAATTTTCGATCCATGACAACAAGATCGTTCAAAACTAGTATATTACGATGCGAGGTTGGGAAGGGGTTTTTACAGAATCGAGGAAAATGTTCTAAAACTGAGCGATAGCGAGGTTTTTAATTTCCGAGATTATGTAAAACACTTCACAAACGTGCGGTGTACATTATTTTTTTCGCGATGGTGTTTTCAAAATAATAAATAATATTAAAATGATAACATTTTTGTTGGAAATATTTGCGTTCATTATAAACAATTTACTAACGTTAACAGTGTGAGCAATGTTTAGTCTATTAGTTGAAACAACAGGAGGTTACGAGACCAATTTAGTGATGAAATGGCGGCAAGTACGTATTTATTGTTTTATATTCTTTCAAATAAAGTTCAGTTCATTTTTAAAATGCAGTTATTTGTTTCGTATAATGTATATTAACACTACCTTTTTTATATCTTATATATATAGGCCTATTGTATGTAGTAAACATAGAGGGCAATGGTTTTACTTCCCACACGCGTGTTTGTAATATGTAATATTACAGTATAATTATTTTCATTACAGCTTAGTTATTTAGGTGGCAACTCCGAAATGTAGGAAGTTGAACTTTCAATCATGGTCGCCATTGCTGTAAGTACGACAAAACGCACTTCGCGCAAAGAATATATTTTATACTAATTATGTTCATAAGTTTTTACACTCGAATAATATAATTTTCAAGGTATAGTTTGACTCTTCATCACATACATTTGACCTTAAGATTTGCAATCGTACATTTTAGGTACCGTGTATAATAAAACAATAACGTAGTTTTATAGAGAAATGTTTAATAAAACTTGTAACATTGTATAAATTTCAAATGATACATTAAAGCTAATACTAGTATATTAAAGGATTTATTTTTACTGAGTGGTTACATTCGATGCCTGACAGGTGAGGGTTTCTACTTCACACTCCAGGCCATCAGAACAGTTGCACAAGTTGAGGTATGTGTTGGTAAGAATGGCTGTAAAACCATCCGGGTAGCTGACATGGAACTCCTGCGGCTCGTTGTTAGGCCGACAAGAACTGCCAATTATTCCCAAATTATCACACGTAGGAGAACTGTATTTCTGTTGACCTGTAAATAAAATAATACAACATTCTTAAACTGATATTGGTTCACCACTGCGGATAGTGGTGACTTCCTTGCTGCAGAAGCGGTCGAGACGCTAAATATTCATCGAAAATCCAATATGGAGATGGGCTGATCTCTTTAAAGCATTTATAAAAAGCCATTGCTGAAGTAGAGCTAGAAATAGGAAGGACTGGGAAGACAAGTGAACACTGTGTTGGGACTAAGAGGGCTATTTAATATAGAATTATCTTTTTTTTTACTTATTACTAGATAATACCCGGTGTGCGCTGCTACGCCTAAACAAAGAAAAAAATAATGTGCTTTTATGTTTAGTTGAATAAGTAAAAGAAAAAATAATTATAAATTTATATTTTTATATACCCCGTGCTGATTACCCGGAGTTGCCCGGGAATCTATTTATCCCGATCTTCTTGACATAAATGAGCTAAAACGAATATCACTGTATTTTATGTTTAGTTAATTAAGTGCAAGGAAAAATTTATATCATAATTATTTTTAGATACCCCGTGCTGTTTACCCGGTGTTGCTCGGGAAATCTACTTATCTCGATCTTCTTGGCATAAATGAGCTAAAAGACAAAATTCGTTATTGTGAGTTACCCATAAAAGAATACCCGCCATATGCTACAGTGCTTGCACAGGAATCTACGTACTGTCTCGATCTTCTTGGCATCAATGAAAGACAAAAATGGTTATTTCAATGCGAGGTTGGGAAGTGGTTTTTACAGAAGCGAGGATTTTAATTTCCGAGATTCTGTAAAACACTTCACAAACGTGCGTTGTACATTATTTTTTGCGCTATGTTCTTTTTAATAATAATTATATCCCCTATATACCCATACAAATTACCATTCCATATTCGCGGTTTCTGTATTCGCGACATTTTTGCGGAGCATATCCCCCGCGAATAAGGAGCTTTTACTGTACCTTGTTTTTCATTTGCTAAAAGTTTGAGTTTCTATCTTAACTCTAATCTAAGTTGGAATATCTAAACAAAGCAATTGTCCAAAATGCTTTCTATTCAGACATTTTATTCGGACAGATCTCAAGTGCAAACTTATCGAATTGCCGAATTTTGATTATTGTGTCATCTTACTGACATTTAACATTTTCTAATACAGTTATTTTAACACAGTACCAATAATGGATCATATTATAATATTACAATGATATTGTGTCGGCCGCGGTGGACTAGTGGTTATGCTCCTTGCCTCTGGTCACGAGGGTCGCGGGTTCAAACCCGGCCGGGGTCGATGGATTTTTTAGGATGGAAAAATCTAAGGAGCAAGTCCTTCGGGAGGGACTTTAAGCTGTGGGACCCGAGTCTGAAGGTTTTCAGGCTCG
Organism: Diploptera punctata; assembly: GCA_030220185.1. Lineage (NCBI taxonomy): Eukaryota > Metazoa > Arthropoda > Insecta > Blattodea > Blaberidae > Diploptera > Diploptera punctata. The sequence goes on from JASPKZ010000435.1 coordinate 1,131,984, forward strand.
TAAAGGATCCTTAAGCCTGAATGAAAAGGCCTCTAAGGAAAATTTACCGAATTTTCTCGTCCTAGTACTACCTTGGTTTCCTAGATGTCAGTATGAGGCGGAACGCTGACCACGGACCGCTCAAATTACATCTATATCAAAACTAGTGTAAGTAAATTAGTATGGTTCAAATTCATCTCTGTAGGGAGAGAGCGCCTAATCTCTGTAAAGGGAAACATGGGCTTACAAGAAGAAGACAATGGTATTGTGAAAAGAAAAAGTAATGTCTGAACCAGGAATCGAACCGTGGACCTCTATTCTCCAGACTAGTGTGCAGCCCACTATACCATTCTAGACCTGGCACTAGAGGTTCACGGTTTGATTCCTGGTTCAGACATTAATTTTTCTTTTCACAATATCATTATAGGCCAGATATTATCTTATTGACAGTCATTAACGATGGACTTTAGCACATAAATTCATAATATATGTTGTCAGGTAGAGTGTATAGCCAATATTTGTAAATATAACATTTTTTTCACAGTTCCGTGAACATCTTCATGATCGTAAAAAAATTCATTCTCTTACTCTGCTATTCAAAATTATACATACATCTATACCAAGCTACTATCTTCTCGCTTCCATCTCATATCTAAAATTCACAATTTGTGTACACCGTTCCCACTAGAAGAACCTACTTCATATCTCACTACCTAGAACCTTCCATTAGTCTCAGTTCCTATGCCGTATCTACTACTATACGCCGGAACTCCTTACCACAAGAGAGATTAGGGACTGCCGGACATTAGCTTCCTTTAAATTAAATTAAATATATTTATTTTTTAATTGGTCTTTGAGTGGATTAATTGAAGTTTTGTTATTTTTCGCTTTTATATTAGTACTGACTTTATTAACTTTAATTTTAGTTTAATGTGTGTGAGTATGTACTTATAATTGTATATGTTAAGATCTTATATAAATTCTTCTATATTTAATATTTTTCACTGGTTGATGGAAAAAAAGGCCTTACGCCTTAACCCTGTCAGTTGGAATAAATATATTATGACTATTAGAACACACACACACACATTTTTTTTTCTTTTGACATTTGGCAATGAAGGCAAATATGATATGAAAATAAAAATATCCCTACTCATGCATTTATTTTTCTTTTCAATCATATTTGCCTTCATTGCCAAATGTCAAAAATATGGTTATAACATCTACACATACAAGCGTTACTGCTATAAAGTAAATATATTCTTTAGAATTAGTTTACCTGTTTGGTGGTTACTAGATGGCAGTTGAAACGATTTCCCGCTATCTCTCGTGTAAATTGAGAATACTACATATATAAGAAAAATAAATGTTTGTGTTAGGATACCTGAGTGGCTCAGATAGTTAGAGCGCTAAACGAGCAGACTTTAGAGACTCGGTTCAAATCCCGTCTCAGGAATTTATTTTTCTTTTATATACATACATACATACATACATACATATATACACACAAACACACACACACACACACACACCTCTTTCATCTCTGCACTTAACTACATGTCTCTCATTGTAGGGACTTCGTCCTTTGTATAGCAAAATTTAACGTACAAAACTAAACTTAAAAGAACACACACACACACACACACATATATATATATATATATATGTATACACACACACACAGCCCCATATCCTTCTAATACAGATAAAAAATACCACAATACTACCATACTAAGAAAACGTAATGAATAATACAATTTAATTTATCATTAATTACTACACATTTCTTCATTGAGCCCCAATTCTTTCTTCTCTCAATTTTCTCACTATGTTCAAGAATAGAGAGACTTACTAATCGTGCAGCATTGTGAAGCCGAGCACTCGATGGAGTTGAGACACCCGATGTAGGATGGACGTTCTTGTGCTTCGATAAGAGCGAGAATCGCCACAAGCAGGACAATTATCAATTTGATTTGTCTCATCATATCTGCAAAATTAATTTCACTTGTTTGAATTATTTCTACATAAGAGCATTTTTTTTGTGTAGGCTATATAAAAAGTCTCTAAAATCTTCTGCAACTATATAATCACTTTTTTTTGTTATTTATAGTCATTCTAATGAATTATAATAAATATTCCGGGACTTTCCTTTATATTATGAGTATTGTTCTCTATGGGTCCACCGCTGTGGTCTCGAGGTAGCGTGCTGCCTTGTCACGCAGCGGGCCCGGGTTCGATCCCCGGTCGAGGCAGTTTTTCTGGGTGAGGTTTTTATCGGGGTTTTCCTCACCTTTAAGACAAATGTCAGGAAAACTTTAAGGCCCAAACGGTTCCCGAACATCATATGGCCATTGCAATCATCATCATCATCATCATCATTCATATTCATCTTAGATTAAGCTTAGGATTAGGGACTCTCCTGGCGCACCACTATCATCATCATCGCCCATCATATCATCGGGACAACATAACCCCGCCTTCCAGGCGTCTCAACCTCAGAAGTGGGTTACAATTACGCCAATGCCAGGAGAAAACATCAGAAATGCCCAAAAGGACAAAACCTGGGACATTAAAAAAATAATAGCCTAATAATAATACCTTTATTTTATCAGGCATGGTTAAGGTCTTAAGCCAGTAAATTACTCAACCAGATTAGAAAAATCGGTCAGACTTGACCAAGGTCCCGGGACCGACTATTTCGACCAGGTTTTCTGCGTTTCCCCTGGTACAGGGGCAAATGCCGAAATAGACGCAAAAGCATGCCGCAGCGGCTTAGCTGCTGATTTCCGATTCCGATTGAGGGTCTTTCCACTTTTCAGCGGTTGCCCTTTTACCAGCCGGCTGCTGGCCCTTCACATCCACATGTGTCAACCACAGAGGTAGATGATCAACAGCCAGTGTAGGGGTGACATGTGGTTATGTCGAGTCCCCCAGCCGTTATAGCTGGTTCCTCAACCTGGAGCCGCTACTTATTCTAGCTACCCAATTGCCTCATGATGCTGGGTGGGCACCGGTCCCATACTGGCCGAAATACCATGAGAAAATTTCTTCCCCCATGGAGACTCGAACCAGCGCAAGTCCCGTAGCTCTGCGCCAAAGCTTCCTAACTTAACCGCTCGGCTACGGCGCGGGACAGCTGCTGATTTAAAAACTCAAAATTTAACAATCCTCAAAATTTAACAACTGGGGCAAATGGGCTCAAGTTTTGGTACACGGGATTCCACTTTCTTCTAGAAAGGAACCGAAGAATTGATCCACCACTGGAATACAGGTTATTCCAATCGTAGGGCAATTCGTTGTATCTTTGTATTCTTTGATAAATATTATATCATTATTAATTTCTATAATTAACTAGCTAATACCCGGCGTGCGCTGCTACGCCTAAATAAATTAAATTAATGTGCTTTTATGTTTAGTTGAATAAGTAAAAGGAAAATAATTATAAATTTATATTTTTTAGATGCCCCGTGCTGATTACCCCGCGTTGCCCGGGAATTTACTTATCCCTATCTACTTGACATAAATGAGCTGAAATACGAAAATTAATGTGTTTTATGTTTAGTAAATAAGTAAATGGAAACATTTATATCGTAATTATTTTTAGATACCCCGTGCAGTTTACCCGGCGTTGTCCGGGAATCTACTCATCCCAAACTTCGTGGCATAAATGAGCCGAAAGATAAAAATTAATGTACTTATGAATAGTCAAGAGATCAAAACTCTTAAATATATTGGAAGACAGAAATATACCAAATTTACTTCGGCAGAATATACAAAATATTTACAAAGACAACACCATAAAGATTAAATTAAATAACAGAATTTCTGAAGAAGGAATTATAAATCGTGGTGTGAGACAAGGCTGCCCCCTATCCCCAACACTTTTTGCAATTTATATCAATGAAGTAATATGTTGCTGGAACAAAACATATAAATTTGGAATAAGAATATCAGAAAATAGAAAATTAAACACCATATTGTTTGCAGATGACCAAATAATAATAGCAAATTCCGAAGATATCTACAGAAAGGTCTGTATGAACTTAACAAAATACAGAAGAATATGGATTAAAGATATCTACAGAAAAAACAAAATTATGGCATTTCAAGGTGTAGATCCTGTCAGAAGTAAAATTGTACTGGACAATACAATTTTGGAGCAGGTGAATAATTTTACATATCTAGGATGCAATATCTCATATGAAGAAGAAAAGATGTAAATGCAAAAATATCTAAATTTTTAAGAATTTTAGGGTTAATAAATTCTATCTTCAAGCCACAGTTAGTCCAAAAGCATTCAAGACTGAAAGTGTATAAAACACTGGCTCTTCCAACTCTTTTGTATGGTAGCGAAGTATGGACGTTGAAACAGAAGGATATACAGAGACTTAGATCTGCTGAAATGAGATATCTTCGGAGGACTGCAGGATACACACTACTAGATCACAAAAAAAAAAAATGAAGACATCTTAGAAGAATTACACATGGAATCTTTAGAAAACAAAATTTCTGATTATAAGTCAAGATGGATGCAACATGTTCATCGAATGGAAGATCACAGAATACCCAAACAAATGTTAAGATATCAACCTGCAGGAAGAAGAAGACCAGGACGTCCACTCAAAAGACTTCTGGATGGTGTTTCTCTTGAGGCCGAAACAGGTCAACAAATGGCCTAAATTCGTGAATGTACTATGATGATGATGATGATGATGATTAGTTCAATAAGTAAAATGAAAAGTAATTATAAATGTATATCGTAATTATTTTAAGATTCCCAGTGTTGATTACACGTGTTACCCGGGAATCTACTTATCTCGATCTTCTTGGCATAAATGAGCTAAAAGACAAAATTCGTTAGTGTGAGTTATCCGTAAAGGAATACCCGCCATGTGCTGCTATGCTTGAACAGGAATCTACAGTACGTACTTGTCTCGATCTTCTTGGCATCAACGAAAGACGAAAATGGTTATTGTGAGTTATCCGTAAGAGATAAACATGTACTGTCGCGGACTTTTTTGTAGAGCTTTTTGAGATATTCAATTTTGTGTACGTTAATTTTGTGAATTTATTATGGTTTTGACAGCGTAAGCCATTTAAGCGTCCAAAGATCTACTTTTTTCACGTTTTCCACTACAAAGGGCGATTTTTAAGGGTATAGGAGTTGAGTATCACAACTCTCTTACAGCCTATGTTCATCCCGGAAATCTCCTGAACATTTTGCAAAAAGCCCCATCACAATCGGATCAACGGTATGCCCGCGCATAAAGTACAAACAAACAAACGTTCATTTTATATATTAGATGTACAATAAAAATAAATATACGTACAATTGTTACAATGATTTACAATATAAATTTACAATATACTTATTTTGATTTTGTCTGAATTTAACAAATTAAACAGAAGAAGTAGAAAATAAAATAATTATATAATATACTTATGATACAGAATAAATTTCATTTGACGCCCTTCACGCAGAAATTGTATAAACCCCACGAATTCATCAGCAAGTCGAATTAATGGTAACTTATACGGTATACGGAATATTTATCTCTTTCGTTAATTAAATATTACGTATCCAATTACTTTGCTAAAAAGCAAACATGGCGGCTACTAGAGTGGTTTTTAAGTTGGCGAGGGTTTCTGACAATTCCTCATTCCTAATGATCTAATGTTGGCGATTTCTTGAGATTATAATATCAATGGGATATAGCGAGTTTCTTTACGAAAAAAATGCTTCGGTTAGGCCACTACTAATGATACGATATTGGGGGATTAACGAACTCGGACTTACTTTTTAATTGTGTCATAAACCGAGTTTGGTTCCGAAAAAAAACTGCAGTCTCTAGAGCTTTAAGTAATATAACCTATATATGTATATATGTGTGTGTGTGTGTTTGTGTGTCGGCCGCGGTGGTCTTTAATTCGTCTGGCTAAACTTTGCAAGAAATTTGTAGAAAGAGACAGCTATGCTCACCTCTCTCACTCACACCCAGTGATGTCTGTGTTTTTTTCACCAGATTTTAATAGGGGTAAGGGGGAAGACGAAAACTGACAACAGGGTGGGTTCTTTCTTTTGTAACTGGACGAAAGTGGTCAAGGATTTACCCTTATTTCTCCATCTCTTTCTCTTTGCCAAGTTAAACCAGATATACAGTAGTGGTTATATTCCTTGCCTCTGATCCCGATGATCGCGGTTACAAACCAGGCCGGGGTCATGGATTTTTAGGATGGAAGAAATCTAAGAACAAGTCCTATTGTAAGGACTTTAAGCTACGAGTCCCGAGTCTGGATATTTTCAGTCTCGTATAAGAACCTTAATCCTGAAAAATGTGTCTCTGTGCAAAATTAACCGATCTTCATTATTCAAGTAATATCTTAGATGTTTATCGGATGTCTCATTGGATCGGTATGCTAACCACATGTCATTCTTAACATCTGTAGGAAATAAGCATAACTAAATTTGTCTGGTTAAGAAATGTTCCACTAGGGAAGCTTGCATATCCCCGTAGTGGGACAAACGGGGATAAGTCAATCAATTTATATATATATATATATATATATATATATATATATATATGTGTGTGTGTGTGTGTGTGTGTGTGTGTTCATGCGTGCGTGTTATGGCCATTTTCGGTGTCTACTAGATAGAATCGAAAGATACGTAAAACATTTTCAAAAATTTCTCTCATGAAAACAAACTCAATTTTGACTGTGGTGGTTTAGTGATAATGATCTTAGTCTCTGGTCCCGAGGGTCGCGGGTTCAAACCCAGCCGGTGTCGATGGATTTTTGGATTTTTTAGTATGGAAAAATGCAAGGGACAAGTCTTCCTCGAGGTACTTTAAGTCGTGGGTACCGAGTCTGAAGACTTTCAAGTCGTAAAAGAACCGCAAGTCCGGATAAAAAAAGGCTTCAATGTATAATTTATCCGACCTTCATCCATCCGAGTAATACCCTAGTTTTTTACAAGATCTCGCTTCGAGGCGATGTATTAACAACATGTCCTTCGCTGGCATATGTAGGGAAATAAGCGTAACAGATTAGTATAGTTAAGAAACCTCCCATTAGGGAAGCACCCATGTACCCGCAGTGGGACGAACGGGAATAGTAGAAGTAGTAGAACATCATCAGTTAACTTCATTCCTTCAGATTTCGCTAAAAGTACTTTATGTTGTTGAAGATGATGAACGTTGTGAAATATGTTTTTTTGATATCTGTATCCAGTCAGAGGATAGTCTGCTGAAATACTGGTTAAGTCCACCGCTGTGGTCTCGAGGCAGCGTGCTGCTTTGTCACGCAGCGGGCTCGGGTTCGATTCCCGGTCGGGATAGGCTCCTGGGTGAGGATTTTTTCCTCATCTGTAAGACAAATGTCAGGATGATTAGGGCCCAACGGTCTCCGAAAATCATCCGGCCACCATCATCATCCTTATCATTACCATCATTATCCTTAACCGGTGTGGAAAGCAGCGGGAAGCTACCATACTTATAATTCCTTAGTAAAGCTGTAAAGCATAGCATGAAAATGCTATGATTGCAGTGAAAAAATTGCCCTCGGGCAGAATTACTATGGATGGATGGATATGGGTTAAAATGATGGAAATTAAAAAAAATAGTATTACATTTTAAGAACGTCCTAACATTGTACTTTCATGAAATATGCCTAGTTAACGTATATAAAGTTTAAAGGGCCTTTTCCGTAATTTTTTAAATACCGTGCATTGTGGGCGTGACCTAGTGAAAGCAGCTAGATCATTTGACGCAAGAAAATTATTTAATGAAGTGTTTTAAGCCAATGTCTACTTTTTATATAAACTAACTAACTCACTGGCACTGTCGAGCCCGTTGGTTCATGGCCGCGCGGACATAAGCTCTCCATACATTCCTATCCTGAACTAATATTTTTCAATCATCCCATGTATAATCTACTTCCCTCAAACCATAGTTAATGCTATTCTCCCATCTCATTCTTGGTCTTCCAACTGGGCGTTTTTCCTCTGGTTTTCTTACAAGAAGCTTCCATGCACATCTTTCGTTACCCATTCGTGCCACACGTCCTGCCTAGTAAGAAAATAACCTTTATAAAATTTTATGTAGGCTTATGTGTGAGTCTGTATCTACAATTTTGTTATTTTTAACCAAACTCATCATACACCAATCAATTAAAAAAAGAAGTAAGGAGAAATTCGTTAATCAGCAAAATTGAAACATTAGGAGTGGAGCTTAACCCTAAACGAAAATTTAAAATTCGCTCTAGCGGTCGGAATTTTCAAGTTTTCGCAACAAATATTAAACGTATATTATTCAAATAAAAAGGGGAAAGTATTTTTTAAAAAATCAGCAAATTTCGACATTTAGAAATTACTATTTAGCTCATAGACCGATAATCGTGCCTCTTCCTGTAGATAATTGTGCCTCTTCCTGTTCGTAAAGAGACATATCTCCGCAAATTAACTTCTTGACCACAAAGGGCAAGGATATCGATTGAACAAGGTAAGATCGATATGATACAGAAAGAAATGCCAAAAGAAACAGCTTAAAAAATTACGAGAAAAAAGAAAGGTTAGTTCTATTGCTCTAAAAATTATTAGTAGTAGTAGTAGGACTTTATTAGACAAAAAGTAAGATAGATATTAAAATATTATTTACAACTATGGGTTTTCGCACGGGACAGTAAAGTAAGGCATAAGCCGTACGTTTGTGTGACAGTTCCGTTACAATAAAGAAATAATTGGTACTAGTGTAAAGAAAAATAAACAAAAACAGCAATAACATTACAATTACACAAAGAAAACACAATAAAAATATTACAATTAAATAATAACACAATAGCATTATAACTAAAAACATTAACATTACAATTACATAAAGAAAACACAATAATATTACAATTAAGTAATAAAACAATAGCAATAACATTACAATTACATAAAGAAAACACAATAATATTACAATTAAGTAATAACACAATAGCATTATACATTAAAAAAACATTAACATTACAATTACATAAAGAAAACACATTAATATTACAATTAAATAATAACACAACAGCATTATACACTAATTAATTTATATATAATTGTTAATAATTAATGGTATTGCATTTTGATAACATATATTTATTCATGAATGAGTGTTGTCCTTATTTTTCGCGTTTTGTCCAGAAATTTACCGAGGTTTATCCAATTTTCTGGATTTACCAATAACTCGTAGCATGCCAATCTTTCCCGATTTGAATTTAGAAATCTTTCCGGTAATAACTGACGTCTCCAATATTCTAAATCATTACATTTTCCTAATATATGTATCTCATCTTCAAAGTTCCCGCACATTGGACATATTCGCATATCGTGATCGTCGCTAATTTTTAGAAATTTCCATGCCCCTAGCCTAAACCAAGCAAGCCCTGATCTCTCCTTAAATCCTAGGTTGAGTATATACGATTCTTTTCCCCAGACGTGTTTTAGGTCTCTTTGTAAACACAGTGAGCGTTTTCCTGTATATTCGGCGAAGGTATCTTGTTGGTTTACATCTAAGTACTAAAAATTATTAAATGTTGTATAATGAATCTGCAGTATTCGTAATAGTTATTTCTCATATAATCATATTTTTTTGCCTTTTCCCAAGCCCAAAGAGATTTAACAGTATAAATATGCTATTTATAACTATACAGCCGGCTTAGAAATCGCCCGGAAGTGAGATCGGAATACATAACCTTATATTTGGTAACTATTAAACATTGTAATTACTTTTAGCTTCTGATGTGTTACGCGCTAAATAGTCACTCCAAATCTAACGCGAGGTTGAGTTTTTCATTAGACAAAATCACTCGCGACTTTGTTACTCGTGATTTTTTCAGAAGAAACACAACCTCTTGTTAGATTACTGCTGGTAGTTAACCTGAAGCCCGAAAGAAAGTGCTTAACAGCCGCTTTGTTCGCTTTCTCTAACGTAACTGTGTACCATATAATTTATTTAAGCCTTAAATTTATATTGTATCCTATAAGATACAAAAATTTAGTTTTAGTGTTTTAATCAACCAATTGAAAAAAAAATATCAGTAGAAATGATTTAATTTTGTGTTAAATTATAAATAAATTATAATAATATATAAATGATTAAATAATAAGAATATATTTAAATTTAAGCGGTTTATATTGATATACAGTAGCTAATAATTTATGGCTATGTATGAGTTGTTTTCACTCCATCCCGACACATTTAAATAAGTTGGCAAAAGAAATTGAGTTTCTCCAGTTTAAGTGTTAACAAAAGAAACATATATTCCGTAAACCAGTAAAATCGGACAATTAATTTGACTTGCTGAGGAATTAACTTAGTATACGCAGTTCCTACGTAACTGATTTTTAGAGTTGTAACCCAGTCGTTCTAAGCTTTCAACTAATTGTAGATGCTCTGAACTTACCTTGGTAATATGCAAGAGGCGCAGAGTGTGTGTGATAACAGTTATATACCACTCAAAGGGCGGATTAAGATTGATCACATGTGGCCAGTTTAAATAAGATTAAAACTTAAAGTTCATCAAGATATTTTCTGATAATCAGATAATTGGCCATTTTCTTTAATCCTTTACTTTATTTAATGAACATTACATTATTATGAAATATTTACTTAATGGAATAACGGAATTTGTACACTTTTAATAGTAAATAAATCGATTATCTATTTAGAACTATGTACAGACCGGAAGGTCGAGGGCTCGAGTCTACTGCGGCCATGATTTTAAAACTGCCCCAAACTTTCTGGCAGGACGTGGTCCTGGTTCTACTCAGCCTCTAACAGAAACGAGTTCTAGGGATAAAGGCGGGTGTGACAACCTGGCTAACATAAGGGCCGACTATTGAGAAAATTGGGAGCCTTAACCTCCTACTATCCCAAGGGCTCCTAAAGCCTGTAATGGGATCACTTTATCATTATAACATAGAGAGAGAGAGAGAGAGAGAGAGAGAGAGAGAGAGAGGAGAGAGAGAGAGAGAGAGAGAGAGAGAGAGAGAGAGAGAGAGATGAACTGACAGGTGAATGGAGAAGACTACATACGTTAAATTACATTATGTTTATGGGAAACCAGTTGTAATAAGACAATTAAGTTTCGTAGGCTACGATGGGGTGGACATATGGTACGAATGAATAATGAAAGCGGGCACAGAAACTCCCGCTTTGTTGAAAACCCAGAGAGAAAACTCTCGATAAGTAGGCCAAGAAAGAGGTGGGACAAAACATTCATGTTAATTTGAGGGAAATAAATTAGACAGAAGTTGATTGGAAAACATTAGCTCAGGATAGAAAGAATGTTAGAGTTTATGTCCTCGAGACCATGAATTTCCAAGTTCTTCCGTGCCAGTGATCTGTGTGTCTCTAACAGTCCTAATTTTTGTTTCTTTTTCGGAATCAAACTCTACATGTAACTATAAATTAAGGAAAAGAAGGTCGAGTTCGTTTACCTACAGGTTATATATAGAGAGAGGGATCTGTTCCATAATGTCGAAGGTTTATTTGTATTGGTATTGACTACACGAGAACGGGACGGGGGAGTATTACATGGCTGTATACCTAACGGGTTATGAAGTGCGTTCTGTCACGTAGAAAGACAGACGCAGTAAACAACGTTTCATTTAATAAAGAAGTGGAGTTATTACAGAGTAGGCCTACGTCGATAGTTTCTATTGCGCGTAACTGATCTTACATATAATGAAATTCTACCCAAAATGAAACAAATGTGCATGCGATAGGACAATATATTCTTCTTCTGCCTTCCAAGTATTAGGCCAAGGCCTGTTACGATCCTATAGAAAATTTCCCCTCCAGCGTTTCATAGGATGGCCCAGAGATCTTCGTCCTCTTGGTATATAATTATAAACAGCTTTGGGGATCCGATTTGAACTCATTCTTTCAAGATGGTGTTTCCAATTTAGTTGGTACTTTTTAATATATTCCAAAATTGGCGTAGTCTTCAATTCTTTTAAGATATCGGTGTTCCTTTTCCGATCCCATCTGGTGTAACCCGCTGTTCTGCGCATGAATCTCATTTCACAAACCGTTATTCTGCTTTCATGTTGTCTTTTTTAGTGTCCATGCTTCATTACCATAGCCAAAGTGTTATACAAACGTAATCTGGTGTTTTTTTTGTACAAGGGATGGTTTGATAGCTTGATTAATAATTCCCAAACTTTTATTATAACTAGTAATTTTTACAGGGATATCCTTTTCATCCCAGATAGAGAGATAATATCCAGGATATTTAAATTGATAGATCTCTCTAAAATTTTATTCTGGGGACAGATTTTATATATCCCCGTCTAGGGGATATGTGGATGGCGACCACAAGTTGCCCAAGCTGAGCAAAACATTGCTTCCTCTTACTTGTGTTTTCCTCCTTACTTTTATCTTTAACCGATTTGATATTTTTCCCTTTCTTCCACTTACTTATACCAGACTCTTCTAACTTTACTATCTAACCTCTCTTCATTAACTCTTGTTTTCTCGACCCCGACGCTATTATGGCATCCGAGGGCTAGAGAGTCTTTCCTTTCTTCCATTCCTTATTTCCTTTATTTTCTTTTCTTCTCCAGAAAAGCCTGGCCAGAGGCTGTAAGATGGCAGCCTCATCACTGGTCTTGCCCTCCTTTGGCCATCGACCAATCGAAGGGACAATTGTTATGCTTTCAAGTCTTATAGGGCAATATTTGTCTTAACTTTTAATTACCTTGTAGACAATGCATAACATAATATTTTATTGTAATATGCGCCTTATGTTGCTTTCTACAGTTTATATTACAGAAGAATCACCCGTTAGGGTGTAGATATGTGATACACCCCATCCCACCCTCCCGATCGCTCCAATACAATCAATATCAGTACAAGTAAGTCATCGGCATTGTGGAATAAATTATGCTCCCAAATAATAACTTATTATTTTGTATTATTTATTTTCTCTGCAGTCCGGCATTTTTAAATAAGCTGGCATCAGAAATTGAATTCCATCAAAATAAATATATATCTCGTTTCGCCATAGTAATTTTCGGTAACCACAAAGTAGATAAATATATGTATTTTTACACGCTTTATTTTAGCTTGACCTGTATCTATCTATCTATCTATCTATCTATCTATCTATCTATCTATCTATCTATCTATCTATCTATCTATCTATCTATCTGTCTGTCTGTCTGTCTGTCTGTCTGTCTGTCTGTCTGTCTGTCTGTCTGTCTGTCTGTCTGTCTGTCTGTCTGTCTGTCTGTCTGTCTGTCTGTCTGTCTGTCTGTCTGTCTGTCTGTCTGTCTGTCTGTCTGTCTGTCTGTCTGTCTGTCTGTCTGTCTGTCTGTCTGTCTGTCTGTCAATCATTGGATCGACTTGAAACTTTGTATACTTGTAAAAGACCCGTGACAATACAATAATTTCATATTTTGTTTCTAAAATCATGGCCAGAGTCATCAGAAAATAAAAAAAAAAGTGTCTCTGTATCTACGTAACGGAATTTTTGAACACGATTTTCACCCACTTAGAAATATTGGATCGACTTGAAACTTTGTATACGTGTAAAGGACCCGTGACAATACAATAATTTCATATTTATTTTCTAAAATCCTGGCCAGAATCACCAGAAAATAAAAAAGTGTCTTTGTATCTACGTAACGGAATTTTTGAACACGATTTTCACCCACTTAAAAACATTGGATCGTCTTGAAACGTTGTATATTTGTAAAAGACCCGTGACAATACAATATTTTCATATTTGTTTCTAAAATCCTGGCCAGAATCATCAGAAAATCAAAAAATGAAAACTGGTATAATAGGTTGCGGACTTGTCGACTTTTTAGTCAGTCGTTGTAAGAGCTCAGTTGGTAGAGCAGTGAACTCTAGTGGTATATAATTTCAGTAATCCATAGGTCGCTGGTTCTAATCCGGCTGGGAGGTTTTTTTAGAAGAGTATTACTTTTAGCTCATACTACAATAGTATTGAATTTAAAGATATTTACATTTTTATCTTATCCTATAAAATATTAATACTGAAAAATAAAAAATAAATAATAGTTTAAAAAAACTAAAACAACACGCTTTATTAGAAAACCGAACTAAAAAAAAAAGAAAAATAATTTTAATTTCCAACACGCTTAGGATAAATAATTTTACCATTAAAAGCGTGGGGTGCTTTTTATGATTTTTACATTTTCTTCTTAGAGACTTTACTTTTACCAATATCTGATTATTATCAAATATATTAATTGATAAAGAGCACCCCACGCTTTTGATGGTAAAATTATTTATCCCAAGCGTGTTGGAAATTAAAATTATTTTTCTTTTTTTTAGTTCGGTTTTCTAATAAAGCGTGTTGTTTTAGTTTTTTAAAACTATTATTTATTTAAAATATATTCGTCACGACAATCTCAAAAGCTTCGTTCTTTCGGAGTTCGCAAAAAATACGGTACATATTGTTGAGGTAAAAGGTACTGAAGGAACGATGGTTATAATTAAATGTAAAGTCAGAAATAATAAATTCCCTTTAATACATCTAACCATACTTAGAGATGTTAAGAAAGAATTCTTGTAGCCAGAAAAATATGTATTTTTTTCTCACTTTACGAGATTTACTTTTATTTAAAAATGACACAAATCACAGCTGGATGTAACGTTTTGATGCAACAGCTTGAATCTTTAGTAGGGGTACAGCTGTTTACTCAGGAGAGGACGAGTGGTTAGCATCCGACCCGCTAACCCTAATAGTGGCGTTACTATCCGTGCTACCTGTATTTAACACACACGCACGCACACTCACACACACACACACACACACACACACATATATATATATATATATATATATATCTTTAAAAATTTGCTTAACTGTTATGTTGACCACAAGATGTCAGTCGGAACGATTTTTCGCTACCTCTTGTGTGAATTGAGAATACTACCTACATAAGAAAAATGTATGTTTTGGAATACTTGAGTAGCTCAGGTCGTTAGAGCGCTAAACGTGCAGAGTTTAGAGACTCGGGTTCAAATCCCGACTCAAGCATTCATTTTTCTTTTCATATCATACACACACACACACACACACACACACATATATATATATATATATATACATATATATATATATAAATTCTGACCAAATGTTACCCCTATTGGCTGGATGATCGTCCATCTCCGTGGTTTCCACTTGTGGATATGAGACTAGTAGGCCGAAGACCTTCTAGGCTTATAGCATTTTGGAGTGATATATATATATATATATATATGAATAAGAAAGTTTTCTTGGGTTTTCCGCGTCTTGGATTCAAGTTCGGCCTCTGGCCACTGATTTCGACGTTTCGGCATGATCCCACATGCTATTATAAAAGAATGATGTGGAATGGCATGTGGGATCATGCCGAAACGTCGGAATCAGTGGCCAGAGGCCGAATTTTAATCCAAGACGCGGAAAACCCAAGACAACTTTCTTACTCATACTATATTGCGCGAATATATATATATATATATATATATATAGAGAGAGAGAGAGAAGAGTGTTGAGAGGAGAGAGAGAGAGAGAGGGGGGTGGGGGAGGGAGGATGAGATGTTGGAGGGGCGGGTGGAGAGTATGGGGGAGGGGGAGAGGAGTATAGAGTATGAGAGTAGTGGGAGAGAGAGTAGTATATAGACGATATACAGAGGAGGATGAGAGATGAGAGAGAGGGATGGAGAGGAGAGGAGAGAAGAGAGGAGGAGGGGAGAGAAGCGAGGGTTATATATATATATCTATATATATATATATGTTTGTGTGTGGTGGTTGTGTTTATATTTAATACATGTGGAGATTATTTCCAAAATATCTCTTGTCGATTTACATAAATTTGTAGGAAGTAATGCAATGTCGTTGCTTTGCTGTGAACAAGTCAGTTTTGAACACCATAACCACTTATAACGCAAGTTTATAGCGATTTAAGAGGTGTTTTAAAACCAAATGTTATTTGTACATTGAGTGATTTAAGTAGAATGCAGACCTACAAAAGTCAGTTTTGATGCAAAATGGACAAGACAGGTTTAAGTCTCTTATATAATAAGCGGAATTGTATGCATTGAATTGAGAAATAAAACTGTGGAATCAATTTCTCCAAGACGAAAATTTAAGATAAAAAATTTAAGGACTCGTGGAATTGAATAAAAAGAATGGAGCAATATATTGCCAAATCAATAAATATTTTAGTATTTGTAATATGTGGTTTAAAATACATAATATGCTGTTAATTGTGA
The DNA here is from genome assembly GCA_030220185.1 of Diploptera punctata. Lineage (NCBI taxonomy): Eukaryota > Metazoa > Arthropoda > Insecta > Blattodea > Blaberidae > Diploptera > Diploptera punctata. The sequence continues at coordinate 1,148,225 of JASPKZ010000435.1, forward strand.
ACACGTTGGCACGTTCCTGTCTTGCGATTACATTCCAGACCATGTTGGCAGTTACAGATGTTCAGATATGCGTTTTTAATAATAGCGTTGTAGCCATCTGGGTAGATAACATCAAAATCTCGTGGCTTGTTGTTTGGGCGACAAGAGCTGCCAACATCTCCTAGTTGTCTGCAGGCTGGAATACTGTATCTTTGTTGACCTGTTGACACAATTAATTGTAATGTTTTATCATTTGATCAAATCACCATATCAGCAATATTTATAATAATTAGGGAAAAAATGACACAAAAATAGTTATGTAGACGACTAGTTACAAAAGCAGAGGTTTATTAACGAGAAGAGCAGCGAGTTACTAAACCTAATTTTGTAACGTGTTGCCTACAATATTTTATCTACGTTCAGAGTATTTTAGTATCTGTTGCATATCCAGTTTATCAATTTAATTTATTTATTGAGAAAGAGTAAAATGGGCTTTGGGGAGAAATACACGATAAATCGACAAAACATTGTTGTTATATTCTGCAATTTTGGGGGTTAGTATCATATGTGAATTTAAAGTAAAAATGAGTGGTGAACGTGGTTTTCACGGTTCATCAGGATACATTTTAAAAATACTCCAAGTTGCTACTATTAATATACTTCCAGATAAGTCAAGGAAAGTTAATTTATGTAGTTACGCGAAATTCAAGGACTGGTGTGTTTTACGTTTTGCTGAACCTGTATTTTATGTTTCGATAGCGTGTTTTGTTAAAATATAAAATATAGGTTTTGTTGCTTAGTAACTAAGAACTAAAGTGTCACTGGTTGTTATAAAAGTAGATAAACTCAATAATTGAATTCATATAAATTTATAATTACAAAGAAATAAACGTTATCTCAGTCAAAACATAAATTTATTGTATCGACGTTTCAATCTCTTTATGTGAGATCATTTTCAAGACATTGTTGTTTATAAATTTATTGTACATAGTTACCATCACCAAGACAATTCAATTTTTTTATATAAATATATGTATACAAATTTAAAATTCCAATTTATAATTAAAAATATTTTAGCAAGGAATCATATGTTCCACACCATTCATTTAAATATTTTTGTTTATTTAATGCTTTATTTTGTTATTTTTTATATAGGCGATTTCTGCTATTAATCTTTTTTGGTAATTATTTTTTTGTGTAAAATTTTTATGTCATTTTTATTTCATTTTAATCAAAATCATAAAATGAAATGGAATGACATATAATAAAATCATAAAATGAAATGGAATGACATAAACATTTTACACAAAGAAAAGAATTACCAAAATAAATAATAGTTTTAAAAAACTAAAACAGCACGCTTTATTAGAAAATCGAACTCAAAAATGAAAAATAATTTTAATTTCCAACACGCTTGGGATAAATTTAAAGTGGTCAACAAAAAAATCTTCTCCAACACATATAGAATAAAACTAGAATTATCAACAAAAAGAAAATAATTTTACCATCAAAAGCGTGAGGTGCTCTATATCAATTAATATATTTGATAATACACAGATATTGGTAAAAGTAAAGTCTCTAAGAATAACATGTAAAAATCATAAAAGGCACCCCACGCTTTTGATGGTAAAATTATTTTCTTTTTGTTGATAATTCTAGTTTTATTCTATATGTGTTGGAGAAGATTTTTTTGTTGACCACTTTAAATTTATCCCAAGCGTGTTGGAAATTAAAATTATTTTTCATTTTTGAGTTCGATTTTCTAATAAAGCGTGCTGTTTTAGTTTTTTAAAACTATTATTTATTTTTTATTTTTAGTTTTAATATTTTACAGAATAAAATAAGAATGTAAATATATTTAAATTCCATACTATTATAGTATGAGCTAAAATTATTACTCTTCTAAAAATAAAAAATAAATCCTCCCCAGCCGGACTCGAACCAGAGACCTATGGATTACTGAAAACTATATACCACTAGTTCACCGCTCTACCAACTGAGCTCTGACAACGATTGACTAAAAAGTCGACAAGTTCGTAACCTATTATACCAGTTTTAATGTTTTTGATTTTCTGATGATTCTGGCCAGAAATTTAGAAATAAAATATGAAATTATTATAGTGTCACGGGTCCTTTACAAGTATACAAAGTTGCAAGTCGATCCAATGCTTCTAAGTGGGTGAAAATCGTGTTCAAAGATTCCGTTACATTGATACAAAAACACTTTTTTTGATTTTATGATGATTCTGGCCACGATTTTAGAAAACAAATATGAAATTATTGTATTGTCACGGGTTCTTTACAAGTATACAAAGTTTCAAGTCGGTCCAATGTCTCTAAGTGGGTGAAAATCGGGTTCAAAAATTCCGTTACATAAATACAAAAACACTTTTTTTGATTTTCTGATGATTCTGGCCAGGATTTTAGAAAATGAATATGAAATTATTGTATTGTCACGGGTCCTTTACAAGTATACAAAATTTCAAGTCGATCCAATTATTTTAAGTGGGTGAAAAACGCGATGAAAGATTCAGTTACATAGATAGATAGATAGATAGATAGATAGATAGATAGATAGATAGATAGAGGTCAAGCTAATATAAAGCGTGTAAAAAGATTAATAGCAGAAATGACCTATATAAAAAAGAACAAAATAAAGCATTAAATAAGCAAAAATATTTAAATGAATGGTGTGGAACATATGATTCCTTGCTAAAACATTTTTAATTATAAATTTGAATTTTAAATTTGTATACATATATTTATATAAAAAATTAATTGTCTTGGTGATGGTAACTATGTACAATAAATTTATAAACAACGATGTCTTGAAAATTATCTTACATAAGGAGATTGAAACGTCGATACAATAAATTTGTTTTGACTGAGATAACGTTTATTTCTTTGTAATTATGAAATTAATTACTCTCAGTGAAAAATAATTTTAAAAAAGTGTTCATTTAGCTTTGTTGGGCATATCACATAAAATAACAGATGAATATGCTGTTTTAAGGGAGATAAGGACGATATTAAGAGCCGAGGACTTTTTTTCACCCCTAGTTTTGCGAGGGGCAAAAATTGAGTTCGAGACTGGTCAATTGTCTTATTTCCCAAATATATTTTTTCCATTCACTGATTTTAAATATAGTTATTTATGATATATAATTAGGATTACAGGAACTCTTGTCATCCCAACTTCTTTCAAAAAACGTGAGTGAAAACACATGCAAAATTGTTATTTTTCAGTTAGCCTATATATTTTTTTATGTCCAATATAGGAAACCCTTTTTTTACCCTACGCTATATAAGGGATATAATTATTTATTTAACATTTTGAAGTAAATATCACAAAACAGTAGAACAAAGATAATTACATAACAATATTAAAACAAAGATGAACAGTAAATTAAATTAGAGTTGAGAATAAACACTATTTACAAAAGAAAACAAGTAATTATAACATATTTTGTTGTTAAGAATATGGTGAAGGGGACTGGAATTATCTTTTTCATTAAAATTCAAAAATGTTTCAAGTTTATAACTTTCAAACCACAACTTTGGACAATTAAATAGAACATGTTTGACTGTTGAAAATTTTCTTCACATTTACAAGTTGCATTTGATGATATTTTAAATTTGTGTTAATATGCCTGAAATGTTCCATGTCCGGTTAAAAATTGAGTTAATATGAAACTGGGAACTATATTTGGGCATTTAATTCTGTCCTAAATTGTTGAGTGGAAAAAATCTCAAGTTGTCATACTTATATTAAATGGATGTGAAGCATGGACTCTTTACTTTAAGGAAGGAGAAAAGTTTAGGCCTACGACTATTTGAGAAAAAAATTCTTAGAAGAAATTTAGAAGCAAAGAAAACAAAGAGAAAAATGGAGAAAAATAAATAACAAGCTACATGATCTTTACGGGAAACCAGATGTAATAAGGAAAGTTAAGTCTCATAGAGTACGATGGACAGGACATGTGGCACGAATCGAGATTGAAATAGAGACATGTAAGCTTCTTGTAGGTAAACCAGAAGGGAAGCGTCCAATAGGTAGGCCAAGAATAAAATAGGAGATCAACATTAGTCATAATTTGAAGGAAGTGAATTATACAGGGAATGATTAGAAAATATTAGCTTAGGATAGGGATGTATGGAGAGCTTAGGCCTATGTCTACGCGGCCATGAACCTAGGGGTTATATAGTGTTAAGCGCGTTAGTTATTTACTATATATTACTTTAGTTTTATATTCATTTATATTAGTTAATGGGCCGACTTGTCTAATCTTAGTGTAGTCTTTACCATAGTACTGTTTATTTCGATCCGACAGAAGTTATCTTTATATATATATATATACCTATATATATATATGAGTGCAAGTCTGTTTGTCTAGATGAGTGCAAGTCTGTTTGTCTGCCTGTCTGTCTGCCCTTTATGAACTCAAAAATTACTTGACTGATTTAAATGGGCGTTGTTCCATGATTTAGAAACATTTTCTGGGACAATTAGCGTAATACTATAGGACCGAAGCTAAAAAAGAAAAAAAGAGCATAGGTGCACTAAAAGGTCACTTTCTGTACGCTTTTATGACTTACGCTGCCTAAACCATAACATGTACACCAAATTAATGTACACAGAATTGAATATATAAAAACATTTTACAAAAAAGTCCGCGACAACATAAGTTTATGTTTTACGGATGACTCAAAATAACTATTTTTATCTTTCAGCTCATTGATGCTAAGAAGATCGGGATAAGTAAATTCCCGGGCAACGCAGAGTAATTAGCACGGTGTATCTAAATTTAATTATAATATAAATTTATAATTATTTTGTTTCCTTATTCAACTAAATACAAAAAAACACAGTTTCATCTAGTTAGTAGTTTTAGCGCGCCCGGTATTAGCTAATATAGTATAAAATAAGTATGAAAGAGTAGTGAAGTGCATTCAATAACCTCTCCTACTTAAATCCCAACCTCACCTTCACGTGGTGCAACCTGTTTATAACAAACCAGGCTCTGGGGACCGAGTCACAGCGATATAACTGTTATATCAAGATTGGAGTAAATGCTAATCCTCCTTCATGCCTGTCCAGAGGCTTTAGGTGGTAGCCCCACCACTGGACTTACTACTTTTCGGCTAGCAACCGACTGGTAGGAAATCAACTTGCTTTCAAGTCTCCAAAAATTCAAAACCGGAAGGATAGGCAGAAGATCTGTGGCGGGAGACCGTAACGGGCCACTGGGCCTAATACTTGAAAGGACGATGATGATGAATAAGTATGAAACATTTGAATTTTTTTAATGCTGATTAGAACGTGAGAAGAGGCTGCCAGTTATAAATAAAAAAAGTTCTTTATGGTTGTAATTTCATGCTCATTATATCAGTTAATCCAATCTCGGTGGACGCGTTTGCTGGCGTGCACCTCGACTGGGATACCAGGTTCAAATCTTTGCGGTTCTGGAGGTACATTGGTGGTGGCTCACACCGGGATTTTTTTTTAGTTTTTTCTCGGGGTTCTCCTGTTTCCTGAATTTCCACTCTCCACTTCCCTTCCTTCCCGCTTCACGTCATTTCATTTCTCATTCATTCATTTCATATATTTTTTCCATCTCATCTCATGCTAGGTAAAAATAGTTTGGTTTGGCGAATTTCAGATGTTGAAAATATGTGGTTTTGGGCACACCAATGTGCTTCCTCATGACTCCGAGCCTGAGTAACAAACTAGGGGGCAGAATAGGGCCAACGGGAATGTAGTGGTTCTTCCTTGCAACTATGGTCCAAACCCAGAAATGGTGAGTTCAGTATTTGACATGTAGGATCAGGAGGATGATCCATAACAAACTACTTCTCGGGACCCAGCTCCGTGTGTCTGAAAGGAATTTGCTGTCTCAGCTGTTAGTACTATGAGAAGCATAGAAGTGTACCTCCTCCCACTCCCCACACTTCTCCCCGCAAACACACAGAGCTTGGTCTCGAGCTGTACACTACACCGTACACTTTCATTTAATTCATTCTATTATGCCAGGGAAGCTCTTCATGTCGTAGTGCTAGGGCAGTTCGTCCTCACAATTCAAATATCAGTTTATGGTTCACTTGTACATTGAAATTGTATTGTTTGTCATTGTATATTATTTTCTTTGAATGGTATATACAGAATATCATCCAGTAACTTTATTAGCTTGTTTTATGTTGTTCGCTAGCTGATATGAATTCAAGTTGGAGGTTGTCTTCGAGTGAGAGCGGTATATAGGTATTTTAAAATATGTATTTGTAAAACATTATGAGCATTATTCAGTTAAAAAACACTCCATTCACCAAAACAGTTAAAAACAAGTCAACGCGTTTCGAATACTACGTAGCCATTATCAAGACTGAGCCCAGTGGAAGACTGGTCGCATGCAAATACATTAGTCTCTACTCAAATTACTTCCAATCACCGGTGAGCTGACTTTCCGTGAGCAAGTGCAAAGATCGAATTAGCGACCCACTAACTGGTCATGCATGAAAGTCGTCGTTTTCCTAATATTGGCAAGAAATTACCCAGAATTATCAGCGATAAAACCACTTCCGTTATTTTCGTCTGCTAGAGGAACGCATTTACGTTTGCGTCCCGCAAATAATACCGTATACGACGACGTCTGCGTCGCGCGATATTACGCCGGTTCTCCTGTTCTTCCAGTTGAATTTTTTGATAGAGCCTATCAAATTCCTCTTCTCCGCGTTTACCGAAAACATGATCGAAGTCTTCAAGGTCCGACATCTTGGATAAAGCAGCAAGGTACGCGGCAAGGTTTCAAACTACATCGGTTACCATCGGTTCCCATCGGGCTGCTCACGATTCGTTCTCTGCAAAGTCGCCTCGCCAGGTAGCTTAGGAATTTCGACAATTATTATCGCATGAACAGATTTTTGAGCACGCAAAACGTCTTTGGATGCAACTTTCTCAGCAGAGAACGACTTTTACGGTCTAATGCGATTATAGATACGACCCTAAGTATTCAATGCCCGTACAAAAGTATATATACCTTATGAATTAAGTCACATAACGTAATAACATATATAAAACATCAATCAATACAATTTTTACTTATATTAATTAATGTAGGAATAATCCCCCCTCTCGTTTGTCATAATATCGTCTTTGTCTTATATATTTCTATACTTTCCAAAGCGTCTAGAAATTTAAGATTATTAACCGATCTTACCAGTCTAAGGTTAGTCATATCGATGATGTGACCGTTATTAGAAATATGTTGGACAACCGCCGATGTTTCATTTCTACAAAGGCGGATATGGGCCATGTGTTCTTTAAATCTAGTAACAAGAGATCTTTTAGTTTTCCCAACATATTTATTATCACATCCTTGACAATTTATTTCGTAAATACCGGACCTCTTTTAAAAAAATCAATTTTGTCTTTGCCCAACCTATTTCCTCTCTAAATAGTACGAGTTAATATAGGCCCAGCAGCTCCAAAGATTTATATTTATTTTGCGAACTCTCTGCCTTTTTTGTCTGCCCTTTTTTCCTTTCTCAAACAACAAATGAGAACAAATGAAATATAAACATTAAGATCGGTAACAGGGCATATACAATTGTAATTATTATACAAAATACTGAAGAAGAAATGAGGAAAATATGTGGAATTAAGAAGGAGAAAAGAATGGAAAGACCATGTTAATAGAATGGATGAAGATGTGCTCCCGAAACTTGCGATCAACCTCAAACCAATCACACTAAGACAAGTGGGAAGACCATTAACACGATAGAAACGGAGTTTATCATCAATAGAAAAAGCCAGTTTAAACATTGTCCTAAATTAAGAGGAAGAATAAGAAGAAAAAGAAAGTTTGAAGTTGTCCAAAATGATTGATTGATTGATAGATTATATAATTTAGACGAGAAAAGTTATAGACACTTTGTATAGTGTACTTTATCTGTAAACATGAGTTGATTTACTTAGCAAACAGCATTGTGAAGTATCGCACTCGTCACTGTCGAGACATTCGAAATAAGATGGTCGACTCACTTCCGCCTGAACCAGGGCCGCTGAACTCAGCAAAATTATAACTGCAAACATTCTGAAATTAAAAATATCATCAACTTCAACATAAATAACAAAACAGGCCCTTTTGTCCAAAGAAACTAAACTGCAACTCTATAAAAACACTGGTGAGACCAGTTCACCAGTAGCCTAACATATCATCAGACACATGGACACTAAATAAAGAAGATGACATTGCATTAAAGATATTTAAAGTAAATATTATTATAAAATATATACACCGTATGTCGAAAATGAAAAATGCATAATAAGAAATAATCGAGAAATAGAACGTACTTATAAAGGACAGGATGTTGAAAAAAAGAATCAAATCACTTAGACTGAGTTGGTTAGGACATATTTATAAAATGAATGAAAAAATATAATGCACAAAACTATCTTAAATAGTGTGAAGCTTGGAAGTAAAAGAATGAGTAGGCCAAGGAAAAGTGGATAGAATAATTATAAAGTGACATATATAATATGAATGTGGAAAGCAACGGGAAGCTACCACACCTACAATTCCCTAGTAAAATTGCAAAAGCATGGCATGAACATGCTATGATTGCAGTGAGGGACCTGCAGAACACTATGGAATGCAATATAATATGAAAGCTAAGAAATGGATAAAGAAAGTCATGAAGGGTGTTTAGTGGAGGAGGATTGAGAAGAAAGTCAAAGCCCATCCTGGGCTGTAGAATAGAGAAAGAAGAAGAAGAATAGTCCCAATACGAACTAAATATCTCCATTTTACTCAGGAATTCACGATAAACATACTCGGAAACTTTTTATCCATTTTCTTGAAGTTATGAATTTATATTCCAATAGTCTAGACTACAGATTAAATTTTTTCGGTTAAATTTTATCCTAGTGCTTCAAAATTATTATGGTACTCTACCATAAAGCTACTTAGATACTTCTCCATGGCACGGTAGTCCTAACACCTTGGCTTACCAGGGGACTGTTGGCCTCACATATGTTTATAATGGAGGTATACGATCATCCAGCTAATATAGAAGTGATGTGTCGGTATGTCGGGTCCCACAGCCGTTATAACTGGTTTTCTCAAATTGGAGCCACTATTTATTTTAGCTACCAAACTTACAACAATAATCCTTGCTAATAATATATGCTATACAAAAAATGGCATATAATATTAGAGTGATTTGTGTTATTTTTTAGTTTTAAGACTAACTTCTTTTTTCGAAATTATAATTAAATTTTGTCCACCGCTGTGGTCTCGAGGTAGCGTGCTACTTTGTAACGCAGCGGATTCGATCAACGGTCGGGTCAAGTTTCCTGGGTGAGGTTTTTTCCGGGATTTTCCCTCGCCTGTACAATAAATGTCAGGAAACTTAAGGCCCAAACGGTCCCCGAACACCATCTGGCCATCATTGTCATATTCGCCTAATTAGCTTAAGTTAAATTTAAGGCCTCTCGCAATGCCTGGAGGGAACATCAGAAATGTAGAAATGACAACCTGGGGGATTTGGGAAAAAAATTAAATTTTAACATTCGGAATGATGGAAAAATGATTAATTTGTAAAAAAAAAAAAATAACACGCTGACGTTAGAAGTTCGGGTTCATATTACGGTTCAGGCGTTAATTTTTCTTTACAAATTAATAATTAAGTCCAACTAATCAATATTTATAACTAACCGAAATGTGACCTAAATACCTAGTGTGAATTGTTTTGGATTATCTTTTTTAAATTTAATAATGGACATAAAGTTTTAACCACTCGACGAAGTTTCTTAAATTGATGTTTAATTTAGTTGAGGACGACTGCTAAATAAGGTACCTATTTTTATATTTTAACATTATAATAATGGATTTTCAATGTTTTATTGTGTAAAGGTTCTTCCGACATTTAATAATTTCGAGTCATCAAACTTGAAAAAAATTATAATAACAGATATATTGGAATCATCTGCAAATACAGTGACCATGAAATCCAGCAGAAGAATACTGTTGTCTATGGCATATACTCTTTGCTTGAAGTCACATTCTAACTGGTAAAAGTGTGTACTAAATTTAGCAGCTTGTGGGTTTATGTTTTTGAAACAGGATTCATCAGACTGACAACTGATACATTTTAGGCCTCCAGTACCAATAAGTAACTGATAAAAGTGGTACTTTTATTAAATAGGTACCCGACTCAAAAAAAAAAAGTCTGTCACGCAGGAACAGCGTAAACTAAGCGAATTCTTCATCAAGTCGAATTCATGGTCTCATTTTGTTTGTGTAAGGAATATATCTTTATTTTGTTAACCCTTAAATTTAGGAGAAATTGAATTTCTTATGTTAGTTTATTTAAATGTGTCTGACTGCAGTGAAAACATACCATACGTAACAGTAAGTTATTACTTATTGCATATTATGATATTATAATGATATTGTGAAAAGAAAAAAATTGTCTGAACCAGGAATCGAACCGTGGACCTCTCGTATTCCGTACGAGTGTGCAAGATCACTACATCATTCGAGACATGGTACAAACATCAATAATTCTTTCCACATATATAAATATATCATTCTCGTGTCGTCCGCTGCAAGGTAGATGTCACTACCAACGCCAACGGCCGGCTTCCTTTAGTAGTATCTATGTTTAAGAATTTTACACCACCACTTATATAAGTAGTAATCGATGTTATTTAACATTTTCCAATACTGTTATTTTTAACACAGTTCAAATACTGGATCATATTATAATATTATGATGATATTGTGAAAAGAAAAATTAATGACTGAACCAGGAATCGAACCGTGGACCTCTTGTATTCCGTACGAGTGTGCAAGACCACTACACCATTCGAGACATGGTACAAACGTCAATAATTCTTTCTAAATATACAAATCTATAATTCTCGTTTCGTCCACTGCCAGGTAGATGTCACTACCAACGCCAACTGTCGCGTCGGCTTCATTTAGGAGTATGTTTGAGAATTTTACACCACCACTTTTATAAGCAGTAATCGGTGTTATTTAACATTTTTGAAACTGTGTTAAAAATAACAGTATTGGAAAATGTTAAATAACATCGATTACTGCTTATAAAAGTATGATGTAAAATTCTCAAACATAGATACTTCTAAATGAAGCCTGGCGTTGGTAGTGATATCTAGCTGGCAGCAGACGAAACGAGAATTATAGATTTGTATATGTGGAAAGAATTGTTGATGTTTGTACCATGTCTCGAATGGTGTAATGATCCTACACACTCGTACGGAATACGAGAGGTCCACGGTTCGATTCCAGGTGCAGACATTAATTTTTCTTTTCACAATATCATTACGATATAATAATAATAATAATAATAATTCATAATTGGAACTGTGTTAAAAATAACAGTATTGGAAAATATTGCATATTGTTGTATAATTTGACACAAATTTAAATATTTTCTACTGATACATTCTTTCCATTGTTTTATTAAAATGTTTAAAGATATTGAACTAACATATCTTATAGGATACATTTACAAGTTAAGGGTTAATTAAGTTGTATGATAGCCTATATAGAAACAACGTGGAAAAGAAAACATGGTGGCTGTTACAATTTTTATTGGGTTTCATGTAAAGTTCCCACTTTTAATGTCAGTTATTGCTGTTTTTTTTCCTTTTTTTTTTCTTTAGAATACCTTCCTCGTTTTATTTCAATGTCATGTATTCAGTATCTTAGTGAAAAATTGAAAATTGCGGCCGCTAGAGCGATTTTTAAATTTTCGTATCAGGTGAAATTTTGCTGCTGACCCATTTTTCTGGTTAAGGAACACGACCTTCTTTTTTTTAATTGATTGCTATATGCCGAGATTGATTCCCAAAATAAAAGAAGCGGTTATATATATATATATATATATATATATATATATATATATATATATACGAGTATATATATGGCCATCGCAATCATAATCATTCATATTCATCTTAGTTTAAGCTTAGAATTAGGGACTCTCCTGGCGCACCACTATCATCATCATCATCACCCATCATATCATCGGGGTAATGTAATCCCGCCTTCCAGGCGCCCCAACCTCAGAAGTGGGTCACAAGTACGCCATGCCAGGAGAGAATATCAGGAATGTCGAAAGACAACCTGGGGCATTTATATATATATATATATATATATATATATACATACATAGCCTATATGAAAAGAAAAATGAATGCTTGAGTCGGGATTTGAACCCGAGTCTCTAAATTCTGTACGTTTAGCGCTCTAACCAACCGAGATACCGAAGTATTCCAACACAAACATACATTTTTCTTATATATATTCTCAATTCACACACAAGAGGTAGCGGGAAGTCGTTCCAACTGACATCTAGCGGCCACCATAACAAGTAAGAAAATTTTTATAGAGAATATTTACTTTATAACAGTAACGCTTGTATATTTAGATGTTATAACTATATATATAAAATGTGGTCATAGTTATTTTCTATGTCTACTACTTACATAGATAGGATCGGTGAAGTCTGAAAAATCTTTCAAAAATATTTTCATGAGAACACCCTCAATCGCTTCATTCTTTCGGAATTCGCTGAATTAAGCTTCATGGACACTTCCTTACACACTAAGCTTCAATAAAACAAGTGTATTATTTTCTATACAACATTTAATAGTGTTATTGAATTTTCTTGAGTCTGTATAAAGTAATTGTCACTTACCTTGGTAATAGTAATATACTAGCACTGCCTTGGAAAGTTTCAACTGACGCAACTGTGTTTATTGCACTAATGAGCTCCTTAGGATCTGCTGATAATTAAATGGTTTCCTTACAGTTAATCACCGGATGTTAGAGGATTGTACCACAAATACATTTCTAACGTAATCCATATGCTCTATTTTGTTATTTAATTATCATTTTGATTGTGAAATTAAAGTAAAATAAGGAGGTTAGAAAGTTTTAATTCTTAGAAATAAGATATTTATAACTTACCGATAATGTTAAGTTAAACTACCTCAATATTTATTGGCTTATCTAAGTTCCTAGAAATGTCATCTTGCACCGATTTAATCTTCCATACAAAGGAGGTCACGAAAATAGTGCTGTTCTCATTAAATTATTATACAATGTGTTACTTTCGTAAAATATTAGATTTTAAGCATTCTATAGTATAATATTATATACCAACAATTGTTAAGTGATACTTATCTGACTGAGAATGCCGATTGGGAATACGAGACCCTAAGGGCCAAGTGACGAGGTTTTCCAACCATTCGAGATCTGATAAGTCACTTATAATTTGCGGTTATTGAATTACTTTTTCCAATACTTAGAAAAGTATAAAAGGCGGCTGCGTGGCAGAAGCGGTTAGACGCTCGCCTCTCACCGCTGCGCTGGGGTCCCGAGATCGAGTCTCGGTCACTCTACGTGGATTTTCCTGGGGGACGAAACGGAGTTCGGGCAGGTTTTCTCGGTGTTTCTTCTGTTTTCCCCTGCCACAATTTCATTCCACCATTTCTCCACACTCACCTCATCCATTTCTTTCATCTGCCCCTTTCATGGTGCGTCAGGCGTGGTCGGCCGGCACAATTGTCATTCGCAGACCTCTATATAATGGGCTTCATTTCATATCATCCCTCGACCCGACTCTGAGTTGGACACGATTTGAGGATATTTATTTAAAATAGCATTTGTTACTGTGCTGTTGTATATACATCATTTCCAAATGATACCCCCATATTTCAGAGTCTTCAACTGGTACTATAAAGTGTTCATACCTGTTGAAGCCTTGTTATCATGGCAATTAAAACATTAATTATAAGTTTAACTTAAGCTTCCAAATATGAGTGAACTATGATTAACATAGCCTATATAGGAATCAGATAGGAAGCATCCAGTAATAAGTCCAAGAATGAGGTTGAAGAATAACATCAACCATTATTTGAGAGAAATTAATTATAGACCTATAGGGAATGATTGAAAAACATTAGCTCAGGATTGGATGTTCGTTCGGCCTTGAACCCTCGTATTCGATCGTAATACTTAGTTAAATAGCTATTAGATAAATGAAACGGACACTAATGCAAGATCGTCAATAACAATCGGGATTAGGCCATTGGCCAGTTCCGCTTCAGGATAGAAATTGGTCCCTCCATCGCTTCTTTACGTCGTCCTGAGTCTCTTTCGCCAAATGGGTCTGTAGTTGAATAGCTTCAGAGGTGTATTGTTTTGGCATTCTAAGGAAGTGTTCATTCCAGTTATTTTGGTACATTTCGATGGTTTCAGTGATTGCTGGTGTTTTTGATAACTTTGCGGATATCTTAATTTCGCATGTGGTCGTAAAGCGTGTAACCCGCTAAAGGTCTTAATAACTTCATTTCTGCAGCTATTATCCTACTTAATTTGCCTGTAGTACGAGTAAATCCCGATGGTGTCAGGATTTTTAAACTGACCCAAACCTTCTGGCAGCACTATGGCCCTTGGGTCGACTCAGGCTCTAACGAAAATGAGTACCAGACGCTTGTTCTGGGGGTAAAGGATGCCGTCACGCAGGGTGGACAACCCGACTGACATCAAGTGCCGATTGTCTAGAAAAAGTGGGAGCATTAACCTCCTGCTACCCCAAGAGCCTCCTGAGGCCTGTAGTGGGATTAATATACGAGTAAGAGCCCAGGTTTCAGAGCCATAAAGTAGAATTGGGAGAGCCATTGTTTTATAAAATTTTAAAATTGTATCTGGGTGTACTTTTCGGAAAAGAATGTTTTTGTATTGTTTTTGGAATTTGGTCATTTGCAAGATAAAATATAAAATACTTTCAAAATTGATATTAGATGCCACAATGAAAAAATAAAGACGGAGAGGGTTCCCAAGGAAAATTTTAATGAACGTCATTGATGACTAAAATATAAAATTATGGAATATTCACCTGAAAATTCCGTCTCCTCAACTTATTAATTATTTAACTGTAGCGCTTTCGGGACTTGTCCCATCATCGGCAGGATTCAAAACTGCTTGTTGAGGAGACGGACCTTTCAGGTGAATATTCTATAATTTTATATTTTAATTTTGAACAATACCTCAACGGAACACATCATGAGTCTTATAAAAGTTGGTCATTGATGACATTCCAAGTTTGGGATTGAATAACTGGAAAATTAAAACTGGATATCAATGGCAGTTTTCTTATGAGAGAAGCTAAAGTCTACTTTAGACCGTAGAGATAAGAAAAAGGAAAGGAAGAATTAGACCAATAATAAACCTACAATTTTTATAGGGCATCCTCAAACCATATCAGAGAATATTAGAGTAAGACGTAATAGGTAGCAAAACGCAGAACTACATATTCCACTGTTGCTTAAATGTAAACACGATGTGGGGATTAATGTGGGCACAAGGCCAGTAATTAATAACATATCAGTCTATTAATACACCTCTAACTACGTGATTAGTAAATACAGTATATATTTATATTTATCTGTGTTTGATTACATATTGCTACAGTATTGTTTAATGTAAGTACACCATTAGCATTAAATAACTATTTATGCTCTAAGAGAGGAAGAGTTTTATTAACAGTAGAGGACGGTTTTGGCTAGAGCTTTTAGAGTACAGAAAATGGAGTTCGAGACTGGTCAATTATTGACCTTGCTCCCCAAATTTCATATAATATTTGTTCAACTCAATTATTTAAATATAGTTATGTAAAGTTAGCCGCGGTGGACTAGTGGTTATGCTCCTTGCCTCTGGTCCCGAGGGTCGCGGGTTCAAACCCGGCCGGGGTCGATGGATTTGTAGGACGGAAAAATCCAAGGAGCAAGTCCTCCGGGAGGGACTTCAAACCATGGGTCCCGAGTCTGAAGATTTTCAGGCTCGTAAAAAATCCTTAAGCCTGAATGAAAAGGCCTCTAAGCAAAATTTACCGAATTTTCCCGTCCTAGTACTACCTTGGTTTCCTAGATGTCAGTATGAGGCGGAACGCTGACCACGGGCCACTCAAAATGACATCTATACGAAAACAAGTGTAACTAAATTAGTATGGTTCAAATTCTTCCCTGTAGGGGGAGAGCGCCTAAATCTCTGTAAAGGGAAAACATAGGCTTACAATACAATATAATAAGTATTAAAATATAAAATTATGGAATATTCACCTGAAATGTCCGCCTCCTCAACCTAATTGGTTTAACTGTAGTGCTTTCGGGACTTGTCCCATCATCGGCAGGATTCAAAACTGCCGATGATGGGACAAGTCCCGAAAGCGCTACAGTTAAACAACCAATTAAGTTGAGGAGACGGACCTTTTTCAGGTGAACATTCCATAATTTTATATTTTAATTTTGAATAATACCTCAACGGAACACATCATGAATCTTATAAAAGTTGATTATGTATAAACAGTTATTAAGACAAGTTACAAAATCAGAAGTTTAGTAACGAAATGCTCATGTTAGAACACGACCAATTATTTACTTACGTTCAGACTATTTTAGTAGGCCTATATATTGTATATTTAGTATACCGTTATTTAATGAAATGTTTGTTGCGGAAACGTTATATTTAAAGAAAGAGTACTATGAGGTTTCGATAAAAAAAGACACGATAAATCGACAAACATTGTTATTATATTCTGCAATTTTGGGTGCTAATTTCATATGTGAATTTAAAGTAAAATGTGCGGGGAAGGTGATATTCACGGTTCATCAGGAACAATTTTAAAAGTAGTCCAAGATGTAACTATTAATGTACTTCCCAAAAAAGTCAAGGAATATTATATTACATTGCGAGATTGAGAAGTGTTTTTTACAGAAGCGAGGAAATTATTAAAAACCGAGTGATAGCGAGGTTTTTAATTGCCGAGATTCTGTAAAACACTTCACAAACGTATGTTGCATATTTTTTACAAGAAGAAGGTATTTTTAAAATAATAAATAATAGTAAAATAATAAAATCTCTGTTGGAAATATTTGCGTTCATTATAAATAACTGACTGACGTTAGTAGTCTGGTCAATGTATATACTCTAAATGCCAAAAATAAATTAATATAAAATTATGGAATATTCACCTGAAAGGTCAGTCTCCTCAACTTAATTAATCATTTAACTGTAGCGCTTTCGGGACTTGTCCCATCATCGGTAGGATTCAAAACTGGTGTTTTGTTTAAGTTGAGGAGACGGACCTTTCAGGTGAATATTCCATAATTTTATATTAATTTTGAATAAACCTCAACGCAACACATCATGAATCTGATAAAAGTTAAAAATAAATTAGTTAAGACTACAGCAGGCCGTGACACCAATCAGGCAAAAAATGGCGGCAAGTATGAGTGATGGTATTTAAATTGTCGAAATTTACCTACTGTATTTTGTTAAGTCAACTTTCAATATTGTTTCAAATAAAGTTCATTTCATTTAAAATACAGTGATTTGTTTCGTATAATGTATATTAACATTGCCTTTTGGATATATGCATTGTACGTATTACACGTACTAGTACGTAATAGTATACATAAAGGAGAGTGGTTTTCCTTCCCGTCCTAGGTAGGTAATTTATAATATTACAGTATAGTTATTTAGTTATTTATAGGTTGGCAACCCCGAAATTTAGGAAATTGAACTTTCACTCATGGTCGCCATTCCTTTAAGTACGACAGAACGCACTGTCGTGCAAATATTTTGTGTTGTTATACGAAATCATCATTAAAGTGTATTTTACGTTTTGTTTAACCTGTATTTTATGTTTTGATGTCGTGTTTTGTCATAATATAAAGTATAGGTTATGGTGCCTACTAACTATGAATTAAAGCGTCACTGATTGTTATAATAGTAGATAAATATTTTTTGCGCGATAGTGCGTTTTGTCGTACTTACAGCAATGGCGACCATGACTGAAAAATCAACTTCCTACATTTCGAGGTTGCCAACCTAAATAACTATACTATAATATTACATATTAATCCACGTGCGGAAAGTAAAACCACTGCCCTTTATATATATATATATATATATATATATATATAATATATATGTCCACCGCTGTGGTCTCGAGGTAGCGTGCTGCCTTGTCACGCAGCGGGCCCGGGTTCGATCCCCGGTCGGGACAGTTTTTCTTGGTGAGGTTTTTATCGGGGTTTTTCCTCACCTGTAAGACAAACGTCAGGAAAACTTTAAGGCCCAAACGGTCCCCGAAATCATATGGCCATCATCATTATCACCATCATCCTTCACCGGTGTGGAAAGCAACGGGAAGTTACCACACCTACACAATTCCCTAGTAAAGCTGCAAGCATAGCATGAAAATGCTATGATTGCAGTGAAGGACCTGCCTTCAGGCGGAATTACTATGGATGGATATATAGGCCTATATATATACAAAACATATCCAAAAGGTAGTGTAATATAATATACATTATATGAAAAAAAACACTGAATTTTAAATTAACTGAACTTTATTTGAAACAATATTGAAAGTTGACTTAACAAAATTCTACTGAAAACTTTCTACTTTTTAGCTTTATGTCTAATATTCTTATTTTTAGGGAAGCTAACGTAACAAAATCTGCAATATTGACACCTTGTTTTACGTAAATTTATCATCGTCTTCAGCACTGAATATTCTGACCACAAACTCGCTGGAGACTTTAATGTTTCTCTCCTAAGCACGAAATAAGCAACCATACTTTTTTTTTCTTACACCACAATTCTTCTCCTCCAACCACTTTCTGAATGAAATGTATGTTTCTTCATATCTTAATTTAGATGTGTCTGGCACTAAAGAAGCTCACCACCCAACTTCCCATGCTTCTTCAATTTCGTCGATTAGATAACAATCATTCATACTTGCAGCCATTTTATGTGAGATTGGTATCAAGGCCTGCTGTAAACTCAACAATTATAATCGGCATGTATCATATATACATTAGCGGGACTACTAACGCCAGTCAATTGTTTATAATTCACGCAAATATTCCAACAAAAATAATATGTTATTAGTATAATATTATTTATTTTGAACACACCATCGTGCAAAAAATAATGTACAACGCATGTTTGTGAAAGTGTTTTCACAGAATCGAGGAAATGTTCAAAAACCGAGCGATAGCGAGGTTTTTAATTTCCGAGATTCTGTAAAAACCACTTCCCAACCTCGTATATATGTTCTATTGATTTTACGTTCAATTATATTCAGAAAATGACTTGACTTGCCTTCCTATTTGTTTGTATAGTTATGTTGTTATGCGGGCCAGGAAGCTGTTTATATTATATCAAGTAAGTCTGCAGATACATTGACTTGTTTTAATCCTGAATAGAAAACCACGTAATTATAGAATAGAATAGAATAGAATAGATTTATTTAGCCTGGTGGAGTTAAGGCCATGTGGCCTTCTCTTCCACTCACCAGAACAAGCATATGTTACATATGAATACAAAAAAAAATACAATAATAGTCATATAAAACAGGACAAACATATGTTACACATGAATACAAAAAAATTACAATAATAGTCATATTAAACAGGACAAACATGTTACATATGAATACAAAAAAAAGTTACAATAATAGTCATTGAACAATTAATTATCTGTCATATTGAATAATAATGAAATTAATGTCTAATAATAGAATGAAACTAAATACAATTAAAATTAAATTAATGATACAATGAATAAAAAAAGGAATAACAGCTCGAATCTACTATGCATAAAAAGAAAAGAAAAAAAAATACAAAGAAAGTAATAAACTACAATGAATTAATCTACGCTTTTTATACAAAGCATTAGGTAAATATATTAACAAATCCTAAGTCTATTTTTATTAAATAATGCAAAAACGAATTATTAATTCTTAAAAAGTATGATAGCGTAGAAGAGATTGCGAGTCCAGATCGGGTGGTAAATTCTACTCGTCGATACAGAACAACAACATATTACTGTAATTACCATAGCGTGAACCGGAGTCGATGGATTTTTTAGGATGGAAAAATCCAAGGAGCAAGTGTCCTGAGCCTGAAGCTTTTAAGGCTCTTAAAAGATACTTAAGGCTGAATAAAGAAGCTTCTAAGTAAACTTTACCAACCTTCTTCATCCTACTATTATCTCAGTTGCTTGCTTGATGTCTCATTGGGTTGGTATGTTGACTGCATACCATTCATGACATCTGTAGGGAAATGAGCGTAACGAAATTAGCTTGATCTAGTAACTCCTAACAATGGAGAGGCTAAGGCCCAACATCTGGCTCTTAGTCCATTTTGGATATATATAGTCCACCGCTGTGGTCTCGAGGTAGCATGCTGCCTTATCACGCAGTTCGATTTCCGGCCGGGATAGGCTTCTGCGTGAGGTTTTTTCGGAGTTTTTCCTCACCTGTAAGACAAATGTCGGGAAGCTTATGGTCCAACGGTCCCCGAAAATCATCCGGCCATCATTATCATCCTTCACCGGTGTGGAAAGCAACGGGAAGCTACTACACCTATAATTCCCTAGTAAAGCTGCAAAGCATAGCATGCCATGAAAATGCTATGATTGCAATGAAATACCCGCCATCGGTCAGAATTACTTTGGATGGATATATATATATATATATATATATATATATATACATACATACATACATACATACATACATATACAGAGTGTCTCTAAAGTCATTATCCATTTCAATGAAGGAAGACAATGATTGAAAATACAATTTATTGTGAAATTTTACTCGAATTCTAGTGCCTTTCTATATGACCGCCATCTGGGTAAAACACAGACTCCATCTTTCAGCTGTGAAACGAAATTTAGACCTCAACATTTAAAGCGTAAAAAGCTTTCTGCTTCTGTGATACTCGTACGATTCCGTAAATCAAGCAGATGTGATAATGACGTTTTCCAAGAGTAAAACGTAGAATTTTCCACACTGTGTTTTGAGGGGTAGTTGATGCGTTCGGACTATCACTGGCGATTTGAACCTGTTGCACTGTTTATACTGATACGCGTGCTCGACCATGACGTGACTCGTCACACTGTCGATGCCCTTAAATTTGTTGACAAGCAGACGAATGTGTGCGTTTGTTGGGGCTAGTTTACAGAATTTATGGATAAATTTAGCTGTGCTGGCATCTTCATATGACAATCTTCGTACCCGCGCACATACAATGGCAATCCGTTCTTCCGTGTTAAACATGTTGAACTAAGCTAACAGTGTATGCAAACAAAAATTTATAGTGTTTTCATGGAAATGGATAGTGACTTTAGAGACATTGTGTGTGTGTGTATATATATATATATATATATATATATATATATTCTCTTTAATTTGCTTACTTGTTATAGTCAGCTACTAGATGGCAGTGAATACCGAGTTCTTGCGACATCTAGTAATAATGGAGAGTATAATACATATATAAGAAAAATAAGTGTTTGAATTGGATTCGCCTGGTGGTGTAATGGATAACACGCTGAGGTACAGACTCAGAGTTCCGGGTTCGAATCCCGTCCTGGCATTTCTTTTTCTTATCATACCATATATATATTGTAAAAATAATATTAAGAGCAGACAGAAATCATCGATAAATTCACGAGACACTTTGTGACTCGTGAATTTATCTAGAGGATTTGGAAATCAAGAGTGACATTTGTTAGGACTATTTAACGAATAAAATTAAGCTGTTTACTCAAAAATCATTGTTTAAGTATAGTTATTATATATTTAATGTAAACGGTGATGTTTGAAAACAAATGAGAAATGTGTGGTTATGTTTCATCTGTTTATCCAGTGAAACTTGATCACATAATATTATTTATGACCATTGGCGTGGGGATTCTTCAAATAAGATCACAATATTGTAAGAATGCACCCTAGTGGAGTAAAAATGAAACATCAAACTATATACTATAATTTATAACAACATTATAGGAAATAATTAATTTTTTTAGTGAACAACTCAGTAAAATCATTATTTAAAAACACAATTATTGAAATATATTTTCTATTACTTCGAGGTTTAGATTGCTGGAATATTTTGTCCATATCTTCATTTGAAGCTCAGTCAAATCGTGTGTGTACCATTTTGTACATTAAATCCTCGCTGCTTTGTTGGAAAGTCAGTCACTGCAAAATAATGCTCTGACCTGTTCAGAATATTAAAAAAAAAGGAGGAGCTCTCTTTATGACAATAGCAGGAGGCGGTAAAGAGAATTTGATAAAGGATGAGTGAAACACGACTGTCATTGATTGTAAAACAAAATTCATTGAAATGTGATTGGTCATTGCTCCCATTTGGGACATGAGTTAAATAGTCAAGTCTTCTTATTCTAGTATATAGAGTGTAACGACAAAAATTCAGGAATGAATTCCTCATATTAAAAGCAAAAAAGTATAGTACAACATGGATCCGGAAATTTATAATTACAGAGTTATTCGTACTTTTATGAATGTTAGTAAACCACTGAAAACAGACATAAAAATAACTTTCGCAGCACACTGTAAACCATTGAAAACATACTTCTTCCCATCACACTGTAAACTAGTGAAAACAGACTCCAGACAAACCGATCAGATATGGTTAAGTAACCTAAATATGACGGGGAATCATTTGCAGGTGCAACAAATATTCAGGTGGAAACACTTTTATTAGCAACATGTTTATTTATTTACAGTGTGATTGAAATAAGTGTGTTTTCAGTGGCTTATAGTGTGCTGAGAAGGTAATATGTCTGTTTTCAGTGGTTTGCCAACATTCATAAAAGTTCGAATAACTCTGTAATTATAAATTTCCGGACACATATTCTACTAGACTTTTTTCTTTTCTCAATATGAGGAAATCTTTCCTGAAATTTTGCCGTTCAGTTTTGTTACACCCTGTATGATGAAGCTGCTATAGCAGATTCAGTAAAATTGCCCAGTAAATTAAATCAGTCTGTCACTTTATATGTCCGATGCATAGGCCTGCTAATAAATGTATTTTTATTCATTTTAACGTTTTTTACGGATTTTGACAAAAAAACGGAAATGTAAAATAATTATACTTTCAGATAGAACTTCTAACAATGGATGCTGTGAAGTTGATAGTAGTGTTGGTACTATGTGTTGAGGCTGTCATGATGGCGAAAGTACATCGTCCATCTTACATCGATTGCCTAGACAGTCATGAATGTGGACATTCTCGCTGCTGTGTTCTGGGTACGTCAATTTCATGGTGAAGGAACGTTATTTTGTTTTGTTTTAAAATCCTACATTTATATAGCTTTATTGACAATATAATATCAAATATTTAATATAGTTTGTTAAATATTATTCACTGAGATTAGTTAATGATGTTGATACTTACTCACTGGCACTATCGAACCCGTAGATTCATGGCCGCGCGGACATAAGCTCTCCATACATCCCTATCCTGAGCTAATGCTTTCCAATCATTCCCTGTATAATCTACTTCCCTCAAATCATAGTTAATGTTGTTCTCCCACCTCATTCTTGGTCTACCAACTGGGTGTTTTCCTTCTGGCTTTCCTAGAAGAAGTTTCCATGCACGTCTTTCGTTCCCCATACGTGCAACATGTCCTGCCCATCGCACTCTACGAGACTTAACTGTTCTTATTATATCTGGCTTCCTATAAAGACCATGTAGTTCATTGTTATGTAGTCTTCTCCATTCACCTGTCTGTTCATCTCTCTTTGGTCCAAAAATTTTCCTAAGAACTTTATTCTCAAATACTCGTAATCTCCTTTCCTCCCTTAAAGTAAGAGTCCATGTTTCGCACCCATAATAATAATAATAATAATAATAATAATAATAATAATAATAATAATAATAATAATTATAATAATAATAATTATAATAATAATAATTATAATTATAATAATAATAATAATTATAATTATAATTATAATTATAATTATAATAATTATAATTATAATTATAATAATTATAATAATAATAAAATTATAATAATAATAATAATAATAATAATAATAATTATTATTATTATTATTATTATTATTATTATTATTATTATTATTATTATTATTATTATTATTATTATTATTATTACAACAAGAACTAATCGTTATCTCAATCAAAAAATTAATTTATTAAGTCAACGTTTCAATCTCCTTGTGTGAGATCATTTTGAAGAAAGGATTGCTTTCTTTTTTTTTTCTTTTTTATTTCTTTTTAACAACCATGTCTTGAAAATGATCTCACACAAGGCGATTGAAACGTCGACTTAACAAGTTATTTTTTTACTTCGGTTGTAATTATTATCAAATATTTAAATTTCATACAATGTTCATATTAGTAAAAATTCAAATTTGGGATAAGTGTAGGCCTACTTGGTATAATCTAACCATATGATAGATAGGCTGAAATTGTGAATGGAGCATGTGTACAGAGCATCTTTTTCTGATTTAGAATTTTTTTATTTACTTCATTATATCAATTTAAGTTAAAGCTATGAAATATTTAATACACTTCGGGCGTTGATATGATGTACACTAGAAGCTCTATTGTTTACATATATTTTATTTTCAAAATAGTTGTTCAAAAAAGCATATTATAACGAAACACAACCTAATTTATATTCCTTCAATTCCAACCCAATACTTCTTATTTTAATAGTAAGTTAATGTGTATTTGTGATTGAAAATCACTGTTATTGGTACGAGTTGCCATCCACTTACGGTTGTCCCCTGGAATATGTTTTCCTCCTATTTTTTTCTTACATAATTTCTCACCTCGTTGTAAACAGTTTGAGAAGAAATGATAAAGAATATGAGTTGGGGTAAAATACTTGCTCCAGTAATGTAGATATACACTTCCCCCATAGGGGGAATAGTTGGGGCCATGGTTGTAAATCCTAATCTGTTATTGTATGTTTTAAAACGATATAACAGTATTAGATCCATAAAAACTGACAATATTACATAAATATAACACATTCATAATTATTCCCAGAATTACTTATACAATCTCATCAATCACAATCAGCAGACATCTTATAAATTTTATAATATCTCCCGTGGTCGTAAGTAACCAGTCCTATCATGTGTGCAAATTTCAAAACATGTAATGAGGTAGTTTAGAAAACGGTTATCAGTACATGGTGTACAAGAACATGAAAATGTTGAACTAGTTTACACTTCCTCCAGATCTACACTTACTCCATCTGACCTTTTAATAATTTTAAGATTACGTTTATATATAGTTGATGTGACACGGAATAAATCCCATCGTAATAATTATCTTCTCAGTAGAAGAAAATATTGTCCCTCGCCGTAGCCGAGTGGTTAAGGCAGGAAGCCTTGGCGCAGATCTACGGGAGTTCCGCTGGTTCGAGTCTCCATTGGGGAAGATATTTTTTCTTGGTATTTCGGCCAGTAGGGACCGGCATCGTGAGGCATTTGGGTAGCTACAATAAGTAGCGGCTCCAGGTTGAGAAAGGACTGGGGGACTCGACATGCTGACCACATGTCACCCCTACACTGTTTTCACATGTGGATGTGAGGCCAGCAGCCGGATGGTAGTCTAAGGGCTTCTAGACCTGTCGCACCAGGAGGAGGAGGAAAATAAAATATTGTAATGTGAATAGAAGTTCGCCACTATATACAGGTGAACTGTAATTACTCCAACAAACTTCAGGGACTGATTCCTGACTGAAAATGAAGGAAAAAAGGTCATATAAACACGTGTTCGGAAAATAACGATGTGCATGCAACGACAATAAATCGTCCCGGCACACAGTGCACAGTATAATCGCATCTATGCCACAACAGATGTTTATCTTGGCCTCCATGGGATGCAATGCACGCGTTCACACGTCGTATAATGGATTGCCTCACTATTTCTCATGTTCCAGCCTCTGTCCGAATAGCTTCACAGACGACGTGGACACGTTGTTGAAGGGTAAGCACATCAGGAACTGGTTCAGCATATACAATGCTTTTCACGTGCCCCCAGGTAAAAATCCAGGGGGTTTAAGTCCGGTGATCTAGCAGGCCATATAACCGGGCCGAGAGAATAATGCCTTTCGTCAGTGCCATCTACCGTGGCAACGATGCATTTATGGACACTTATTCATAGGACTTTTTTTTCTCATTTGCAGTCAGGAACCAGTCCCTGCAGTTTGTCGGTGTAATTAAAATTGACCCTGTATACACGAGGGTTTAAAGAGAGAAGAATTTGTTTCTTATCCTGAAGTTGACTGAATAATTCAGTGATAAGAGGACCAGCGAGTACAGTTAAATTTTCAAATCCCGGTTCAGGCATATTTTTTCTCTTTATTTGTAATTTTATGTACTTAGCGTCTATCGTCGGGTAATTTACCTTAATTCGTTGCGAGAAAATATATATTAAAGCTTATATTTACCGAAGAAAATACACATTTCCGCTATAATCGAACATAAATAAGTGATTTCAAATTGTTAATGTCAACAGGCCAACATCGATACAGTATTCCAACCTGTACAGAAATGGGAGAAGTTGGTAGCTCATGTCGACCAAACAACGAACCTGGAAATTATCAAATCGGCTACCCAGATGGCTACAGCGCTATTGTTAGAAACGGATACCTGAACTTGTGTGACTGCCAGCGGGGTCTGGAATGCAGCCGTATCACAGGCACATGCCAACATAGGCACCATTAACAGCATATAACAGTAAAAAAAAAAGTTATTAACACAATGTCAACTTTAATCCTATTTCAAAATGTAGAATGTGAACTTTTTTGCATATTATATTATTACACTCATTTGTTTTGGTATTTGTTTTAAGATAAGTGTTGTTGAGAGAGGTAAAAAGTAATTCGCAAATAAAAACATATTATAAATATTTATATTTATTTAGATTAGATTTATTTAGCCTGGCGGAGTTAAGGCCATGTCGCCTTCTCTTCCACTCACCAGGACAAACATATATTACATCAGAATATAACAATCTCAATTACTCTAATATTAAATAGTAAAGTAAAGTGATCCCACACAGACCCGGAGCCCTTGGGGTAGTAGGAGGTTAAGGCTCCCACTTTTTCTTGACAATCGGCACTTTTTATGTCAGCCGGGTTGTCAGCCCTGCGTGACGGCCGCCTTTACCCCAGAACAAGCGTCTGGTACTCATTTCCGTTAGAGGCTGAGTCGACCCAGGGCCATAGTGCCGCCAGAGGGTTTGGGTCAGTTTAAAATCCTGACCCCAACGGGACTTGAACCCTCGACCCTCCGGCTTGTAGCTCAGTGCCTTAACCACTACGCTACGGCGTGCCCCTCTCTAATATTAAATACTAAATAAAAATTTGATCAAAAAGATATCTATTATATACGATCTATAATGCAACCAATTAATGTTAGTTAAAATTAAGACCAAAACTAATAATAAAATGTATGTAAGCATTTGCCATAAACAATCAATTCCAGACATCTTTACCAACAAAAAACCATTACTTTCAAGAGTTTAGTAAATTGAATGCTAAAACTACCATTAAATAAAGAAAATACAACAAAGAGTTAAATCACACTGTGTAAATTGCAAAAAGTAACGTTTACAATGATATATAATTTATCAAATTATAAGAAAAAAAGAAAAAAAAGAAAATTCTCATAAGTAATGCCACAAGTGATTTCCAATTTATCTAGCGGATTTAGAACTCAAGAGTGGCATTTGTTAGGACTATTTAACGAATAAAATTAAGCTGTTTATTCACAAATCATTATTTAAATATCTTCTTCTTCGTCAGGCTCTACGACTTCCAGGAATGTCTTTACGCCATTTCTTCTTATCTTGTGCAGTAGATATTATTTATTTAAAATAGTTATTTTAAAATATTTATATATTTAATGTAAACGGCGATGTTTGAAAACGAATGAGAAATGTTTGGTTTTGTTTCATTTGTTCATCACTGCATCTTGATCATATTATTTATTGCCAATAATATCCAATAGATCTCAATATTGTAAGAATGCACCCTAGTGGAGAAAAAATTAAACACATGAAACTGTATATTATAACCAACATTATAGGTTATTAATTCATTTTTTTTTGGAAACAACTCAGTAAAATCAGCATCTGAAAACAATTATTGAACACACAATTATCTAATATGTAGATCGAAGGAATCTGTTTCATTATTTGCTATATTCAACATATTTAGAGTCAGTCACTGCAAAATAATGCTCTGACCTGTTCAGAGTATTAAAAAGGAGGAGCTTTCTTTATTTTGGTAATCAAAATTCGATAATTATCGAGGTGAAACACGACTGTGATTGGTTGTAAAACAAAATTCATTGAAAAGTGATTAGTAATTGACTCCCATTTGGGGCATGAGTTAAATAGTCAACGTAACTACTCCTCGAATGAGAATCTAATAACGAAAAAACTGAATAACACTTACGTATATGGGAAAAAAAACAAAATTAGTTAACACGCTAAAAAAAGACAAACATATAATCGTAATGTATAAAATTGAAAATAAAATAAACAACATAATAAACAATAGAATTGAAGAAAAAAATAATTTTAACAACAAAGGAGTATATAAATATGTAAATATTCTAATAAATTTACATGGGAAAAGCCAGCAGAAGTTTTGATATTAGATTTAAAGAACATTTTAAAGATTTTAAACATACAGAAGGTATGTCAAGTTATGTTAAAATATCATAATATAAGAACAGCATTTACAAAATAGATATTTTAAAATATCTCGATTTTAAACGATAATTCACCTAGTACACACAATCCTGTCCACAAGATCACCGCAATATAATTTTATATAATTGTTATATTGTGACTAATATCTCAATGGAATTTTACCTTGAAATTGATTAGTATTGACTAGAATATCCCATTTAGCATTATTATTGCCGATATTTCTTTCATTATTATATTATTTATATCATATTATTATTATTATTATTATTATTGTTATTATTGTTATTATTACTCTGCATTGTTATTATTATTAAAAATAAAAACCTATAAGTAAATTAAATTCTGCAGAGTTGAGAGAAGTAGATTATACAGAGAATGATTGGAAAACATTAATTCAATATAGGGATGTATGGAGACTTATGTCCTCGCGGCCATGAAGCTACCGGTTCGATAGAGCCAGTGAGTTAGTTAGAATTGGAATTTTGGAGGCGTTCAGTTGGAATTTCCAGATGAGACAAAATAAACAGTGCAATTATACATAATATGAATGTCCAAAATTCAGTTATGGATTTCATAAAAGAACATTTGAAATGGTACGGTCTTGTAAAAAAACTGAGAGAAGACAGATTCCCAAGAGAAATACCAGGATGGGTGCCACTCTGGTAGAAGAATAAGAGGAGGACGGCTAAAAATAACGTATAGTTTGTGTTTTAACCAGCATTAGAGAAAAATGATTAGACGATGGAGATTGGAATGGCAGAGAGAAGTGGAGGAGAATGTCAATAGATTAAGCGCAGGAAGATTTTATAAAAGTGAAACCTGCAAAATAATAAATAATTATTAATAATGATGATAATGGTCGCCTTCTTATAAAAAACCTCCAAGCGCGACAGGCCTAGAAGGCCCTTGGCTGACCATCAGGCTGCTGGCCTCACATCCACATGTGTTAATCACAGAGGTAGACGATCATCTAGCCAGTGTTGCGGTGCCATGTGGTCAGCATGTCGGATCACCCAGCCGTATAGCTGGTATTCTCAATAAGTGTTAGCATATCTGCCTATGCCATGTATTCCAGTTCGATTCCCCGAAATTCCATGAGAAAATTTCATCCCCCGTAGGAATTCGAAACAGTGAAAGACCTATAGCTCTGCTCCAAGACATAGTCCCTTAAACCTCATGGCTAAGGCACGGATAGTATTAGTTATAGTAATAATAATAATTATATATATATACAGAATTTTAATGTTTACACATATTTCTGTGCCTGAAGTTTTATTTTTCTTCTCCACTCGTCTCTCCCCATCCAATCCATGTCCATGCTCTCATTCCAGTTCTTATTTCCTGCATCCACGAGTTTCGAGGTCTTCCTCTCCTCCTTCTTCCAGGTGGACACCATTCCATTGTTTTCCTGGGTAATCTTTCTTCTTGCATTCATCGTACGTTCCCATACCAATTTAATTGCTTATACCTTATATATTTTTTTTTCTCTCTTATGACAGCATTTCTTATTTTGTCTAATTTTGAACATCTTGCTGCTCTCCTCAAGAAATCATAATAATAATAGTCCCTAGCCAGGGTTACGATGAAGATCCCAACGGCGGATGCAGCAAAGTATGAGACCTGCGCTATGGTGCAGACGGCGGATGAGGCGATAAATGGTGGATCAGTCTCTTAGCTGCAGTGAAAGCTACTGATCTATGGTGGACTCCATAAAAAGTCTCTGGTCCTCCAGGTTGGGGTTGATGCTATGGGCCAGCTCCTCAGACATTAAAAAAAAGTAATGATACAAAAACAAAGTATATAGCCTCGGATAGGAGACACAACGACAAAGCAAAAGAAATAGGACAATGCACATAGGATATTGGAATGTACAGGGATTGATGAATATTAGTTACAGAAATTGACTTTTTAAGAAGATCGGCAAGAATATAAAAATCAGACAAAATAAAAATAATACAATAAGAGAAATTATGAATGTAGGAAAGGATAATTATACAAGAGATTGAAGAAATCCAACTAAGATGGTATGGTCATATAATGAGAAGAAGAGAGACAGAAACAAACATAGAGGTATTGAAATGGATACCTCGTGGAAAAGAGAAATGTGGTAGACCAAAGCCAACGTGGATAAATGTAATTCAAGACAACATGGAGAAGAGAAATATGACAGAAGCAGACACGCAAGACCGGGAAATGTGGAAGGAAAAAATTGCATATTTAATTGAGGATACCTGTGTAAATAACAGAAACAGTTCTGAAAATAAAATAAAAAATAATAATGTAGTCCCGGTATTGAATCATTTGATAATATCTTAAAAATATAAATTACGTGAAGTCAAATTAACGAATCGATTTATAGATAATGGTGATTGATCCCTATATCAAAATGTAACACTTTTTATCTTACATATATATTGTGTTTACGTGTTTATAGATATGGCGATTCATCATACTTCAGAGACCTGTATACGAAATCGTGTCAAGGAAATGTTTATCGTGAATTGTTCTTAAATCCCTGTAATAAATTCTCTACTAATTATTTTATTATTGGTGAGTGCTATATCTCAAGATAAAGATAAGGTTAATTTTTTAATATTGATATAAGTACCTGATATATCAGGCTTCCTCAATAAAAATGGACTTTTGTTTTAAAAAAACTTGTCAATTAATTAAACCATGTAGGCCTTTCATAACATGTTCCATCTTCGGCATTTCATTTGGCATTGATGTTGGCGTGTAAATTGTACTAACGAGTTCAGGAATTTGTGGCCAGTTATTTATACGCCAACATCTCAGTACCAAATGGTATGACGAAGATGGAACATGTACTGAAAGGCCTACATTGTTTTAACTAATTAACGTAGTTTTTTTAAAAAATCATTTTTGCGCAATAGTACGTTTTGTCGTACTTACAGCAATGGCGACCATGATTGATAGTTCAACTTTCTACATTCCGGGGTTACCAATATAAATAACTATACTGCAATAAAATAACTATACTGCAATAAAATAACTATACTGTAATATTACATATTACAAACACGTGTGTGGGAAGTAAAACTACTGCCCTCTATGTATACTACATACAATGTATATACAAAAAAAATATATCCAAAAGATAATGTTAATATGCATTATACAAAACAAATAACTGTATTTTAAATGTACTGAACCTTATTTGAAACAATATAAAACAAATAAATACGTACTTACCGCCATCTTATCACTAATTGATCTCACGGCCTCCTGTTATTTTATCACTAATTGGTCTCACGGCCTCCTGTTGTTTCAAATAATAAAAATTGCCCACACTGTTAACGTTTAGTCAATTGTTTATAATGATCGCAAATATATCCCACAACGATGTTATTATTTTACTATTATTTATTATTTTGAAAACACCATCGCGCAAAAATAATGTACAACGCACGTTTATGAAGTGTTTTACAGAATCTCGAAAATTCTCGATTCTGTAAAAACCACTTCCCAACCTTGCATCGTACTATACTATTTCTCCATTATTCCACGAATTGGCATGGCTACATCTAAAAGAGAGAAGAAAATCGCACTGTCTAATTCTCTTATTTAAGATCCTACATACCTCGATTCCCAATTATTTATCATCTCGTTTCCAGTATCTATCCCCAAACCATAACTTAAACACAAGATCACAACATAGTCTCTTGCTTAATATACCGCAACATAGGACATCACATCACTCCATGTCATATACTATCTTCTCTTCTCGCAACTGGAATTCCCTACCACAAGAAATAAGGGGCTGCCGGACATTGGCATCTTTTAAAAGAAATCTAAATTTATATTTGCTCCAACCTCGACTTCATTATTACCCAGTGTAAGGTACATATATTAATTGGTGTTTCTCGTATAATTTATCACGTTTTTTATTATTATTATTATTATTATCATTATTATTATTTATATTATTATTATCATGATTATTATTATTATTATCGTAAGTATTATTATTGTTATTATCATATAAAATGTTTGTTTTTACATGAAATATACATTGCTACATTTAATGTATCTTTAACTGTTTATAATTAGTATCGTGTATATCTATATTTGTCAAATATTTATTTGTATTTGTGCTGGTTGAGTGGAAGAGAAGGCCTTATGGCCTAACTCTGCCAGAATAAATAAAACATTATTATTATTATTATTATTATTACTATTATTATTATCATTATTATTATTATTATTATTATCATTATTATTATTATTATTATTATTATTATTATCATTTCGTCATCATCATCATGTACTTACATTAATATTAAAAAAAATACTACATAACCTCAATTGTGATTACGGTGAATTTTAGAAGTATAGAAAGATAAGGTTGCCAATTAATCCACGTAATAAATCTAGGGCAGACAAGATCAACGCGCTACATTCGTGAGTTTCTTCAGTTACATTAAAAAAAGTAGTAATTAAGATGGAGAAATTGTAGTGTGTCCTTCTGGAATTCAGAATTTCCAAAAAGTTAATCAAATTTATTCGGATATGTCTAAATGGCAGATGGAGTGGGACGCGGGTAGGCAAACAGTTTACAGATACTTTTGAAATTCACAGTGGGTTAAAGCAAGGAGATGCACTATCTCCTCTGCTATTCAATTATTTATTGAAGTATGCAATCAAGTTTTTAAAGGATAAAGAAGGCGTTCAACTCAGTAGAATTAGTCATATGTTGGTATATGGTGATGACGTAGTGTTATTAGGCGATAACAAGGAAATAACGAGAGCCAATTAGCTAACACATACAGTGTTACAAGTAACACCAATACTACTGGGACTGGAAGTAATTATCAACATAACTAAGTGCGTGGTCACACGTGGAAATGCATTACGATATGAAATTAATAGTTAATAATAAACGAGGAACGTTTTGAAGAACTAACTGAATTCAGATACCTAGAAAAAAATAATTACAAACAGGAATGAGATATAGATAGAAATTAAACATAGACTCAATTCTGGAAATACAGGCTATTACGTATTACATCATCCCTACTTTACTCAAAAAAACATTAAACTAAAAATATATAAAACTATTTTTCTTCCAGTTATATTAAATTACATGGATGCGACACTTGGTTCTAACTTTTTTTCTAAATGATTGCAATAAGCAGTAATACCACATGCATTACAAACATATTTATAAACAGTTATAGCTACCAATGGTAGCTCCTGCTTAAACTTGCTGGGGTTTACTATATTACTCTTGAAATTAGCTTTAAAATTAGGTTAATATAGCGCATAAGAAAATTGAAACACTCAAATATCATTGGAAGGGCCTAAACGTATTATTCCGAAAGACAAACAAATAATAAAAATAATGATTATTATGTATTTATTTATTTTTAGCCTGGAATTAATGCATTTTGGCCTTCACCAGGACAAACATGTTATATTATAATACAAAAACCATAATAATCCATCCATAGTAATTCTGCCCGAGGGCAGGTCTTTCACTGCAATCATAGCATTTTCATACTATGCTTTGCAGCTTTACTGGGGAATTATAGGTGTGGTAGCTTCCCGATGCTTTCCACACCGGTGAAAGATGATGACCGGATGATTTTCGGATCCTTTGGTCCCTAAGCTTCCTGGCATTTGTCTTACAGGTGAGGAAAAACCCCGAAAAAACCTCATCCAGGAGCATGTCTCGACCGAGAATCGAACCCGGGCCCGCTGCGTGACACGGCAGCACGCTACCTCGAGACCACAGCGGTGGACTATCATAATACTATTAGATTCTAAACGATTATCTGGCTAAACTGAACAATAATAAAGATAAGGTCTAATAATACAATAAATTTAAAGACAAATAACATTAAAAGTAATAAAATAATTTATTTACAAAGGAAGAACAGCACGAATCTACTATAGGCCTACATGAAAAAATACAAAAAAAGTAATAAACTGTCATGAATTAATTCATCGCTTGTATTATAAGATATTAGGTAGAGCTATTTTAAAAAAGAAAAACAAATTTGTAATTATTAAAAATACTATTGTGAGAAGTTTCTGTTAGTTAATAAAAATAATTTGTTTATGAAAGAAGGTAAATTTTGGCAACATCTGACATAGAGTGGAAGAGAATTCCATGTTCTAGCAAGATAAACTGTAAATGACTGTGAGTTACAGGCAGTGTGATGAGGCTGGATATAAAGGACAATGTGTTGGTTCAGAGGGAAAAGAAAACCCGTCGTTAACAATTATGAATTAATATATGATTAGACCTAAGATACCCGATTCCATCAGCATAATGAAAATAAAATTAACAGAAACATCTCACTAATATTACTTTTTTTAAACTATCAATATTTGTTTTTTTTTTCAGTATTTAATAAACATAGTATTAAGATTTGTCAATATATTTACCTAATGTTTTATACGTATAAGCGATAGATTAGTTCATTAGAGTTTATTACTTTCTTGTATATATTTGTTCTTTTTATGTATAGTAGATTCGAGCTGTTATTCTTTTGAGTATACATTATTCCATTAGGTTAATTTAATTGTATTTAATTTTATTGTATTATTAGACATTATTTCATTATTATTCAGTTTGATCAGATAATTAATTGTTTAGTACGTAGTGTTATTGTAATTTTTGTGTTTTTAAATGTAACGTAATGTTTGTCCTGGTGAGTGGAAGAGAAGGTCAATTGGCTTAACTCTACCAGGCTAAATAAATCTATTCTATACTAAGTTCACTAGGTAACAAATAATGTAGGACCAGAACTAGGTGAAATGTATTAGAGATGTCTGATGCTTCGTCTACCACTACTAAAATAAAGTCTATCCTAGCTATTTCTATACTAATTTCCTCGCGAACACACTTGTAACATGCATTCGAGCATGTAATTTGCTATGTCTTTGGACGTACCCTTGAATACTAGAGCATTACTTATGTGGTCTTACTAAAGTAAAATGCACGAAAGAAGGCGATCGTGTTTATGTGAGTTCTACGCATCTACGACATAATGCTTTAAGAGAGCCAATCAATCACCCGCACCTATTTTACGCTAAACTAGGCGGAATGTGTACTTCCGCGATGCACCGCTTGACCCGCCTTTGTTCGTGCCGAGCGCTATTGTTGATCTAAAGCTGAGGTAAAGTTAATAGTCATAAGTAATGCCACGAGTGATTTCCAATTTATCTAGAGAATTTGGAAATCAATAGTGGCATTTGTTAGGACTATTTAACGAATAAAATTGAGATATTTACTCACAAACCATTATTTAACTATAGTTATTTTAAAATATTTATATATTTAATGTAAACGGCGATGTTTGAAAACAAAAGAGAAACGATTGATACACTTCATTTGCTTCTTTTGTTCATCACTGCAAACCAGATCATATTATTTGTTGCCAAAGGATCGTAATATTGTAAGAA
Source organism: Diploptera punctata (assembly GCA_030220185.1). NCBI lineage: Eukaryota > Metazoa > Arthropoda > Insecta > Blattodea > Blaberidae > Diploptera > Diploptera punctata. Next base: position 1,184,256 of record JASPKZ010000435.1, read on the forward strand.
TGCACTCTAGTGGAAAATTTATAACCATCATTGTAAGTATTAATTAATTTCAGATGTCCTATGATGTAAATATGTCAATTATATTTTTCTGCAACGTCATTTCCTGTAAAATAATTCGTTTAAGAAAGTGCAAACAGTCGATTCTTTTTTTTTTGTTACAAATGTTTTTATATTATCTCTCTCATGCGCTTTCTGCTGAGATTCATGCACTATATATACAATCTGGTAGCCGTATTTCTTAGGGAGTCAGTTACAGCAAAATAATGCTGTGACCTATTCAGAATATTGAAAAGGAGGTGCTCTCTTTAATGTGATAAACTTTAGTTGATACATTCGAGGCGAAACACGACTGTAATTGGTTGTAAATAAAAAATCATTGAAATGTGATTGGTCATTGACTCCCATTTGGGTCATGAGTTCAATAGTCTTTTAAAGAACATAACTTTTTTTTATATCATCATTATGTGTTTCGTTATTTAACCTGAATTCAGAACTGAGTTGTCTAATTTAAATTTTCCCAAGCAATGATAAATCTAGAAAAGAGTATTTGTGGACATTGGATTATTCATGCTTTATATTTTTTTGTGTTAGATGGGTTAAATCTACCACACCAGGACTTGTCTAGCTTAAATCTTTACCCTTTGCAAACAATAAACATGGGAAACAGTGAAGTCTATTAGTAGTTTCACGCCCGAAAATTCAACTTTTTCTATTATAAATCTTCAAGCTGAATGTCTTACAAAATTTCTTACCTCTAGTCTGCGCCTGTTTTGAATCTAGTTCAGGTAACAGTCTGCCACGCTCCTTATTTTAGACTTATCTACTAAACTTAAATTTGAAGAGTTGGTGTCTTGAAGAAAACGAACACTGTTCATTGTTTATTTATAATTATGATTATTTTGATGTTATATTTAAAATCACAAGAAAACTTATTATTTAAAGATCATACACTATAATAGTATATTACGATGCAAGATTGGGCACTATAATAGTATATTACTATGCAAGATTGGGAAGTAGTATTTACAGGAACGAGGAAAATGTTTAAAAACCAAGCGATAGCGCACAAACGTGCGTTGTATATTATTTTTGCACGATAGTGTTTTCAAAATAATAAATGATAGTAAAATAATATCTTTGTTGGAAATATGTCCGTTCATAATAAACATTGTCTAACGTTAACAGTGCGGCCAATGTTTGTTAGTTGAAAGTACAGGAGGCCGTGAGATCATTATTACTGATAAAATGGCCACAAGTACGTATTCATTGTTTTATATCGTTTCAAATAAAGTTGAGTTCATTTAAAATGCAGTGATTTGTTTCGTATAATGTATATTAACATTACCTTTCGGATATTTTTTTAACATACATTGTATGTAGTATACATAGAGGGCAGTGGTTTTACTTCCCGCACGTTGGTATAAATGCAATATTACAGTATAGTTGTTTACGTTGGTAATCCCGAAATGTAGGAAGTTGAACTTTCAATCATGGTCGCCATTGTTGTAAGTACGACAAAACACACTATCGCGCAAAAACACTATTAATATATCTTATTGTATTAAAACTCAAAACATTAATTCTTCGATTTTTTATTTATTTGTTAAATAAATAAATAAATATGTATATATCATCATCATGGCATATTCACGAATTTAGGCCATTTGTTGACCTGTTTCGGTCTCAAGAGAAACACCATCCAGAAGTCTTTTGAGTGGACGTCCTGGTCTTCTTCCTGCAGGTTGATAGCTTAACATTTGTTTGGGTATCCTGTGATGAACATGTTGCATCCATCTTGACTTATAATCAGAAATTTTGTTTTCTAAAGGTTCGATGTGTAATTCTTCTAAGATGTCTTCATTTTTTATGATCTAGTAGTGTGTATCCTGCAGTCCTCCGAAAGTGTTGAAAGGGGTAGTGACGTGTATATAACCTCTCCTACCCAATTCTCATCCTCACCGTCTCGTGGTACAACCCGTTTTCACAAACGAGGTTCTGAGGGCCTAGTTACGGCGGTGTTACCGTTCCATCAGGTACTGAGTAATGCGGTATCCAATTGCCTGTCCAGAGACTAAAAGGTAGTAGTTTTACCACTGGAATACTTAGCGTCGGGCCAGTAACCCGGCCTAAGGAATCTCAAATTTACTTGCAAGTCTCAACACGAAGAAATCCAGAAGGAATTAAATATACATTGGTTTTGGATATCTACATTTCTCAGTTCATCTAATAGGGTAAATCCAGCGACTAATCTTAAGAACTTTATCTCAGCTATTTATATTTTTACTCTGTCCTATTGATTGTCCATTTTCACTACCATTGGTATTGTCATTACTTTCTAGAATTTAATTTGTGTTTCTTTCAACATCTTATTCTTTATTTTTCTACATATTTTCTTTTTTTTCATTTATCTTAATTATGTAATTTTATAACCAGCTTCCCATTTTTTAAGTGTGATACCTGAAGCTTAAATAGTTGAAACTGGAGACTTTTTCTATTATTTTTTTTCCATTAACAACTATTACACATCGTTTATGAAATTGTTTCTTTAAAAGCATAGATTTAAGTAATTTCTATTTGAATAAAACACGTGAACTGTAAACGACTGATTAATTCTATTAAGAAACACAGGAAGCTAATGGATATTCCAGCTGCCAGCACGGGGAATGAAAACAAAAGATTGTAAAATGAAAACAATGTGGTAGGTTGATCAACAAGAGTCACATGTATCTTGTTTCTCATGGCCTCGAGCTTCAGAGAGTACTCAGTGTCGTGATCCCATTTTCTTACTAAACCTCCTGCCACCATCTTCCCCAGCAGATTGTGTATTCTTGTTGCATATGGAGAACCTCTCACAATCAAATACGACACAAAATACTCTCTTGGATATTCTCCTACGATGTGTAGTAAATTGTGGTATTTGCCGAGGTACCAAACCGCCTCTTTCAAGCTTGTTAACATAGATACGTTCCTGAATGATATCATCTGGTGTATCAGCTCATCTGATGTTATGGTTTTTATGTACTGAACTTTGTGAACCAAATTGATCATCGAGTCAGATTCATTGAATGTATCGACGAGTGAGGAATCCAATGTAATAATTGGAAGATTTGCCTCATCCAGCTGTGTCAGAGTGTTGATTTCTGGATAGAAATGTGGATTTGATACAACTTCTAGCAAAGAACTTTGGAAACAACACATGATGATGAGACTTGAGAAAAGACAACACATCAGTAGAATCCTCTGACTGCTACTAACAACCCTTGTGATAATATTCAGTGACATTGTTATGAAAACCGCAAGCATATCAAAAGCTGTTGAGAAATGAGAAACATTTTCATTGGGTCTTCTCAGCATGTACCATGAAATAGTACTTGCTACAAATGCGAATATGAAATAAATCCAGAAATATCCGCTGAAATATTGCCAAATCACTGTCCAAATCGGAATAATTCGTGCTTTTGGAACAATTACAACAATTCTGCGTGTGTAAAATGCAGGCATTGTGAATTCTACAAAATTATTCCCATAGTGTTTCATATAACGCTCATTAAATGCAATTTCTGAAGATCTTGTAGTCAAATGAAAAATTGATTGAGATACGTCTGTTGAAATAATTTCAGATACGATGTGAGGAGTGAAGTTCATGAAGGTGGCTAAGTTTTTAAGCACTAACCAGTCTCTTCCCTTGTAAGTGCAATTACAATCATAATGATTGTACTCTGGAGTATGTGAAAATGTACAATTCCCACAATCTCTTACCGCTGTTGGAAATATGTTAAATAAAGACACTTTTAGACTATACTGGCGCAAGTTCCAAGTCTTCTGAAGATATGTTTTAGGGATTTGTGACACTTTATCCAGATCAATCGTAGTAAATCTTTCCTGTACATTCCAGTTCTCATTTGTATGAAATGGATTATATTTGTATGAAATGGTTATATGTGAAAACAGTATCTTGATAACCATAGCATTCAGTAAGATATTTTACATATGTTACAACATTCAGAACCCTGCTAGTTGTCCATAAGGTTTCCAAAGCAAGGTACCGGTACGGCGTTTGAACATCGAAACAGTTTGACATTACGGCCACTAGGATAAGAAAATTGTCTTTTGTATTCCATTCTCGTTGTTGTTGACTCGTCTTGCCGAGTTTAACGAATTGATACAATGTATATGTAGATTGTACAACCAGAATATAGGAATGTTCTGACTCGGCAGGATAATCATTAACATAGTTCGGGACATACGGGTGGGGTTCAACTCCGCCTCCCATTGCAGCACCTGATCCTTGCGGAATATGTAAATCGATGTCATCAGAGATCATCATAGGAATTTCGAGAGACTTTTGCAGTACACATATAAATTCATTCAAGAAATATTTCCACGTTGTTTCATTGATTCTTTCTATTAAAACAGAAAGTAAAATAGTACTATTGAAGTGATATTTATAAGTGAATTGCTTGAGGGTCACTCAGGAACTGATCGATTCTGTCTATTAAATCATTACTTTTATTTAAATGTTCATTTAATCCAGCATACCCTATTGTTAAACTTGCGAAAATCAGGTACCACGCTACTATTACTCTCCTCATTCTGTTTTCTGTCTTCCTTAGTACTAGATTTTTCTTATTACTTGCAGGATCTCTGATTATAATTTACTTGAAATACGTTATAGTAATTATCTGAAAAAAAAAGAATTTTTTGTCAATCAGAAAATCTTAACAATACATAGATGGAACTATTCGTAGATAATATGGATAGATTTTAAAAGCAGACATGATTGTGAAAAGAGTAAAAAAATGTAGCTCCAAATCCAGAAATTGCACTATGCTTTTACTAATCTTGCACTTATTAAATTTTTCTATCAATTAAGGGTAAAATTAGACTCTTAATTAAATATATTTGGTTTGCTTAGAATCAGTGATTCTAACTGAATTTTTGTTTTTTTTTCGGTAAAGCTAAATTAATCATTGGATACTAACCAATTCACATTAATATAATTGTTTTGATGAAAGAGTTTTACACTTCCTGACTATAAAAATATGGAAGAGATGTTAGAACATTACGAATAGAAAAAAGAGATTATTTGAAATGGAGATAGAACAACCATATTCTATACCTAGGCATCTAAAAACATTCGGTTTGAATTAATTATTAAATAGTTAGGTCATATCACATCTGTATTGAGGTACAGTTTCCTCATGGTATATTATATATATGATATGATAAGAAAAATAAATGCTCGGACGGGACTTCAACCCGGATCTCTGGATTGACACCCCAGTGCGCTTCCGATTACGCCACCGAGCAAGTCTAGTACAAACATTCATTTTTCTTTTCATATATTCTCATTATTACGAGATGTAGTGGGAACTCGATCTCCACTGTCATCTGGTACCTCCTATCACAAGTAAGCAAATTAAAGATAATATTTTTACCTTATAGCAGTGAAGCTTTATCGATATATATATATATATATATATATATATATATCTTTGTCCACCGCTGTGGTCTCGAGGTAGCGTGCTGCCTTGTCACGCAGCGGGTCCGGGTTCGATCCCCGATCGGGACAGTTTTTCTGGGTGAGGTTTTTATTGGTGTTTTTCCTCACCTGTAAGACAAATGTCCGGAAAACTTTAAGGCCCAAATGGTCCCCGAAATCATATGACCATCATCATCATTCTTATCATCATCATCATCATCATCCTTCACAGGTGTGGAAAGCAACGGGAAGCTACCACACCTACAATTCCCTAGTAAAGCTGCAAGCATAGCATGAAAATGCTATGATTGCAGTGAAGGACCAGCCTTCGGGCAGAATTACTATGGATAGATGGATATATCTTTGTGTGTGTAGCCGTATTTTTTCCAGAACCAATCTCGGCATTTAGCAGTAAATTTAAAAACGTTAAGTTGAGGTAATTAACCAGCAAAATCGGATCATTAGGAGTGGGGGTTAATCAAAAGTGCAAACTTAAAAATCACTATAGCAGCAATATTCGATGTTCGCTTCAGAACTCTGTACATGCAATCCAAAGAGAGCAAGAAATCTGTTCTAAAAAAAATAAGCGAAATTGACAATCACGAATCGCGATTTACTTCAAAGCCGAAAAATAGAAATTGCTCTAAAAGCTGCCTTGTTTGTTTTAATGCAAATAAACTGCATATTTAGCGTCCAAACGATGCGTTGCAGTGTTGTTTTGGTGAACTGCAAGTTCTTATGTCACTATACACAGTAGGCCCTATATTACGTGCACACCAGCAAACAAATCAAAACATGTAACGCCCTTTTCGCGAACCGTCTCATCCTATGGACGTACAGTATTCTTCTCCACCGTAATTTAATCTCTCACTTTATAGTTACGTGTACAAGCAAAACGTCGCCTGATTTTTACAGTGGCACGATATGTCGGGAGAGGGATTTTAAACTATTGATCTCACACTTTTTTATCACACACGGACAGGGAAGAGTCTCCCTAAATGAGTGACCAGCTTAATCGAGTGCATCATATAAAACACCAAAACATTTAAAAATATATAAACCTAACAGCGTTCACTCGCACATTCAAACTAAACATGGTGGAATATGATAATGGAATAATAATGTCAAGATGTTGTTTGGAGACTATTTGGGCCTCAAAGTTATCTGACATTTGACTTAGAGTCGAGTAAAAACCCAAATTACCCTGGAAATATTTCCTGATTGAGGATCGAACCGCGCCATTGAGTAACGAGGCAGAGACGCTATCCCGAGCACGGACGGACGCGCACAGTACATAGAATTTTACGAGAAATTAAATAAATATATATTCAATAAACCAGCGAATTTAGACTTACTGAGAATTCGCTTAGTTTACGCAGTTCCTGCGTCACAGACTACTGCTTGTCAATGTACGTATGTTAGTGACTGTATAGTTTCACTATAAGAGCACTACTTGAACTTAATTATAAAGTGGAATTTTAAAGTAAAAGAATGTTCCACTTGTATGCACTGTATTATTAGGCCTAATTACTTAGACAATATTGATGTAGACTGTGTAGTAATAGTGCTACTTGTTTTCAACACTTCTTGGAAACTCACAGAGCAACCTATCGTCTTAATTGATATTGGAAATAAATTATTTCATACTGTGTTGAATTTCATATATTTTCGTTATTAAAATTATTGTAGACTATTTAACTCATGCCACAAATGCTAGTCAATGACCAATCACGTTTCAATGAAGTTTGTTTTACAACCAATGTCTGTCGTGTTTCACCTCGCTCTTTATCGATTTCTCTTTATCAGCTCCTGCTTTTGCGATAAAGAAAGATCCTCCTTTTTAATGTCTGAACAGGTCAAACCATTATTTTTCTCCAACAAATACATTGAATATAGCAAATAATGAAAATATTCCTGATTTACTGAGTTGTTTACTAAAAAAATAATTGAATAATCCGTAACGTTGATTATGATATATAGTTTGATGTGTTTCATTATTTCTCCACTTGGGTGCATTCTTACAATATTGCGATCTTATTTGGCAACAAATAATATGATCTAGTTGCAGTGAATGAACATAACCTCACATTTCTGAGGTTTTCAAACATCGCCGTTTACATTAAATATATAAATATTTTAAAATAACTATAGTTAAACAATGATTTGTGAGTAAACAGCTTAATTTTATTTGTTAAATAGTCCTAACAAATGCCACTCTTGATTTCCAAATTCTCTACATAAATTCACTCCTCACTTCGTGAGTCGTGGATTTATCGATAATTTGGAAATCACTCGTGGCATTACTTATGATAATTAATTATTATATTTCTCAAACTCTTGACCACACTCAAGTTTCGCATACATGAAAAGTAAATTTTAGCATATGATGATATATTTTAACGTAAGGAATATTAATAGTATATTACGATGCGAGATGGGGAAGTGGTTTTTACAGAATCGAGGAAAATGTTTAAAAACCGAGCGATAGCGAGGTTTTAAATTTACAAGATTCTGTAAAATACATTACAAACGTGCTTTTTACATCATTTTTTGCGCGATGGTGTTTTCAAAATAATACATAATATTAAAATAATAATAACATCTATGTTGGAAGTATTTTTGTTCATTATAAACAATTGACTAACGTTAACAGTGTGGGAAATGTTTATTAGTTGAAAGTACAGGTGGCCGTAAGATGAATTAGTGATACAATTGCATAAGTACGTTTTTATTGTTTTATATCGTTTAGAATAAAGTCCAGTTCATTTAAAATGCAGTGATTTCTTTCGTTTAATTTAGGTCTATATTAACATTACATTTTGGATATTTTTTGTATATACATTGTATGAAGTATACATAGAGGGCAGTGGTTTTACTTCCCACACGCGTGTTTATAATATGTAATATTACAGTATAGTTATTTTATTACAGTATAGTTATTTAGGTTAGCAACCCCGAAATGCAGGAAATTGAACTTTCAATTGTGGTCGCCATTGCTGTAAGTAAGACAAAACGCACTATCGCGCAAAAGGTATAATGTATACTGTATATTCCATTTCATTAATGCAGATTAACCTCGGACTTTTACGTGTTCTGGGTGCTTTTACGTGTCACACCACCTGGGACTTAGAGTGGCACGACCTGTCAGGAGAGGGATTTTAACTGTGGATCATACATACTTTCCCCTAGTGAGTGATCAGCTCAATGCCAGGGCCTCATCCGAGACAACACAACATTAAGACGAATCACACCATTCACATACAGATTCATATTAAACATGGCGGAAATGATAATGATAATTACAATAGCCAGGTGATTGTCGGGTACCGTTTGTGCCATAAAGTTTCCTGACATTTTTATTGCAGGTGAGGAAAAACTCCGTAAAAAATCACTCAGGAAACTTGTTCCGACCGGGGATCGAATCCGGGCCCGCTCCGTAAGACGCTACCTCAAGACCACATCGGTGGACTATATATTGTATATAGGCTATACGATCTCATAACAGTAATTTCGGACCCGTCGCCTTTAAATTGGCGTTGTTTACTCATTAAACACATTCACGACAGGTTACTATAAATAGCCTTAGTTCTACAGAAAACAGATATCAAAATGGATCTAGTTCTGGTGCAGAAACTTGAAGCATTCAATTTTTGTCCGCTTGCGGATCACATTAGAAATGCTGCCGTGTCGGGAGTTTAATGTAATTAAAACTTTTGTCTCGAGAAACTGATCCGAAGTGGTGCCCTGTAAGAGTGAACATCCTGAAAGAACTGAACATTTTGTCTCTCACGGATCGTACTTTTCAAGAAAAGAAAATTGATAATTATAACTCATATTGGCAGCATTATGTCCTGAAGAAGGAAATTTAATGTCACACGCGACAAATTAACTTATTGCTATAAGAATTGTTGAATTAATTTTGGCATGTATTTAAAAAAAATCTGCTCAATATAATAATCCATGCAAATATATCCTTGGTTCTTTTGACTTATTTAGAATAATTTACAGCATTTCGCAATCATCACCTAAGCTTGATATGTATCATATTCTAAAGTGAGCACCACAATAGTACACGTGATGTCTTATTTACATCCGCCCATAGTAATTCTGCCCGAGGGTAGGTCTTTCACTGCAATCATAGCATTTCATGCTATGCTTTGCAGCTTTACTAGGGAATTGTAGGTGTGGTAGTTTCCCGTTGCTTTCCATACCGGTGAAGGACCGGTGAAGGATGGTGATAATGATAAAGATGATGATGATTATGATGGTCTTATGATTTCGGGGACCGTTTGGGCCTTAAAGTTTCCCTGACATTTGTCTTACAGGTGAGGAAAACCCCGATAAAAACCTCAGCCAGGAAAACTGTACCGACCGGGGATCGAACTCGGGCCCGCTGCGTGACAAGGCAGCACGCTACCTCGAGACCACAGCGGTGGACTCTTATTTACATAATGTTACCAATTTAATTAAAGGTAAGAAGTACAATATAATATTAAATATAATACAATAAGTGTACGATACAAGTATGGAAGACTTCTATGTATTCGTTGAAAAATTATGCTCTCTATCGATTCGTACATAAACATTTCATCTCAAACGTGAAATAACTGTCTTCCATCCTTGTATCGTAATATATTAATAAACACAGAATAGTCTCTCTTTAAAGACTCAAAATATACAAGGTGTAAGATTTTTATTCTCTCTAAAAAACTATCTATCCTACCAGGTTTCAAAAACTGAACGCACTAGTAATTCGAAGAATAACACAAGAAATGGATTAACAATGGATTCGTTATGAACGAAATTGTACTGTTAAACAATGGTTGGAAGAAATACGATGATGGAAATGATAAAAAAAATGGGTAGCCGAAAAAAAGTATATAGGGGTACGACCTGCGGGCAGAGGATCTTTATACTTTCGATCACAAATATATATTTTTTGACCAAACCAGGACATTGAGGGCCTCTCTGGTGAATGATCAGCTCAATGCCAGTGACATTATCGAAACAACACAAACCTTTAAGACAAGACACACCAATCATTTACACTTTTATAATAAAAACGGCGAATATGATATGCATGATTTGTTTCACTGCGGTCCGACACTTTTAAAAAATCTGGCATCAGAAATTGAGTTTCTCTAGTTTAATAAAATGGATTTATATTCCTAAAGTCAGCAAAATTGGACCATTACTGAGGAATTCCCTTAATAATTTGTAGTTCTTGTGTAACGAACCTTATCATGATAATTGTACAAAAATATTCTAATCATTTATGATACATTAAAACAGCATGCGGTAGATAACTTGTTACTTATTTTTATTTATAAAACTGAAAACATTATTTTACATTAAATTTTTCATAAAACCAAAGCGCAATTCTATACAGTATAAAGATGTGGGGTTTCTATATCAATGGCACCTTTCCCATTTCAAGTCCCCACGTATTTCTATGCAATGCATGTTCCAAATTCAGTCCACTAGTTCTCATCCCTTTCACCATGCATTCCTTCAACCTTCTTATTGATATTTCTCTCTTTGCTCTGTCAGGATGTTTCCAAGTAAAGATCTCCTTCGGCAGTCTGAAGTCCGTCTTTCTCTCTAAATCAATCATTTGAACAAATTAAATTAGTCTATGTACGATCCCTTTTTAGACATATACTGAAGATAGAAACTCTCGGTTCTAATCTCGCGAACTGTTCATTATTATAGTTCTACATTTATTTCACAATTTGTGTTGTCTGTTTCTAAGTCTTTTCGATTTGAATTAAACACATGAATTGTAAACGACTGATTAATTCAATTAAGAAACACAGGAAGCTAATGGATATTCCAGCTGCCAGCACGAAGAATGAAAACAAAAGATTGTAAAATGTAAACAAAGTGGTAGGATTGTCTTCAGGAGTCATATTATTCTTGTATCTCAGGGCCTCGAGCTTCAATGAGTACTCAGTGTCGTGATCCCATTTTCTTACTAAACTCCTGCCACCATCTTCCCCAGCAGATTGTGTATTCTTGTTGCATATGGAGAACCTCTCACAATCAAATACGACACAAAATACTCTCTTGGATATTCCCCTACGATGTGTAGTAAATTGTGGTACTTGCCGAGGTACCAAACCGCCTCTTTCAAGCTTGTTAACATAGATACGTTCCTGAATGATATCATCTGGTGTATCAGCTCATCTGATGTTATGGTTTTATGTACTGAACTTTGTGAACCAAGTTGATCATCGAGTCAGATTCATTGAATGTATCAACGAGTGAGGAATCCAATGTAATAATTGGAAGGTTTGCCTCATCTAGCTGTGTCAGAGTGTTGATTTCTGGATAGAAATGTGGATGTGTTACAACTTCTAGCAAAGAACTTTGGAAACAACACATGATGATGAGACTTGAGAAAAGACAACACATCAGTAGAATCCTCTGACTGCTACTAACAACCCTTGTGATAATATTCAGTGACATTGTTATGAAAACTGCAAGCATATCAAAAGCTGTTGAGAACTGAGAAACATTTTCATTGGGTCTTCTCAGCATGTACCAGGAAATAGTACTTGCTACAAATGCGAATATGAAATAAATCCAGAAATATCCGCTGAAATATTGCCAAATCACTGTCCAAATCGGGATAATTCGTGCTTTTGGAACAATGACAACAATTCTGCGTGTGTAAAAAGCAGGCATTGTGAATTCAACAAGATTATTTCCATAGAATTTCATATAACGCTCATTAAATGCAATTTCTGAAGATCTTGAAGTCAAATCAAAAATTGATTGAGATACGTCTGTTGAATAAGATTCAGGCACGATGTAAGGAATGAAGTTCATGAAGGTGGCTAAGTTTTTAAGCACTAACCAATCTCTTCCTTTGTATGTGCAATTACAATTATAATGATTGTACTCTGGAGTATGTGAAAATGTACAATTCCCACAATCTCTTACTGCTGTTGGAAATATGTTAAATAAAGACACTTGTAGACAATACTGGCCCAAGTTCCAAGTCTTCTGAAGATATGTTTTAGGAATTTGTGACACTCTACCAAGATCAATTGTAGTTATTTTCCCCCTTGTATTCCAGTTTTCATTTGTATGAAATGGATTATATATGAAAACAGTATCTTCGTTACCAATGCATTCAGTAAAATATTTGACATATGTTACAGCATTCAGAATCCTGCTAGTTCTCCATAAAGTTTCCGAAATATTGTACGACTCTTCAACATCGAAACAGTATGACATTACGGCCACTAGGATAAGAAAATTGTCTTTTGGATTCCATTCTTGCTCATTACTGATGTTTTCTAACTCGACAAATTCGGGCAATGAGTATGCAGATTGTACAAACAGAATATAAGAGTGTTCTGACTCGGCAGGATAATCCTTAACATAATTCGGAACATCCGGGTAGGCTGCACTTCCACTCTGTGATACATCACTTTCTGGAAAGAAATTGTTTAAAGTGATGTTGGAGATCATCACTGGAATTTCAAGAGATTCATGCAGCACACATATAAATTCATTCAAAAAATATTTCCATATAATTTCTTCGATCTCTTCTACAATAACAGAAAGTAAAACAGTGCTATTGAAATGATATTTGTAAAGCGAAATTGCTTGAGGATCACTCGTGAACTTATCGATTTTGTCTATTAAATCGTTATCATTATTTATATGTTCAATTAGCCCAGAGTATGCTAGTGTTAAATACGCGAACACCAGGCACCCACTACTGTTTACTCCTCATTCTGCTTTCTATCTTCCTTTAGTGCTGGAATATTCTGTGTTGTTCTTGTTGGATATCATATCATAACTTAAGCATTGATTTTGTTGGATATCATATCATAACTTAAGCATTGATTTTGTTGGATATCATATCATAACTTAAGCATTGATTTTGTTGGATATCATATCATAACTTAAGCATTGATTTTGTTGGATATCATATCATAACTTAAGCATTGATTTTGTTGGATATCATATCATAACTTAAGCATTGATTTTGTTGGATATCATATCATAACTTAAGCATTGATTTTGTTGGATATCATATCATAACTTAAGCATTGATTTTGTTGGATATCATATCATAACTTAAGCATTGATTTAATATCTGAAGTAATTATCTGAAAAATAAATTTGTTAATAAAATCTCTTAGAAGGATGAAGCCCCCGCTTAGGTAAATTGCTATATTTTATATGTTTTTGTAAGAAAAGTCCTCCTCCCGTTCCGTTTCACCGCTAGGACGGACAGTAATATGATGTAATTTTCAAATAAAGATATATATATGTACATACGTATATACCCCACAAGTCCCGCATGGGGACACGGGTGCTCCCTAGCGGGAGTTCTTTAACCAAGGTAACTTAATTACCTAAATTTTCATACAGTAGTCAACGAGTTACATATAGTTAGCACATCGCTCAATAAGACATCCAGTAGTTAACAAAAATATTATTTGGATGGATTAAGATCGGTTAAATTTTATACAGAGGCATAAAACATAAATATATAATATTCCATAAATAAAAAATGGACAAATAATTTGACTTACTGAAGAATTCTTTTAGTTTATACAGTTCTTGCCTGACGACGGATTGTTTTGCACATACGTATGTAAAGGTTCCTGTACTAACACTACTTGAACCTTCATAATAAAATGTAACTTCAGAATAAGAGAACTTTTCAAGTTTTCATATTACTGTTTTTATTAATTACTCAGATAATATTGATGCAGACTGTGTAATAATAGTGCTATTTGTTTTGACATTTCTTGGAAACACGCATAGCAACCTATCGTGTTAATTGACGCTAGAAATAAATTATACGAAAAGCATAGAGTAATTTCTCCTTTAAAGACTTAAAAATTATCAATCCTGCCAAGTTTCGAAACCGGAAGCACTAAAAATGAGGATATTGGAGAAGAATGAAAGATGTGAAATGGTCTAACAGTATACCGTGACCCAAATCATCAATACAAATAAGATATTGTTATAAATAAAAAATCTAATGAAGTTACCGTAATGTCGTCTGTAAACGAGCTACAGTGACAAAATGTAAATGGCTGGCCACGTAGCGAGACAAAAACACGACAGATGGGTCCAAGAAACCACCATGTGGGACTCCTACACAGGCAGAGGATCACAAGATAGGCCCAGATGCAGATAGACGATTTCAAGCAAGAACTAGGAATCTAATGGTCCACTACCGCCCGCAATATAAGTGTATGGAAGGAGGCAGTGCGCAACATCAAAAAAGTGTGAACATTCTGTATCTAAACATAAGTACAACCAATGTGCTAACCATCTTCTTCTTCTTCTTCTTCCTTCCAAGTATTAGGCCGAGGCCTGTTATGATCCTATAGAAAATTTTCCCTCCTGGGAAATTCTCGTATAAGACTTGAAAGCATAATAATAGTCCCTTCGATTGGTTGCTGGCCAAAGGAAGGCAACACCAGTGATGGGGCTGCCATCTTATAGCCTCTGGTCAGGCTTTTCTGGAGAAGAAAAGAAAATAAAGGAAAGAAGAAATGGAAAAAAGGAAGGACTCCCTAGCCCTCGGTCGAAAAAACAAGAGTTAACCAAGAGAGGTTAGATAGTAAAGTTAAAAGAGTGCAAAACACAAGCAAGTGGAAGAAATGTTTTGCACAGCTTGGGCACCTTGTGGTCGCCATCCACATATCCCCTAGATGAGGACCCCTGAGGGGTGCTAACCATACTAGTAGATTTAATTCATAAGTTGCGAAAAAATATACAAAAATGCCCCACATTGAGTCCAATCACAACTAAACAATGTTGCCATCCTAAAATATACTTTAAATCACAAGAGTAGATATAGAGCATTGCTATCCGTTCATGTGGAGTTGTTCCCCACATGAACCACAGAAACGTGAGCCCTTCCCTCTTGTAGAAGGCCCTAGCCTTTCAAGGGACACAGCGGCTCATTTATTTTTTTCATTCATTCAGTGTCGTTTGTTGTAAAAGATAGTCAACAAGTTTTACGGTGACAACAATGAAATTACTTTTTAATGACAAATGAGGGAAATTTTGAGGAAGTGACTGAATTCAAATACCTAGGAACAATAATCACACATGGGAATGAGATGCACAAAGAAATTAAACATAGGCTCAATTCTGGAAATGCGTGCTGTTATGCATTGCAGAGAGTCTTGATGTCCCAACTCCTTTCAAAAAACGTTAAACTGAAAATATATAAAACTATTATTCTGCCAGTTATATTATATGGATGCGAAACATGGACTCTTACTTTAAGGGAGGAAAGGAGATTACAAGTTCCGGTATTTGAGAATAAAGTACTTAGGAAAATTTTTGGACCAAGGAGAGATGAACAAACAGGTGAATGGAGAAGACTACATAACAATGAACTACATGGTGTTTATAGAAAGCCAGATATTATAAGAACAGTTAAGTCTCGTAGACTGTGATGGGCAGGACATGTTGCATTTATGGGGAATGAAAGACTTGCATGGAAGCTTCTTCTAGGAAAGCCAGAGGTAAAACGCCCAGTTGGTAGACCAAGAATGAGGTGGGATAATAACATTAATTATGGTTTGAAGGAAGTAGATTATACAGGGAATGATCGGAAAGCATTAGCTCAGGATAGGGATGTATGGAGAGCTTATGTCCGCGCGGCCATGAACCTACGGGTTCGATAGTGCCAGTGAGTAAGTAAGTAAGCCTTGTGGTGACAATAATGAAATTACGTAATTTCTCATGTTTATTTTTTTAAATGCCACCAGGTTGTCTTTCATGATATTCGTAGCTTTCTCCCCTGGCATTGGCTGAATTGTGATCTATTTCTTAGGATGGGGCACCTGGAAGGCGATGATATGATTGGTGATAAATGATAATGAAACACCAAGAGAGTTCTTAACTGAAACTTAACCTAAATTCCAGACCATGGGCAACCACAGGAATACCGTAATTTCCTTTAAGGAATATTTCCTATGATCTGACCGGGAATTGGACCGGGGAAATAACAAAACAGTAGTCAGAAACGCTGACCACTAGCCCATGAGGCTGGTTTAATTGTAAGTTTTGTGGTGACAAAATAAAATTGCGTAATTTCTATGTTTATTCGAACTGTTGTTTGTTTTGAAGTCTTCCAACAAGATGGAGCTCCCCCACATTATGGAAGGAAACTATGCTCAGGATTTTTAAACCGTGAAAAAATCTACTCTAACCGGGTTTAAACCCGCGAACCTCGACACCAGAGGTGCACATGTGAAATTTATTGATTACCATACTAACTCTGTTTATAATTATATACCAAGAGGACGAAGATCTCTGGGCCGTCCTATGAAACTCTGGAGGGAACATTTTCTATAGGATCGTAACAGGCCTTGGCCTAATACTTGAAAGGAAGAAGAAGAAGACCATACTAACTTTCGAGTTTATCTATTTTTTCAGTTAACTGCAATGGAATATAATTTGTTAGTTTCTGTTCTACAACAGTTCGTTATAGGTAGTGTTGGTCCCGGACATTCTGTATATAAATAATGTCGGTTTTTAATGTAATGTCTTGTGTCTGGTGGTATTTTGAAGATGTAATTCACTGGGAATTTGTTCCAAAAAGGCGTCCAATCGATGCGGATCTTTATTCTTAACAACTGGAACGAGTTCATTAAAAGTTGAGGGTCGTGGGTTTATACTTGAGCGGACCCTATCCTGCACGAACAACCATGACAAATATGCAGGAATTAGGAGGAATCGAACAGCTACCACATCCAGTATAAAGCATTTATCTTGCTACTTCAGATTACCATGTGTTTCGATCCATGGTCCATTCTTTGCTTCAAATTTCGAAAACATTTAAAACATTGATGCTGTGGAAATGGGTCTCAATAAACTCTTCACATAAAAATCGAGAGTTTGCTACCGTCGCGGGATAATAAATCTCGCTGAAAAATGGCTCAAGACCAAAGAATCTCATGGTTTCAACTGTGAAAAATAATTTAATTAATTTTCAGAAAACATTTTGTTTAAAAAAGCGGCATTATTTATGAGACAGTATCTGTACTTTGTAATAAACGAAGTTATCCTGCAAATAATAGATGGAATAAGTATGATAATGGAAAAGATAAAATATCGGGTATCAGAGAAAAAAACTGCTTATTATAAAATTCACATGAACGGAGAAAAAAATCCGTCAAGCAGGAATTGCTAAAAATAAGGGAATTTTTCAGTAAGTCCAATTTTGCTGGTTAACTGAATGTGCACTTTTTTTGTTAATTAGCCTATATCGTAAATCCAGTTTATTTTCGAGAAAACAAATGTGGCGGCCATTAGAGCGATTTTTAAATTTCTGCTTTCAAGTGACCTCCCTTCCTGGTACTTGAATTTCGCGTATTTTATTCAATTTTATTTTAATGGCATATGCCAAGAAGCGTTGTTAAAAATAAAATATTGCCGCCACTTCAGCGATTTTTGAATTTTTGCTTCTGCTTGAACTCCCACTCCTAATGTTCCGATTTTTCAGTTTACGAATTCGTCGTTACTTTACTTAATTGATTGCTATATGACAAATTTGGTACCGAAATACAAAATTTGGGACCAGTGCCAACCATAATCGTGAGAAATTTGGGTAATATAATTGTTAGCGGTTACCAGGTTGATAAAATCAGATATAACATTGGAGGAACGATATGCTGACCACGTGTCACCCCTATACAGACTGGATGATTGTATAGATCTCAGATTAACGCATACGGATGAGTCCAACAAACGGCTGGTATGCCAAGGACCTTCTAGATCTACCGCGCCATGGAGTTTATACATTGTTGTTGTTTTCAGTGTTTACTAAATATGATCGATGAACATTTGTAGATTTTTAAAAATCTTTTTCATGTGAACATCCTCAATAGTTACGTTCCTTCGGAATTCGCCAAAAGCAGGAAGAAGAAAAATTGTAGGATGATAGACTATACAACATAAATTAATCTTTTGCAGAAACAAGAAGTAAGCAGAAAATATATAAGTACTCGTATGGTGAATGCTGAGTTTTCTATGAAGAATCTGCCTTGAGTAGAAAACAATGAATAAACAAAAAAATCTTCTTCAAATTCCAGAACTGTACGTGATGTGTCTGTCAGGAATACGTCCAAGATGTGTGTGTTTTACATTGTGTTTAATGTCGATATCCGATACAAGAGTAATTGCAACTCCCAGGAGGTTTAAGAATAAAGTTCTTAGGAAACGTTTTCGGACAAAAAGAGATGAACAGACAGGCGAATGGAGAAGACTACATAACACCGAAATACATTACATTTATGGGAAACCAGATATAATAAGAAGAGTTAAATTTCGTAAATTGCAATGTGCAGGACATGTGGCACGAATGGAGAAACGAAACAGGGTCTTGGAAACTCCTTGTACGAAAATCAGAGGTAAAGCACCCAGTTGGTGGGCCAATAATGAGGTGGGAGAATAACATTAACCGTGATTTGAGGGAAATAGATTATACATGGGATGAATTGAAAACAGTAGCACTAGATAGAGATGTATGGGGAGTGTATGTCCGCTCGGCCGTGAACCTACTGGTTTGATAGTGCCAGTGAATGAGTGAGTGAGTGAGTGAGTGAGTGAGTGAGTGAGTGAGTGAGTATGTTAGTTAGGAGGTTTAATCTTATACTTGGAATTTTTGAAGGATATATACTTTACAAAACCGAGTTTTTTTTAGGCTCCTGACTAATTTTATCTGCTTCTCCCCTTAAAGAAGCTTCTATTTTTTTTTCTAATGCCGCCAGGTTGTCTGGCTTTCTCCCCTGGCATTGGTGGAATTGTAATTCATTTCTTAGGATGGGGCACCTGGAAGCCGGAGTTAAGTTACTCCGATGATATGATGCGTGATAAATGGTAATGAAGCGCCAGGGGAGTTCTTAACCTAAACTTAACCTAAATTCCAAACCATGGGCAACCACAGGAATAATTCCTTCAAGAAAAAAAAATAGTGTGACCGGGACTCATGAACGCTGACCACTAGCCCATGAGGCTGGTCCCTTAAAGAAGCTTCGTTCTCGAATTTTCCTCGCCCCCCCCCTAAAAAAAAGAAAATACATTTGCCTGAATAACGCTTAAACATTTAGTTCTAGGAGGAAAGGCTGTACTTCGAGACCATCATGGCGGATACATATCGATCGCACTTAGAGCAACTGAACTCAGGGGAATTATGTAATTAGGTTTTTGAACTTGATAAGAACACACATTCATTATTATGTCCCCGAGGATTAATATCTCATTAAACGTGACATTTTTTCATATGCAGTCAGCAGTTAAGAGGATACCGCGTGATCTAATGTTAATAAAAAAAAAGTCCTACACACAGGAACTGCGTTAACTAAGCTAATTCCTCAGACGTTGAATTATAATTTTTTTTTTTTTTTTGCTTTAAGGAATGCATCTTTCTCATAAGTAACGCCACGAGTAATTTCCAATTTATCTAGAGGATTTGGAAATCAAGATTTGCATTTGTTACGACTATTTAACGAATAAAATATTTATAATAATAATAATAATATAATAATAATAATATTTTTATATGGGATGTGGAGCCGAAACCGAAGATTTGATATTAGAAGATTAAAACGGTATATTAGAGGATGTGAAGAATTTGAGTATCTGGCAGTAAAATTAGATAAAGAGGATAAACAAGAAAGTGATATTAAGAACAGAATAAATAAAGGTAGAGCAATAACAGCAATGATGAATGGAGTCTTATGGAACAGACATATAACCAGGAAAAATAAGTTATAAATATACAATTCAATAGTGAGAAGTACTTTCACATATGGAGCTGAAGTTTGGAAATTCAACAAAAACTTAGAACAAAAACTTATGTCGATGGAAATGGATTTCTTGAGGAGAGCAGCAAGATGTTAAAAATTAGACAAAATAAGAAATACTGTTATTAGAGAAAAAAATAATATTGGTTATTCAATAGTATATTATATACGGTATAAGCAATTAAATTGGTATGGGCACGTACGACGAATGCAAGAAGAAATACTACCCAGGAAAACATTGGAATGGTGTCCACCTGGAAGAAGGAGGAGAGGTAGACCTCGAAACTCGTGGTTGCAGGTAATAAGAACTAGAATGAGAGCAAGAGAACTGGAGGACATGGATTGGATGGAGCGATGACGAGTGGAGAAGAAAAATAAAACTTTATGCACAGAAAGATGTGTAAACAATAAAATTCTGTATATAAATAATAATAATAATAATATATTAATAATAATACTAATACTAATAATACTAATACTAATAATACATTGTAAAGAAAAGAAAGCTAGCAAAAATTAAATGGTTACACGAGCCAAATGAGGTAAATTTAGAGCAATTGGGTAGTGTTAGACGGGAAACCACCAAGTTATTAAAGAGTAAAAAGAGGGAATATTTGAGAGAGAAGATTAATGATCTCGAAATGAATGCAAAAAAATAGGAACATTAGAGAATTATATCAGGGAATTAGTATAGAGAAGAAAGGGTTTCAGGCTAGAACAAACATAATTCGGAATGAAAATGGGGATATGATTGCAGATTCCAAGAGTATATTAAATAGATGGAAAAGTTATTTTAATCAGCTATTAAATGTACATACAGAACAGGACATTGAGGAGGATAAGTTACAGACAGCAGAAATGCTAGTCGCAGAGCCAAGTGCATTAGAGGTTGAAATGGCAATTGAAAAATTGAAGATGTATAAAGCATCAGGTTCAGATGAGATCCCAGCAGAACTGATAAAATCAGGGGGAGAAAAATTGATGGACAAGATACGCTGGTTGCTTAGTATGATTTGGGAAAAAGAAGCTCTTCCAGACGAATGGAAGGAATCAATTATCGTACCAAATTTATAAGAAAGGAGATAAAACTGATTGCAACAACTATAGGGGCATCTCATTACTTTCAACTTCGTACAAAATTCTAACAAATATATTAGTAAGCAGACTTACTCCCTATATTGATGACATTCTAGGAGATCATCAATGTGCATTTAGAAGAAACAGGTCTACAACAGATCAGATTTTTAGTATAAGACAGATTTTAGAAAAGAAATGGGAATATAATGGTACTGTACATCAACTATATGTAGACTTCAAAAAAGCATATGATTCAATTAAGAGGGAGAAGTTATATAGTATCCTGCTGGAGTTTGGAATTCCTAAAAGTTAGTTAGACTTATTCGAATGTGTCTAAATGGCTCAACGAGTAGGGTGCGTGTAGGCAAACAGTTTTCAGACACTTTTGAAATCCAGAATGGGTTAAAGCAAGGAGATGCACTATCTCCTCTACTATTTAATTTTGTACTAGAGCATGCCATTAAATCTTTAGAGAATGAGGAAGGCTTACAACTCAATGGTATTAATAAGCTGTTAGTTTATGCTGATGATGTAGTACTACTGGCCGATAGCGAGGAGATACTAAAGGCCAACACGCACACACTATTGAGTAACACTAAGAAATTAGGACTAGAAGTAAATATCAGTAAAACTAAATATATGGTCACACGTAGAAATACATTATATAATGGAAATGGACAGCTAATGACAAATGAGGGAAATTTTGAGGAATTGGCTGAATTCAAATACCTAGGAACAATAATCACAAATAGGAATGAGATGCACAAAGAAATTAAACATAGGCTCAATTCTGGAAATGCATGCTATTATGCATTGCAGAGACTTTTGATGTCCCAACTCCTTTCAAAAAACGTTAAGCTGAAAATATATAAAACTATTGTTCTACCAGTTATATTATATGGGTGCGAAACATGGACTCTTACTTTAAGGGAGGAAAGGAGATTACGAGTATTTGAGAATAAAGTTCTTAGGAAATCTTTTGGACCAAAGAGAGATGAACAGACAGGTGAATGGAGAAGACTACATAACAATGAACTACATGGTCTTTATAGGAAGCCAGATATAATAAGAACAGTTAAGTCCCGTAGACTGCGATGGGCAGGACATGTTGCACGTATGGGGAATGAAAGACGTGCATGGAAACTTCTTGTAGGAAAGCCAGAAGGAAAACGCCCAGTTGGTAGACCCAGAATGAGGTGGGAGAACAACATTAACTATGATTTGAGGGAAGTAGATTATACAGGGAATGATTGGAAAACATTAGCTCAGGATAGGGATGTATGGAGAGCTTATGTCCGTGCGGCCATGAACCTACGGGTTCGATAGTGCCAGTGAGTAAGTAAGTAAGTAAGTAATAATACTAATACTAATAATACTAATACTAATAATAGTAATAATAATAATAATAATAATAATAATAATAATAATAATAATAATAATAATAATAATAATAATAATAATAATGTTTTATTTTAGCTGGCAGAGTTAAGGCCATAATGCTTTCTCTTCCACTCAACCAGCGAAATTAAGCTGTTTACTCACAAATCATTATTTAAATTTAGTTATTTTAAAATATGTATATATTTAATGTGTCCACCACTGTGGTCTCGAGGTAGCGTGCTGCTTTGACACGCAGTGGGCCCGGGTTTGTTTCCTGGTCAGTACAGGCTCCTGGGTGAGGTTTTTTTAGGGGTTTTTCCTCACCAGTAAGATAAATGTCAGCAAGCTTAGGGCCCAAAGGTCCCCGAAAATCATTCGGTTATCATCATCATCATCATCATCATCCTTATCATTATCATCATCATCCTTCACCGGTGTGGAAAGAAACGGAAAGCTACCACACCAATAATTCCCTAGTAAAGCTCCAAAGCATAGCATGAAAATGCTATGATTGCAGTGAAAGACCTGCCCTCGGGCAGAATTACTATGGAATATTTAATGTAAACGGCGATGTTTGAAAACGAATGAGAAATTTTTGGTTATGTTTCATTTGTTTCATCATGCTTTTTTATTGTCAAATAGGATCGCAATATTGTAAGAATGCACCCTAGTGGAGAAAAAAATTAAACACAATCAAACTGTATATTTATTACTTCCTTTTTTTTTGTGGAAACAACTCAGTAAAATCAGTATTTAAAACACAATTATTGAACACACAATTCTCAAATGTGTAGGTCGAAGGAATCTGTTCATTATTTGCTATATTCAACGTATTTGTTACAGAGTCAGTCACTGTAAAATAATGCTCTGACCTGTTCAGAATATTAAAAAGGAGGAGCTTTCTTTATTTTGGTAATGAAAATTCTATATTTATCGAGGTGAAACACGACTGTGGTTGGTTGTAAAACAAAATTCATCGAAACGTGATTGAATCAATAATTATTGACTCCCATTTGGGGCATGAGTTAAATAGCCTTGTTAATTAAATTCTTTATGTCTATAGTTTTGTTACGAGTAAACAAGCATGGCAGCCACTAGAGCTACTTTAAATTTAGGATTTCAGGAAAACTCCATTTCTAATGCCTAGATTTCGATAGATAGATGATTGGTTGATTAATGTCTTTGACATCGTCCGATTCCCAATAGCCAATTTTGTTGGTGCATTCAATTTCCTGGTTGTAGATGTTTCTCTTTCATGTATAAATATATTCCATGACTCCAGGATTTTAGGTCTTCCTCTGCCACGTCTTCCAGGTTTCCATTCCAAAACAGATTTTGGTAGCCGATCCTCTTCCATTCGCTGGACATGTCCGTATCATCTTAATTGCTGTGTTTCAATATAATCTAAAATAGTGTCTTCAGTCTTCATTTTCCCTAAAATAAATGAGTTCCTAATTTTTCCTCTTCTTGAAATTCTTGCTGCCCTTCGTATAAAATCCATTTCCGTTGCCAAAATATACTTATTTGTTTTTGTTGTTAATGGCCAAAGTTCTGCTCCATAAGTAATGATGCCTTTAACAATTGTATGATATATATATTAATTTTATTTTTATTACTTATATTTTTATTCCACAATATTCCATTGAAGCAAGCAATTGCAAATTTTCCTTTATTATTTTTATTTCTTATTTCCTCTTCATAACTCCCATTTTTATTTATTTTTTAATTCCTAAATATGTGATCTCACTACAAGATATCATTGTTTCTCTCCAGTCTCCAAAATTACATTTTGTTCTGGTTCAACAATTGATAAATATTTTATTTTCTTTATGTTCAAAATTAATCCCCATTTTTCATATTCTTCTATTAATTTTCTAGTCATATATTCTAAATATTCATAATCTTGTGCAATTAACAATTTATCATCTGCAAAATGTAAGTTGTATAAAGTTTTGTTGTTTGAAATAGGAATTCCCATGCTTGAACATTTTTCTCCTCCAATTCTTTAATATTTCATGTACATATATTTTTAACAGAGTCGGTGATAGAGAACAACCTTGACGAAGACCTTTATTTATCGTAAAACCATGTGACAATTTACTGCCAATTTTAGTTTTAGATCTAGATTTCGATTTTTTTCGATTTTTATTTAATACTACCTTTCTAGTATCATTTCGATGGAATTTACCGAGTTTCGTTGTTAACGATCGAAAATTGCGGCCGCTAGAACTATTTCAAAATTTCGCTTCAGGTGAACCACACTCGTAATGATCCGATTTTACTTGTTAAAAAACTCGGTCTTACATTTATTTAAATTTATTGCTATATTTTGAGCTCAGTGTAAAAAAAATATGCAGCCACTAGACCGTTAAAAAATACACACAGATATTATATCTTTATATATACAATTCTTCTGTACGTGTATTTGTACTCTACTCCTAAACGACTGGATCGATTTTGATTACATATTTTGTGTGTGTCTGATTGGGTCTCTCGATGGTTTGGATTCACAATTGGACCCTCTAAAACCATTAGATTTAGGAGTTCACCAGAAGTGAAAATCTAAAAATCGCTCTAGCGGTCACATTTTTCGATCTTTCACAACGAAACTCAGTATATCCCAATAAAATAAACCGAGGAAGGTGTTATCCAAAAATGAGCGAAATCCGACAATTAGAAGTGGAGGTTACTTGAAATTCGAAATAAAAAAATACCTGTACAATTGGATCGATTTTGATGAAAATTTTGGTGTGTGTTTGAGTGGATCCCTGGATGGTTTAGATTTACAAATGTACCCTCTAAAACCTTTAGGTGTAGGAGTTCACATGAAGTGAAAATTTAAAAATCGCTCTAGCGGTCACAATTTTCGATGTTTCGCAACGAAACTCAGTATCTATTAATATAAACCGAGGTAGGTATTTTCCAAATATGAACAAAACCAAAACTTACTATTAGAAATAGAGGTTTACTTGAAATCCGAAATTAAAAACTGCATAAATGACTGGACTGATTTTGATGATTTTTTTTATGTGTGTTTGAGTGGGTCCCTGGATGGTTTAGATTCATAACTGGATTCGGTAGTGGCACTGCGATCGAATTATAGGATTTTGTTTGTCAGATGTGTAGTCATCTGCATTACCGACATTCCGCACAACAATGTGACGTCATAATGCACGCTACTTGAGCCACATTAGATGACAGTGAAGAGTTTTCTTGCGACTTATTAATAAGTGAATTTTATGGTAAAAAAGTAACATATATTTTTATCGTCCGGCCATGATACGAGAATTGAACGATCGGGTAGGACACCGTCTACCGGGTCCGCTAGTATATATATAAAGTATTCCAATACAAGCCTTAGGAAGTCCTTGGTGAGATAGAAGGTTAAAAGCTCACACATTCCTACACAATCGGCAGTAGGTATCAGCCGTGTTAACTACCTTTACCCCCAGAACAAGCCTCTGATATAGAACCTAAGTCGATATAAATTTTGGTCATGGTTATTTTTGGTATCTATTAGATACCAAAATCATATAATTATAGATACTTAGATCTGCTGAAATGTCCCGCGCCGTAGCCGAGCGGTTAAGGTAGGAAGCCTTGGCGCAGAGCTACGGGACTTGCGCTGGTTCGAGTCTCCATGGGGGAAGAAATTTTCTCATGGTATTTCGGCCAGTATGGGACCGGTGCCCACCCAGCATCGTGAGGCAATTGGTAGCTACAATAAGTAGCGGCTCCAGGTTGAGGAACCAGCTATAACGGCTGGGGGACTCGACATGGTAACCACATGTCACCCCTACACTGGCTGTTCATCATCTACCTCTGTAATTGACACATGTGGATGTGAAGGGCCAGCAGCCGGCTGGTAAAAGGGCAACCGCTGAAAAGTGGAAAGACCCTCAATCGGAGATCTGCTGAAATGAGATACGTTCGGAGGACTGCAGGATACACACTACTAGATCACAAACAAATGAAGACTTCTTAGAAGAATTACACATGGAACCTTTAGAAAACAAAATTTCCGATTATATGTCAAGATGGATGCAACTTGTTCATCGAATAGAAGATCACAGGATACCCAAACAAATGTTAAGATATCAACCTGCAGGAAGAAGAAGACCAGGACGTCCAGTCAAAAGACTTCTGGATGGTGTTTCTCTTGAGGCCGAAACAGGTCAACAAATGGCCTAAATTCGTGAATGTACTATGATGATGATCTGTTAGATAGAATCGATGAAGATATTTAATTTTATTTAATACGTTAATGAGAACAGCCTTATAGATAAGTGACGTGGGATGCTGACCGGGTTGCCATTCCTGTGTGACAGTCGCTTTTTATCCCCAGAATGTAGGGTCGCATGTTTGGACGCATTAGACAGTAAAATGCCTTCTCTGCTGAGCAAGTTGTATGCTAATACGATTTTGCTTACTCAGAAATCTGTTCATGCGATAATAATTGGTTAAATTTGTAAGCTACCTGCGGAGGTACCTTACATGAGCAACTCAAATTAAAATCCCGAAGGGAACCGAACGGGAACCGATGGTAATCGATGTACTTTGCTGCTTTATCCAACATTTATCCAAGATGTCGGACCTTGAAGACTTCGATCATGTTTTCGGTATACACGGAGAAGAGGAATTTGATAGAGTCTACCAAAGAATTCAACTGGAAGAACAGGAGAATCGGCGTAATATTGCGTGTCGCAGACGTGTTTGTATACGGTATTATTTGCGGGATGCAAGCATAAATGCATTCCTCTATAGCAGATGA
Organism: Diploptera punctata; assembly: GCA_030220185.1. Taxonomy (NCBI): domain Eukaryota; kingdom Metazoa; phylum Arthropoda; class Insecta; order Blattodea; family Blaberidae; genus Diploptera; species Diploptera punctata. Next base: position 1,211,767 of record JASPKZ010000435.1, read on the forward strand.
AAATAACGGAAGTGGTTTTATCGCTGAGAATTCTGGGTAATTCGTTGCCAATATTACGAAAACGTCGACGCTCGTGCATGACCGATAAGTCGGCCGTTAATTCGTTCTCAGCAATTGCTCACGGTGAATCAGCTCACTAGTGATTGGAAGTAATTTGAGTAGAGAGTAATGTTCTAACATACGACCCTAAGGGTATCATACTGATATAATTATGTTAGAGGCTGGATAGACCCTAGAGATATGCTGCCACCAAATGATTTAGGTCTGTTTAAAAGTTTTACTACATCAGGTATCGACTCATCTTAGAAGTCATTGCCTTAACCAACAATCCAATGACGTGTCACCAGATATCCATCCTCCATAGTAATTCTGCCCGAAGGCAGGTCCTTCACTGCAATCATAGCATTTTCATGCTATACTTGCAGCTTTACTACGGAATTGTAGGTGTGGTAGCTTCCCGTTGCTTTCCACACCGGTGAAGGATGGTGATGATAATGATAAGGACGATGAAGATGATGGCCATATGATTTCGGGGACCGTTTGGGCCTTAAAGTTTTCCTGACATTTGTCTTACAGGCGAGGAAAAACCCCGATAAAAACCTCACCCAGAAAAACTGCCCCGACCGAGGATCGAACCCGGGCCCGCTGCGTGACAAGGCAGCAAGCTACCTCCAGACCACAGCGGTGGACTCACCAGATATAAGTTTCTTCTATTAAAATTCGGGTTGGGATTTGCTGTAGGTTATAAAAAATATTTGTTCTCTATTATTTTCTAAAAAATCAATGATTTAATATATTTTTTAAAATTAGGAATATTCCACAATACTCCTTCAACCCAAAGTGATTTGTCGCCAGAGGTTCCTGTCTAGAGAATCTTCTTCCCTCAGATCTCTAACTTCCATACTTCTCCTCATCCCATCCATCCAACGTTATCTAGGTCTGCCTCTTCCACTTCTTCCATTAGCTTTCCACTTAAGGATCTTCTTTGATATTCTCTCTTCTTCCATTCTTGTGAGGTGTCCATACCACTTCAAACATTTTTCTTCTATTTTTTCTAATATTTTTTCAACTTGCTTAATTTCCCTTGTTGTGCAGTTTCTGAACTTATCCATTCTTGAAATTCTTGTCGATCGCCTCCAAAAATAAATTTCTACTACTAACACCTTATTGGCTTGTTTTCTACTTACTGTCCAAGTTTCGGACCCGTATAATAAAATGCTTTGTAACAGAACTTGAAATATAGTTTTCTACGTTCTGTATATTATATTTCTATTCCAGAGCAATGAGTTCAATAATATATATTAATATATTTTTTTTTGCATTAGAGGATTTTCTTTGGATTGTTTATACTTACATAAATACATTAAATCACCAACCGTTAGATTAGCGGATTCCGAAGGAATGAAGCTATTGAAGTTGTTCTCATGAAATTATTTCCTATCTAGTGAACACCGAAAATGCCCATGATAAAAATGTATGTGTGTGCATATATATTAGTGTGCCTCAAGGCATAATAGTATATTACGTTGCGAGGTTGGGAAGTGGTATTTACAGAATCGAGGAAAATGTATAAAAACCGAGCGATAGCGAGGTTTTTAATTTCCGAGAAACAGCAGGAGGCCGTGAGTCAATTCAGTGATGAAATGGCGGCAAATACATATTTATTGTTTTATATTGTTTCAAATAAAGTTCAATTAATTTAAAATGCAGTAATTTGTTTCGTATAATGTATATTAACACTACATTTTGAATATTTTTTGTATATACATTGTACGTAGTATGCATAGAGCGCAGTGGTTTTACTTCCCACACGCGTGTTTGTAATATGTATTTTTTTTATTGAGAGACCCACCACCATCCCCCTAGGTGGTGGGGATGTAATATTACAGTATAGTTATTTTTATTACAGTATAGTTGTTTAGGTTGGCAACCCCGAAATGTAGGAAGTTGAACTTTCAATCATGGTCGCCATTGCTGTAAGCATGACAAAACGCACTATCGCGCAAAAAAGTTTTTTTTTCGCTAAATTAAATAAGCATGCACTCTATTTTTTCTATTTGACCTTAATAACTCTAATATTATTGCGTTTGGATCATGACACCCCGTGCCAACCTTATGCGAAACAATAGACATGAAAATTTGTACTGGGTTAGTATAGAAGAATTTTAGAAGTAAAAGTTAATTCAATAGACTAAATAAAACGTCAATATGCCCAAAACGTATAAATATTTATTATTTCATAATAAAAAATAATATGTTCAAATTTCGTTCGCCTTAGTTAGATTTAGATTTAGATTTATTTATTTAGCCTGGTGGAGTTAAGGCCATGTGGCCTTCTCTTCCACTCACCAGGGCAAACATATATTACATCAGAATATAACAGTCACAATGAACTCTAATATTAAATACTAAATAAAAATTTGATCAAAAAGATAATATCTATTATATTACGATCTATAATGCAACTAGTTAATGTTAGTTAAAATTAAGACTAAAACTAATAATAAAATGTATACAATCAAGACATATTAAATTGTACCTGTCTAATGTATATATAAAACAAAGAAAAATAATGAGATATAGAAAACTAATTTTACGTTTGTACAATATTTAAAACAAAACAAAAGAAAATATTTGTTAATCTTAATATTATTTTCATAGATATTTAAATTTATTAATTGTTAAAAGAATATTATCAGTGAGCAAGTACTGACAAGTTTCAAAGGAAGTCGGCACGAGTTGCCGTAGGCCTACGTATACCAAATTGTACTTACAATTGTTTAAACATAATTATAAATACATTAAGAGGGTATACGTTAAAAATAAAAGACTTCGATTTTTTTGGGACACCCTAATAATACTATATATATATATATATGTGTGTGTGTGTGTGTGTGTGTGTGTGTGTGTGTGTGTATGTATGTATATACATATGTGTGTGTGTCCATTAATGCTGTAACGGCCGCAAGTTTTTGCATATAGCAATTATTTAATTCAACCAGCAAAATCGGACCATTATGTGTAGGAGTTCATCCGAAAATATAATTTAAAAATTGTTATAGCAGTCCCAATTTTAAATGTTCCTCAATGGAACTCTCTCATGCTATTACAATAAACCGAGGATAGTATTCTAAAAAAGTGTGGAAATCCGACCATTAGAAATGAGAGTTTACCAGAAACCCGAAATTTAAAATTAACTTTAGCGACCGTTAAGTTTGGTTCGTCGCAATGTATATCATACAATTTAATTAACCAGTATTGGGAATTTATACTATAATATACATTACTTTTAATTTATTTAATATTTTAATAACATAATGGAAAAATGAATCCGTAGATATTTTTATATTGTGTCAAATTTTACAACAATATGCAAATAGGTAATAATTTCGGTAATGCTTGATTTATTTTCACAGCTGTTGGACACTTTTAAATAAGCTGGCATCCGAAATTGAGATTATCCAATTTAACAAAATTAATATCATCATCACCTTCATATAGGCCGTCGGCCTGTTCCGCTCTCAGAATTCATCTTCCCATCGTCTTCTAGGACGTCCCACATCTCTATAGCCTTGAGGTTGGTACAACAGTGCTTGTTTTGTTAGCCTAGAAGAGTCCATTCTTAAAATATGTTCATGCCATTTTTGTTTATAATTTTGTATGTTTTCCATTTAGATTAAAACATTTGAGCTCTTGTCTAATTGTTTCACTAGGAATGTGGTCTCTTAGAGTATATCCTGCAACGTATCTGAGGAACTTCATCTCTGATGTTTCTTGTAATCTTCTACCTGAGCCATATTTCACAATGGGAACTGCCATTACATTATAACACAAAATTAATATATATATTCCCTAAATATATCCAGAAAAATGGGAACATAAATTTGACTTGCTGAGGAATTAGCTTATTTTATACAGTTCCTGAGTAACGATTTTGTAACTTATCGTTTATTTATGAAAACATAAACGATAATGTTTACATAGTTATTATGTTGCAATCCCATTCCTCCCTTTTTTTTAGTTACTTTTGTAAATTTTGGTATAGCCAATTCTGCTCCTTAATTTACTTTACAATGTTCAATACATATATGTATTAAAATATTGTGACGGGACTAATTGACGCCCGAGAACGAATCTTGCAGCTGTATCGGGGATAATAGAAGCATCAGAGCGGCGCCTGTATTTACGTCAGAGTTCTTGACGCTTCGATAGAGGTGTAGCCGGAACTGATCTATGAACGCTTCCGACGCGGGGCACTCCATAGGTGGGAGCACTCCACGCTGAGTGGTATAATTGGGTTGAGAGCGGAGTGTAGGCGATGTGTTCCAAGTATAGTCCATAGACGAAGAGAATAATTTCACGAGACGAAAGGGGACACGGGAAATTGCAAGCGATACAATGACATACTATCTGAGAATAAAGGAGTAGTCATGACGTATGAAATACCTACTGCTTTCATTCATTTCGTCTGTGGATTATAAGGAAATCAAGCGGCCGGCGCAACAAATGTATCAGAGGAGTAGTATAGAAAGCGGGTTTCTGGCGCACCTACCATTTCTCAATTTCTGATACATATTCACCAAAATCGTATGAATTTAAACAAATTAGGTCGAAAATCAGACAATTTTGATGACATGTTTTCTTTAAAAAATAGAAAAAAGTCATCAAATAAGCAGAAACTATATACATAAGTAAAGAAAAATTAGTTTTTAAGTTGATTTTATATATATAATGTATTCTATTTTTTGGTCAATATATCTTTAAATATCATCTTTTATCAGAAAATAATTATTAAATTTATATGTATTTTAGATTTATTGATTAAGAAATCAAGTATAAAACTACTAATTTTAAAGGGCGCCTGGCAGACGCCCTTTAAAAATATAAATATTTATTAAATTTATATACATTATGAAATTATTTATTAAGAAATCAAGTATAGAACTACTAATTTTATGGGGTCGCTGGCAGACGCCCTAAAAAATAAGAAAATAATTATTAAATTTACATGTATTTAGAAATTATTTATTTTATAATTAAGTATACAACTAGTGTTTGAAAGGGGCGTCTGGCAGACACTCCCTTTGAAGGAGTATGTATTTATTAAATGTATATGTATTTAGAAATTATTTATTTAATAATTAAGTATACAACTAGTGTTTGAAAGGGTGCGTCTGGCACACGCCCCCTTTGAAGGAGTATATATTTATTAAATGTATATGTATTTAGAAATTATTTATTTAATAATTAAGTATACAACTAGTGTTTGAAAGGGTGCGTCTGGCACACGCCCCCTTTGAAGGAGTATATATTTATTAAATGTATATGTATTTAGAAATTATTTATTTAATAATTAAGTATACAACTAGTAATTTTATAAGTTAATATTTAGATTAAAAAATGAATTTTTATAATAATATTATGCAAAACTTTAAAAAAATAATAATGAATAATATAATTGATATAAAAAATAAATTACATTTTAATAATAAAGAAGTTTATATCATACTTGATGAAGAAAATAATCCTTGGTTTAAAGGAAAAGATATTGCTAAATTATTAGAATTCGAAGATACTAAACAAGCAATTTATAAGAATGTTCCTACTAAAAATATAAAAAATGTAGAAGATTTTAATGAAAGCTGTAAACACATCTCCCTTAAGAATATACAACTATATACTAAATTTGTAAATGAACCAGGTCTTTATAGATTAATAATGAGATCTAAAATGCCTAAAGCTATAGAATTCCAAGATTGGATTTGTGAAGATGTTATTCCTAGTATTAGGAGAACTGGAGAATATAAAATTAAAAATTACTATCAAATTAAACTCGATAAACTTCAAATAATATGTGATGAGTTAAAACAACAAAGAAAAGATTTTAAAAAAGAAAACAAGAAGTTATTAAATAAAATAGATATACAAAGAAATGATTTTAAAAAAGAAAACGAAAAATTGTTAAATAAGATTGATAAACAATCTGAAAAGATTGAAGAATTAAAATCAATGTTTAAAGATAGAATTATTAAACCAAATAATGAACATAAATTAACATGTTTTTTTATATTACAAAATGAAGAAGATAAATATAAATTTAGAATTTTTAGATTCAAAAAGAAAAGGTTAGTAAAATAAAAAGAAATTATATAGATAACTATAAATTATTTTATGAATCTTATGATCCTAATGCAATAAGTTATAATATAAAAGAAAGAGGTAAAGAAGTATTTAAAACTAATAATAGTAATTTAGAATTAATAGGAATAGATCCTGAAGAATTTAAGAAAGAATTACTTATATTAGATAATATTAGATATTTTTATTACAAACTTTGAGTTTTTTTTAATCTTTTTAAAAAATTATTAAGAAAACTCTAAGACTTCTTGAGTGTAAAACTCTTGTAAATATTATTAAGAAATCTAGAAGACTTCTAATTCAAAAAATGTATATGTATTATGAAATTATTTATTAAGAAATCAAGTACAAAATTTCTTGTTTTATGAGGCGTCTGGCAGACGCCCCATAAAAATAATAAAATATTTATTAAATTTATATGTATTATGAAATTATTTATTAAGAATGAGAGCATATAACAGAAATTTAGAAAATTCAAAATATGCTAACCACCTATTCCAATTTAATCATTGTTTCGATCCAAATTTTTAAATTTTACATATTTGTGATAAGGGTAAGAAGTTAGATCTTTTGGAGGCTGTAGAAAGTAATAAATTTAAAAGTAGTAAAAAACTGTTAAATTCTCAACTTGATTTGAATGAATCCCCTTTGTTAAATTAAAAAATTTAAATAAATATTGTTGTATTGTTGCTTAGATCAGTTAGAACACAATTCATAATTTGTTAACATGTCTGAAGAAGGTACAGTGCACCGAAACAGCTGTCACTGAATTATATAACAAATATGAAAATCAAATAAAACTACGTTTTATTTTTAATTAATTAATAAATATTTATTAAGAAATCAAGTACAAAATTACTTGTTTTAAAGGGCGTCTACCAGACGCCCTTTAAAAATAAAAAAATAATTATTAAATTTATATGTATTTAGAAATTATTTATTAATAAATCAAGTATAAAACTACTAATTTTATGGAGGGACCACCGCTGATCACACAATGTAGAACTTTAACTTACGGGTGAAGTATAGTTAATCAAAACAAAAATGTTTTAAGTAGAGTCAGAACAGCCTGAATATAAGCAGGCGATATATAATAAATAAATAAATATATATATCCATCCATAGTAATTCTACCCGAAGGCAGGTCCTTCACTGCAATCATAACATTTTCATGCTATGCTTGCAGCTTTACTAGGGAATTGTAGGTGTGGTAGCTTCCCGTTGCTTTCAACACCGGTGAACGATGAAGATGATAATGATAAGGATGATGATGGCCATGTGATTTCGGGGACCGTTTGGGCCTTAAAGTTTTCCTGACATTTGTCTTATAGGTGAGGAAAAACCCCGATAAAAACATCACCCAGAAAAACTGCCTCGACCGGGGATCGAACCCGGGCCCGCTGCGTGACAAGGCAGCACGCTACCTCGAGACCACATCGGTGGAGATATATATATATATATATATATATATATATATATATATATATATTTACTTATTTATGAAAAGAAAAATTAAAGCCTGAACCGGAATTTAAACCCGGGACCTCTAACTTGATACGTTAGCGCGATATTCACTATGCTATCCACGCATCCCAGTGCAAACATTAATTTTTCCTTTCCTTATATACAATTCTCAATCAGAAGAGGCAGCGGGATGCGCCCTGCAGTATATCTTACGGCTTCTATAAAAATAGAGAGAGAGAGAGAGAGAGAGAGAGAGAGAGAGAGAGAGAGAGAGAGAGAGAGAGAGAGAGAGAGAAAGAGAAAGTATAAAATTTCCCATCAAACAATATTGAATTAACTTCTCAACAACTCTCCAAAAACAAGGAAGTAGTGAACCTGTCAGTGAATATGGGATTTTAAAAAATTAAACACAGCATACCAGCAACAATAGAAAACTTTAATTTCCTTTAATTTCAGTATTCAAACCACTACGGTAAAATTGATTAAAATCCTCCCTTTGCTTTACATATACATACATTTTTTGTACATTTACATTTTTTATAAATTACTGTTATGGGCTATAAAAGAAACATTACTTTCTGTTCATATTTTGACTTATTTTGGCATATTTTTTCTTTCCTTTTCTATAATGAAAACCCTGTATTCTTATTTTCCTCACACAAAATTCTGATATAAGAATAACAGCAGACAAGCTTAGTCCAACTAATAGAATGTAGAAAGCAATGCTGACTTCAGAAATATTCAAACTAGATATGCCGTTAAGGTCATCTTCTATTGTATTTCTACGTTTGAGATTCATACTATATTCACTGTCTTCATCCCAGTGCTCTACAAGACCTGCCTGTTCAATCCTTCCTAGCATTAATCTCAATCTTGGTGCATATGGCGAAGACTTGTGGATCATGTAGGACATAAGATAGCTAGCTGGAGACTCTTGCATGATATGTAATGTTGTAGAACCTCTGAAGAATTTGATTATCCACTTTGCTTTCCTTCTGGCAGTGACGAAAGAAACATTACGGTTCTTTATCATGTATCTTATTATATTACCGATCTTGGAATTTAACGTAAGCTTTTTGGAAATTGCATCAAATTTTGGTGAATTGTTGAAGATGTCCATGAGAGAAGGATTACTCGTGAAAATACTAATTCCTGAAGCATTCAATTGTTGAAGAGTATCGATATTGGGAGAATATAGGGGGTTACTTATTACATCCAATAATAAGCCTTGGAAAATGTACGCCAAAAACCAACTACATATGAGACATGAAGAAAGCAGCACTCTCTGAGAAGATACTCGCACTTGTGTCAGGTACCTCATGGGCATTGCCATGAAGATTTGTAGCATCACCAAGAAACTTGAGGACAAATTTTGCTCATGATAGGACTTGTCATTAACAGTAAAATGAAATTTTCTGAGAATATTCCAGACTACAACACTACAGAAGAAAATAAAAACATCATGTATATAGTGAACGAAATCAAAGTCTTTGAACATGGCAAACCACGCATGTAGTTTTCCAGATTTTGGAACCAATACAACTATTTCTTGATAATGCATGGCGGGAAGAGAAAACTGCAATTCTTCTGTTCCATAATATTTTATAAATATTTCATTTCCAGCTAAATCAGCTCTTCTGAAGAACAAATCTGACATTGCACCAGAGAAGTCACCATTTTCGTTTATGGAACCAAACCTTTGCCCATCTTTTGACTCTATAAATGTAGAATGAAGTTCATATAATGAGCTAAGGTCGCTAGTACCTTCCCATCTCTACCTGAGAATCTATATTCATTTGTTTCATTATCACGATCAATGACAGCACTCGGTCTGTCATTGTATATACTAACTGTTAACTTGTAACCATTTAGATCATTAACACGTTGTAGATAATTTCCAGATAAACGCTCAAGGCCATCTGAGCATAACATCATCATATTTCCTCCTTCTTTGAAAGGAGTATAGGTTAAGATATGTTCACCCTCTTCGGTTTTAATAAATATATTTACATCTAGCAATTGAAAGTCTTTCCAAAAAGTATCAAATACTTTTGGCTACTTTTAACATCATTTGAAATCGTCGTAATTATTATTAACATTGCATCTGTAGACTTCCAAGGGTTTCTCGGAATTTCTTTCAGATCTTGAATTAAGAAACAGTGAAGTGTCAATAAATCTGGTGATGTTATTAAGTAGGTTTGTTTTCCATATGTTTTGTACTCTGTAAAATTTAATTCTTGGCTAAACACAATTAGAAGCTCGCTCAATGAACTATATATTTCTTGTATCATTTTAGACACAAAATAATAGTAATTTCCACAAGTCGAATCTAGAACTATCAGTCTCAGAGTTCCAGAATTCGGGTTATTTATACTGCTTAACAAATTAAGATGTACTTTGTCGGTTGTTTTACGTTCGTGCTGAAATTTCTTTTCAAACATATCTAAAATACCATTCGAAGTACAGTAACACATACAGTGAATAATAATGATGCATATCATTCCTGGTAGAATTTCAGTAGCCTTCATTTTCGAATATTTGTGTAAACTTACAAAAAAATATATAACTAATTTATTTATACTGTATTTAGAATTAGATTATGCAATTCTTATGGGATCCATAATTATATGTTGTACTCATAAAGTTTTATCTAATTTTAGGTATTTAAATTGCACAATATGTATGGAACAATATCATTTTGAAAATTGTACAAAGTCATTTGCTTGAAAATAATTTCTTCAGACACTCTTCAGTAGTATGTATCCTATTCATAACGTTGTTTTGAATAACGATAGAAATTATTTATTCTTCTGAGCACAATGAAGTTTTTATTTTTAGCCAGATTCCTGCAAAAATAAAACACTTCATTTCAATGATTAAGAACGCCTACTTCCTCCAATTATAGATAAGTACTAAAACTGTAATGGTTCCCTAGAGACAATTAGCTTATAATATATTTATTTTGATCTAAAAAGTTTAATGACTTCTAAACATGCCATCATATGAATAAAAGTAGACGAAAAAGTTGAAAACATACCATCGAATTACATATAAATTGTATCGCATGCAATTCCCTATTTACCAGTGGGTCGCATGACATGCTTTATCAATTCGCTGCATTTACTTTCATTGGAATATCCTTATCTTATTATCCTTTATTGTATTAAACAAGCTCAAATGAACGTTTTTATTGTGACACTATTTATATTTAAAACTGATAAGTTTTCTTCTTAACACAAATCTAAATGGAGTAGTATTTTAACCCATTCGATTCAGGTTTAAATTCTCAATGCATTTATGCAGAAACCGGATTTAAATCACCAGAAATTATATTGTCTATTTTAAAATATTAAAAACGAACAAAAGATAACCGTACTTCAGATCACAACAAGGGTAGGCTTAAATACATTCCCCTACTATTCATAAATGTTAACAAAAGATTGTCTTGCCTAGGGATGTACAAAATATTGCAAAATATATAACAGCAGAGTTATGCGAGTATACCTCGTCTTCCGACTTGAAGGGAGTTGAAGGCCATTTAACTGCCGGCGATTCTACCTAGTCTTCTGAGACGGATGGGTTAAGATTATTTTTCCTCGTCAGTGGAAGCATTCCATTGTAGTAAGATATCTAAGTAGCTAAATCTGGTGAAGATGCAATGCATTGTATAAATACATCGTTTAATTAGTCGGCTGCCAATATTTACATTGGGCAATGTATTGTTTTATGTATATCACGTTTATTTAAACAACTTGAAAGAAGCATTCCTAGAACACAGTTCGGACCAAAACGTTCTTCTTCACAATGGGTCCCATAGGATCACATACTATCTCGGATACATAACCTATGAATAAATAGCAGAATTCTTTTGTTTTTTCTTTTGACAAAGATAAAAACATTTGATAGTGTGGCATAATATTAATCTTAAAAGTTATATTGTTAATGCCTTATAGAGAATAAACATTTCCAATATTTAAATTGCACAATGTATTGTTTTTTTTTTCTATTTTATAGCATCAGGTCAACTTGAAGGAACCATTCTTACAATACAGTTCAGATCAAAATGCCAATCTTAACAGTAGCTCCATAGGATCACATGAAACTTTAAATATATAGCCTATGAAGAAATAGCAGAATGCCTGTATGTTTTATTAGACACAGAAAAGCCTTTGATAAAGTGTGGCACGATTAATCTTATAAATTATATACCTATTAGAGAATAATTATCATATCATCCAATTACTTTTCCGCTAGTATTTACAATTCACAATGTATTATTCTTTCTTTAGTTTGGGGTATCAGGTAAATTTCAGTAACTTGAAAGAATTATTCCTATAACACAATTCTGACTTAGACCAATATCAAAACACTCTTCTTCAAAACAGCTCCATAGGATCACATATAATTGTTGATATATAGATTATAAACAAACAACAGAATGCTTGTGTTCTTAGGCACAAAAATCATTTTATAAAATTTGGCATGTTTAACCTTAAAAAATATATTATATATTAAACCTATTATAGAATAATTGAATCATAAATCACAACAGCATTATCGGTCAAATACGGTACTGCTCAGTCAAAATCAGGGTTGGAAAATCAGGCGTATCTATCTTAAACAAAAGATTTTCCAGGAGAAGATTAAACTGTAGACGAATATATAGATGATGTTGCAATCCTCAGTAAAGGTTCTTGTGAATCAGTTGTAGACCATCATCTCAATCAGCTGTAAACAGAGGAGAGTAGTATGAACCCCAAAAAAAAAAATCAGATTTACATATGAAGTAAATGCTGTAAATCTCAACAGTACACAAATGACTATAGTTCAATCTTTCAAATATTTTGGTTACCTCTATATGATCTAATGATGAAAAAATCATATTTCTTACATCGTTAAGAAGAATTCATTAAGGCCAAATCACATATAAACACAAGGTAACGTGATTACATAAACTTATGACAAGAACATAACATTCGCTGGTCCAAACAATGCCTATAGAGCACAGGGAAAAAAATATGGAATGTCACTAAAACCAAGAATTGAAAAAAACTTAATTTTAATGTTTGCATTGTCCTTGTTTTCCCAGTATAGCAAAACTTGAACCGTTTATTTCACTGCTACATTACATGTCTTACTATGTTTATCGCCGGCAATTGAAAGGTTAAAAAATTGCATCAGATGTTAGAATTATATATATATATATATATATATATATATATATCCATCCATAGTAATTCTGCCCAAAGGCAAGTCCTTCACTGCAATCATAGTATTTTCATGCTATGCTTGCAGCTTTACAAGGGAATTGTAGGTGTGGTAGCATCCCGTTGCTTTCCACACCGGTGAAGGATGATGATGATAAGGATGATGATGATGATGGCCATATAATTTCGGGGACCGTTTGGGCCTTAAAGTTTTCCTGACATTTGTCTTACAGGTGAGGAAAAACCCCGATAAAAACCTCACCCAGAAAAACTGCCCCGACCGGAGATCGAACCGGGGATCGAACCGGGGATCGAACCGGGCCCCGCTGCGTGACAAGGCAGCACGCTACCTCGAGACCACAGCGGTGGACTATATATATATATATATATATATATATATATATATGGAAATTTTGTGTATATCTCCATCGTCACCGAAATTGATTATTAAACAATGTAATAGTATATATGTATATTACATTCACTGCTGTCGAAATGTAATTATAACATCAAAATAAAAAAAAAGTGTGTATATATATATATGTGTGTGTGTGTGTTAAAGCTCCAGCGGCGGATTTTTGTCGGCTTATTATAAAAATCTATTTTAAAATGTGTCAAGATCGTTTACCAGCAAAACCGAACCACTTGGTAGGATTTGACATAAAACGAGAATTTAAAAATCGCTTTAGCGGTCGCAATTTAGATTTTGTAACAAAATTCAGTACATGTTATCAAATATAAAACAAATAAAAGTTCTCCAACATTCGGCGCAATCAAGGTTTCCCTGAAACCCGAATTTACAAAAATCGGTCCAGCAATCACCATAGTTACTTAGTCACAATGTTTTGCACGGCATGTAATTTAATTAACCCTTAAATTGGTAATGTTTCCTATAAGATATTATAATATTATAATGATATTGTGGAAAGAAAAATTAATGTCTGAACCAGGAATCGAACCGTGGACCTCTAGTTCTCCATACTTGTGTGCAGCCCACTACACCATTCTAGACCTGGCACAAACGTTAACAATTCTTTCCACATATACAAATCTACAATTCTCGTTTCGTTCCGCTGCCAGGTAGATGACACTACCATCGCCAACGGCCGGGTTCGTTTAGAAGTATCTATATTTGAGAATTTTACACCACTACTTTTATGAGCAGTAAACGATGTTACTCGTATTTAACATTTTCCAATACTATTATTTTAACACAGTTCCAATAATGTATCATATTATAATATCATTATAATATTATAATATGATCCATTATTTGAACTGTGTTAAAATAACACTATTCGAAAATGTTAAATAAGATATAATGGTGCAATTAATTTAATATTTTTTAATAAAACAATGGAAAAACGAATCAGAAGAAATTATTTAAATTTGTGTAAAATTATACAATGGGTAATAACTTACGGTTATCGATGGTTCGTTTTCAGTACAGTCTGACACGTTTAAATAAGGTGATGAGGGATTGAGTTTCTCCAATTTAAGGGTTAATAAAAGAAATATATATTCTGTAAACCAGTAAAATCGACCATAACTTCAACTTGTTGAAGAATTCGTTAATCTCACGAAGTTCTTGGGTTCCGGACTTTTACCATTTTATTACTAGTATGCTTTGTGAGTAACTTAATACAAGCTGTAATTTAGAATATATTGACACTGTGCGATCTGAATACAGCACATCCCTTCATTAATGCTAAGTAACTCCGATATTACGTGTATCAAAATGATTCATTACTCGGTTGATTAAAGAAAGAAAATAAATTGATTAGGCTATGTTCGGATGCTATTATTAATCCTTGGATATATGTATTTCACGTTCAAAGCTATTCATAATTAGGTATCCAAAAAACTTATTTCAGAGTAAAAAAACATGGTAATTTAGTAGTACTCCTACCATAAGTTGTTTTAGCAAATTTCGAAGGAATGTAGCATTGAGATTGTACTTAAGAAGATATTTTATTTATTTTTACACATCTCCATTCACCTTACTTAATTGATAACTAAAAATGACCATGACAAAAATATACAGGGTGTAACTATATTCCTCTATTTTTAACATAAATGCTGTAACACATGTTTCACTAATGGATTCCGGTATATCACGGGGTATTTATAGCTTTTGTCATACAATCGTTGTTGTTGTAGTAGACGAAAGATATTCGTGAGGAATTCTGCAATGTTAACTGTGTTTAAATGAATTTTTAGAATATTTGGCTGCACATTATTTTGGTTTGGAGAACATGTTGTATTCAGTCATCAGATGGTAGGTCATCTGCAATGATTTTTCTGGGTAGTTGCAATAAGGTGAAACAATTTTGTAGATTCTCATTACAGGCTTTGATGATAATTACGTTTAGGATAGAAGCTCATGTCCGGAAACGTACCGTTTTTCCCGCCACACGCAAAATACCACAACACGCGTTCAGTTCTCTCGCATTATCGGCGACAAAGACTAGGGTATGTTGGACCCATCCACCACCCCTAGGGATACCCTACTCCCTAGTCTACTGCGAAACCACTTCGGGACTTCATTGACTTAAAACCAACACTCCGGGAAAAGGTTTTGGAGTATCCATTCGAGTAGATGGTTTGAGCTAGGTAGTACGCCAGGTCACTCGCCCCTGATGACCCCACAGGTGGTCCACGGGCTCCATATACCGTATGCGTCATTCGCTGATCACCTGATGTCCCATGCCCACTACAGGTTTGTTTACATGCCATTCAGTTGAGTTTGTGATCCGCCCACAGATGTTTGAACCTGTTTTTGTGCTTTTGGCCTTTTGTTCATACTGTACTAAGCTGTACAGTCCAGTTCTGATTACTGTAGCCGTCACGGTGCGTGGCAGGATTGAACATTGTCGAGTGGTGGAGGGAACTAGTTGCCATGCAAACAACATTTTATTATTATTAACTAACTAACTCACTGGCACTATATAACCCGTAGGTTCATGGCCGCGCGGACATAAACTCTCCATACATCTCTATCCTGAGCTAATGTTTTCCAATCATCCCCTGTATAATATACTTCTCTCAAATCATAATTAATGTTATTCTCCCACCTCATTCTTGGTCTACCAACTGGACGTTTTCCCTCTAGTTTTCCTACAAGAAGCTTCCATGCTTGTATTTCATTCCCCATTCGTGCCACATGTCCTGCCCATCGCAGTCTACGAGACTTAACTGTTCTCATTATATCTGCCTTCCTGTAAAGACCATATAGTTCACTGTTATGTAGTCTTCTCCATTCACCTGTTTGTTCATCTCTTTGGTCCAAAAATTTTCCTAAGAACTTTATTGTCAAATACTCGTAATATCCTTTCCTGCCTTAAAGTAAGAGTCCATGTTTCGCATCCATATAATATAACATAACTGGTAGAATAATAGTTTTATATATTTTCAGTTTATCCTTTTTTGAAAGGAGTTGGGGCATCAAGAGTCTCTTCAATGCATAATAGCACGAATTTCCAGAATTGAGCCTATGTTTAATTTATTTGTACATCTCATTCATATTTAAGATTATTGTTCCTAGGCATTTGAATTCAGCCACTTCCTCAAAATTTCCCTCATTTGTCATTAGCTGTCCATTTCCATTCTTAATAATAATAATAATAATAATAATAATAATAATAATAATAATAATAATAATAAAATATTTTTTATAAAAACAACGTTAACCTATAATGAACATTTTAAACTTATTAGGCAACAAAACTATTCTCTAACACAGAACTAGTAAATAAGAAAACTCAACGTGTAGTAACTATTATGTTTTCAAAACTTAGTGTAGTTGCTGGCAGTACCTGTAACTCGGCCTCCCCTCTTACCGCACCAAACACCATAGACCCCTCAAAAGCGGCTAAAGAAGCCAGAACTGCACAGTATGTACTACATATATTTAGTAATGTGTTACTGTATACCATGGTGAACTGTAGGTTTGCGGAATACACCGACATGGTGTCATTGTACGGCCATGTTCGTGGTGGCTCAATTGCTTGGCCTGCACGTTCTCCCGACTTGACCCCGATAGACTACTACCTGTGTGGGTCACTTGAAATCCTTGATTTGCGAGGCCCCTGTGACTCCCGAGGAAGACTACTGTCGCGTGTTGTGGCTGTGGCGGATGTTGCATGACCAAGGTTTGGTGATCATGTGTACTAGAATATGGTACGTAGGTACCGTGACGTCGGTGGTCGTCACATCGAACCCTTCTTATAATGGACCCATACAGGTGTCAGAGAGAGGTATATTTTGCGTGTAGCGGTAAAACGGTACGTTTCCGGTTGAGTTCCTACGCTAAAGGAACCATCTTGATCCCCATTATACGTCCTCATCGTCTGTAATGGAAATTTAGTTGCATCTTGTATATACACACACTTGTGGGCCGGAATATTTTTCTTTTTTGGGGAAGGTACCAAACTGGACATATATAATCAATTGAGATTGTCTTTTTAAAAATATCTACCATTTAATTTAAAAAAATAAAATTTGTGTGGTCTCGAGGTAATGTCATTGCTTCCTACAGTGTTCGATAACACTGGTCAACATGATTTTTGTCTCATGAGTACCAGTAGTTGTACTTAATGCAGTTTTTTATCGTGTTTTCAAATATGTATTCGGAATTTCTCCATCACCCAAGTTTTTTATTTCAATTTCAATTAATGGATTTAAATAATTTTTTTTAATAAACGTTTTTTCGGTCGGGACAGGCTCCTAGGTGAGGTTTTTTCGGAGTTTTTCATCACCTGTAAGACAAATGTCGGGAAGATTAGGGCCCAACGATCCCCGAAAATCATCCGGCCATCACCATCATCCTTATCATGATCATCGTAATATGCTGGCCGATTATTGTTGGACCATCAAGAGGGATGCTCCACAGGCTAAATATAGCAGAAAATCATCATTTTTACTTTCTAGGTGAGTCCGAATGTACGAATATTGTGTAGTTCCAATGTAGAAAATATTAAGTTTTGAAATTATAAATGCCTGTCTCTCGGAAACCTTGCGTGATGGAGAAAAACCAATATCATATTTGAATTTAGGGGAAAAATACTATCAGAATCACATTTTTCTTTCTGAGACAAAAAAAAGTATCTTTTTTATTGCTCAGTGTAATCGGTCGGGACAAGTTTTCTGGGTGAGGTTTTTCCAGGGTCCTCGCCTCTAAAACAAATGTCGGGAAACTTTAATGCTCAAATGGTCTTCGAACATTATCTGACCTTCTCAATTATTCACATCATACTAATAGTGTTTATTATTCGTCTGACTTAATTTTGCAAGAAATTTGTAGAAAGAGACAGCTATGCTCACCTCTCTTACTCGCACCAGTGTTGTCGGTTATTTCTTCACCAGATGTTAATAGGGGCAAGGGGGAAGACGAAAACTGACAACAGAGTGGGTTCTTACTTTTATAACTGGACTAAAATGGTTAAGGATCTACCCTTATATCTCCATCTCTCTCATTGCCAAGTTAAGCCAGATATACAATAGTATGAATGGATGAATTAATGATAGGCCCCTCCCTGGCGCAAGCAGTTAGACGCTCGCCTCTCAGCGCTTGGGGTCCCGAGTTTGAGTCTCGGTCGTCGTGGACGAAATGGAACTTGGGCAGGTTTTTTCTCGGGGTTTCTCCCGTTTTCCATTGCTACAAATTTCATTACACTATTTCTCCATACTCATCTCATCCATTTCGTTTCATTTCATTCATCCGCCCCTGTGATGATGTGCCAAGAGTGGTCGGCTGGCACCCTTGTATTTCAATGACCTCTATAAATGTAGGGGCCGTCATCTCATCGCATCACTCAACCGACCCTGAGTTGGACACGAGTTGAGGATATTTATTTTATTGTATTTAATGAGTGAATGGCTTGTATTGCATTAAATCTTTGTGTTTTCTCGGAGGATTACCTGGATTGAGCTGATCACTCATTCAGGGAAACCCTCCATGTCCTTGTGTGCTCATGAAAGTATATTTTTGATCCGTAGTGTAAATCCCAGGTCGTGCCAATTAAAGGCCCGGGTGAAGTGAGGCATATAAATGTACCTATAAGGTCAAAGGTGAAAGTACGATGGAGAAGGAGAAAAAATAAAGGTCTGCTGGTATAATTATGTTAAGAAAGGGTTATTAAATTAGTAACAAAAATTATCATTGATCTATCTTAACTGGAAGCAGAGAAAATTAATTGAATTTTTATGTTTCACACCGAGACTACAACGGTTTTCTAGGCAGGATCGTTAATGATATCCGTGAAATGAAGCGTTTTTATCCTGATGAGAACAGACATTAGTCATAACGGCAGTGTGATTGATAACTTTCTTAAGTAATATATTGATTCAATTGTAACAATAAATTACTACGGTAAATTAGCCGTGGAAAATAACTGAGAGGTATTTATGTGTGTTGCAACAATCACGAACATTTTTCCTAATCTATTTTTCTTTACTAACTCACTAGCACTATACAACCCATAGGTCGATGGTCGCGCGGACATAAGCTCTCCATACGTCCGTATCCTGACCTAATCTTTTCCAATCACACTTTATTAATTTATCATCATCATCATCATCATCACTCCAGGGATTAGGCAATTGCCCGTTCCGACTTCATATTGCATCAGCCCAACGTCTTCTAGGTCTTCCAACATCACGCCTTCCTCTTGCTTGATAGTTCCTGGCTAACAATGGATATCTCTCCTTACTCATTCCATCCATGTGATCAATCCATTTCTGTCTGTAATTCGTGACTTTATCCAATAAAGGCTGTACTTTCAATTCTTCTCTTATATCCTCATTTCTTATTCTATCAAGTCTTGTACATCCTTTTACTTGTCTTAGGAACCGCATCTCTGCCGTCTGTATTCTATCCTTCTGTCTTTTCACTGGAGCCCAAGTTTCACATCCATACAATATTGTGGGAACCGCCATAACATTATACATTTCTTGCTTGGGTCGGTTCCTTTTATGACAGTCCGGCTGATTTCCATGAAGCTTCTCAGTAAGATAAATGTCTCCTGGAAGCGTTACGAGCGCTTCGCAGGACAAGGATGGTGGAAGGGCTGCTTCCTCTGAGCCTCCAAACATGCTCCTCTGGGTATCCACCCCCCAAGAGAGGGCTGCTTCTTCCGCTCTTCAAGCCCTACAAGTTTTGCTGTGCTATTCCTTGTCGCCCTGTTGACCGTTGAAGACTTGACGAAGATGTGGCCGCCCAATATGGATACAGACGCCATTCCTTCGTTGTTATTAATTTACCTCTCTCAATTCATGGTTAGCGTTATTTCCCCCACTTCATTCTTAGTTTATGCACTGGGCACTTTCTCTCTTGTTTTCCTGCAGGCCGCTTACCTTTTGGTTGTCCTGAAGAGTTTCCATGTCCTTCTCTCATTCCACATTCGTGCCACGAGGGCTTAAGACCTAAAGAAGCTTCTCTATTTATAACTTTGTGCGGGTTGATAACCACGCTCTGCGCAACCATTTGTTGCTGGTTTGAAACCACGCTGCCTGCTACCTTTTGGTGCTGAGTAGATCGTCTTTTTGTTTCCGTTGCATCTACTAGCGTAGAGTTCATTACATCCAAGGTTATTAATCACAAAGCTTTCCCCGGGCCCATAGGAGGCAAAGATTGATTCATCTTTCTTTCCTAAGCACTTAAGCATGAATCAATAACAGGTCTCAAAACACCAGAGTAACTTAAAATGCATGTTTTCATTATAATTATTAATCATGAAAGCTAGACGGAAAAATAAAGGAAGCTAGAATGATCTCCTAAATAAGTGAGCTTCAGTACAGGAATATCCAACAGCAACATGCACATAAATCATTTGAACATTAAATTGGATATGTATAAAAATGATGTTTAATATAAACAAGAAGTCTGAAGAGCATAGAAAATATAACAAAGATAAACATTTGATCATTCAATAAAAGTAAATAAATAATAATGCTTTAACATGACAAAAAACCATATCATACCTCACACCACATTCATACTATGGTCCAAGCCAGGGTGGCTTTCCCCGGTCCTCAGGACCAACTTAAATTCCGCCGCTCGCGGCTCCAGACGACCTTGTCAACTCAAAGTTCCGATCCGAAGAAAGAATGAATGAATGAATGATAACGTTCTCGATGTGCATTGCGTATTTGAGCGTTCCGAGGTAGAAGGGGAGATGCGCAGCACAAACAGCGCAACAGGAGAGGCAAAAAGGAGAGTGGGGGTAGATGCATAGAGAAAAGATATTGGCATAGTTCACGAATCTTACTGTCCAGGGAGGATTACGACACTACAGTAGTGAACCGAAAATCACACTTTCGGTTCAACTTTGAAGGTTATTAGCTTAATTTAACTTAAAATCTTTTTAGGTTGATTAAGTTAAATGAACTTTTTAATAGATGCTGATAATAGGCGTTCTTAAAATTAACCCTAGGACGAAGAGGCGAAAATCAGGATAATAATAGAATCCGCCCTCTTTTTACTTGTGGTTAGAACTCAACTTAAATCTCTGTCCTGCCCATTGCTTTGATTTTTAGTGTTTAAGATATTCTACAGGAATTTTGTCATTTAAAACAATCGATATTATAACGTATTCTGCATTGTGCATGCGTAAGAATAAAACAGGCTTATTTAATGTATTAAAATTGTAATTGTACATTTAGACAGAATGGACAATGCAAGATTACCCAAAAAGGTCAACACCTACACACCACATGGAACGGCCAAGGAAACGATGGACTTGAGACCGGAACAGGTCGCATTGACCTAATCCTGGAAAGGAAGAAGAAGAAGAAGAATATTGTAATTGTATATTTTAAAATTCTCGCATATAACTTATATAGACACGTATTAGGTATTTTATATATATATATATATATATATATTTCCTTTATTTAGAGTGCTGAAGAGTAAACTACGTTTCTCATCCGCCTAACGGTAAAATCATTATTCGACCAATAAGAATGTAGCCATGCATCTGGTTTATTTGCATTACAACTAGAACTTATTACCCATTCAAGGAGTAAGCGCAGTTGTTGACGGAGGGCACTGCAGTCGTGTTTATGCAGGAATAGACCACGTGACGCTGCTATCTTTGAGTGCAGAGGGAGACGGGACGTGGGACGCTGACAGTGAACACTGCCTTAGATGACGTCATGTGTAGCAACAAAGAAAGCTTCGCAATTCTTCCGCCTGCAGAGATATTTTGAACGACTAATAACTCGGAAGATGCATATAATGATTATTAACTATCTAACTAACTCAATGACACGTAGGTTCATGGCCGCACGGACATAAGCTCTCCATACATTCCTATCCTGAGTTAATGTTTTCAAATCATTCCCAGTGTAATCTACTCCCTTCATCATAGTTAATGTTATTCTCCCACCTCATTCTTGGTCTACCAACTGAGCATTTTCCCTCTGGTTTTCCTACAAGAAGCTTCCATACACGTCTTTAATTCCCCATTCGTGCCACAAGTCCTGCCCATCGCAGTCTATGGGACTTAACTGTTCTTATTATATCTGGCTTCCTATAAAGACCATGTAGTTCATTGTTATGTAGTCTTCCTAATTCACCTGTTTGTTCATCTTTCTTTGGTCCAAAAATTTTCCTTAGAACTTTATTCTCAATTACTTGTAATCTTATTAAAAGCATGAAGGCCTTTCAAAACAAGTTTCATCTTTGGCATGCTATTTGGTACTGATGTCGGCGTATAAATTATATAATTGAAGGGCTTAGGGCAATAACACGATAAGCCACATATTGTTCTTTCCGAAATACAAGGATTTTAATGTTTCATAAAATTATAAATACTAATTGGGCAGTATTGTTGTTAATACATTGTGTGTATATATGTTTTAACTCATTACTGGCGCACCTGCTAATGAATTCATGGATATTTCAATACATTTATTTGCTATCACTGTATTAAATGACATTTCTTAACATAATGTGGTTTATCATGTTACTACTAAAATACCTTCAATTATAAACTTATACGCAGACATCAGCACCAAATAACATGCCGAAGATGAAACTTGTTTTGAAAGGCCTTCATGTTTTTAATAATTAACGAAGCATTTTGAATAAAAATCTGTTCTAATTCAGGAAGACGGATAAAAAAGGTACTTATATTATTATGAAAAAAAAATATATACTGGTATAGAAAAAAAAAGACAAATATAAGGTTAGTGTGAATTATATTGGTTTATTAGCTTTTAAGTTTTAAGACATATATGCGTAAATGTGAAGTAAAACTCAAATAGAATTGCTTATTGTGGAACCGGTAGTTTAAATACAAATATTGCCATGTTATTGTGAAAAATGAAGAGTTTGAGGGGAAAACAGGCAGGTTCGTTTTAGTACTTTGTAATACTTTAAAAAATGTTTTAAAGATGAATTATTATTCTTACTATAACGTCTAAATGGGGCACGCCGTAGCGTAGTGGTTAAGGCACTGAGCTACAAGCCGGAGGGTCGAGGGTTCAAGTCCCGTTGGGGTCAGGATTTTTAAACTGACCCAAACCCTCTGGCGGCACAATGGTCCTGGGGTCGACCCAGCCTCTAACGGAAATGAGTACCAGACGTTTGTTCTGGGGTAAAGGCGGTCATCACGCATGGCTGACAACTCGGCTGATATAAAGTGCCGATTGTCTAGAAAAAAGTGGGAGCCTTAACCTTCTACTACCCCAAGGGCCTATGGGCCTGTTGTGGGATCACTTTACTTTACTATAACGTCTAAATTGTGCCAGTTTCCATATTATGTATCAGTTTGATCTTTACAGACAGCAAATGTATCTTTAAGGCAGCTTTTTTTTTTAATTAACTCAATAAGCAGACTACTGAAATGGATCTGCTTGGATTTTTTCCCCACACACCTCAAACGGTTCACCTTTTATCGTTTCATTTAATCAGTTAATGGGTTGACGAATATATATTTACCTATTTTAAATGATCTTTTAATTTTCACCATTGAAAACATTATTTAGTTATTTTGTAGTTGGTATCACAAATAACACAAGTTTTCTTCTCACAAAATCTGAAAACAAGAGAACTGTCCCAATAGCAACAAAAAATTAAACATATAATATGTTTATATTATTTTTGGTCTGGACATCTTACCTCAATATTAATGTTGATTTGTTCTTGAACATGTTTCAAAACAATTCTGTTTTATCTTCAGCTTTCCCAGACTGGTTTTATTTATGTTGCATTATGTTGCACCACCTGGATGTCGATGTCAGCTCCATCCTGTGGTTGGCCAAAGAACCTCCAAACAAGGTCACCCTCCATCGGAATATCAAAATTCATAACTCTGTTTCTGTTCTTCTGAATATAAATTTTTTCCCAAATAGTCAGCTCGTTTGTATTTTCTAACTGTTTTAATAATTTAGTGTCTGAATTGATATTATGTTTTCAGACCAAACATGAGCAGCAGAAAAACATAATATCAATTCAGACACTAAATTATTAAAACAGTTAGAAAATACAAACGAGCTGACTATTTGGGAAAAAATTTATATTCAGAAGAACAGAAACAGAGTTATGAATTTTGATATTCCGATGGAGGGTGACCTTGTTTGGAGGTTCTTTGGCCAACCACAGGATGGAGCTGACATCGACATCCAGGTGGTGCAACATAATGCAACATAAATAAAACCAGTCTGGGAAAGCTGAAGATAAAACAGAATTGTTTTGAAACATGTTCAAGAACAAATCAACATTAATATTGAGGTAAGATGTCCAGACCAAAAATAATATAATTAAAATAACCTCAAAATATAACTTCCTAAAATTAAATATTATATAATATGTTGCATGAAACTAAGGAAAATAACTACATTCAGAAAATTATAAAAACAAATATATTGCCATTTTAAAATGATGTTGTTGTTACATCCTTTAGAATTACGGTTGTCACTTTTTTTAAATATATATATATATATATATATATATATAAATATATTTTGACATTTGGCAATGAAGGCAATATGATATGAAAAGAAAAAAGAATGCTTGAGTTGGGATTTGAACTCGAGTCTCTAAAGTCTGTACCTTTAGCGCTCTAACCAACTGAGCTACCCAAGAATTCCAAGACAAGCATACCATTTTCTTATACATGTAGTATTCTCAATATATATATATATATATATATATATATATATTAAAATATTAGGAGATTTGATGTCAAGTATCAGTCTTCACAAATTCAAAAAATAGAACAAAGAAAGCAACCAAAAAATATTATAGCAGTATGTGAATGATAAGGGGCACGCCGTAGCGTAGTGGTTAAGGTACTGCGCTACAAGCCAGAAGGTCGCGGGTTCAAGTCCCGGTGGGGTCAGGATTTTTAAACTGACCCAAACTTTCTGGCGGCACTATGGCCCTGGGGTCGACTCAGCCTCTAACGGAAATGAGTACCAGACGCTTGTTCTGGGGGTAAAGGCGGCCGTCACGCAGGGCTGACTACCCGGCTGACATCAAGTGCCGATTGTCTAGAAAAAGTGGGAGCCTAACCTCCCACTACCCCAGGGCCTCCTGAGGCCTGTCGTGGGATCACTTTACTTTTTTCACTTTTATGTGAATGATAAGCTCAGCAATGTATATATCACACACGGCCACAAGTGTACAAAATGTATACTACGTACATACACTATTTGATATGGATACAATTTTATCCTGTCTCAATTTTTTGCTCATGACTTGTAGCCATAAAGAATTTTTTTTAAATATAGTAGTCGTAACTCAATTTATGACATTTTTACACTTGTGGTCCTCTTCTTGCCAAGGTGCAATATGTGATTTTTTCCAAATCAAATTCAGAAAATGCCTGAAAATTGAATGAGAGGTTTAGCTAAAAATAATTTAAAATATGCCAAATTGTCGTTGTAACATGTCTATTCCCTTTGCTAAAACGGTACAGCAATTAAAATATGCCAAATTGTCGTTGTAACATGTTTATTCCCTTTGCTAAAACGGAACAGCAACTTACGAAAAACACGCCAACAAAGAAGTAATGAAGTTCACTGAGTATATAAGTATTCTAATCTACCTTATTTAATCTAACCTTCCTAATAAAATCTGCCTACCTATAGCCTAACCTGAATAAACATGATAGCAATTTGCTATAGCAGAAACGCGAATAAATATTATATATATAAAACTTCATTCTGAAGCTTCGTTTGCAGCCTGATGAATACTTTTTACTATATAGTTGTATTCTTACTGAAATCTTGTAGTGAGATCATATATTTAGGAATTAAAAACAATAAAAATGGAAGTTATGATGATGAAATAAAAAATATAAATAATAAAGGAAAATTTGCAATTGCTTGCCTCAATTGAATATTATGGGATAAAAATATAAGTAATAAAAATAAAATGAATATATATCATACAATTATTGAAGGCATCATTACTTATGGGGCAGAACTTTGACCATTAACAACAACAAAAATAAGCATCTTTTGGCAACGGAAATGGATTTTATACGAAGGGCAGCAAGAATTTCAAGAAGAGAAAACATTAGGAACTCAGTTATAAGGGAGAAAATGAAGATTGAAGACACTATTTTAGATTATATTAAAACTCAGCAATTAAGATGGTACGGACATGTCCAGCGAATGGAAGAGGATCGACTACCAAAATCTGTTTTGGAATGGAAACCTGAGGGAAGACGAGGCAGAGGAAGACCTAAACCTCCTGGAGTCAGGGAATATATTTATACATGAAAGAGAAACATCTACAACCAGGAGATTGGATGGACCGACAAAATTGGCTATTGGGAATTGGACGATGTCAAAGACATTAATCAACCGATGATCTGTCTGTCTATCTATCTATATCTATCTATCTATCTATCTAACTTCATTCCGTATATGTATTAACTAGCGGTTCGTTGCAAGATTCACAGACTGATACCTGCATAGAATTGCCAATATTAATTTTGATATGTCTGAACATTATTTTTTTTCTTTTGTATATTATGCGTTATTAATGAAAAACTCAATATTATTTCTCCTTCTGACAGGTATGGGACTGCCTATCACAGTAGAGTCCATCTTGACAACTGCAGTACAACCAATACACATTTCTTAGATTCACGTCTCCTTCGCCGTCAGGATAACTCACTGTAGTGTTAAATGGCTCACCGCTAGGCCGACAGATCGCACCCACATCGCCCAACTGTGCACATCTTGGAATACTGTAGCGAAAACCACCTGAAAAAATAAATAAATGTACATATTTAAAAATCCTCGACTTTTGGGTTCATGATGGACGAATGGGAGCCAAAGTCAGGTTTTATTGTGTTTTCTCCCGTTTTCCCTGTCAAATATTCATTCCAAATCTTCTCCATAATGATGTCATCCATTTGGTTTCAATCAATTTCATCTGTTCCTGTGATTGTATAGTGGACTCAGTAATTTAGTTTACAGGCGCTTTGCTTTGTGGGTTAGGTGGGTCAATTTTGCACGGATAAGTATTTAGCATATCAAGCGGCGTTGTCACGTTTTATTCACCGGCACTAACGTACTATATATATATATACAGGGTGAAAATTATTTAAACCGACTAACTCTGGGAGGTTATAGGAGGCACCAAAACAAATGTTTATCCCTAATGCCATTTTTTCCTATGAGGATTATTTAAACCGGTAGAGGGCGTATTACGCTCTTCAGTTGTCATGACTGCAACTGCTGAGGTGATGGTAGGAATTGTTTTGTCCACCAGTGTAGTAGTGAAATGTATCTGTTTACTAATGGAGCGATACACCTGGAGCCACTGCTGCCTTGTCATACAGCGGGCCCGAGTTCGATCCCCGATCGGCACAAATTTCCTTGGTGGTTTTTCTCGGAGATTTTCCTCACCTGTAATACAAATATCAGGAAACTTTAAGGCCCAAACTGTCTCCGAACATCTCCATTATCATCATTGACATATTCATTAAGTTCAGGATTAAAGCCTATCCTTGCTCATCATTACCATCATCATCACGTATCATATATCATCGGGGCAGCGTAACTCCGCCTTCCGGGCGCCCCAACCTCAGAAGTGGATTACAATAACGCCATACCAGAATCTCGAAATGACGTGGTGATATCGAACAAAATTGCACCCACTACACTGCTTCGGGTTCCCCACTAGGCGAATAGATACGCCTGCCGAGACAGTGGAGCTGGACATAGGCCTGATCAAATTTTCCGCACTTAAATGAGAATGTATGTAGATGAAAATAAAAGGAAGATTTTTTATTTCGATGAATTTTTTTACTTAACCATTGCATTTTAAAAAATTGCGTAATATATGAAAGACCCTATGTATATAGCAACTTTGTCTCGCAAGTGAAGTCACGTACCTAGAAGACAACAGTGCGTGTCCGCGCAATCTTCAGTGTCCAGGCATTCGATGTGGAAATTACGTTTTGTGTGGCAACAAGTTAGCAATGAAGCCAGTATGACCACTGTCATTAGCTTATACAGTTCCATCTTCTTATCAGATGCGGGTCCCTCACTGAAACAATCACACTTCAATTGAAAGAGAGAAAGTGTACAACAGAATTATATGGGAGAATAACATTCACATGATTTCAAGAAAGTGAATTAAGGTTCTTGCAAAATGATATAACCACCATACTGATAAGCAAGACACACCTAAATAACAATACATAGACAATAAAAAAAACTTTATTTGGACATACCTTATACATTGTGACATATAGGGCCTACCAGTCAAAAACTGCAATTGAATTTAACGTTTGAACAGTAACTTAATTTAATAGAACACCTGGATAACTGAAACCAACATTTATGCATATCACTGTTGTGTTGCAGAATAATATAACCACTGGACCTAAAAGTCAATGAAGGAGGCATCTTTCAAGATCACGTTTAAAACACGATCACACATGCTACTTAAGAAGCTTCTGCAGCATGGACAACTTCACATTTTCCCATGCAGAGATGATGCTGC
Source organism: Diploptera punctata (assembly GCA_030220185.1). Classification (NCBI taxonomy): domain Eukaryota; kingdom Metazoa; phylum Arthropoda; class Insecta; order Blattodea; family Blaberidae; genus Diploptera; species Diploptera punctata. The sequence goes on from JASPKZ010000435.1 coordinate 1,240,546, forward strand.
CTGCTACTCATTGACATCAGTGTAATGTTTTCCATAGCATACACAGTCATCATCATCATCATCATCATCTTAAGGCACGACAACTTCAAAAGTGAAAGTTTTGGCATTCTCAACAATCATCCATGCCAATCTGTCTCTTGCCATATTCAAATTAGTCACTTTCATTTTTCCTTAGATCGTTCATTGTGTCATCTCCCGTTTGATCTTCGGTCTTCCTACAGCTCTGCCTCCTATAAGTTTCCATTTTTAGAGTTTTTTGACCAGTCTCTGATCATCCATTCTTATCAAATGTCCAAGCCAACCAATTCTGAGAGATCATATATGGTTTACTATGTTCTGATTTTTTTATTAATTTGTTTAGTTCGTTATTTGTTTTGATTCTCCACCAGTTATCTGTTCCTCTATTTGGTCCAAATATTCTTCTTAAAATTTTTCTTTCAAAAATTAGTAATTTATGTTTTATTGCTTCTTTTAGGACCCAAGTTTCACAAGCATATGTAACTACTGGTCTAATGAGTGGACAGTACGACACAAAATACACCAGAACTTCTCCGTAGGATTTAAATAATGACTATGTTTTATTAGATATACCACATTCTGTAGAAATCATTCCCATGAGGAGCTCGCAACAAATAGAAGCATTATTCTGTTGGAATATCCAAAATTGACCCCCCAATAATCTCCCAAAAGTAAAAGGTGAACAGATCTTGATAGTCATTCGGCTCGTAGAGAAGACTATATTTGTTTGGCCCTCATAACCAAACTCAGCCCAAACCATTAGTGACTTACTTCCCTGTTGAAGCTTTGAAAACATCTGCTCTTCTTTCCGCAAACCATGCCAATAATTGGCTATCCCATCCGGCCTTCTAAATTGATTTATTTTTTCATCACCGAACAATACTTTTTCCAGTCAGACCTTCAGGTCATGTGTTTCTTTAGCCAGGGTACCTCGCCTCGCCTTCTGCATTTCGGTCAGTAGAGGCTACCTTTCTTACTTTCCGTGTATCAACAAATTGATTCCAACCACCATTCTAGATAACGTAGATTTGTTGGGAACTTCAGCTAATCTTGCCTGGAAAGTACCACCTTCACTCAGTCCTCTGATAACCAATGTCTCCTCTAGTAAGTGCTTACGTGGTCTTCCATGATATTTTTTTTTGTATTATACATCGGCCCATGCTTCAAAAAACTATTCCACGCCCATGGGGTCTGTCAATCATCTGTACTTGTTCTCTAGGTGACACTTCGTCCTCTTAAGCGAGTATTTTCCTTTCTCCACATCTGATAGTGCTGGTTTTCATCCCATTGCTTTAACTAACTGAAAAGTTCAGCAAGCAAGTATTTTTATTTTGCTATGTAGATATAACGCCCTCTACAGTAGAAACCAGCAGTGACAGGGAGTGAGAAAAGTACGCCGTAGCGTAGTGGTTAAGGCACTGCGCTACAAGCCGGAAGCTCGAGGGTTCAAGTCCCGGTGGGGTCAGGATTTTTAAACTGACCAAAACCTTCTGGCGGCACCATGGCCCTGGGCTCGGCTCAGCCTCTAACGGAAATGAGTACCAGTCGCTTGTTCTGGGGTAAAGGCAGCCGTCACGCAGGGCTGACAACCCGGCTGACATCAAGTGCCGATTGTCCAGAAAAAGTGGGAGCCTTAACCTCCCACTACCCCAAGGGCCTCCTGAGAATACTTTACTTACTTTGGTTGTATAAATTTGCAATAGGAAATTATACCCGTGGTTGTATTGTCAGACAGAAGAATATGTGTTGTACACACATTAAAACTTCCATACAGCCTAGAATAAGTTATTACAGATCATTCTGTCATTTTTATTTCAGACCAGTCTCGAAAAATGTGGTGGTTTTATCATTTTGAAACGCATCTTATACAGGGAATGCTATAAAAATATTAGTGAGTATGTTGCGTTGCAAGAATTAATACAGTACGTATAAACTCCATGGCGTGGCTGGTCTAGAAGACTCTTTATCTATCAGCCGGCTGCTGAGTTGATCTAAGAGGTGGACGAACATCCAGTCAGTTGAACCTTCGGGTTCGAAATTGTCATGGAGATAGTTTGTTATTTATACTTAATATAAACGTAAACTGTTTATTATACATATCTCAAAATATCTTTTTAAGATCAAATCGTCCGTAAGGAATAAATTGTCAATACGCTTAATACAATCAAAATGCCCACTTACAAAATGACCATAACACTTAATATAAAAATCGTATTTATTTATTCATTGTAAACATTTTCCAAACATTAACTAATGATCTTCATCTTGGGATATAACTCCAGGTTTAAGATGATCCCCAATTCCTTGTAGATATGTGAGAATTTTCTTATGTACTGTAAGTGTCACAGTTTCTCACAATTTGGAGTATTTGTCTTTCATTTGTGACATATATATTATTCAGAGATTTCTTAATTTGAAATCTTAGATATTATCTAATGCTACATATCACTTGTCACAAATAAATTTGAAACACAGTGAGATCAATGTGTAAAATTCATAGGAAAATTTTTGGACCAAAGAGAGATGAACTGACAGGTGAATGGAGAAGACTGAATAACAGTGAATTACATGGTGTTTATAGGAAGCCAGATATAATGAGAACAGTTAAGCCTCGTAGACTGTAATGGGCAGGGCATGTGGCACGAATGGGGAATGAAAGACGTGCATGGAAGCTTATTGTAGGAAAACCAGAGGGAAAACGCCCAGTTGGCCAAGAATGAGGTGGGAGAATAACATTAACTATGATTCCAGGGAAGTAGATTATGCAGGGGATGATTGAATAACATTTGCTCAGGATAGGGATATATGGTGAGCTTATGTCCGCGCGGCCATGATACTACGGGTTCGATAGTGCCAGTGAGTTAGTTAGTTAGTCTAATAGGAAATTTTTGGACCAAAGAGAGATGAACAGACAGGTGAATGGAGAAGACTACACAACAGTGAACTACATGGTCTTTATAGGAAGCCAGATATAATAAGAACAGTTAAGTCTCGTAGACTGCGATGGGCAGGACATGTGGTACGAATGGGGAATGAAAGACGTGCATGGAAGCTTCTTGTAGGAAAACCAGATGGAAAACGCCCAGTTGGTAGACCAAGAATGAGGTCGGAGAATAACATTAACTCTGATTATAAAGGGGATGATTGGAAAACATTAGGCCAGGTTAGAGATATATGGAGAACTTATGTCCGCGCGGTCATGAACCTACGGGTTCGATAGTGCCTGTGAGTTAGTTAGTTAGTCTAATAGGACATTTTTGGACCAAAGAGATATGAACAGACAGGTGAATGGAGAAGACTACACAACAGTGAACTACATGGTATTTATAGGAAGCCAGATATAATAAGAACAGTTAAGTCTCGTAGACTGCGATGGGCAGGACATGTGGTACGAATGGGGAATGAAAGACGTGCATGGAAGCTTCTTATAGGAAAACCAGAAGGAAAACGCCCAGTTGGTAGACCAAGAATGAGGTGGGAGAATAACATTAACTCTGATTATATAGGGGATGATTGGAAAACATTAGGTCAGGATAGGGATGTATGGAGAGCTTATGTCCGCGCGGCCATGATACTACGGGTTTGATAGTGCCAGTGAGTTAGTTGGTTAGTTAGGTAGATGCTTAGTCTACGCAATCGTGTCTTTTTTAGAATCCTGATTCAATAGAAATTCAGTAGCGCTAAGTCAACAATTATTACAACTCCCGAAGAGTATCAGCTTTCGGGTGCATTTATCTCGCATTTAGAAATTAAAATAATACATGAACTTAATATTTTGTTTTAATATAAAATATGTCGGTAAATATATTCAGAAAACACGGCATTTAAATTTGTCATAGTCGCTTGTTTTCAGAAAATATTTGTTTTATTTTGTGTCTAATAATAGTATTTTATGACTGATAATACATATTTGACTCGTTTATATCCTACCAATGAACTTACGTTATTTCATTGATTCATTACCTTTCTAGTTTTAATTTAATAGCATAGCCTATATGAGTTTCGTCGTGAAAAATAAAAATTGTGGCAACTGGAGAGATTTTTAATTTCTCGTTTCAGAATAATTCACTCTCCTAATGGTCCGATTTTGCTGATTAACGAACTCGACCTTACTTTTTTTCTTAGTTTATTGTTGTATACCTAGTTTGGTTCCGAAAAATGCTGTGCTATAGCGTTAACAGATTCAGATATATTTGTCATGATCTTTTTTGGGGTCTAGTTGTTTGAAGTTCTGTAAAAAATTAAAAATTCAAAATTAGCTAAAAATTGTTAAAGAGGACCATGGGTGAAATTCTGCTATTTTGATCGAAATTAGCATTTTTTTTGTATTTTAAAGAAATAACCAATCCGAGGACGCTCTCATGTAGTTATCTTTATGATGATTTCCTATATTCCTTAAATGAACTGTATGAAAAATGAACATAATGCAATAAATTAAGATTGCAATTTAGATATATTCCATTTCAATTCTACCCCCTTAAAAATAAAGCTTTATAAGTACAGTGAAAATCTAGGGATCCAATATATATTTTAGTTTTCTTAAAAGTATTCAAAATGATTTATTTTACATAAAACAATCTAAAATAATAAAAATCCAGCAACTCATAATATATGAGGCTCACAGGATCAAAACTTCTGCACAACATTACACACTATCGTATAAGAATGTACACAAAACAGTGTGCATGTAGTTCTAAAGTTGTGGAAAATAGAAATTTCACCCATTGTCCCTCTTAATCAGAGTAATTTTTGCAAAGTAAGAATAAATTACTCACCTGACCACAGTGTGAACACAACTGGAGCTAAATTAGCATTTAATTTCCTTTTCATTTTATTGGATACAAAGGAAGTGTTGTAATATTTCTATGATAAGGGCACCATCATATGATATCAACAATTGCAACTACTATAAATGTTCAACGTCATGGAAAATGAGTTACCTTCTGTGAATTATAAAGCTATTGGAGAGCCTAAAACACTTTGTTATGACTCTGAGATTGACTCTTTCTCTAACTGAAATGAGTACCAGATCATGTTCTTAAGTTAAAGGCTATCGTCACACCAGTTTGACATCTCGTGATGTTTGTCTGGTGTAGTGGATACCTTAACATTCTCCTCCTTAACTCGTGCATGATCAGGATGGGATCGAGGAATGAGATGCGATGAGGCCTCTTACATTGAAGGTCTGTGAATTACAAGGATTCCGGTCGATCACTCCTAACACATCATCACAGTGGCAGATGAATGAAATTAAACTAAATGAAGGAGATAAGTGTGGAGAAATAGTGGAATGAAATTTGTGGCAGGATAAAATTGGAGGAACTCGAGAAAATCTGCCCAGATTCTGTTTCATCCGCCATGTGGAATGACCGAGACGCGAACTTCAAACCCCAGCGGTGAGAGGCGAACGTCTGACAGCTTGCGCCATGGAACCGTCTCCTTATCCTCCTATTCAACATCATCATCATCGTCTTCCAAACAAGTTATTCATCTTCTACTTCATGAAATTCGACCTTTTGACCTGTTTTCACATGAAGTGGGATTTAATTAATCTTCCCATCTACAGTCAGATTCAACCCAGGAAGTTACTGTGTGTTTGAAATAGGGAACTGGGTTGCCAATTTTAACAGTATTTTCATGAGAGGAATCCTTAAATAAAACTGAAGTATTGCAACACAGCAACACAGCAGGTACAGTGTTGTAAGTTGTAGCCGTCCAAGCCACCCCTTCTTAAAAAAAAAACAGTTACCACTTGTCACTGAGCTCTTGCGGATCTGTACTATCCTGTGTGAAAGTGTCGATACTCATATTTACCATTTGCATGCCGTAAAAGAAAAACTGTTTTTTTTTTTAATGTATAGTTCATATATTTGGAAAAAGTACTGCTAACCTTCTCCCCCCTCCCCCCTAAACAAACAAATACCGTTATTATGAGTTTGGCAACTTCTTCCCTCTGTAGGCCTACGTAGGGGGATACTGGCGTAGCCCGCAAGGTCTACAGTAACTTTCTGAGATGAATTAGAGTATAGTAAATGGACATCCAACACTTCTATGTCCTATCGGTTTGCACTTTAATAACAGCTGAGGAATTCTATCTGTAGGCATTTTTTAACATGTTCATACCAGTTGTTTCTCATGTAGTCAATTCTATTTGTTAAATTAACAATATTTAAGTCTTTTCTATCTTCATTTATTTTCTGTCTAAAATTGTCACCCCTGCTACTGAACGTAAGAACTTCATTTCTGCAGTTTCTATTTTTCTTCTCTCTGAATGGTTAAGAGTCCAATTCTCACTTGCATATGTTAAGATAGGCACTGCCATAATTTTGTAAAATTTTAAATGTGTAGACCTACTCAAAGTTTTATTTTTCAGCGTTCGTTTTATAGTGCCACATCCAAACAAATTTAAGGCCCAAAGCCTGTAACGGTTTCAGTTAAGCATTCTCGGTCCATCTTTTTCTATGACGTACCAAAGATCTCTTCCCTTGAGGACGGTATTGAAGCATGATTTTTGCAAGTTTATTACAATTCATTCGTTGCACATGAGTTTTCCATTGTAGCTGGTATTTATTTGCAAATTGTGAGATTGTTTGTAATTGATATCTTGATTTCTTTTGCGGTCCATGCGAGTATATCCTAGTGTTACTCTAAAAAAATTAACGTTACTAGCCGTTATTCTGGTGATATCAGTACTCTTCGTGGTCCATGCTCCGCTTCTGTAACATAGTACAGGCCTAGCTAAGATTTTATATCAACGTTTTCTTCAACTTTTATAAGATTCATGACTTGTTCCGTTGAGGTATTATTCTCTCTATCTTCGGGTTTTTACAGCTGCTGCCGTCTTCCCGTGCCAAACCTCCAAAGCCTACGGTCTTGGGCATCTTCGATGCTTAGCCCTCTAGCTTGCATTACTGTCTTCATGTTTTCCTTCCATGTTAACCTTGGTCTCCCTCTTTTCTTCTTTCTGTTCGGATGCCATTCATATAGTTGCTTCGGCCATCGCTCATCTTCCATTCTTAAGACATGTCCTAACCACTTTAATTCCTTCTCCTCAATTCTTTCAATTATGCTTTCTTCTGCTTCCATTATGTTTCTAATTTCCTTATTTGTGACATGTTCTAATCTAGACTTTCTGGCACTTCTCCGTAAATAATCCATTTCTAGAGCTATTAGTCTATTCTTGTAGTACTTATTGATTGTCCATACCTCACTTCCATACATTGCAACAGATTCCACCAATGTTTTACCAATATATTTTTTTGTGTCTTTCCAAATATGCTTATCCCACCATATGGAATTTAACGATGATATTATTTTGCTACTCAATTCAATTCTATGTTTTATGTTCTCTTTGCCTATACCTTCAATGTTATCCATAATTATTCCCAAATATATAGTTTGTTTCACTTGCTTTATTTGGATTCCTTCTTCCAATATTAAATTTTCTCGTTCATTGCTATTTCAAAATTAAAATATAAAATTATGGAATATTCACCTGAAAGGTCCGTCTCCTCAACTTAATTAATTATTTAACTGTCGCGCTTTCGGGACTTGTCCCATCATCGGCAGGATTCAAAACTGGTGTTTCACTGAATATCTGGTAGAGGGGGTTACATGTGTTAGGTTCGTTTTCGTCTATCAGATTGTCGTTGTTGTGAGCTGCTTTCATGATTTCCATCTCTTCGAGTACGTTTATCTTCGCTGGATTATTTTCTCTGTGCATTACTGTTAGGACATCGCATGCTAAATATTGAAAACACCCTAACAATAATAGACAGAGAAAATAATCCAGTGAAGATAAACGTACTCGAAGAGATGGAAATCATGAAAGCAGCTCACAACAACGACAGTCTGATATACGAAAACGAACCCAACACATGTTACCCCCTCTACCAGATCTTCGGTGAAACACCAGCTTTGAATCCTGCCGATGATGGGACAAGTCTCGGAAGAGCTACAGTTAAATAATTAATTAAGTTGAGGAGACGGACCTTTCAGGTGAATGTTCCATAATTTTATATTTTAATTTTAAACGTTTTATTGTGTGTCGCTGTAATAAGAAAGACTTCATGGTTTTGTTAATTGAATAGTTACCCCGAAAACAGATTTAACCCATAAATTGCTGCTCATGACTTGACAAACTTCATCAGCCATTTTGTTAAATATAGAACATTATTCGCTTGAAAGCCAACTTTTAAAAATAAATAAAACGGGTCTGGAGGAGAGTAGGGATAGTTTTACATGCACCATGCCGTGATATTCTCCAGATAGATCACCAATTCACTGAAAACTCAACTTTCGAATTTTTCTGGCAACTATTCAATTATTATTACTGTCTTATTATATTTATAAAATTTAGAAATTATATTTGTTTCACCAAAAGACGTTAAACTATACACAAGATATGTAAACTCATTGACTCTTTCTATTAACTTACTGTTCATGCAAATTTAGCTTGTAACCGGGTATTATCCACAAAATGCCATTATTTTTGTTTTGTCAATGTTTATTTTCATATATTTTGCGCTATTCAATATAAATGTATAAATTATAACGACTCGTGTTTTTACTGAGAAATATTAATACGATCCTTCCCTTAAAGTTGGCAATTTAGGTTCTAAGCCTATTTTCATATTATTCATCATATATTATAGCAATATTGATATACGGATACAGCTATCAAATAAAAAACTACTCTTGTAAGAATCATGGCCAATTGTGTTTTAATAATTATTGTTAATTACAATATCAACAATTAAATATCTGTTAAGAACACAAAAATGGACATTGAGAAAATATGAAAATGTACCCTACAATAAATTAAATGTATGCATAAAGACACACTTTGGAAAACATATGAAAATAAAAATGAGATAAGTACAGTAAGAAGGGTAGGAGTATCTCCCCATCATTTCATTAACCGTCATCGGGTAGGAATTGACAGTTCGCCAAGACTTTCGCTTATAAATCATTAAGATAGAGTAAAATAACAAATACAAATTTGTTGTACAATAAAGGAGTAGGTCCCAATTAGTGTTATAACAAAAGAACACAATTTATTGTAATGAAATGAAGATTTTATTAAACAGTCACAATTTAATGAAAAGTGCTAAGTTCCGGACTTAGGAGTGGTATTACATTTATTTTATTATCCAGATTCATTCAGATACTAAATATTCTTAACGAAAAAACTTTTTTTTTTTTCAAGTTCTCATTACGTAGCGAACGATATTACAATAAGCTACCGCATATTAGGAGAAAAATATAAGAACTTAACATCGCTGCCATCTTTCGGTAATGTTAGAAACTATCTACTATTTTATCTGAACAAATCTAACTAGGACAACGATCCCCAAACTTGTTCTATACAAACTATAGTACCTTTTTTAGAATGAAATTATTGGTAACCTCTTCATTTACTTTACTGCTTAATAATA